>CM062816.1:953757843-954957843 GCA_031772625.1 Pinus tabuliformis | reverse complement strand
TGGGATGATAGCCGGATATACACGCTTTGGGAATGGGATGGAGGCTTTAAGTTTGTTCTCACGAATGCGATGTGCAGGCATGGAGCCTGATGAATTCACTTTTGGCAGCGCTTTGTCGGTGTGTGCGAGATTATTGATTATGGAACAGGGTAAGCAGATACATGGCATGGTAGTAAAAGGTTCTTTTCAGTCCGATGTTGTTGTGGGTAGCGCTCTTGTTGACATGTATGCCAAAGGCGGAAATATAAATGATGCCCAGAAAGTATTTGATGAAATGCCTGAGCGAAATTCGGTTTCTTGGAATGCCATGGTTGCAGGATATGGCCGTAATATGCGTGGCGAGGAAGCCCTGAATCTGTTTTGCAAAATGCAGGAGGAGGGTGTGAAGTTGGATGGGTTTAGCTTTGCCAGCGTGTTGAATGCTTGCGCTAGTCTTTCGGTGTTGGAGCAGGGTAAGCACGTCCATGCCCATGTGGTCCAAACGGGTTTTGAATCCAATGTGTTTGTTGGAAGTGCACTTGTTAACATGTATGCCAAATGTGGCTCTATTGAGGAAGCACGCCAGGTGTTTGACAAAATGCATGAACGGGACTTGGTCTTATGGACTACAGTGATAACAGGATATGCTCAGAATGGGCGTGGCAAAGATGCAATACAATTATTTGAAGAAATGCTTAGGATAGGCATAAGGGCAGATCATGTGACATTTACTGGTGTGCTCTCTGCATGCAGTCATGCAGGCCTAGTGGTTGAAGGCTGCAGGTACTTTAATTCTATGATACAAGATCATTGCATTACACCTATACCGGATCACTATGGTTGTATGATTGACCTTCTTGGTCGTGCAGGGAGGTTGATGGAGGCAGTGGTTTTTATCAATAATATGCCCTTTGAACCGGATGCCATCGTGTGGGGAGCATTGCTCAGTGCCTGTAGAATTCATGGCAATATTGAACTAGGAGAGCATGCTGCAGAACGCCTTTCTAAATTGCAACCACAAAATGCTGCATCATATGTTCTTCTGTCGAATATTTATAGTGCATCTGGTAGGTGGGATGATGCAGCGAATATTATTAGAAGGATGCAAGATAAGGGAGTAAAAAGGAACCCAGGATGTAGTTGGATCGAGGTCAAGAATAAGCTGTATACTTTTTTGGTAGCAGACAGATCCCATCCTGAATCCGAGAAAATATATGCAATGCTGGGGAGACTGGAGTTGCAGATGAAGCAGGCAGGGTATGCGCCTGACACAAATTTTGTGCTACATGATGTGGAAGACGAGAGTAAAAAGCATATGCTGTCTTACCACAGTGAAAAGTTGGCTATTGCATATGGGATTATGATGATTCCACATGGTATACCGATCCGAATTGTTAAAAACCTACGTGTTTGTGGAGATTGCCACACCGCTACAAAGTTCATTTCAAAGATTGTTGGGAGAGAAATTATTGTAAGGGATCTCAACCGCTTCCACCATTTCAAGGATGGAGTTTGTTCTTGTGGGGGTTACTGGTGAGGGTAAGTAAAAAAAACAGCAAAGCAAACCATTTTCGTTGTTCGTTGTTTGAGACGTGAAACATTAAACATGAATCTAGTCTTCGAGGATTTGATTATAGCAATCACACAAGAAATGGGTAAAACAATACGATGGTGGTGAGATATAGTAAATCCTCCTCGACCAATCTTCCCCATTGTAATCAAAGGAATTTTTTTGTTGGTTTTGAAAGCATTACATAGTCCAACTATTTCAACTCTTTTTACCTCTTTGGAAAATAACCACGTAAACCACAACTCAAGAGGATCTCGACAAGGAAATTTGTCGGTTTCGACATTTAGGCCATTCCAAGCCATTTTTTCCTTTGTCGACATCTACACAACTAATGATCCCTTTTTAGTTTTTGAGTTTGTAACATTGTAGAATTTTCCACATAATAAAATGTGGCTTATGGGAACTCATTGTTAATCCACTCCCACATGGACTTTCTCTCATCTGCATCCTTTTAGGTATATACGTTGGTTAATCATAGAAATTGACCATTTAGATAAAACCATTTTCATATCTTTAAGGTATATAGCTAGGTTCATTCATCTGCATCCTTTTAGGTTTAAGGTATATAGCTAGGTTCATTCATCTGCATCCTTTTAGGTTTAGGTATATACGTTGGTTAATCATAGAAATTCACCATTTAGATAAAACCATTTTCATATCTTTAAGGTATATATCTAGGTTAATTACAGAAATTGACTATTTAGATTAACCCATTTTCATATATCTATAATTAACCATTTAGATCAAACCATTTTCATATAATTAGTACCATGACTAATACCAACAATAAACAATTTTGGGTAGGGAGTCCTTTACCTTCAACATAATAGTAGAAAAACAATAGTCTTTGGTCAAATTACTTAAAGGATCATTTGCATAATAAA
The DNA here is from genome assembly GCA_031772625.1 of Pinus tabuliformis. Classification (NCBI taxonomy): domain Eukaryota; kingdom Viridiplantae; phylum Streptophyta; class Pinopsida; order Pinales; family Pinaceae; genus Pinus; species Pinus tabuliformis. The sequence goes on along the minus strand of CM062816.1, from coordinate 954,955,410 downwards.
ATAAACTACCTTAACTTGTAGATACAAAATATCTTACTCAAACAATTTTACATATTCTCTAAACCAAGGTGAAATTACTTAAAAGGATCGTTTGCAAAATAAAATAAACTACATTAACTTATTGTAAATACAAAATATCTTACTCAAAAACAATATTACGTATTCTCTAGACCATGGATGTGTGGCAAGCATTTGGAAGGGCCTCAAACGCTCCACGATACTATATTTGTTGCAATATTTCAATTGTAAATCCATTGTTTCCTTATCTCCCAACATTGCAAGGGAGTTCAAGGCATTTAGGGAGGTCACATTCTACAAACAAGGTAGGAACCAATCATTTGGCATTCTATTATTTGATTTCCTTTGCGAATCTTTCCACATCCAAAGCCCATTGAAAGTTAATATGTGGTTGTGGAGACCAGGCCCATTGTAGACCCCACTCTTGAGAGGAGGTGTGTTAAGGGGCCCTAATTAAAGCTTTTCTCATGGCCATGTAAGTAATCTTCTTAGGATCCATGTCAAGGCTAGGCATTGGGGTCACCTAAGCTTTTTGGCCTTGAGGATCTTTTTTACAACCTTTGCAAAATGTCATTTTTTGTTGAGGGTGTAGCACATGGATTTCACAATTTAGCACTCACATAAAGCTACTCACTCAAAGTTGTTGTTGTGTGGCCTATTTTTGTTCCATGTCCATATGTGACCTGCCTAGTGATGAGTCAATTAGCTCTTGATCTTCATTATGAAGGCTCTTTTGTGCTAGCCTACTCTCCCTTAAGTCACCTTTCCTTAGTCTAGATATATAAACATTTGGATAATTATTACTTAGGTAGAGTCCCCTATTGCCTCAAATGTGTTTTCCCATTATACTCTTCTTTTACTTTATTACACTGTTAGGGGCATTGTAATGTCATCTTCAAATTGAGAATTAATGAGAGACAAAGTAGCCTATCAATTTCTATAGGCTACAATCCTCAATAAAGGGGAAAACCCCAAAATACCCAATGTCTGAGTGTGTTTTGGGGCAACTGGGCAAAGAAACCCAAAATTGGGGTTTGAAGTAAAATTTACTCAATCAATTAAGAAGAAGAGACCCCTCTAGGAAATCTATAAATACAAGAGGGTTGAATTTATTTTAGAGCATCATGGTGGATCAATTCATTTGTTTCTTGAGCATTAGCTCTGAGGGTTTTAAGACCTCTTTTCCCTTGTAAATTTCGATGGTGAAAGATTCCACACTAGTTGACACCAATATATCCTCTCTTCATTCTGTTTTGGCACAATAATACTATCTAGAGACAATGCGTTTTTTGTTGGTGTTGTTCTTTGTTTAGGGCACAAGTACATCATTTCGAGGCAACAAGGTTTTTCTTTATCTCTTGAAGTTGTTTTGGCATAGCGGGGAGCATCATCTCTAAAATAGACGAGTTTGAATTAAATTCTAACCCTGGTAAACAACGAGGAAGGAGATATGAACTGCTCTGTGGTAGACTCACAAAGGTTTTGAGCTAATTAGGGCTCCAGGTCAAGAGAAGATATAAATCGGTGGTGTAGACTCATGCTTGGAGACAAATTCTATGAGTTAAACTTGTGATATGTTGCATTGAAGTTGGGTTATGTGGCTTAGAGCATGGGTCTGTGGTTGGAAAAGAACCTCCTAAGGCTATCCAAACTCGAAATGTGGAGGAGACACACTTGAATAGGTTAGCGAGGGTACATTTTGTGTGGCTCGATGTTTGTCCTGCAACTCAGATCCTACAATAGAAACGTTAGAGCTTGGTTAGAAAGGGAAGAGTAAGAGGTGGCTCGGGTTCGGGCAAAAGGAAGGAGACTGAGACTATAACAAACTTAGATCTGGCACCATATGTAGAATTAGGCCAAATATTCATAGAAAATAAAATTCACTTAAAGTCTATAATCTCGAGTTAGGGCAGTTGATTTTGTAGAAATTCATATCTGTAGCTATTCGTGTGGATTTGTAGTTTTTATTAGTTGTTGAACTACGTTTGTATTGAAGTGGATTACATGCTTATTTGCTAGATTTGTATATTGTGAACAATATATCGTTCTGTCAGAGATATTGTATTGTTATTTTGCAAAGAAGTTGAATTGTTGAATGCCACCTTATTTTCTGTATCACTAAAAGAGGAAACACAGACTAACGATTGCATTAAATTTAACTGTTGTATTAGAGAAGGAAAGATTATTGCTACATGAAACCCTAGGGAAGAATTACCCTAGATCATTATAGTGGTATCAGAGCACTGGAATCATGCCAACCTGTGAGTATATAAGCTTTGTATGCTTTTGAGAGATACAAGTAACATTACAATAAAAAAGATTAAGGCTAATCGTAGAACAACCATGGAGGGTAAGGAAGAACGAGGAGATCCCGATGCCAAGGAGCTATTACATGTACTGATGCATGGACATATAGAAATAACAAATTTGATATTACAAGGGCAACAACAAGGACATCAATTGATGCAAACATTGGCCCAAGGACATCAACAACTTGCTTAGTTGATGACTCATCTCATAGGAAATCAAAATGTTGATTGCAACAACATAACTAACACGAGAGGTAGTGGGACTCATAACCCTGACCCCCCTAACACCAAAGAAACCAACGGAATAAGTCACCGATCATTATTTCCTCAATTCACGAATAATCAAGCCTCGACAAACCAAGAAGTTGTTGAACCAAATAGATTGTTGGACGTTACTTTCAGTAATATATAGCATTAGAAGAAAATGCACGAGCAACCATGACCTTCAATGAATACAGTAATTTCAGATTCAGAGACAAACCCAAGGGACAACCTAATTATGACCTAATACACAAGGTAAGTAAACTTTTCCTTCCCTCATTTGACAGGTCATCTAAATGTACAACAAGAGCTTGGGTGCAAAAATTAGACACCTACTTCAGGTTCAATCTTATGGAGGAAGCAGACACAATCCAGTTTTCCACATTACATCTAGAAAGGGAAGTGCATGAATGGTGGTATCATGCTCTAGTAACTTTGGGGCATGCCAACATCACTTCTTATGAAGGTTTTACACAAAGGTTGATAGAAAGATTTGATCGAAAGAACCCAGACATCCACTTCAAAGAATTGGTGCTACTCAAACAGATAGGATCACACGAAAAGTTCATTGCAGAACTCCAACGAATCGCAGTCATGGTGATAGATATGTCCAAAGAAAGATTAGTCATTCTTTTTACAAAAGCCTTATCGGAACTCCTCCAAGGCTGGGTTAAGGCGTTCAATCCTACAACCCTTCAAGATGCCATCAAGAAGACTCAAGACATGGGAAATGCGACAACTAAAGCTAAGGCTCCGTCCAAGCCTCCCATCCCTCAAAAGGATAAGGAGAAGAAACCCTTTCAAAGAGATTGGCCCAAAAGAGACAGGTTGGATGAGGAAACTTAAAGTGAACTAAGGCAGAAGAAGTTATGCTTCAATTGCAAGGAACCATGGGAACCAAGAAATTGCTGCTTGGGCAAGGGAAAGATTCATTACATCGAAGTGGTATTTGGCGACGAGGAAGAAGGAGAAGAACCCACTTCAAAATAGGAGGAAGCTAAAAAAGAGGTGAAACCCAACAGAGAAAATCCCAACCATAAGTTAAGATTGCTACTCTTTCAGGAACCCCTAGATCACATCTTCAGGATCAAGATCAGGATCAGGGGAGTCGTCAAAGGACAACACATCACATCATTAATTGATGTTGGAGCTACACACAACTTCATTGATACAACATTAGTAGCAAGGAGAGGACTTCCCAACGAAAAATTCGAGGGCCTTGACGTGATAGTAGTGGATGGATACAACTTGAATTGTACGTGGATGATTCCAGGTTTGAGTATAACACTTGGTAATTATAATTTCACTAGTGACTTTTATGTAATAGATCTTGTAGATATTAATATGGTATTGGGAGTTCAATGGTTATATTCATTGAGAAGCACACTATGGACTACCAAGCATTGTAAATGGAATTTAAAGCCCCTAATGGCAGTAAGGTAGTTTTGAGGGGCATGACTAATAGGGGCCCACAAGTCATTTCTACCAGAAGAATGGAGGCCATATTTAGGCACAAAGATGTAGCATATGCATCAAAATGAAAGATTACGAGACAAAAGACTCTCAACAATGACAAACCACAGTACAAAGTAGACATTCAACGAGTGATGGACAAGCATGGTCAGTTATTTGGTGATATTCCCCCAAGATTGCCTCTTAAAAGAGGATTTGAACATACTATAGAATTGGAAGAAGGGGGCAAGCCAATAACCACCAGACCATATCGACCCCCAAAGAAATTTAAAGACGAGATATAAAAGACCACACAAGAATTGTTAGCGATGGGACACATCAAACCCAGCTCAAGTCCATTCACCTCATCAGTGGTTTTGGTGGAAAAGAAGGATGGCATGTGGAGAATGTGTATTGATTTCCGAGCTCTAAACAAAAAATCCATCAAGAACATGTACCCTATTCCCAGGATTGATGAGTTACTAGATGAGCTATATGGAACAGTATACTCTTCAAAGTTTGACTTACGATCAAGGTATCATCAAATCCGAGATTGAGAGCAAGGCGTGCCAAAAACAACATTCCGATGCCACTATGGAAACTTTGAGTTTCTGGTCATGCCATTTGGGCTAACTAGTGTTGCTGCCACTTTTCAATCTTGCATGAACAATATTTTCAATAAACAATTGAGGAAGTTCTTACTAGTGTTCTTTGACGACCTTCTCATATGTAGTAAGACATGGGATGATCACTTGGGGTATTTGGATGAAGTTTTGAACATAATGCAGGAATAGTCACTCTATGCCAAAGCATCAAAATGCGAGTTTGGAATGACAAAAATTCTCTATTTGGGACATCTAATTAGCGCTAAAGGGAGTTCAAGTTCGTCAAGAGAAATTTCAAGCAATATTGGATTGGCCTACACCTAAGAATTTGATTGAGTTGTGAGGATTTTTCGGAATTTGTAGCTATTACTGACGGTTTGTCAAAGGGTTTCGTCAATTATGTGCACCCTTAAAAAATTTGACAAAGAAAGGAACATTTAGGTGGATGGAATAATTAGACAAGATGTTCAACGAAGTCAAAGAAGTGATGAGCTCATGTCCAGTCTTGGCCCTCCCTGACTTCACTCAACCCTTTGTATTAGAATGTGATGCATCAAGAGAAGGAATAGGGGTTGTCTTAATGCAAAAGGGCCACCCCATTGCATTCGAAAGTCAGAAACTTCAAGATGCAGAGAAACTTTACCCCATATACGATAAATAGATGCTCGCTATCATGCACACTTTGGCAAAGTTCAGACAATATTTGTTGGGAAATAGGTTCATAGTCAGGACAAACCACAACGACTTACATCATTTCTTGGAGCAAAAGGACCCAAACGAATGACAACAAAAGTGGGTAAGTAAAGTCCAAGCCTATGATTTTGATATTGAGTATGTAAAGGGGAAGAGGAATGTTGTAGCCAATGCACTTTCCAGGAAACCGACAACATGTTCCCTCATAGAACTTGCAAAAGATTGGAAGGCTCATCTCTCAGCAGAATACACCAAGAACTAGTTTGCATGCGCACTGACCGACATGCTCATTCAATATGATAGGTACAAAATAGTTAATGATATTATTTGCCACAAAGGAAAAATATACTTGGTTCTTGAATCCAACCTCAAGGAGAATATTTTGAAGGTTATGCATAACATCCCATCAACCAGACATCAGGGGTTCTTCAAAACCTACCAACAGATTAGGGAATGATTTTCATGGAAAGGTCTCAAGGAAGATGCAATGAAATACGTCAAGGAATGCGTGACATGCCAACAAAATAAGGTCAAGCACACACATCCTGTAGGGCTCCTCCAACCTCTACCAATTCTAGAACAAAAATGGGAGAGCATCTCAATGGACTTCATCACAAGGCTACCCAAAGCACAAGGCAAAGATTGTATCTACATTGTGGTGGACATGTTGACAAAATTCACACACTTCTTTGCAATCTCAGTTGATTATTCAACCAAACAAGTAGCAAAACTATTCTTCAAAGAAGTCTTCAAACTCCATGGACTACCTAAGAATATAGTCAACGATCGAGATAGTAGGTTTATGGGTGCATTCTGGTAGGAGCTTTTTAGGCTAGTGGGAACAAAATTAATCCCTAGCACTAGTTACCACTCGCAAACAGATGACCATAAAGAAATCATGAATAAGTGGATAGAAGGGCACTTAGTAATTATGTGGCAGGTTAGCAAAAGGCATGGATCAAGTGGTTGTACCTTGGGGTGCATTGCTATAATACCGCTTACCATTTATCCATTGGAATAATGCCTTTCAAAGCATTATATGGGTATGATGCACCATGTTTTATTGACGGTATTTTTGGAGACAACAAGGCACTAATTGCTGAAGACTGGATATAGGAAAGTCAAGATATTCTCAGGGGGCTCAAGAAAAACGTGTAGGCTGCTCAAAATCGACAAAAGATGTATGCAGACCAACATCAAATAAAACGCAATTTTGAGGTGGGACACCTTGTTTTCTTGAGATTGCAGCACTAGAAATAGTCTACACTCAAGAAAAGCGGTGTAGAAAAGCTAAAACCAAGGTTCTATAGACCCTACAAAGTTCTTCAGAGGATTGGCGAAGTGGCGTATGAGTTAGAACTACCAAGCAACAACATAATCCATAATGTCTTCCATGTGTCTTGTCTCAAAAAGGTTGTGGGACAACATGTCACCACCTCCATCGAATTGCCACCACTAGACAATGAAGGACAACTAGAATTGATTCCAGAAACAATCATGGACATATGAGAAAATAAGTTAAGAGGATGAGTAATTCCAAAGTACCTTATTATATGGAAGAATTTACCAGAAGAGGACGCCACATGGGAGGGAGAACAATTTTTACAACACCGAAATCTCCAATTGCTTGAGGGAAAGCAATTTCGAGAAGGGGGAGACTATAAGTCCCTCTTCAAATTGAGAATTAATGAGAGACGAAGTAGGCTATCGATCCCCGTAGGCTATAATCCTCAATAAAGGGTAAAACCCAAAATACCCAATGTCTGGGCGTGTTTTGGGGCAGTTGGGCAAAGAAATCCAAAATTGGGGTTTGAAGTAAAATTTACTCAACCAATTAAGAAGAAGAGATCCCTCTAGGAAATCTATAAGTACAAGAGGGTTGAATTCATTTTAGAGCATCATGGTGGATCAATCCATTTTTTTCTTGAGCGTTAGCTATAAGGGTTTTAAGATCCCTTCTCCCTTGTCAAATTTAGTGGTGAAAGATTCCACCTTAGTTGACACCAATCTATCCTCTCTTCATTCTATTTTGGCACAAGAATACTATCTGGAGATAACAAGTTTTCTGTTGGTTTTGATCTTTGTTCTGGGCACAAGTACATCATTTAAAGGCAACAAGTTTTTTCTTTATCTCTTGAATTTGTTTTGGCACAACGGGGAGCATCATTCTCTGAAACATGCAAGTTTTAATTAAAGTCTAACCCCGGTAAACAATGAGGAAGGAGGTCCGAACTGCTCTGTGGCAATCCTGTGAGTTAAACTCATGATATTTTGCATTGAAGTTGGGTTTTGTGGCTTAGAGAGTGGGTTTGTGGTTGGAAAAGAATGTCTCAGGGCTATCCAATCTCACTTTGTGGAGGAGATACACTTGAATAGGTTAGCGAGGGTACTTTTTTTGTGGCTCCGTGTTTGTCCTGCAACTCTGATCCTACAATAGAAAAGTCAAACCTTGGTTAGAAAGGGAAGAGTAAGAGGTGGCTCGGGTCTAGGCAAAGGAAGGAGACAGAGACTGTAACAGACTGAAATCTGGAACCATAAGTAGAATAAGCCCAGAGATCTATAGAAAATAAAATTCATTTAAAGTTTGTAATCTCGAGTTAGGGCAGTGGATTTTGTCGAAATTCAGATTTGTAGCTACTCGTGTACATTTGTAGTTTTTATGAGTTGTGGAACTGCACTTGTCTTGAAGAGTATTACGTTCTTATTTGTTAGATTTGTATATTGTGAACAATGTATTGCTCTATAAGACATATTACATCGTTATTTTGCAAAGAAGTTGAATTGTTGAATGTCACCTTATTTTCTGTATCACTAAAAGAGGAAAGATGGATTAACGATTGCATTAAATTTAACTGTTGTATTAGAGAAGGAAATATTATTGCTACAGGAAACCCTAGGGTAGAATTACCCTAGATTGCTACAGGAATTCGGTTAGGGTCATTTTATGGGTTCATTTTGGGTCTCCAAGTTCATTATTTGGCCCACAATTGGTTAGGATGCCACACTTAGGTCCTCCACAACCCTAACCTATTTGGGTGTGCTTAATTAGGCATCCATAGGTCCAAACATTCCTTAAGCTTTCATGATTCCCGTTTTATGGATATAGTAGGTTTGTGAGTCGTGGAATATAAAATAAATTGTCTTTTTTGGGAAAAATATCTATAGTACATGCTAAGAAACTAGTGGTACTATGTTCGAAACCCATGGGATGACTCTTTTATAAGCACTTTTTCTAATCGCTAGTCTAACATTCACTTATGCCTTGAGGTTGTGTTGTAGTGGCTACAACCACCCTCCAAATTTTTTCTTATGCTTAGATTTTGGAGCCTCCCTTCTTATCCACATGAGCTCATCTTGCACTGATCTAGGTATTGATGCTTCAATTGAGAATTATCTTTTCATTTTGCTTATGTTTTCTCACTTATCTTATTTTCTAAATCACACGCTGATCTCCCAACTTGGTCTCACAACAGTTGTGGGCTCGCCTCCAGAAACTATGCAATCCTTGAGGGCAAGCAACCTTGATGATGGGAATTGCGCAGTCTTGACTGACAGTCAACCTTGAGCTCAGGAACTGCGCAATCGTGGAAAGCAGCCCAACACTGAGCCCAGAAACTGCGCAACCCTCACTAAGTTAATAAACTGCACAATGCACACTGAGTCGGAAAGTTGCCTAATACCCAAGAACTACGCAGTCTTTCCCGGCAACGTGCACAACAAGTTTCCCTGGAAAACAAGAAAATAAAGGGAGAAACAACATCCCTATGAAACAGGGATATATTTTTAGTATCCCGGAGGAGACACATTGCTATTTTTAGAATTTTCCGCCAAGTGTCGCCTTTTCCTTGATTTTAGGCATGCAAGTCATAAAACCGCATTTTCTCAAATCAAGTTGACCAATGCCTTTAGAGCTCATTTGTGAATTCTATCCTAGAGCTTTAGCATTCCCGAAGAGATCAAGGAATGTTTGGTGGGGTCGTTGTCACTTTTCTAGGTGAGTTTTTCTTTTATCGTCTTTTGCCATTTTTTGGTCACTTTTTATTGTTTCGCTTGTGTGAGTGTTGTTTTGCTTATTTATCTTCATGGTTGCTTGTGTTTCAACTTGTAGAAGTGTTGTTTCAAGTTATCCCTTGCCTTTCACAAGTGTCGCATCGGTTTTCCTGGTTTTCCACTGATGGTCGCCGTTGCGGCGACTCTCTTCACATACTTGATTTTCCTTCTGTTTAATCAATTTTTGCATTTGATCCACATTGATTCATTCACACTTAATCGATTTTTCACTCAATCTCACATCGTCATTCACTTCCACTCGTTTTTCACACTTCCATTGAGCATATATGTACTTCCTTTGGCCAAATTTTTCCTTGCACAGCAGGGCATCGCACAATCCTCAGGCTCAAGCCACAAGCTTGGCCTTTGGATCTGCACAGTGCACAATACACACTGGAGACAACTTCACACTGCGTAGTTCCAGGGGTCAGCGTACCACCTTGGCCACTGAGACTACGCAATGCGCAATCTCTCCCAGTCTTTGCCCAGGTTGGGACTGCGTATTGCGCATTTCCAAGCAAAATGTTTCAACCCTGGCTACTGGGACTGCGTAGTGCACAATTCCCACAGGGAGCCAATCCCTCTTGCCAATGAAAATTACACAATCCTTCCCATCAGTTACCCAGTTTGTTGCTTAATCATGCCTTGAAATTCGATTTTCCTTGGCTAATATTTGCTTTCCATGAGTGTCCTTTTTGTCCCACAGTTACCACACTTGTGAAGCACTTCTCTCCAACAATCATTGTTAACATGACACCAAAGAGAGCTGCTTCAAGAGAGACCACTAAAAGCAGTACTAGGGAAGGAGTTGAGCAAGCACCAGTTAACTTGCTAATATATGTGGACACTCAACTGTTTATAGAAAAGGAGTCAACACTAACATGGTATCAAATCCAACAACAGTAGAAGGCAGAAATCCAGTACAAGGTCAGGGAAAGATAAAGGTTGCTGATAGAATAGAGGGAGAACAAAGCTTCCGAGAGAAAGTGGATTCAATCCTTATGCAAGCAGCTTTGGCAGCGGAAGTGAAGAGGAAGCAGAGGAGACAGAAAGCAGGGAAGGGGAAAACAGAAAATCAGAGCTTTCATGAAGAAGAACTCAGATCGAAGCAAGCATAACAAGAACTTAAGGAAGAACGAGAGTTGAAGAGGAAAGAACAGGAAGAGAAGCAGAAGCAGGGAGAAGAGTAAAGGCAAAGCGCAATGGCAGAGGAAGAAACACCAATTTAAGAACAAAACAAACCAGAAGCAGAGGGGGAGAACGAACATATGCAAGATCAGTTGCTTGCTCAACAAATTGAAGACTTGATTGAAGTTGCAGACATGGAGTTGGAATTAGAACTGCAGGATAAAGATGTTGACCTAATTCCTAGTGCACCACAGGTCACCGTTCAGTCTCCACCACCTCCAGCCGCAAAGTTATCCCCAGGCGAGGAGGGGACATAGTTCCTCTTGATGATGATGTGTTAATGGATGTGTACAATTTGTCATATAATGAACTCTAGGTGAGAATTGTAAAAACACGGAGAGAACATTTTACACATGATCACACGTCCCCTGCATTCATTAGAGAAAGGGTTATAGTGGATGACACCAGTAAGAATGCAAATGCCATTGCCGGAGCCAACTTGGACTTTGCAGGTGCAACAATATCAAACACTTAGTATTTGATGACCAAGAATAAGCAACTGGCACAAAACTTACAGGCTGCCCAACAAGAGATAGAACAACTTCATGCAACAACACAAAATGCAGTAGTTGCATAGGTCCACTTGGGGGAAATGAGTGCATCGATACTTCGTGAAGTATCAACACTTGGAGAGACCATGCAGGACCTCTATGAGGAGCTCATGACTGTACATAAGGCAATTGTCTGCTTGCATAGCTTGTAGCAGCAGAGAAAGGAATTTGTCAAGACTCTTAGGAATGTGCAAACTGCCATCACCGCCATGCAAGAATGGACAATGTGATACAAAGGGGCACCACTTACTTTGGTAAATAAGATGAAGCTGTAGGCAGAGTTGGGGAAAGCAAGAGTTTGAATGTTCATTCAGAACAAAAAGCAACTCGCCTCATCATTGGAAACATTCAGGCCTCATATGTATGGTTGTACAACAATTTGGATTTCATGGTGAGAACCCACAAGATCCCATTAGTCAGCTCACTCACCGAAGCTAAACGCAAACACCAAGTTAGGTAGGAGATTGAAGAGTACTTGGAGTAGTTGAGACAAGTTGCCACCAAGGAGGATTTAGAGTTGAACAGGAAAAACATGCAGAACTACATCAGTGACTTTGTCCAGATCAAAACCATGTTGCTCCTAATTGAGAAAGAAGTTAAGAATGGTTTCAAATCATTGTACCCGGATGCTATGGCGGCTAGAGTTTGCTTCCAGCTTGACACCATCATGCAGTTTAGGGATGCCATCACATAGTACGAAGCTTGGCATCGATAAGTGACTTAGAAGCGTCACGTGGGAGTTGTCGAGCTAAAGTGTTCCCAAACTCAAGCATCATAGTGTTTTGTCTTGTTATGCTATCAAGTTGTCTCTACCCTATTTTTTCCTATATGGGTATGAGTGTAAATTGTAATATTATTTGTAATTATGTTGTAAGTGAAATTCCAAGTGTTAATATTGGAATATAAATAGTCGTGATGTAATGTAACGAGTCATTTTGTAAAGAAGTTGAAGAGTCATGAGAGTAGTCCAAAGGTCACAAAGGGGAGTTGAAGGGTCACCCCCCTTTTGCTATAAATAGAACCTCATAACTCATGTCAGGGGCTTTTGGGAGCCAAACTTTTGTCTAGGCTTAGGTTTAGAAAAAACTTGGGAGTATTGTGAAGAGCCTTGGCTTCTTCGTAGCGTAGAGGGAGTATACTTATTTCGAGGAGCAGGTGTTCTTCACTATAATGTTCCACTATTGGGGCTAGTGGTCGTTAATGGTGTATGTATGAATGGAACTTTCACTTATAATAATAAAATCAAAGCCAACACACTTTCATGCATATCTTGTGAATATAGTAAGGCTATTATTGTTGTATTTTCAATGTATGTTATTTAACTTACACTTATTCCTATGAACTATTTCGTTTGCATTTGTATGAATCTTGTTGAATGCGTATTGTTGTATTAATTCATCACTTTAACTTGTAGACTATTCCGCATCTTAGTTTTTGATGTCAATTCACTTATGTGTTCCTTTCAAGATGCGTACTATTGCAGTGTTCCAGGGACACACTTCCTCTTCCCTTCGTGCATTGGAACCTTCATGTATTGCACTTAACTCTCTACAGGGTCACATACTTTATCTCACCCAAAGTTAACATATTTCCCTCTACGCGTTTCACAGTTAAGACATAACATTATCACCCACCCCTAGGACTCCTACTCCAAACGGTGTGAGGTCTAGTTGGGACTTCATATCAGGGAGATCCCCTGAATGTTGGTGGGTCCATCACCGTCAACATTTCTAGCGCTAGAAGGAGGGCCAACCGATAAGTTGAACCGGTTTGAAATATGTTTTGAATTTTTTCACACATTTAATGACTTCTCACCAAATCATAACCCCGACATGTTTTTCCAGACATGAAAATATGAAAGTGTCAGCGAAAATAATTGATGACTTGTATAATATGAAATTCAATGGCGAGGGTGAAACAACCTTATTTGAACATACCACACAATTTCTTGATTTTTGCACAAAGCACAACATCCATTGTGACGCTATTCATTGTAGGTTGTTCATTCTCACGTTCGAAGGGTATGTGCAAGAATGGTGTAACACTTTCTTAATGACTCCATTCACTCTTTCGAACAACTTTTCATAGAGTCATGTCGTGCCTTAGATCTCTATGATCGTAAAGGCTGCTCTTAATAAAAAAAAATTAAAATTGTGAAACGAATCCGTTCAAGATTTTCACAATCGTTTTATCCAATACTGCTTTGAATTTCTTGAAGATGAAGTTGATTGGTCTTTCTTGGTAGATATATTTCTATATCTTGTTCATATTTCAGAAAACCAACACGAGTTAGAATATTTTGAACCTCTCCCAACATACCTCAGTGTTAGAGCTTCTAAATCTGTGACAGACAAGGTTGTTGTTATGTTGTAGCATGTTAAAATTGGAAACCAAGGCAAAAATTCATGTGGGTCATCTTATTCATGGCTGATAATATTTTTATTAGATTCCTCTCATCGAGAGGTGTAGGATTGATATAAAGATCATCCAATTCCGATAAGTATTCATGGAGATATGAATTTATTTTGATTATGGAATTATTATCAAGCCGACCTACAACTCATGTAGGCTCAGAAGCCCAACAGTCGCATCTATTCACCCACCAATGTTGTATATAAATATAAGAGGACTTTTCCTCATTTAGACTCACTCATCTCATCACATCTCTCTCTCTCTACTGCGCAGATATGAGTCTCTTCTCTACTGCGCTGAAATGGGTCTCTCTCTCTCACACATGTGAAGCTGGAAGCTGTTGAATTTGAAGCTGCAACTGCAGAAGTAAAGATTGACTTGCGTGGCCTAGAAGATCTCCTCTTTGGAACTGCGCTGTAGGTTCATCTGAACCTCCTTTGAAAGCCGCAACTTTTGATGGTGGAATGAAGTCAATCCGACGAACAGTTTGCAAGATATCGACTGCCCTAGTTTGAAGCCAGAAACTGCTGAAACTGAAGCTGCAACTGCAGAAGTAAAGATTGACTTGCGTGGCCTAGAAGATCTCCTCATCTGAACTGCGCTGTAGGTTCATCTGAACCTCCTCTGGAAGCCGAAACTTTTGGTGGTGGAATGAAGTCAATCCGACGGTCGGTTTGTGAGATATCATCTGCCCTAGTTTGATAATGAAGCCGCTAATACTGATACTGTTGATCTAGGGTTTGCTACTGCTGATATGAATCAATTTATTGTACTATTTCTCTCTGTTGAATTATTGAAGATAAAAGAAGATTTGATCAAAGGGTTTCCCCACACATTGTGGGGTTTGTCCCTGGCTAGCCGCCACATCTTGTGTCTCTTGTCTTGGCTTGTTTTCTGTCGATCGTTTAATGTTCTATATGCACTTTACTTTATGTACATGTGATTGCTAATCCGTGGAATATAATAAGAAAAAGAAGTAAACTGTTATAAGCATAGAACATACCATAACTTAACATGGTATCAGAGTTGAGGTGAAGATAAAGCCCGAGCAAGAGCAAGAGCAATCATTGAAGAGAAGATTGGCAAGGCTATCCTAAAAGAACTATGGGGTCCTCAACACTCTTTCCTGCCGAAGACAAGCTCCGTGAGAAAGCTGACTATCACGGATAGAAGATGTCTATCGATCTAACCCTTGAAGATCAAGGAGTGTTGGACCATGTAATATTGTTGAGCCTTCATCAAATGCATCTGCTGCTGCCTGGAACAAATGGAGAAGTCAAAACAAAGAAGATCATCTGGGACTCTATCGACAAGCGCTTGGTGGCCTACATCTCTGATCTAGACACCTCCAAGGAAATCTACGACAGACTGGTGAGTTTATTTAAAGTTAATGATGCAAATCATGTTTTGTTTCTTAGAAATAAGTTGAGGGAAATAAAGAAGGGTAAAGATGAAAGTATGCAAGCATACTTCTTAAGAATCACCGAGATCAAGAACGATCTCCTATCTATTGGGGAAACCATTACTGACAGAGAAATGGCACTCACAACTCTCGGAGGATTACCATCTAAATGGTATGTGTTTAGGACTACTCTTCTGAACAATAATGTAATTCCTAGTTTCGAGGAATTAATGGCTAGATGCATTCAAGAACAAACAAGGGTAGAAGAGCAGGAAATGCCCTTGCCTAAAGGTCCTCCTGCTACTTTTTCTTCTCATGCTAAGAAAAGAAATAATTCTGGGTCTAAATCGAAAAGAAACGCTGGATTTAAGGGTGGAAGAAAATGACGATGTTTCATTTGCAATAAAGCAGGTCACTATGCAAGGGAATGCCCTGATAGAAAGGACTCTCACTGTGACGATGATCAAAATCCCTCTCATGGTAATCGAAGGAATGGAAAATTCAACAACAAAGGAAAAAGGAATGCGGGAAATCAAGGAAGATGGCAACCATTCAAGAAGGCTAGAAATTCCAAGTATGAATCTAACACTGTTGACGATAAGCAGGCTGAATATTATCTACCAGCTGCTCTATCTACCTCCGCTCCTTCGGACTCAATGGGAATTTGGCTCATTGATAGTGGTGCCTCAAGACACTGAAGTACTCTATAATCTGGTAGAGAAAGAAACTAACTTGTAAATTGTCCTTGGAGATGACATGAAATACCCAGTGAAAGGTGTAGGCAATGTTTCTCTTAAACTGAATCAAGGTAATACGATTCACTTACAAGATGTATTATATGTACCTGATCTCAAAAAGAACCTGGTGTCCATCTCGGCAATGGAAGACAAAGGCTACAAGGTAACCTTAAGCAATGGCAAGGTATGTATATGGAAATGCCTTTACTCTTGGGTTTAGTGTTGATTCATCATATCAGGTCGATGGAATTCCGCTAGGTGTCATGTCTTGTGACACAACTCTTCAGTCCGAACTTTGGCATCAGAGGTTTGCCCACCTTCATTACAAAGCTCTACTTGGTGTAAAACAAATGGTGACAGGGATGCCCGAATTCCAAGTAGAGAAAGAAGGTGTATGTCTGGGATGTGTCGAAAGAAAGCTCAAAAGGGGACCGTTCCCCTCAAGCCAAAGCAAGACCTCCGATGTATTACAGTTGGTTCACTCAGGAATATCTGAGGCTGGCATTAAGAGGGAGACTACTACACCACATACTCTTGAGCAGAATGGTGTGGCAGGAAGGAAGAACCACACGATGATGGAAGTTGTCCGGGCCATGCTACATGATCAAAGACTTCCAAAGTTTCTATGGGCTGAAACTACAATCACCGTCGTATATGTACAAAATTGATGCCCTCATCAAGCATTGGGTTCCTAGACTCCTGAAGAAAAATTCACTGGTAAGAAACCTGATGTTTCTCATTTTAAAATTTTTGGAAGCCCTGTATACTTTCATGTGTCGAAAGAGAAAAGAAATAAATTGGGAGCATCTGGGAAGAAGGGAATTTTCGTGGGCTATGGTCAAAATACTAAAGGCTATAGAATCTATGTAGCCGGTCAAAGGGAAGTCATAATTAGTCATGATGTCACCTTTGACAAAGATATGGCTCTCAGCAAGGTGATCAATCTTCCGACTTTGAGGAGGTCTCAAGAAGCCGACACCAGGGAACCGAAAGAAAAGGATGATGAATCAATGCCTGATGTAGAAGAACCCATGGATCCGATTGATCCTCCTCCATATGAGCCTTCCTCTTCTAGGAAGAGGCCTTCATGGCTTAAGGGGTTACTTGATGATGCTGAAGGACATGCTACACCCCGAGGAACCTTTCGTGAAAGTAAGAAACCTAATAGGTATCAAGGATACTTGACCATCATGAGCACGATCATACAAAATGAGTCTTCGTCATTCTCAGATGCCGTCAAGCATCAAGTATGGAAGGATGCTATGACCGAAGAATATGAGTCTATCATAAATAATGATGTTTGGGAAGTAGTTCCCAGACCCCGGGACAAGACTGTTGTTACTTCCAAATAGCTTTACAAGATAAAGCATGTAGCAGATGGAAGCACGGAAAAGTATAAGGCTCGTTTTGTTGCTCGAGGTTTCTCCCAAAAGGGAGGTATAGACTATGATGAGATATTTGCACCTGTTGCCAGATATACGACCATCCGCTCGATCATAGCCCTTGCCGCTTCACAGAATGGAACCTACATCAGATGGATGTCAAGACTGCGTTCTTGCATGGCTCGATCAAAGAAGAGGTCTACGTGGAGCAACCCGAAGGATTTGAGATTTATGATCGAAAATCTCATGTATGCAGGTTGAAGAAAGCTCTCTATGGGCTGAAGCAAGCACCCCGAGCATGGTATGAGAGGATCGATAGCTACTTGATGAAGCTGGGATTCACTAGGAGTGAAGCTGATCCTAACCTTTACTTTAAGGTTGAAGATGACAAGCCTCTCATACTGGTATTGTATGTGGATGACCTCTTTCTAACAGGTGCAAACCCTCTCATTCACAAATGTTAGAGGGAGATGGCTTTTGAATTTGAAATGAAGGACCAAGGACTTGAAGTGTGGCAGAAGCCAAGGGAAATTTTCCTATCTCAAGGAAAATATGTGGTAAATATATTGGAAAGATTCGGTATGATGGACTGCAAGCCTGTGACTACCTCGAGGATCTTAACTTTTAGAAGTTATATGGTAGTGATGTCGGACCAGACTTGGGAAATGCCTCTGAGTTTCAAAAACTCATTCGTATTGATGTTCTTGGTGAACCTCCGTCCGAACATATGTTTTGCAGTTAGCATTGTGAGCTCATATTTGGTTGAGCCTCACTGGATTGATGCCAAGAATCTTCTGAGATGTCTTCAGGACACAATCTCTCATGGATTAAGATACACTGTCAGAGATGTGAGACTACTTGGATATACTGATGTTGATTGGGCAGGCAGTGTGGTGGACCGTAAGAGCACTTCCGGGTACTGTTTCACCTTGGAATCTTTTTCGATATCCTGGATGAGCAGGAAGCAGAAGTCGGTAGCTTTGAGCACCGCTGAAGCAGGATATATTGTTGCTAGCATAACCTCGTGTGAGGCAGTCTGGTTGTGAAAGCTCTTCAGTGAGCTGTTTGGATTTACATTGGATACCACTATGATTCTCTGTAACAACCAGAGGTGGGATTCGATTATTGAGGAATCTCGTATTCGTCAATTGCTCTAGCAGATAGACATCATCTGGGATATGGTAAGTTGATGAGCAAGAAAGCTCCATCGCATTAAGATGATGTACAAGTTCATACACCTTGTCAAAACCCCGAGGAAAGATCTAATCTGTGATTTTCCAAAACGATTTGGAGTCGGCAAGAAACCTTTGTACAAGGGTCCTGCATGTTGCATACATTGAGCTCTGGGAGCTCTAAGGGCTTGCGGTTCCTACTGGAGCAACATATGACCACAAGGTGACTCACCCTCCCCTAGTGGTGCACACTGGAACAAGATGATTCGCTCTCTTGTGGAACAGGATGATTCGCTCTCCTGTGTAGCAGGATGATTAGTTCTCCTGTGAGGCCTGGATTGATGTGTTCTCCATGGCAGCTTGGATTGATGTGTTCTCCACGGCGATTGTAGCAGGATTGATGTGTTCTCCTGTGAGGCCTGGATTGATGTGTTCTCCATGGCAATTGTAGCAGGATTGATGTGTTCTCCTGTGAGGCCTGGATTGATGTGTTCTCCATGGCAATTGTAGCAAGATTGATGTGTTCTCCTGTGAGGACAGGATTGATTAATTCTCCTGTCGAGGCATCCTACCCATGCAGTCTGGGACTCATGGGAAGTACCTCTTATCTGATCAATGAGCAAGGAAATGAAGTTAGGGACCATAGTAGTACCGATGGACGCATCGTTGTAACTACCGTACTCCCTACGCTAGGATGACCTCCATTGCTCTGGGATCAATGATACTGGTCTGGGACCAGTGGTAGGAGTTGTACCATACTATGACGCTGACTTCGGGTCGGTTGAGACTGGTCTGGGATCAGTGGTACATACTCTGAGACTGACTTTGAGTCAGGGGAGGATGATATTGGTCTGGGACCATTGGAGTTGTACTCACTATGACGCTGACTTTGGGTTGGTTGAGACTGGTCTGGGACCAGTGGTACATACTCTGAGACTGACTTTGAGTCAGTATGATACATCCTCGATCATTTCTTCTTCTTCATAATTCGGACAAAAGCATAGCAGAAAGCAGAGCAGAACAGAGCAAAACAGTACAGATCAGTGCAGGCAGAACAATGTTGGGTTGTGTTATATTCTTTCCACGTAGTTAATAGGGGGTTTGAAGGGCACCCATAACCCCACTTTATGGGGTCCGGGGCAGCGCCCCGAAAAATTTTGGTTTTGGACCATATGTTAGGTTGGGCGGACCCACCTATGGTTTTGTGCATGATTTTCGCACATGTTTTTTGGACGCGATGGTTTTCGGTCCATGGTATTGGACGCGATGGTTTTCAGTCCATGGTATTGGATGCTTCGGCATGTATAAATATGTATTGTAACATTGAAAGGAACATAATGAAAAATCAAGCTGGTAGTCCCGGTTTTGGGATCCAGGGAAAAATCTCTGTGCATATGTGTTTTATGGGTTATGCTCTCGCATTGTTTATTTTCTTTGTTTAAGAATTCGTATGCAGGTAATTTCTGTACAGGGTTAAAACCTACATTTGGTATCAGAGCTATTTTGGCTTTAAGGGGACGCCTTTGTTGCTGAGGGGTTTCGCTCGGGCCTGTGGTAGACCCTGTTCAGTGGGAGATCTGCGAGATCGATTCTGGTGGTGAAAGAAGATGGCGAGCAGTGGAAAGATAGAGATTGAGAAGTTCAATGGTCAGAATTTTGAGTTGTGGAAACTCAAGATGGAGGATCTGTTGGTGGATAAAGATCAGTGGATCGCGGTAGATCCGGGTACTAAACCATCGGGAGTGACCGATGAAGAATGGAAGAAGTTGGATCGGAAGGCAAAGAGCACAATACGATTGTGTGTCTCAGATTCAGTATTGCTGAATGTATCAGGGGAAGCTACGGCAAAGGCTTTGTGGGTCAAGTTAGGGACTTTGTACCAATCTAAGTCTCTGGTGAATAAACTGTTCCTGCGGAAAAAGCTATATAACCTGAGGATGAAAGATGGAGACTCGGTGACAGAGCATCTGAATGCGTTTAATACTATGGTAAGTCAGTTATTATCTGTTGATATTAAAATTTCAGATGAAGATAAGCGCATCAGTCTGTTGTGTTCTCTACCAGATTCGTGGGATAGTCTGGTTATTGCAATAGGTAGCAATGCAACTGCTTTGCAGTTTGATGAAATAGTCTCAGCCTTGCTGACGGAGGAGATGAGACGAAAAAATATGGACAACCAGAATGGTGATGCCTTGTCTGTACGAGGACGGCCCCAGAACAGAAACAAAAATAAGTCATCGAGATCTAAATCTAGAGGGAGATCTAAATCTCCAGGAAAACCTACAAAGGTGGTGTGCTGGAAATGCGGAAAGGAAGGGCACTTCAGAAGGGATTGTAAATCTAAAGCTCCTGATAAAGGAAAGGGATCTGATGATGCTCCTTCTGCAGAGGCGAAAACCACCTCAGATGAAGGTGGGGATGTGTACCTGGCTTCTTCAAGTACACATGTAGATCATGAGGCATGGTTGATTGACTCAGGTGCATCCTTTCACTTCACTCCCCATATAGAGTGGTTCTGCGAGTATGAGAAATACGATGGTGGTGATGTCTTCTTAGGAGATGATAAGAAGGCTAGAATCATTGGTCGGGGAAAAGTAAAGTTGAAGTTGCAAGGTGGAAGGGTTAGAACACTTCCGGGTGTTCTACATATTCCTGCATTGGCCAGAAATCTGATTTCTGTAAGCAAGTTGGATGATGCAGGTGTAAAGACGGTGTTCGAGAAAGATACCTGCAAGATGGTTCGAGGAGCACTGATATTAATGTGGGGAGTTCGGATTGGAACTCTGTACAAGCTGCAAGGTAGCACTGTTGTTGATGGGTGCAATAGTTCTATGGTTCCTGAAAATGGAGTAGAGAATCTAGTGGTCTCTGGAGAGAAGACCATGTTGTGGCATCAAAGGCTTGGACATATTGGAGAGAAGGGCCTTCGAATACTTCATGGTAAAGGTATGGTAGAAGGTATGAATAATAGCTCTCTGGATTTTGATTTCTGTGAAAATTGTGTATATGGGAAGCAAAATCGGGTGAGTTTCCCCTCTGGTGGTAAGAGGACGAAACAGATATTAGAGCTTGTGCACAGTGATGTGTTTGGACCTGTGAAGGTTCCATCACTGGGTAAGTCTGTGTACTATGTATCATTCATAGATGACTTCTCAAGGAATACATGGATATATTTTCTTAAGAATAAATCTGAAGTCTTTGACAGGTTTAAAGAATTTAAGGCTCTGGTGGAAAACCAGACAGAGAAGAAGATAAAGGTGCTGAGAACAGATAATGGTGGAGAATTTTGCAGCAAGGAATTTGAAGAATTTTGTAAGAAGTGTGGTATAGCACGGCAGAAGACTACTCCATATACACCTCAGCAAAATGGAGTCGCAGAAAGAATGAACAAGACGTTGATGGAAAGGGCAAGAAGCATGCTCAGTGGTGCCGGGTTAGGACAGGAATTCTGGGCAGAGGCGGTGGATACTGCATGTTACTTGATCAACAGATCACCTTCATCAGCGTTGGAGGATAAGACTCCACAAGAAGTATGGACTGGTAAGAAACCCTCTCTTTCACATCTAAGGGTATTTGGATGTGATGCATATGTACATGTTCCAAAGGAGAAACGAACCAAGTTGGATAGTAAATCTGAAAAGTGCATCTTTATTGGGTATAAGGATGGTTTAAAGGGTTATAAGCTTTGGAACCCAGTCACACGGAAGGTTGTGTACAGCCGAGATGTGTTGTTCAGAGAGGTAAAAGATGTTATTCAACATGAAGTCCAACCAAAGGAACCTGAGAAGATAGAGTTTGAGCCAAAGGAGGAAGAATCAGACTCTGCAGCAGAGGAGGAATCAGAAGATGAAGAGCCACAAACTCCGGCTGTGAGAAGATCAGTTCGAGAAAGAAGGCAGCCAGAAAGGTATAGTCCATCTGCTTTCAGTTCAAATTTTGCTTTGTCCATTACTGATAATGATCCCAGAACTGTGAAGGAAGCAGTGGATTCAGAGGATGGAAAACTCTGGAAAGAGGCCATGGTCGATGAAATGGCATCTTTGCACAAAAATGAGGCTTGGGATCTGGTGGAGTTGCCGGCTGGAAGGAAACCCATTGCAGCAAATGGGTGTTCAAGAAGAAGACAAACGCAAAAGGAAAGGTGGAGAAATACAAAGCTCGGTTGGTAGCAAAAGGTTATTCCCAGGTGCCGGGAATTGATTTTGGTGATATTTTTTCTCCTGTTGCCAAGGTAACTTCTATTAGATTACTTTTATCTGTTGCTGCTGCTTTTGATTTTGAGGTAGAACAGATGGATGTGAAGACAACATTTCTTCACGGGGATTTGGAAGAGGAAATCTACATGAAGCAACCTGAAGGCTTTGCGGTGAAGGGTAAGAAAGAACTGGTATGCAAGTTAAAGAAGTCTCTGTATGGGTTAAAACAGTCACCAAGGATGTGGTATCAGAAATTTGATACATTTATACGGGGACTTGGCTTCACCAGAAGCAAAGCAGATCATTGTGTGTATTTTAAATTAATTGGTGACCGTATTATTTATCTGGTCTTGTATGTGGATGATATGTTGCTGGTTGGAAATGACAAAGAAATTATCCAGGATTTGAAAACCCAATTGTCCTCCAAATTCGACATGAAAGATCTTGGTGCTGCAAACTATATTTTGGGCATGGAAATTAAAAGAGATCGGTCAAAGAGGAAGCTCTGGTTAAACCAAAGGAAGTATGTCGAGACAATACTCCAGAGGTTTAATATGCAGGATAGTAAACCGGTGAAGGTTCCTATTCCTGTAGGTGTGAGGTTATCTGCTGAACAGTGTCCCAAGACACAAGAAGAGGAAGAGGACATGTCCCGTGTTCCATATGCAAGTGCATTGGGTAGCCTGATGTATGCAATGGTCTGTACTAGACCAGACATTGCACATGCAGTGGGAGTATTGAGCATACAACAGTGAAGCGGGTTTTCAGGTATTTGCGTGGCACTAGTGATTATGGTTTGTGCTACCAAGGAAGACCAGGATTGGACAAAGTGTTGGATATTCATGGCTTTGTTGATGCAGACTGGGCTGGAGATCTGGATCAGAGAAGATCTACAAGTGGGTATGTGTTTAACCTATTTGGAGGTGCAGTCAGTTGGATGAGTAAGAAACAATCTGTAGTGGCACTATCAACTACAGAGATTGTGTTCAAGTATGGGGTTAGTACAGGGAGCTATAAGAATAGACTGTGATAGCCAAAGTGCAATTTTCTTGGCAAAGAACCCTGCTTATCATTCAAAGACAAAGCACATTGATGTTCAGTATCACTTTGTGAGGGATATGATAGAAGACAGAAAGGTGTTGCTGGTAAAGGTGGACACTTTGAAGAATACTACAGATGCATTGACAAAATCTGTGAGCTCTGAGAAGTTCTCTTGGTGTAGAGAAGCAATGGGAATCTCAGGGCTGAAAAATTGACTAAGCTCTCCTGTGGCCCCCTGTGGAAAGAAAACAACAAGTGGGAGATTGTTGGGTTGTGTTATATTCTTTCCACGTAGTTAATAGGGGGTTTGAAGGGCACCCGTAACCCCACTTTATGGGGTCCGGGGCAGCGCCCCTGAAAATTTTGGTTTTGGACCATATGTTAGGTTGGGCGGACCCACCTATGGTTTTATGCATGATTTTCGCACATGTTTTTTGGACGCGATGGTTTTCGGTCCATGGTATTGGACGCGATGGTTTTCGGTCCATGGTATTGGATGCTTCAGCATGTATAAATATGTATTGTAACATTGAAAGGAACATAATGAAAAATCAAGCTGGTAGTCCCGGTTTTGGGATCCAGGGAAAAATCTCTGTGCATATGTGTTTTATGGGTTATGCTCTCGCATTGTTTATTTTCTTTGTTTAAGAATTCGTATGCAGGTAATTTCTGTACAGAGTTAAAACCTACAAACAAGACAAAGTAGAACAGGCAGAATAGAGCAGAGCAGGGCAAGGGTCAGGCTGTACAGGGCAGTGCATTTGATGGATGAATAGTAACGACCGATAGACAGATTGCAGATGAAGTTCTCCATGGTTGAGAGGGAGTGTTAAAATTGGCAACCAGGGCAAAACTTCATGTGGGTCATCTTATTCATGGCTGATAATATTTTTATTAGATTCCTCTCGTCGAGAGGTGTAGGATTGATATAAAGATCATCCAATTCCGATAAGTATTCATGGAGATATGAATTTATTTTGATTATGGAATTATTATCAAGCCGACCTACAACTCATGTAGGCTCAGAAGCCCAACAGTCGCATCTATTCACCCACCAACGTTGTGTATAAATATAAGAGGACTTTTCCTCATTTAGACTCACTCATCTCATCACATCTCTCTCTCTCTACTGCGCAAATATGAGTCTCTTTTCTACTGCGCTGAAATGGGTCTCTCTCTCTCTCACATGTGAAGACGGAAGCTGTTGAATTTGAAGCTGCAACTGCAGAAGTAAAGATTGACTTTCGTGGCCTAGAAGATCTCCTCTTTGTAACTGCACTGTAGGTTCATCTGAACCTCCTTTGAAAGCCGCAACTTTTGGTGGTGGAATGAAGTCAATCCGACGAACGGTTTGCAAGATATCGACTACCCTAGTTTGAAGCCGAAAACTGCTGAAACTGAAGCTGCAACTGCAGAAGTAAAGATTGACTTGCATGGCCTAGAAGATCTCCTCATCTGAACTATGCTGTAGGTTCATCTGAACCTCCTTTGGAAGCCGAAACTTTTGGTGGTGGAATGAAGTCAATCCGACGGTCAGTTTGTGAGATATCGTCTGCCCTAGTCTGATAATGAAGCTGCTAATACTGATACTGCTGATCTAGGGTTTGCTACTGCTGATATGAATCAGATTTATTGTACTATTTCTCTCTGCTGAATTATTGAAGATAAAAGAAGATTTGATCAAAGGGTTTCCCCACACATTGTGGAGTTTGTCCCTGGCTAGCCGCCACATCTTGTGTCTCTTGTCTTGGCTTGTTTTCTGTCGATCGTTTAATGTTCTATCTGCACTTTACTTTATGTACATGTGATTGCTAATCCGTGGAATATAATAAGAAAAAGAAGTAAACTGTTATAAGCATAGAACATACCATAACTTAACATAGCAGCTACAACCACCCTCCAAAATTTTGGCCTGCACCAATTTTGGAGCCTCCCTTGAAGAGTTTCACTTGATGAATGCACACACTCGGGTTCAATTTGTGAGCTCGTGTGAGTCTTTACATTCCCTTGCTTGTTCATTGCATTCAAGTCTCTCCATGCTGATATCTAAGTCATGCTTGCAACCATGTTCTGTCTATGCGCAAAGTGTTCGCTTCGTATGTGATTTTTGTATTCGCTATGAAAGCACCTGTTGCACTCACACATAGAGTCACATTCATTGTTGCGCAAGCGTCGTATCGATAAATGAACAATCAATCATGAGTGTCGCACTTGTCACTTACACTGTCGGTCAATCTTGTTGAACATGTGTGTTAGGGTGGTTTGGTCATTTCATCGTCAAGTCATGTGAGTGTGTGTTCGTATGATCACCTATGCATCTTTCAATTGTTCACACACTTAGCCATTTTTGTTGAAGCTTCTAACGACCTGACTCCCCTCTAACAACCGTACCATTACCCTACCATCGAATCGATCGACTGTCAACCAAAACAACGCAGAAGCACCAAGCTAGTCTTTTCAAGTTGCGCTGCCCGCAAGCAATTCAATCAGCTCTCATGTTGGTCACCCAGACAGTCAGACCCGACAGTCACCCTGGGGCTAACTCCCCTCAAAATTGCGCAGAGGCAACTGACCTCACCAACTCAACTGACTAAGGAAATTGCGCAGACAGGCCGGACATACACCAAGTGCCCATCCCTGTCTCCCTCAGAAAATTGCACAGTTTTCCCAACCAGTCATCCCGACAATCGACCAACTGTTCATCTCAGAAATTGCACAGTGTTCATGAGCAGGCCTTCCGCTGCCCATCAGTCAGCTCATCTCAGAAATTGTGTTGAGATGATCAGAAGACCGGTCTCCCGACCTCAGTGTAGTTTTTGTTGCTAGCAGCCCCAAGCAGTAGACTGCCAATTCCCTTCAGGAATTGGAAATTTATGCTACCAGTGACTCCAACAGCCAACTGGAAGTTCCCTTTGGGAAATGCGTAGTTTTGGTTGCCAGTGACCCCAGCAGCCAACTGGCAGTTTCCTCTGGGAATTGCGCAGTTTTGGTTGCCAGTGACCCCAGCAGCCAACTGGCAGTTCCCTATGGGAAATGCGAAGTTTTGGCTGCCAATCACCAAGCAGTTCCCTAGAAAAAATACGCAATCCCTACTTGCTGACCCTTCATGCATCCCGACCTGTTCCTCAGGAAAATTTCACTAATTGGTTGTCCAACCCCGCTGCGTGTTCGTTTTGAAAAAAGCACATAGCATGTATGCCTTGCCTTTCAGCAGCCCAGACTTTTCCTCCCAAAATTTGCGCAATTTTGCCTCCCAGCCAAGCCAGACCTCACACACAGTCACTGTCGACTCAAATTGCCCGTCTCCATCACTCAGTGACTCTTGTGTAGTTTTCATCAGTAGTGCCCGCAACCATCATCCTGCACCATAGACTTGCTACCTCTCCTGGTCACTTTCATCCGAAATGATCATGTGTAATGGTAGACTAGGAGGTTTTGGATTTGATGTTGTCTCATCATGAGTGACTGCAGGTATAGGTACACCAACAAACATGGCAAACAACTAATGGAATGAAAAAAGGGAGCACATGTAGAAGGACAGGTTCACCAATGGACGAACAAATGATACATGCGAAATGGGCGAATGCGACGAACATGTACCTTCATAAACTGATGAGTCTGTCAAGCCTCCCAACATGCAAGAAAAGAATAACATGTTAAAGCTTCATCAAACGAACCAAGGAACATTGAAGACTCCGCGCACTTCGCCATGCGGAGGTGAAGCTATTATACACCATGTAGACATCCATCACCCAACAACACTATAGCTCGACATGCACTCCAACAGCAACTCGAATGTACCAACATTGTCATGTCAAGTCATGTCGAGTCACGTCATGAGTCATGTCGCCCACATCTCCACTATGGGTTTGTTGTTAATCAATGTGATGTAATGTGGAAGTCCAAGAGACCCACTTGTTGAACAAAGAGTCATGTAAGTCGAAGAGTCATGGAATTCAAACGGTCATGAGGGTAGTCAAACAGCCACAAGGGTCAGTTTCACCCTTGGCTATAAATACCCCCTCATTTGTACATGCAAGGACTTTTGACCTCATCTCCTCCCACATAACCAAGAGAGTCTGTAATATTTTCTTTGAGGAGTAAGCATTGGCTCCAACGCCCCGCACTCGGGGTTAGTGATGTATGGTGTAATGATGTGTCTTGGAGCTTTCACTTAATTCAGAAGCTTGCTAATAGGCCAACATGTTTTCACACATGTATTGTATCTGTTGTAAGACTGATCTTTAACACTTGTAATGCATGTTTCTTTAACCTGTGTTCTACATCTGAACTGCTTCATTTGTTGTAATGCATAATCTATTAATGGAAATGTGTTGTATATGCTATTAACATTGTCTCACCAGTGTAGACTGCTCTCTCGGACATCAGACAAACCTTTCACTTGAAGCTTGCTGTAACAACCGTTGGACTCGTTCAGACTTCTCCGTGAGTGTTGTATGCGTTATCTCACTTTGTATGTTGTGACTTCTGCATCCGTGTGGACTGCTTCGCCGGAAGCTATGCATGTCTTTTTGTGTTGTGTGTTCCTGGCAGTGTTGGGATTGCTCCCAGACGACTTGGAACTCGCTCTCACCCTCTCCCTCGACAGTGAAAGAACCATTGACACAAGTGACACTTACACTCACCAGTCACGCGAAGCTCACTATTTGAAGACAAAGCGAACCACTCTCTTGTGATGAAAAGCAAGAGTTGAGGCAAATCCTTAAGACAATGGCAACCGGGCCATCATACCGAATGGGACTCCCATACAAAATGGTGTGAGATCTGGTTTGGATTTCATACCGGGGTGATCCCCTGAATGTTGGCGGGTCTAGTACCATCAACATTTTTGATGCTAGAAGGAGGGAAGCTAGTTGTACATGGCTGAAATTCTCCTCACACTCATTCATCAATCATCTGGTCAAGGTAGTAACTCGCACTCCCTCTCAACTACACGTGACTTTGAGATTGGTTACTCCTCACCTCCCAGTGTTGAACACAAGACTCCATATCAAAACCTTCACTCCGTTCATCCCATCACTCGCCAGTTCGCGAAAGAATTCGGACTGATCCCAGATAGACAACATCTTCCACGCGCAGTGAGGAAGCCCAAAGCCACTCCCATGGGAGTTTTTGTATCATCAGTGGAAGAAGCAGCCCTTGCCACACTTGAAGGTATAGGAGAAGCTATCGAAGACGAAAAGGAACCTCCAATCTTCCGGCAAGGCAAACAAGACACTCTTGTGATCTTGGGATCAGACTTCAGTGTAGGAGGTGGAGGGGAAGGCAACGGAGGAGGCGGAGGTGGAGATAAACCAACAGACTCAGAGTCGAAACCATCAGACTCCGAAGGAGAGGAAGATGACGAAGAAGACTAAGAGATGGCTGACCCAAATCTTGAATGGATGACTCAGGGACCATTGGCTCTCCTAACCATTTTGCACAAGATATCGAGGTGAGTGGAGAGAATGAACGTCAAGTACAACTCTGACAACACGGTAAAGGTGGAAGACCACTTAGACAAGTTCTACCTACAGCTGCAGACCCTTTAGGTACGTTATGATTATGTAGCATGTAGATTATTCCCATGTATCTTGGATAGTCGCACAACTTCTTGGTATCAAAGCCTTCCACCCAACTCCACACAGAACTGGGGTTCTTTCAAATGAATGTTCCTTGAGAAGTTTGCTGATGACAAGACCCCAACCATGGTGCTCAAAGAATTGGGAAGCCTCAAGATGGAGAGAAAAGAGAAAGTAAAAGATTGCAATCAGAGGTTCACACGTATATTGAATAAGTTTGTAGCAGACACTAAGCCTCATGACTCCATCACCATTGAGTACTACATGTCCGCACTGCCAACCAACATTGCGCAATTCGTCAAGCGAGCTGCGAAAACAACACTATTGGAAAACTGTGAAGAGGCTATCACTGTTGAAAAAGACTTGCGTGCAGTCGGAGTCATCAAGGATGATGAATTGGTGAAAGACTCCAAGGATGTGAGCAGGAAGTCCCAAGCAATGGCGAGCAAGGGTAGAGACAAGGAAGAAACTGGCATTGAGACCCTCACTCGTCTTGTCAAGAGTTTGTCCACCGAAATGTTCGAGCTCAAACAACGTAAGACTGACACATTTGCAAGTAGTCACTCGCCTAGGCAGAGACAGGCAAACAATGCATCAAGCAACAACCAGTTCGTTTCAAAAACCGCGCAGAAGCCTGTGTTCCAACTCGAACAGTGTGCCGATTCGAAATTATGTTCTTTCCACAAAGAACATCATCTTGAGAACTCTTTTTCGAGCTAGAAGCGAGTCACAAATGCTTTCTATAGTCGTAGACTCAATACGGGAAGAAATATGCAGGAGCAACTGGAAGACACGGACAATGACAAAGGGGTTTCACCTGACGAACCATCAAGCTTTGAGCATGTGGTGAACGCGTATCAGTGCTCGCAAACGATCGCAAAGACGAACACCGAGAGACAGCCCCAAGAGAAAATTGACCATTACAATCTTAGAAATAAAGGGGCTTCCTCCACACTTGGGGAAATGCAAGAAAAGGTCAAACTGCTGATAAGGAAGATTGATCCACCAACCGACCCAAAGCAAAAAACACAAAGCAAGTTTGGGAGGACAGCGGCGGACAAAAACACATCCATGGGTAGCAAGCTACACAACACTCTACCGGATAACACGAACACTTGTTTTACCCCAGACATCTCGGTGAGTCTACCACCTTTGGATTACAACATTGTTGATGATATGAAGAAAACTTGGGCAAACATTAGTTTGTTCGAGTTGGCTAAAATCCAAAGCCAATGAGATATCCTGCTGCGCGCATTGGGACAAACAATGATAGATAATGCAACCTCTACCAGCAGGGGAGCAAGCACACGTTCCAGATCACTTTCCACTGTGCTCAATACATTCCGGATGGAAGAAGCACATTCAGGTTGCCCCCCATTCCTGCTATCTTTTGAAATCTTCAACTACAATGTTCACAACTGTTTGGTTGATTATGGCATGGCAGCAACGTTATGCCACTCTCCATTGCCAAGAAGATCAATGCATGATGGAGCGAAAAATCCACGATAATCATCCAACTTGATAGAACATCAATACCAGCGATTGGTGAACTGCGAGACGTGATCATCCAACTATCCCATAACAGTCAAGTCCACCAATGCATCAACATAGTTATTGTGGACATACCAAAAGCATATGGCCTGCCACTTAGCAGAGACTGGTCCAACAAGCTAGATGGATATTTTGCTACAGACTAGTCACATATGGCTTCCATACAAGGGAAAGTGCAACCAAATCAAGGTAGAATCCGAGAGGTACATGAAGCATAATGTCACTCCCATCAATGGCGAGAATGAACCGTTGGCATTCGCAGAACTCATGTTTGGCAGTTGCCTCCTTGAGACAACATTGGGTGTTATCCTGCATGGCCATCTCCAACCCCACCAGACGCACAGTTGGTACTCCTTCCTTTACCAACTGATGGTAATGAAACCTGTACAACACATTGTACCAAAGTAGCAGAAACAGTAGAAGCAACAGTACTAGCACATCAAGTGGTCCATGTATATATGAGTTTTGGACTATGTACTTCGATGGGTCAAAGACACAGGACGGCTTAGGAGCCGGGTGTGTTCTGATCGACCCTTGCAATAGGAAGCATATGATGTCAAGCCGCTTGGAATTTGAGTGCATGAAAAATGTAGAAGAATATGAAGCACTCGTATTGGGCTTGCAGAAAGCCATCAACCTCAATGTGGTCATGCTCAAAGTGGTAGGTGATTCAGAGATAGTGGTATGACAGGTACATAACACCATTCACTGTTTATCACCGCATCTCAAAGGTTACCAAGAAGAGGTATGGCGACTAACCTCAATTTCTAAGTATTTAATATCATTGTTGTACCACGTGCATGTAATGCAGCTACCAATGCACTAGCAAATGCAGCCTTGAGAATGTCACCGATTAAGGATAGATTTACTATTGAATTTTTGTATAAACCATCTATCCCAGACAACATAACTAACTTACCCATGTTTAATGATGATCAATGGATACTACATTTTATGGCCAATGTTGATGTTTTCAAAGATGCAGTAATAGAAGATGACGAGCACGAGTGCTCTCTGCAAGCAGAAGATGGTAACATGAAAGGCCACATTATCACAAAAGGTGTGGCAGCATTGAAAAATCTATTTGACTTGCAAGAATGGTTCCAAGGGACAAGGAACAACAAGACCCACAGTTCAACAATGAGGCACGAATTGATAAACCTGGGAACATAAAAAGATCCGAATTTTTCAAATCTTGGTGCATGTTGTACACAGCAAGAGCAGCAAGCCTTTATCTACTTGTTCAAATAGTACCGAGATGTGTTTGCATGGATGTATGATGACTTGAAAACTTATGACATGCAGATCATCCAACATATCATTCCAATCAAGGAAGAGGTCAAGATATATCAAAAGAAGCTGAGAAAAGTACACCCGTCACTTTAACCCCTCATACAGAAGGAGCTTACTAAACTGTTGGATGCACTGATCATATACAAAGTTCGACATTCCACTTGGGTCTCCAACCCTGTGCCTGTGCGAAAGAAGTCCAGGGAAATCCGCTTATGTGTTGATTTTCGGAATGTAAACTGCGCCTCGGACAAAGAAAACTACCCTGTGTTGTCTATGGACCACATTTTGCAAGCAATATCTAGGGCATAGATGTTCTCTCTCCTTGACAGTTTCTCAGGATACAATCAAGTTCTGGTAGCAGAACCTAACATATTCAAAACTACTTTCGTACCAAGTGGGGTACGTTCGCTTATAGACGAATGTCATTTGGGCTTGTAAATGCAGGTGCAACATTTCAGCGTGCTATGGACATCGCCTTTCGCGGACTCATTGGGTAGAGTGTGGTGGTATACCTCGATGATGTGACTATGTTCTCAAGAAGACGAGAAGACCACATATGCCATCTTAAGAAAAAATTTGAGCGATGCCGAAGATACGGGATTTCCTTGAATCCCAAGAAGAGCGTATTTGCCGTGTCAGAAGGAAACCTCCTCGGACACATCGTTGCCAAGAGCGGGATCAAGGTGGATCTAGACCAGGTCCAAGCCATCACACAGATTCCTCACCCAGTCCACAAGAAAGCCATGCAGTCCTTCTTGGGCAAGATAAACTTCCTCCGGAAGTTCATCTCGGATTATGCGCAGATAGTCAAGCCCATGCAGGACATGATCAAGAAAGATGTAGTGTACACTTGGGGTAAGAAAGAAAAGCATGCATTCGCCCAGATTAAGCAGGCCATTTCTGAAGCACCTGCACTTTACAACCCAGATTTCAAAAAGGATTTCCTGCTATACACCTTCGCTTCTGATAACTCACTAGCTACAGTACTCACTCAGAAAGATGAAGCTAATGATGAACATCCCATCTCTTTCATGAGTGCAAGCATGTAGGGACCAGAGATTAACTATCCTGCCATTGACAAACAAGCTTATGTAGTTTACAAGGTGGTAAAATACTTCAGGCCCTACTTGCTAAAGAACCACTGCATAGTCTTTGTCCCCCACCCAGTAGTCTGTACATTGCTAGTACAACAAGACTTGGGAGAACGACATGTGAACTAGATGGCAGGTTTGCAAGAATATGATCTTGAAATCAAGCTCATGCACACGATCAAAGGACATGGGCTCTGTAGACTTGTAGCTGAAGCAGTGCACACTCTGGAGAATGAAGAAGAGATCGCCAGTTGGGAGCAGGAGATTGAAATGTATGACATAAGGCGAGTAACACCCACGGAAAATGGAACCTCTTGGTACACAGATGTACGCCAGTACCTTGATCATGGTACCATACCCTCTCACTTTTCTATCAGACAGAAGAGGGCATTACGCTTGAAAGACTTAGTATATCAGTCGGTGCATGGAGTGCTCTACAGAAAGCACAGTAATGGAGTTTTTCTTAGATGCCTGGAAGCACATGAATCAAAGAAGGTACTTCAAGATCTACATGACGGACCCGCCGGGGGTCACTTTGCAGGAAATACCACTACACAAAAGGTCATGCAAGCTGTTTTTTACTGGCCCACATTATTCAAGGATGCACATGCTTATGCTTGCAAGTGCTTGGCCTGTCAGCGATGCGCTGGCAGAACACGAAGATCAGCAGCCCCACTGCACCCTGTTGTAGTGATTGAACCATTCCAACAGTGGGGCATGGACATTGTTGGAGAAATTTTCCCTCATTAGTCAAAACAACACCGCTATATCCTAATAGCGATTGACTACTTTACGCAGTGGATGGAAGCAGTTCTGCTCAAACAAGTGAATGACCAAGAGGTCATCAGCTTCCTCTAGCAGAATATCATCTCACGCTTTAGCGTTCCGGTATCACTTTTTTTTTATAATGCAACTTATTTTTCTTCTTTAAAACCTTATGACTTTGCATTACAAAATGGTATCGTGCTAAAGAACTCATTGAATTACTATCCACAAATGGTCTAGCAGAGTCTACAAATAAAAACCTCATCCGTATAATCAAGAAGACCGTTTTCTTTGAGCAGCGTAACATGCATGCCGCCCTGACGAATGCACTATGGGCTAACCATGTAACATCTAAACCCTCTCTGAATACCTCACCATACTTCCTAGTTTACGATAAAGAAGCCATCCTCTTTCCAAATATCTACTTGCCTGCACTTCAAATTTCCTAGGAATCCCAAGGCAAGCCTTGCTAGCTAGTTCAGCGTACGATGGATGCTCTCCATAAGCTTCAGGAAGAAAGGATGAAAGCAAAATAAAAATTCACACTCCACCATAACCGTATCAAGAGGTGGTTCGATAAGAAGTCTGTAGGGAAAGATAGCTTCAATGTGGGTTACTTAGTTCTAAAATGGGATAAGCCCCATGAAGACAAAGGCAAACATATGAAGTTTCAGTCCCTGTGGATTGGCCCGTACATAGTCCATGAGAAGCTTGGCCCACACACGTATCATTTGCGATCACTTGACGGGAGGATTGACAACCTTCTTGTCAATGACCAAGATCTTAAGCATTATTTTCAATAGGCCGAGCCGCACCCGTGCCATGTACATAGTCTGCTTGTTGCTTGTTGTTTCATTTGGTTCGTTTTGCTTATTATCTTTGCTTTTTTTTACTATTTTTTTCTCATGTTCATTTTGTTCATTAGATATATTACTATTTTTGTTTCTGGAAATAAGTGTTGCCAACTACTACGTCTTGGCTTTTGAATAGAGTATGTGGCTGAAATTTGAGGAAACTCGTGACACTGCAGCACTTGGCCAATCTTGTGTCCACCTTCTCTATGCTTGGTTGTAACCTTCGGCCGATGAAGTCTTGATGGAAAATATGAACCATCTGCAAGGGAAGTTTTGGTCCAACCGTGAACCTATGTCCACACTGGGAAGCCCCATGCCTGTACTCAGCCTTCTGCTTTGTGTGTTCAAGCTCATCCAACTAGTAGAAACAGAGAAGGGGAAAATATAAATGAGCAAACCTATGTCAGAGGTCTTACATGCTTCTCTAAAGGAACAACCTCTTCTGCTCTCAATAAGTCGGGATCCCTCTTCTGCCCCAAAAATAAATAAGTGCATATGCACAGTCCTCTTGAAAAATATAAAGGCGAAAGAAGAGAAAGGCTTCCTATGCCGAGAGGTGAAGCATGCAACTCCACCGAGGTACTAACCAGGCTCGCTGGCAGTGGAGCAATGTGTGTTCCTGCATGACTCCGTCGAGGTACTGTCCAGGCCTGCTCGTAGCGGAGCAACACCAGAGATGACAACTTATACTATGAAAATCTTCAACTTGCGAGCTAAACTACCCTTCTCGGATTCGAAACACTGATATTCAAGTTGAAATTTTGATTGTGTTTGACTGAGTTGGAAAAGGGTGAACCATGTATGTCCATGGGGTAAGTGGGGAAACTGAAGTGACCCACAAAATGATTCAATACTTCCCAAAAGACCAATACCCTGTGCTAGAAATGAACCGAAACAGAGAAGCTGGAGTTCTACCAGTGTGTCACCAAGTGTTGTAGCGGCTACAACCACCCTCCAAAATTTTGGCCTGCACCAATTTTGGAGCCTCCTTTAAAGAGTTTCACTTGATGAATGCACACACTGGGTTCACTCCGTGAGCTTGTGTGAGTCTTTACATCTGCCTTGCTTGTTCATTGCATTCGAGTCTCTACATGCTGATCTCTAAGTCATACTTGCCACCATGTTCTGGCTATGCTCAAAGTATTCACTTCGTATGTTCTTGTTGTATTCGCTATGAAAGCATCTATGGCACTCACACACATAGTCACATTCACTATCGCGCAAGTGTCATCTCGATCAATGAACGATCAATCATGAGTGTCGCGCTTGTCACTTACACCGTCAGTTAGTCTTGTTGAACAAGTGTGTTTTGGTGGTTTGGTTATTTCGTCGTCAACTCATGCGAGTATGTGTTCATATGATCACCTATGCATCTTTCGATTGTTCACACACTTAGCCATTTTTGTTGAAGGTTCTGACACCCTGACTCCCCTCTGACAGCTGAACCATCACCCTACCATCGACTCGATCGAATGTCAACCAGAACAACGCAAAAGCATCAAGCTAGTCTTTTCAAGTTGCGCTGCCCGCAAGAAATTCAATCAGCTCTCATGTTGGCCACTTGGACAGTCAGACCCGATAGTCACCCCGGAGCTAACTCCCCTAAAAATTCGCGTAGAGGCCATTGACCTCACCCGCTCAACTGACTGAGAAAATTACGCAGACAAGCCGAACAGACACCAAGTGCCCATCCCTGTCTCCCTCAGAAAATTGCGCAGTTTTCCCAGCCAGTCATCTCGACAATCGACCAATTGTTCATCTCAGAAATTGAGCAGTGCTCATGAGCAGGCCTTCCGCTGCCCATCAGTCAGCTCAGCTCAGAAATTGAGTAGAGATGATCAGCGAGCTGGCCTCCCGGCCTCAGTGCAGTTTTCGTTGCTAGCAGCCCCAAGCAACAGACTACCAATTCCCTTCAGGAATTGTGTAGTTTATGCTGCCAGTGACTCCAACAACCAACCTGCAGTTCCCTCTGGGAATTGCATAGTTTTGGCTGCCAGTGACCCTAACAGCCAACTGGCAGTTCCCTCTGGGAATTGTGTAGTTTTGGTTGCCAGTGACCCCAACAACCAATTGGCAGTTCCCTCTGGGAATTGCACAGTTTGGTTTCAGTCTCCTAGGCAGATCCCCAGAAAGACTGCACAATCCCTGCCTGCTGACCCTTCCTGCAACTCGGTCTGTTCCTCAGGAAAATTGTGCAATTCTAGCTGTCTAGCCCCATTTCCTGTTCATTTTGAAAAATGCATAGAGCGTGCCTACCTTGCCTTTCAGCAGCTCAAATCGTTCCCCCCAAAATTTACTTAATTTTGCCTCCCAGCCGAGCCAAACCTTGTAGATAGTCACTATCAACTCAGATTGCCCGTCTCCATCACTTAGTGACTCTTGCGCAATTTTCATCAGCAGTGCCCGAAGCTATCATCCCACACCACAGCCTTGCTGCCTCACCCAATCACCTGCATCTGAAATGATCATGTGTCATGGTAGACTAGGAGGTTTTGGATTTGATGTCGTCTGGTCGTGAGTGACTGCAGGTACAGGTACACCAACAAACATTGTAGAGGACGAATGGGATGAATGAAGGGAGCACATGCAGAAGGACATGTTAACCAATGGATGAATGAACGATGCATGTGAAACAGGTGAACACGACGAACATGCACCTTCGCAAACAGATGAACCTATCAAGCCTCCCAACATGTAAGCAAGGAACAACATGCTAAAGCTTCATTAAGCGAACCAAGGACCATCGAAGACTCTACGCACTTCGCCATGTAGAGGTGAAGCTATGATACACCATGAAGACATCCATCACCCAACAACACTATAGCTCGACATGCACTCTAGCAGCAGCACGAATGTACCAACATTTTCATGTCAAGTCATGTTGAGTCACGTCATGAGTCATGTTGCCCACATCTCCACTATGGGCTTGTTGTCAATCAATGTGATGTAACATGGAAGTCCAAGAGATCCACTTGTTGAACAAAGAGTCATGTAAGTCGAAGATTCATGGAAGTCAAACGGTCATGAGGGTAGTCAAACAACCATAAGGGTCAGTTTCACCCTTGGCTCTAAATACCCCCTCATTTGTACATGC
Organism: Pinus tabuliformis; assembly: GCA_031772625.1. Classification (NCBI taxonomy): domain Eukaryota; kingdom Viridiplantae; phylum Streptophyta; class Pinopsida; order Pinales; family Pinaceae; genus Pinus; species Pinus tabuliformis. Next base: position 954,917,711 of record CM062816.1, on the reverse strand, counting down.
AAGGACATTTTCTCAGCTCCTTCCACATAGCCAAGAGAGTTTGTAATATTTTCTTTGAGAGTAAGTACTAGCTCCAACGCCCCGCACTTGAGGTTAGTGATGTATGGTGTAACGATGTGTCTTGGAACTTTCTCTTAATTTAGAAACCTGCTAAAAGGCCAACACGTTTTCACACATGTATTGTATCTTTTGTAAGGCTGATCTTTAACACTTGTAATGCATGTTTATTTAACTTGTGTTCTACATATGAACTGCTTCATTTGTTGTAATGCATAATCTATTAATGGAAATGTGTTGTATATGCTATTAACACTGTCTCGCCCATGTAGATTTCTCTCCCGGACATCAGACAAACCTTTCACATGAAGCTTGTTGTAACAACTGTTGCACTCGTTTGGACTGCTTCGTTAGTGCTATACGTGTTATCTCACCTTGTATGTTGTGACTGTCACATCCATGTGGACTGCTCCGCCGGAAGTTGTGCATGTCCTGTTGTGTTGTGTGTTCCTAGCAGTGTTGGGATTGCTCCCAATCAACCTGGAACTCACTCTCACCCTCTCCCTCGACAATGAAAGAACCATTGACACAAGTGACACTTACACTCACCAGGCACGCGAACCTCACTTCTCGAAGACAAAGCAAACCACTCTCCTGTGCTGACAAGCAAGAGTTGAGGCAAATCCTTAAGACAATGGCAACCGGGCCATCATACCGGATGGGACTCCCACACCAAACGATGTGAGGTCTAGTTGGGACTTCATACCAGGGTGATCCCCTGAATGTTGGCAAGTCCAGCACCGTCAACATGTTCCAAGTGACCCTTCATCCCCTTCTCATCAAACAACTATAGTTCTACAAGTCGAGGTGGGAGAAGTTGAGAATTCATTTGTTGATCTACCGCCACTTTTTCCTACCCCACTTACTCAGAATTTCAATGCAGGTTTGGACTATGAACCCCATTGTTGTGATGAAGTGTCATCTCCTCGTCCTCCATCCTCTGGTCCCTCTGATCCTACAGATTGTGATGTGTTGTGTTCACTTGTTTTAGATCTCTCTTTTGATGTTCACGAGGATCAAGTTATGTATGGAGTTGGTGTTGAACAACCAACCTGCGATGTCATTTTTGATGAGTATGTGTGGGAGCTTGAACAATAATCCATGGTGAAGAATGACCTCCTTATATCCACACCTCTCCTGCATTATCCTGACATTTTCCATGATTATGTCATTCTTGTTTAATCTTGTGAAAATTATGATGTTACTACTTTCGATCATTCACAGAAATTATGGAATGCCACTTTTTCATTTGAATGTGGAGAGGACAAATCTTTTCTGATTGATCCTCCCAATCTATCATCTTATATTTATGAGAACATAGAGGGTGAAATTTATCGTTCCTCCTCATCCCCTCTTTACGATTCGTCAGATCATGAGGATGCCTCTGTTTGTAATCTTAAAACTTTCTGATCATGGATTTCGTGATCTTTTCATTGACACACTTGATCACAATTCTAATTTTTCTACTATCGATCTTTCTAAGCCACTGGTCTTTGATGATCCATCTTCTAATGAATTGAAACCTCCCCAAGCTATCAAGGCAATTCAACCCGAGTTGATGGTTATGTCAGGGTCTCGTAGTCTTGAGGTCAATTCCACTTCCGATCATAAATGTGTTGAATATTTTCAGGCTCCTCATCACTCTGTTGTACACGTTGAAAATCAATCTAGTTTACAACTTTTGCATCCTCTATCTATATCACACAATCCTATCGCCGAATCATTGGAGGAGTCATACGTAGCAAACACTGTTGCAAAAATGAAATTTTCTTCTTTCTTCATGGTTGCTCATTTTTCAAGTTCGAAAGTTGGTGCATGCATGTCTTCAATTCGCAATGTGTTGGGACACCATGGTACATCCGTAGAGTACCTTTCATGCACTTGTCGTTTTTTCATTTCTGTAGGTTCATTCAAAGTTCGAACGTTTTGGTTTGTATTGGCTAATCTTTCTTGTTTGTTGGTATGCTTTTATATCTTTCTTGACATGCATTCCCCCGCCTACATAGGCCAGTCGATGCGTTGGTGGCCACATTGGAAGTATCACTTTACGTAAGTTTGGAATATTATCTATTTAGGATAGGAGTAGGAGTATTTTTCCTTTTTTTCGTTGTTTCCTTTATTTTCTTTACTTTGTTTCACTTTTACCCCGCTTCTTTCCTTTTGTTTGTTTTCTTTTCAGCTATAGGTTAGTTTCTGCATGAGACTGTGTTTGGCTTCTAGGAAAGCTCGGTGAAATCAAAGAGGAAGATACATTTCTATAAACGCTTGGTTATCTGTCTATCCCCTCTCTTCATGAGAATATTGCATTTCTTTTAGTTGATGATATTGACGCAAGGCTAGCCTGCAAAACCTAGAATCTTTAAACACCATGCATATAAACATGCATCTCAGCATTTGCCCAAATCAAAATCTCAAAGTCTGGCGAATTCCACACACTACCGTTTACATGCGGAAGCCTTTCAACATATGGTTCGAATCATTCACCATTTATTCCACATTTTAATTAAATGCCATTCGTATATGGAATTATCTCAATCCCAATCCACTCACCTTCAGGGCGTTAATTTGAAATGTCACCCTACATAAATCTCAACTTTGAGAAAACCCAATAGCCCAATTCCATGAAGTTACCACGCAATTCATATAACACCCAATCATGCTCTCATAAAGACCCTTTCCCAAGCCTTAATAACAGACTTTCATTAAATCCCATTTTCCATATTCACATATGCCCTTAATATTGTATTTTAAGATCAAAACAATGTGCCCACACTTACCATTCTCCGTGCATTCATTCCAGTGTTGCACCATCTGCGCTCTGCCAGTTTTTATATACGTTGGCCAGTTACAAAGACCATTCCTCATCGACTCCACTTGCACTCAAGTCGAAGTTCATCTGATCCTTTGCTTCGAAACCTCTACAATTAAACAATTAGACATACATTTTCCTTGAACACAGAACCAAACTGTTTTTAATCAACCAGATTCAATATTCATTTAGACTCTGACAAATGCAGATTTGCCGCATACAATATTCCATTCACAATTCGATTCATGCACAGACTCGTACATGCTTGTTTTAGTGTCAGCACTCCTGACTTATACAATCTACCATCGTTCCACCCTTACACTGCACATAGACCTGCAAATTAACACCATTCTGTTCCAATCTTCTTCATGCAGAACGATTACACAGAAAAACCTTCAATCGATCGCTACATGGTGCCTCTCCAACATACAAAACCCACATAACATGTCAGATCAGATGTGTTCTATAGACAATTACTTCCTCCAACACTCTACATATTCCCCTTATAATCACGTTATTTCAATGCTGCCACTTAATTTAATACAATCTGTAGGTAATTGAACTTTTTAAAAAAACAAACAAAAGTTCCAGGCTTTTGGAAAAGGCGCAAAACTTAATCACTGCCAGTCACTCTCTCCACGTCTCGTTGTACTCCATTTGCACACATGTGACTCTACGTCCTTTCAAACTCTTGCACGCAGAACCTGTCACTCAATAACTGTGAACTGATTCAATCAAATCGATAAAAAAAGCCTTGCACTACTTTTCCACCATGCTAACAATTCAATTCAACACTTTCCATACCAGCGTGACTCATACTTGTAGCAGAATCAAAACACATTCATTTTCTATTAGCGCCCAACATAATTCATAACAGAAATGAGAATCGATCATTCCAAGGATCAATACAGTAAATAACATGCCTTCCAGCTATGTGCACAATCTCAATGGTATCGATCCAATCAAGAACAAGACTAATTTATCAATCATACAATATACAATTCACCCAGGAATTTTAAAACCAAAATTCTTCATTAATAAAACCAAATGTAAACAATTTCAAAACCTCTTAGTTCATGGCCAGATTTTCAAGATCTGTGACCCTCTACAATCGCCGAAGGCTCCCAAGAGGAAACCCTCTCACTACTCACACTCTCTCTGCAACTCTTCAAGTGTTTTTTCCTCACAAAAACCACTCATATTTATACACAAATAATGCATTTAATTCACTCCAAAAGTCTCTCCACCCAATCCTCAACTAAATCTATATTTTAGGTGTGGACTCAACAAAGTCCCATACATAGTATTCCTAATCCCAAATTTGGCTCCTAATATATTTCTCTCATATCCTTTTAATTAATAAAAGAATATTTACAAAATCCTCACTTATATAATTTATCTAACAATTTAATCAATAAAATAATAAAAATGTCACACCCCATTTATTTACATCATTAAAATGAAAATTGGCCTTGATGCTCCTGCATCAGACTCCAAAGGTTGAAATTTAACATGATCACCTGATCATGTGTTCGAATCTGCGTATGCCTGGATCCCATATCTTGTGCTGCAACTTTCCACTTGTCGTTGCTTCTCTATGTTGTTCTTCTCCAGGTTTCCTCGCTTTATGCTGCATCACCCCACTGACTAGGCTTTCACAATCTTCTGTTGTCTTTCTTTTGCTGCTTCTCCTTTGTTTTACTGCTGCTGGCCTCTTCCGTGATACTTTCATCATCAGTCTTCTAATGCTTTCAATCTCTCGGTCCAATAAATCTCCCAGCTGTTGATTTCTCACTGTCTGCTGAACTAAGACGGCTTGCTCAGTTTTTACTCTCTCTATCTGTACTGTCACTGGCTGACTTCTTGCTTCTATGTTTGTTTATGTTCTGACTGCCACCCGATCATCAACACCCTCTTGTCTTCTGGAACAGAGAACTTCTTCTCCCTTCATTTGACTGCTCAACTGAGTCAAATGTTCTTCAATACCAATACCTGCATTCACAAAACACATTTTAAAATAAAAATCATAAGGCCTCAGTGCCTTACTTCCCATTGCCAGTATTTCAGTATGTTGATCCCAATCATTCTTGAGACTATCACTCAGTCTATCCTCAGCATCATCTTCTCCGAGAATGCCTCTGTGTTCTGGTTCATAAAAATGAACCTCTTTATTTTCATTCATCTCTGTCTTTATATTCTGAACACTTATCTTCTGTACTTCTAGTCTCTACTCTAGAACACTTAACTCATGCCATAAACCTGTCATCTCCTTTGAGAAATTTTCTGTGCAATCTTCAATACTTTCACAAGCCAAAATTTCTGTTGTCACCATCTCATCATCTATTATCAGAACATAATTCTGATTCTCAACTCCTACAATAAACTCAGTTATCTGTCCATCACTTAATAAAAACAATTTGTCATTATCAGCATTTATAACAAATTGATCATCATCATGTATCATCCCTGCATTCATACACAACTTGTCAGTTTGAAAACTACAAGTTTCAACTGTTGGTTCATATACCAGCTCCTCAAGCTGATCCTTTTCTTCATTCACAAGAACTTCCTGTGCTGTAACAGCAAAAGCATCACTGCTTTCTTCTTCAAAGTACTTATCTCCTGAAAGATTCTTTTCCATGCTTGTGACAGCTTCACAAGATTGTGCATCATCCTCAACACCTGTAATCACATCACAATTGTCAGCTATAAAAACACAAGAGTTCACATTATCCAGCTGATCTGGATCTAGCCAATAACTCAAGAAATCATTAATGATCTCCTCCTCTGTTTCATAAATGGAAACCTCCTCTTGCAACTCAGCTGCTCTAAGTTGCATACATCTCAACTGTACATCCATCATCTACTCGAGCTTCCTCTGGCAATACTTCACACAATTTTCCATACCTTCACCAGCTCTTGACCAATCATCAGCTGGTCCTTCTCTTTCTGCACCAATATTTCGATTAGACTCCTCTGTCTTCATTTCCTCCTGAGATCTTGCTATCTCAGCATCGATCTGAACAGTCTTCAGATTCAAATCTTCTTGAACAAACTCTAAAGCTTGCTCATCTCCTTGTACTGTACCTGCAAACATACACAACTCATTAGTTTTAAAACTACAAGACTTTTCAGTCTTGACTGCTCCCTCCAGCACTTCCCTTTGAACAAATCTGCATGTGGAATCTTCAAATTCCATCTCTGGCTCAAGAACTCTAAGTCCTTTCTTCAATAAGGCAATCACACTTTGCCTCAACTTCACCTGCAATGGTTGCCAAATCACTCTCTTTCCCTTTAGTGGAAAGATCCATCCTCCTTTATGATTTTCCTACTCTTGCAGCCATTCTTCTAGTACCTGCAATTGTACCTTTATTACTGCAATCTATCTTTCTCAAACTTCATCAGTCATCTCACCTCTGTGGAATTCTTCTGAGCCTCTGTTCTAATCCTCGATGATCATCTTCTCCATGAATTTCTCACTCACCATGAGTTGCACTAGCCTCAGCAACAGCAAGCTCTCCTGTCCTGCCGCCACTTACCTCAGCAAGCTCTCCTCACTCAGTCTTTTGGTAAGTACTGGTTCACTGCCTCTGGAACCTCTTGAGCATTCTGCTCTGCTCTCTCTCTAGGCTATCTCTTCAACTCACCTTCTTCTTCAGGACACTGCAATTGTCCTCCCTATCCAGCCTTTAGCTGAATGTCAGGTTCACTGCCATCATCTTCTCTGCAACCATAAACCTTAATCACAAATTTCAAATCAGAAAATTTTCTCACCTTTAAGATCCTGCATGATCTTGTCCTCCATTTACTTCTGCCATCCTGTTCACTGCAATTATGTAGCTTGCATATCAGATTAAAACACATTCAAATAAAACACTTCAGTTCTCAACAGAACTTTCCTGTCCTCATTCAGAAAACAAACATCTTCAACAGAGCATTCCAGCTCTGGTACCAAAAATGACGCAAGGCTAGCCTGCAAAACCCAGAATCTCTAAACACCATGCATATAAACATGCATCTCAGCATTTGCCCAAATCAAAATCTCAAAGTCTGGCGAATTCCACACACTACCGTTTACATGCAGAAGCCTTTCAACATATGGTTCGAATCATTCACCATTTATTCCACATTTTAATTAAATGCTATTCGTATATGGAATTATCTCAATCCCAATCCACTCACCTTCAGGGCATTAATTTGAAATGTCACCCTGCATAAATCTCAACTTTGAGAAAACCCACTAACCCAATTCCATGAAGTTACCACGCAATTCATATAACACCCAATCATGCTCTCACAAAGACCCTTTCCCAAGCCTTAATAACAGACTTTCATTAAATCCCATTTTCCATATTCACATATACCCTTAATATTGTATTTTAAGATCAAAATAATGTGCCCACACTTACCATTCTCCGTGCATTCATTCCAGCGCTGCACCATCTGCGCTCTGCCAGTTTTTATATACGTTGGCCTGTTACAAAGACCATTCCTCATCAACTCCACCAGCACTCAAGTCGAAGTTCATCTGATCCTTTGCTTCGAAACCTCTGCGATTAAACAATTAGACATACATTTTCCTTGAACACGGAACCAAACTGTTTTTAATCAACCAGATTCAATATTCATTTAGACTCTGACAAATGCAGATTTTCCGCATACAATATTCCATTCACAATTTGATTCATGCACAGACTCGTACATGCTTGTTTTAGTGCCAGCGCTCCTGACTTATACAATCTACCATCGTTCCACCCTTACACTGCACATAGACCTGCAAATTAACACCATTTTGTTCCAATCTTCTTCACGCAGAACAATTACACAAAAAAACCTTCAATCGATCGCTACATGGTGCCTCTCCAACATACAAAACCCACATAGCATGTCAGATCAGATGTGTTCTATAGACAATTACTGCCTCCAACGCTCTACAGTTTCGATATTCCCCTTATAATCACGTTATTTCAACGCTGCCACTTAATTTAATACAATCCGTAGGTAATTGAACCTTTTAAAAAAACAAACATAAGTTCCGGGCTTTTGGAAAAGGCGCAAAACTTAATCACTGCTAGTCGCTCTCTCCACGTCTCGTTGTACTCCGTTTGCACACATGTGACTCTACGTCCTTTCAAACTCTTGCACGCAGAACCTGTCACTCAATAACTGTGAACTGATTCAATCAAATCGATACAAAAAGCCTTGCACTGCTTTTCCACCGTGCTAGCAATTCAATTCAACGCTGTCCATACCAGCGTGACTCATACATGTAGCAGAATCAAAACACATTCATTTTCTATTAGCGCCCAACATAATTCATAACAGAAATGAGAATCGATCATTCCAAGGATCAATACAGTAAATAACATGCCTTTCAGCTATGCGCACAATCTCAACAACTTCAATGGTATCGATCCAATCAAGAACAAGACTAATTTATCAATCATACAATATACAATTCACCCAGGAATTTTAAAACCAAAATTCTTCATTAATAAAACCAAATGTAAACAATTTCAAAACCTCTTAGTTCATGGCCAGATTTTCAAGATCTGTGGCCCTTTACAATCGCCGAAGGCTCCCAAGAGGAAACCCTCTCACTACTCACACTCACACTCTCTCTGCAACTCTTCAAGTGTTTTTTCCTCACAAAAACCACTCATATTTATACACAAATAATGCATTTAATTCACTCCAAAAGTCTCTCCACCCAATCCTCAACTAAATCTATATTTTAGGTGTGGACTCAACAAAGTCCCATACATAGTATTCCTAATCCCAAATTTGGCTCCTAATCTATTTCTCTCATATCCTTTTAATTAATAAAAGAATATTTACAAAATCCTCACTTATATAATTTATCTAACAATTTAATTAATAAAATAATAAAAATGTCACACCCCCTTTATTTACATCATTAAAATGAAAATTGGCCTTGATGCTCCTGCATCAGATACTCCGATGGAAAATACGTCCCTTTCGGAGAGAGTCATGGAGAAATCATAATGCTTGCACTTTTAACTGGTACCGCCTACTCTAATCGGTCTTGTACTTTTAGTTAACCCTTTTCAACTAAGTCAAGTAGAGTAAGGAGGGAAGGAAAACCTTAACAAGTATGTCAGAGGTATATATAAATATCGTATTCTAAAGGGACAACCTGTTCTTCTCTCAATAACTCAAGATCCCTCTTCTAACCCATGAGATAAATAAGTGCATATGCAGAATTGTTTGAATAAATGAAAATAAGAAAATGAAATAAAGGGTGAAATAAGAGAGAGGATTCCTGCGCAGAAAGGTAAAGCAAGTAACTCCACCGGGGTACTATCCAAGTTCACTGGTAGTGGAGGAATGCTTGTGTTCCTGAAGTGACTCCGCTACAGTACTGTCTAGGCCTGCTAGTAGTGGAGCAACACAAAAGATGAAAAATAAGACTATGATAGTCTCCTTTTACTTGTGCATTTATATACTCCTTATCCCAAATCGAAACAACTCAGTTTGACTTGGCTTGGTATGTGTGTTGCCGATGAAGAGAATGGTAGGGATTATATCTTTAACTCAAGCTAAGTGAAGAAACTATGATAATCGATTAATTGATCAATACTTCTGAAAGTGCTGGAGTTCTACCAATGTGTTTCCAGTGTTGTAGCGACTACAACCACCCTCCAAAATTTTGCCTATGCTTCAATTTTGGAGCCTCCCTTCTTATCCACAGGAGCTCATCTTGCACTGATACATGTATTCATGCTTTGACTAAGAATTATATTTTCATTTTTCTTGTGTTTTCTCACTTAGATTATCTTTCTAAGTCACAAGTTTATCTCCCAACTTGGTCACACAACAGTTCTGGGCTTGCCTCCAGAACCTGTGAAATCCTTGAGGAAAGTAGCCTTGATGATAGGAATTGTGCAGTCTTGACTGGAAATTAGCCTTGAGCTCAAGAAATATACAGTCATGGAAGGCATCCCTGCACTAATCCTAGAAACTACGCAACCCTCACTGAGCTTAGAAACTGCACAATACACACTGAGCCGAAAAGTTGCCTAGTTCCCAAGAACTACGCAGTCTTTCCCAACAGTTTGCATGACAATTTTCCCCAGAAAAGCAAGAAAATAAAGGGAGAAAAAACATCCCTAGGGAATAGGGATATATTTTTAGTACCCTAAAAGAGACACGTTGCTATTTTTATAAGTTTCTGCCAAGTTTTGATTTTTCCTTGATTTTAGGCATGTGTGTCATAAAACCTCATTTGCTCAAATCTAGTTAACCAACGCCTCTAGAGCTCATTTTTGAATTCGATCCTAGAGCTCTAGCATTCCCGAAGAGATCAAGGAACCTTCGGTGAGGTCATCGTCACTTTTCCAAGTGAGTTTTTCTTTTATTGCCTTTTCCCACTTTTTTGTCACTTTTTAACATTTCGCTTATGTGAATGTTGTTTTGATTATTACTCTTCATGGTTGCCGATGTTTCAACTTTTTTTAGCTTGTAGAAGTGTTGTTTCAAGTTATCCCTTGCCTTTCACAAGTGTCACATCGATTTTCCTAATTTTCCATTGATGGTCGTCGTTGCGACGACTCTCCTCACATACTTGATTTTCCTTCTGTTTGATCAATTTATGTATTTGATCCATATTGATTCATTCACACTTAGTCAATTTTTCACTCAAGCTCACATCATCATTCACTTATGCTCATTTTTCACACTTCCATCGCGCAGATTTTTACTTCCCTTGGCTAGATTTTGCCTTGCCTAGTTGGGCACTGTACAATCCTAAGGCTCAAGCCACAAGTTTGTGAACTACACAATGCGCAGTATAGGTTGGATCCAACTGTTCACTACGCAATTATAGGGGTTAGTCTTCCACCTTGGCCACTGAGACTGCGTAATGCGTAGTCTCTCCTAGTCTCTGCCCAGGCTGGGCCTGTGCATTGCATAGTCTCAAGCCCAAAGCTTCATCCCTGGTTGTTGGGACTGCGTAGTGCACATTTCTCACAAGCAACCAGTCCCTCTTGCGAATGAAAATTGCGCAATCCTTCCCATCAAATTCCTGGTTTGTTGCTTGATCATGCCTTGAAAGTTGATTTTCCGAAGCTAATATTTGCTTTCCATGAGTGTCCTTTTTGTCCCACAGGTACCACACTTGTGAAGCACTTCTCTCCAGTAGTCATTGTTAACATGTCACCAAAGAGAGCTGCTTCAAGAAAGACCAATGAAATAAGTACTAGGGAAGCAGTTGAGCAAGGGCCAATTAACTTGCCAATGTATGTAGACACTCAACTGATTTATAGAAAATGAGTCAACACTAACATGGCGACAAATCTAGCAGTAGTAGCAGAAGGAATCAATCCAATACAAGATTAGGGAAAGAGAAAGGTTGTTGAAAAAATAGAGGGAGAACAAAGCTGCAGAGTGAAAGTGAATTCAATCATTATACAAGCACCTTTAGCAGCAGAAGCAAAGAGGAAGCAGAGGAGGCACATAACAGAGCAGAGGAAGAGAGAAAAGCAGAGCTTGCATGAATTAGAACTGAGATCGAAGCAAGCAGAACAAGAACTGAAGGAAGAACATGAGCTGAAGAGGAAAGAACAAGAAGAGAAGCAGAAGCAGGAAGAAGAAGAAATGCAAGACACAATGGCAGAAGAACCAATGATGATTCAAGAACAAAACCAACCAATAGTAGAGGGGGAGAGCGAACAGATGCAGGATCGGGAGCTTACTCAGCAGATTGAAGACTTGATTGAAGTTGCAAACATGGAGTTAGAATCAGAACCACAGGATGAAGATGTTGACCAGATTCCCAGTGCACCATAGGTCACTGTTCAATCTCCACCACCTCCAGCCGCAAAGTTAGCCCCGAGCAAGGAAGGGGACATAGTTCCTGTTGATGATGATCCGGTAATGGATGTGTACAATTTGTCATATAATGAAATTCAAGTGAGAATTGTACAAACGTGGAGAAAGCATTTTTCGAATGATCACACATCCCATGCATTCATTAGAGAAAGGGTGATAGTGGCGAACACAAGCAAGAATCCAAATGCCATTGCAGGAGCCAACTTGGCCTTTGTAGGTCCAACAAGATCAAACAATTAGTATTTGATGACCAAGAATAAATATCTGACACAAATTTTACAAGATGTTGGGCAAGAGATAGAACAACTTCGTGCAACAACATAAAATGTAGTATGTGCACAGGTCTACTTGGGGGAAATGAGAGAAACGATACTTGGTGAAGTATCAACACTTGGAGAGACCATGGAGGAGCTCATGACCGTACATAAGGCAGTTTTCCTCTTGCATAGCTTGCAACGACAGAGAAAGGAATTTGGAAAGACTCTTAGGAATGTGCAAACTACCATCACCACCATGCAAGAATGGACAATGCGATACAAAGGGGCATCACTTACTTTGGTAAACAAGATGAAGCCATGGTAGAGTTGGAGAAAGAAAGAGTTTGAATGTTCATTCAGAACAACAAACATCTCACCTCATTCATTGGAAACATTCAGGCCTCATATGTATGGTTGTATAACAATTTGAATTCCATGGTGAGAACCCACAATATCCCACTAGTCATCTCACTCCCCGAAGCTAAATGCAAACACCAGTCAAGCAGGAGATTGAGGAGTACTTGGAACAAATGAGATAGGTTGCCACCAAGAAAGATTTAGAGTTGAATAGGAAAACATGCAGAACTACATCAGTGACTCTATCCATATTAGAACCATGTTTCTCTTGCTCAAGAAAGAAGTTAAGACTAGTTCCAAATCATTGTACCCAGATCCTATGGAGGCTAGAGTCCGCTTCCAAATTGACAGCATCATGCAATTTAGGGATTTCATCACACAATACCAAGATTGGCATCAATACATGACCGAGAAGCATTAAGTGGGAGTTTCCGAGTTAGGGTATTCCCAAACTCAAGCATCATAGTGTTTTGTCTTGTTAGGCTGTCAAGTTGTCTATACCCTATTTTGTCCTATATGGGTATGAGTGTATATTGTAATATTATTTGTAATTATGTTGTAAGTGAAATTCCAAGTGTCAATATTGGAAAATGAAGATTCGTGATGTAATGTAACGAGTCATTTTGTAAATAAGTTGAAGAGTCATGAGGGTATTCCAAAGGTCACAAAGGGGAGTTGAAGAGTCACCCCCCTCTTGCTATAAATAGAACCTCATTACTCATGTAAGGGGCTTTTGGGATCCAAGATTTTGGCTAGGCTTAGGCTTAGAAAAATCTTGGGAGTATTGTGAAGAGCTTTGGCTTCTCTGTAGCGTAGAGCGAGTATACTTCTTTGGAGGAATGAGTGTTCTTGACTGTAATGTTCCACTATTGGGGCTAGTGGTCATCAATGTGTATGTATGAATATAAATTTAACTTATAATAATAAAATCAGAGGCAGTACATTTTCATGCATATGTTGGGAATATAGTAGGACTATTCTTGTTGTATTTGTAATGTATGTTACTTAACTTACGCTTATGCTTATGAACTATTTCGTTTGCATTTGTATGAATCTTGTTGAATGTGTGTTGTTGTATTAACTCATCACTTTAACTTGTGGACTATTCTGCATCTTGTCTTGTTATGTCATTTTTCTCATGTGTTCCTTTCAAGCTATGTACTATTACAGGCTTCTAAGGGGCGGTCTTCCTCTTCCCTTTGTGTGTTGGATCTTTCATGCATCACACTTGACTCTTCGCAGGGTCACACACTTTCTCTCACCCAAAGTTATCATACTTCTCTCTGCGCGTTCCGTAGTAAAAACATAACATTACCACCCATTACAAAGAGTCCTACTCCAAATGATGTGAGGTCTAGTTGGGAATTCATATCAGGGAGATCCCCTGAATGTTGGCGGGTCCAGCACCATCAACAAATTGTCTCCTTTCCTATTTATATATATTCTCTCCTCCTTTTAAAGTAAATTCAAATATTCTTTCCTCACATTATGGTATGTGTGCACTTTCGTATTAGTGCCAAATATTGATCCAACTTTCCTACTCTTATGCCACACTCTTGGGTTGTTAAGTTCCAATTAACTTAAACACCTATACAAGAATCTATTGCTTTTGGTTTAATTTATTCTTTAAATGCTTCTTTTTCTGTCTTGGGGTGTCTCCATTGACTTAGTCCCATCTCATGCCTTGGATGATTCAACTCTTTTACCTCAAGGGAGGTTTCAACATAACAAGGCAAATAGAGTTACCACCTTTTTGAAGGAGCTTTGGGTCACCATACAACAATGCACTATTTCATCATCTATGTGGTATATCTAGGTGTTTTTATTGCATTGTATAAGAGATTATAATAATGTTTGTTTTTCAATAAGGTGTTGAAGTTTGTGCAAGTTTGTTTGGAACAAAATAACTATCAAGCGAGAAGTATAGCCCAAAAACATGAAAAAACAGTGGGAAAACGAAAAGTGTTGATGCTGGAATAACATCACACACACACACACACACACACATATATATATATATATATATATATTAAATTTTCGAGGTAAATTTTCCACAATTTTTAGCAATGACATTAAGGGTAAAATATCATGACTCCGAAAAACTTTAAACTTCCAACGATTTTTAGGCATGGCATTAAAGATAAAATATCACGTCTCTGAAAAGCCTTAAAATTCCAACAGTTTTTAGCCATGGTGTTAAAGAAAAAATACTTATAATTGTTTTCAACCATAGCATTAACGATAAAATATCATGACTCAAAAAAAACTTAAAATTTTAATAAATTTTCAACCATGGAATTAAAACCGAAGATCATGTCTACAAAAAACCTTAAGTTTTCAACATATTTCAAACATAGCATTATGGAAAACTTATATGACTAAAGAAACTTAAAAAATGAACACATGAAGGAAAGAGTCATTATACCAAGAGTAATTTTTTTTATTAGGTGCGGAGCCTGATTATCTTCTTGATTGTTCAAAGGTTTTTGTTTTAGTTGCATCAGATCATTGTTCGTGCCTCCCATTTAAATGTTGTTCAGGGGTAGGGGCGATGATGAATTTTATGAGCCCCCCCTGACAAGGGTTCAGGGGTAGCACGCCCAAAGCTAAAAATAGATGAAAAATTGCCTTGTAAAATATTGTAATTTCGTAGTCAATTTGGGCCATTCATGAGGCGGTTGATCTGATGATTGAAGTTATGTTCATCTAGGGTTTTTTTTCCCTAGAAGGCAACCCTCAGTTTATATAATGGAATTGTATTGCGACTATGGATCATTATTCTGAGCGAGCGAGAAAGAGGAGAATTTGTGAGAGCGAAGAGGAGATTACAACGAATCTGTTGTAGGTTGTATCTCTTCATATTGCTGGATAATATAAAAGGAGGGATTGGCTGTTTCTCCATGGATGTAGCCTAAATTGGGTGAACCACGTATATCTGTGTCTCTCTTGTTTTATGTGTTTCTATATTTGTGTTTCCGCAATATTTTGTTTATTTTATTACTAAAATATTTAGTTTCTAACAATTGGTATTAGAGTCGAAGGTCTATTTTGTTGAAGAATCTAGGGAAAACATAAATTATGGTGATTCTTCTTAACATGATAACAATTTGTGAAGTATTTATACAATTAATCTTAACTTGATCTTCCATTCATTATTAGTGTGTGTGTTTACTTCATCAAACTGCTACCGAAAAAAAAACGAGACAAGAACACAAAGTATTTGGCTTTCTACCAAGGCCAAAAGCTCTCCCTCTTGGAGAGGAATACCCACACAAAATTATTCTTATAGATATCCCAATTGACGAACTTAGATCAAAACACTCAGTATAACAATTTTTTGAGTACAAAGCATTCTAGTAAGAGGGGATAAATTATAATGTGCCTACATAAAAACATAAAAAATTGTGCCTAGAATAAATATAATCAATAAACATAATATATGTAATTAATGTAAATATTCAATAGTTGGATACTTATGAAAATACATGTTGTATGACATCATATGTATAAATACGAGAGTCTTACAACTTGTAAATTAATCATTTAGAATATTACTCAACAAACACACACAACAGAAAGGATCCCTATAATAAAGTTCTAGACATGCTTTCATTCAATCTGGTAGCATGAGTTAGCCTCCCAGAAGGGGTACTAAACTTGTGGAAGGACACATTATCAAAGGGATTGTCCTTAAGTACAAAGAGGACCCAACAAAGAGAAAATTCAAACAAAGGTCAAAGATTCCTTTTGCTTCTACAACTAAGACAATATGTTCATTTACCTAATGGACTAATGATGGAGGTTATAAGACTTGGTACAAGGTTTAGAAAATCTGTCATAGTGGTGCAAACCTTGAAGTTCTAATAGCTAAGGAAAACCATTTGTAAGTTTGATGAGTTGAGCTCTCCCATAGTTCAACATAGTTAAAATATAAGTTACTTTACGGCTGCATGGCACTTTATCAAAAGTTAGGCAAGATAGTACAAGGTACATGGCCATTATTCAATGCAAGAATAGAAGAGATAAACATGACTATGGTGATGATGGTTAACATCCATTGAGACAAGATTTGGTCTATCAAACCTTAACAAAGGTAAGTAATTACTTGGATTTCTTTATAATTTTATTTCTATGCTAAAAAAGAATTAAGAAAAGCATAACAAAATCATCGTAATTTTGATGAATTAGAAGGTTAGAAAGGTCAATATTATGATATTTTGATGTAGGAGCATTCGAGCACTCATAATCAAAAGAGGAATCCAAAGCGGAGGAAGGAAGAGGACGTGGACCATCGGAACTAAACCGAGAAATCTGTTAAAATAAACCTAAATTGATGGAATGAATAAAGTCTCGAGGAGACCTAATTAAATGTAATATGCTATATATATGTATTTCTATAGCGAGCTTTAGGGTTTTAGTTGAGAGATTTGAGGAAAGGATGTGATCAGATCTTTCACAGTGATCTGATTCAATGTTCCCTATATATATATATATATATATCTGAGCCTACATGTTCAATAGGAGATAGAAATGAGACAGAGTGATAGAAAAGGATTTGAAAACCAACATGTTCAAAATGTAATCGAGAGGGAGCTTGTTCCTAAGGTTGAAATGCCTTAGATCTGTATTCATATCGTATATAATAGAAAAGTGTGTGTTCTGTGGATTTTTGCATATCTGTGTTTTTATGTCTTTTTGAATTATTCTGTGTGTTGGAGTGTTTATCGACCATCGATCACTGTATGGATCGATGGCGATCTAAAATGTCATGTCGTGTGTTTAAAATGGAGTATGGCAGAGAACCATGTTTATAACGCAGATTCCATCAAAAGTAAGCGAGATCAAGCCAAGGAAGAATAGATGAGAGAATGCACATGATCCATTGGATCTGTGATATCAACGGTCCAGATCATGTCGCATGGAGCAAAACCATAAAAATCGCATCGGCAAAGGTCATACACAAGGGGCAGACCTTAGGCCTTGGATAATCGCAATCTGCAATCACCGATATATCGCATCGGAGAAAGCCTTGGGTATTATTAGAACTGGCCAAGTAGCAATTGCGATTGCAATGATGCGATAGATCATGGACTGTCGAATCGAGAGTCAGGATCGGTGGTCACGATCTAATCGCTAATCACAAACCGAAGAGGTCAAGGGTTGGAGGTCGGAGGAATGCCGATGTGCCGACATGCGATATTGCGATAGACCGAGGGCCGATGAAGCGATATCGTCGATATGCGATGATCAGCGATCGGAGGTATCGACATTTTGGAGATCGAAGCAGCGCTGTAGAAAGGTTGGAAGGTGCGGACCCGAAGATTTTATAGAAGCAGGTGTATACTTTTTGAAGTCTGGTCTTATGGTTTGACTACGGGTTTTCCCGTGTATTCTGTGTATTCCGATAAGAATGAATGGTCCCGGTTTTAAGGCCTAAAGGCCTCAATAACGCTTCTGATAGGTTTGTGGGCCATAACCCACAGGCCTCAGGATCGAAATATTGTAAAGAAAGGGAAAATTGGCTATACCCCAAAACCTCCTTTCATCGAGTGGTATCAAAGCAAGGAAAGGATTTCCTGGGAGAAGGAAGAAGAGTGCAAGCAGAAGGAAAAGAGGTACAGATGTGTTGAAGACTGGAGAGTTATGGTCTTTACTGTCATGTAGTGAACGACAGCGGAAGGTGAGAATACTTGTAGCAACCTAGAGCAAGGAGTGCTCAATTGGTTCCAGAGGAGAGAACCAAAAGGATGCCAAAAGACTAAGCTCAGAGGAGAAAGCTTGGTGAGGTATCATGTAGCAGAGGAAGACTATTACTGCAAAGGTTGGTCGCAGCTCACAGAAGATCATGAAAGCAGTTCCACTGAGAAATGGGTAGAATTGCTAGGGATAAGGAGAAGCATATGACTAGGAGGTCCTAAATTTTTATGCCTCGGGAGTCTGATGCAGGAGCATCCGAGCACTCATAATCAAAAGAGGAATCCAAAGCGGAGGAAGGAAGAGGACATGGACCATCGGAACCAAACCGGAGAAATCTGTTAAAACAAACCTAAATCGATGGAATGAATAAAGTCTCGATCAGACTTAATTAAATGTAATATGCTATATATATGTGATTCTATAGCGAGCTTTAGGGTTTTAGTTGAGAGATTCGAGGAAAGTATGTAATCGTATCCTTCACAGTGATCTGATCCAATGTTCCTTTATATATATATGAGCCTGCGTGTTCAATAGGAGATAGAGATGAGACAAAGTGATAGAAAAGGATTTGAAAACCAGCGAGTGCAAAATGTAATTGAGAGGGAGCTTGTTCCTAAGGCTGAAATGTCTTAGATCTGTATTCATATCGTATATAATAAAAAAGTGTGTGTTCTATGGATTTCCGCATATCTGTGTATTTATGTCTTTCTCAGTTATTCTGTGTGTTGGAGTGTTGATCAACCATCGATCACTGTATGGATCGATGGCGATTTAAAATGTCATGTCATGTGTTTTAAAACAAATATGGCAGAGAACCATGTTTATAACGCGAAGTCCATAAAAAGCAAGCGAGATCAAGCCAAGGAAGAATAGATGAGAGAATGCACAGGATCTGTTGGATCTATGAGATCAACGGTCTAAATCATGTCACATGGAGCAGAACCATAAAAATCGCATTAGTTGAAATTCATACACAAGGGGCGTACCTTAGGCCTTCGACAATCGTGATCTGCGATCGCCGATATATCTCATCGGAGAAAGCCTTTGGTATTATCGGAACCAACTGAGTAGCGATTGCGATTGCGATGATGCGATAGATCATGGACCGTTGGATCGAGAGTCAGGATCGTCGGTCGCGATCTAATCGCTAATCGCAAACCGAAGAGGTCAAGGGTTGGAGGTCGGAGGAATGCCGATGTGCCGACATGCGATATTGCGATAGACTGAGGGCCGATGAAGCGATATCGCCGATATGTGATGATCGGCGATCGGAGGTATCAGCATTTCGGAGATTGGAGCAGCGCTGTAGAAAGGCTGGAAGGTGCAGACCTGAAGATTTTATAAAAGTGAGTGTATACTTTTTGAAGTCCGGCCTTATGGTTCGATTGCGGGTTTTCCCGTGTATTCTATGTATTCTGATAAGATTGAATGGTCCCAGTTTTAATGCTTAAAGGCCTCAATAACACTTTTAATAGGTTTGTGGGCCATAACCCACAGGCTTTAGGATCGAAATATTGTAAAGAAAGGGGAAATTAGTTGTTGGGTTGTGTTATATTCTTTCCATGACTAACCTACGTAGTGAACCAGGGGGTTAGAGGGGGGGGCAGAGCTCCCCCTTCATTGCACCGATTGCGCAGCGGAGGGGTCACAGGGGGGTTTGAGGGGGGTGGGTAGCCCCCCTCTACGGGGTCCGGGGTAGCGCCCCAGGAAAATTTGTTTTGGACCCTATATTAGGTTGGGCGAACCTACCTATGGTTTTTCGGTCCATGGTTTTGGACGCGATGGTTTTCTGTCCATGGTTTTGGACGCGATGGTTTTCGGTCCATGGTATTGGATACTTCGACATGTATAAATATGTATTGTAACATTGAAAGGAATATAATGAAAAATCAAGCTGGTAGTCCCGGTTTTAGGATCCAGGGGAAAATCTCTGTGTATATGTGTTTTATGTGTTATGCTCTCGCTTTGCTTAATTTCTGTGTTTTAGAATTCGTATGCAGGTAATTTCTGTATGGGGTTAAAACCTACATTTGGTATCAAAGTTGTTTTGCCTTCAAGGGGATGCCTTTGTTGTTGAGGGGTTTTGCCCGGGCCTGTGGTAGACTCTGTTCAGTGGGAGATCTGCGAGATTGATTCTAGTGGTGAAAGAAGATGGCGAGCAATGAAAAGATAGAGATCGAGAAATTTAATGGTCAGAGTTTTGAGTCATGGAAACTCAAGATGGAGGATCTGTTGGTGGATAAAGATCAGTGGATCACGGTAGATTCGGGTACTAAACCAACGGGAGTGTCCAATGAAGAATGGAAGAAGTTGGATCGAAAGGCAAAGAGCACAATACGATTGTGTGTCTCAGATTCAGTATTGTTGAATGTATCAGGGGAAGCTATGGCGAAGGCTTTGTGGGACAAGTTAGGGACTTTATACCAATCTAAGTCTCTGGTGAATAAACTGTTCTTGTGGAAAAAGTTGTATAACTTGAGGATGAAAGATGGAGACTCGGTGACAGAGCATCTGAAAAAATTTAACACTGTGGTAAGTCAGTTAGCATCTGTTGATATTAAAATTCCAGATGAATATAAGTGCATCATTTTGTTGTGTTCTCTAATTTGTGGGATAATCTGGTTATTGCAATAGGTAGCAATGCAACTGCCTTGTAGTTTAATGAAATAGTCTCATCCTCACTGACGGAGGAGATGAGACGGAAAAATATGGAGAACCATAATGGTGATGCCTGGTCTGTACGAGGACAGTCCCAGAACAGGAACAAAAATAAGTCATCGAGTGGGAGATCTAAATCTCCAGGAAAACCTGTAAAGGTGGTGTGCTGGAAATGCAGAAAGGAAGGGCACTACAAAAGGGACTATAAATCTAAAGCTCCTGACAAAGGAAAGGGATCTAATGATGCTCCTTCTATAAAAGTGAAAACCACCTCATATGAAGGTGGGGATGTGTACTTGGCTTCCTCAAATACACATGTAGATCATGAGGCATGGTTGATTGACTCAGGTGCATCCTTTCACTTCACTCCCCATAGAGAGTGGTTCTGCAAGTATGAGAAATATGATGGTGATGATGTGTTCTTAGGGGATGACAGGAAGGCTAGAATCGTTGGTCGTGGAAAAGTAAAGTTGAAGTTGCAAGGTGGAAGGGTTAGAACACTTTCAGGTGTTCTACATATTCCTGCATTAGCTAGAAATCTGATTTCTATAAGCAAGTTGGATGATGCAGGTGTAAAAACAGTGTTTGAGAAGGATATTTTCAAGATGGTTCAAGGAGCACTGGTATTGATGCGGGGAGTTCAGACTGGAACTCTATACAAGCTGCAAGGTAGCACTGTTGTTGATGGGTGCAATAGTTCTGTGGTTCCTGAAAGTGGAGCAGAAAATCTAGTGGTCTCTGGAGAGAAGACCATGATGTGGCATCAAAGGCTTGGACATATTGGAGAGAAGGGCCTTCCAATACTTCATGGTAAAGGTATGGTAGAAGGTATGAGTAATTGCTCTCTAGATTTTGATTTCTATGAAAATTGTGTATATGGGAAGTAGAATCAGGTGAGTTTCCCTCTAGTGGTAAGAGGGCGAAACAGATATTAAAGCTTGTGCACAGTGATGTGTTTGGACCTGTGAAGGTTCCATCACTAGGTAAGTATGTGTACTATGTATCATTTATAGATGACTTCTCAAGGAATACATGGATATATTTCCTTAAGAGGAAATCTGAAGTCTTTGATAGGTTTAAAGAATTTAAGGCTCTAGTGGAAAACCAGACAGAGAATAAGATAAAGGTGTTGAGGACAGATAACGGTGGAGAGTATTGCAGTAAGGAATTTGAAGAATTCTGTAAGAAGTGTGGTATAGCACAGTAGAATACTACTCCATATACACTTTAGCAAAATGGAGTTACATAAAGAATGAACAAGACGTTGATGGAAAGGGCAAGAAGCATGCTCAGTGGTACCGGGTTAGGATAGGAATTATGGGCAGAGGCGGTGGAGACAACATGTTACCTGGTCAACAGGTCACCTTCATCAGCGTTGGAGGATAAGAATCCACAAGAGGTATGGAATGGTAAGAAACCCTCTCTTTCACATCTGAGGGTATTTGAATGTGATGCATATGTACATGTTCCAAAGGAGAAACGAACTAAGTTGTATAGTAAATCTAAAAAGTGCATCTTTATTGGGTATAAGGATGGTTTAAAGGGTTATAAGCTTTGGAACCCAGAAACAAAGAAAGTTGTGTGCATCTGAGATGTGGTGTTCAGAGAGGTGAAAGATGTTATTAAACATGAAGTCCAAGCAAAGGAACCTAAGAAGATAGAGTTTGAGCTAAAGGAGGAAGAATCAGACTCTACAGCAGAGGAGGAATCAAAAGATGAAGAGCCACAAACTCTGGGTGTAAGAAGATCAGTTCGAGAAAGAAGGCAGCCAGAAAGGTATAGTCCATCTGCTTTCTATTCAAATTTTGCTTTATCTATTACTGATGATGATCCCAAAACTGTGAAGGAAGCAGTAGATTCAGAGGATGGAAAACTCTAGAAAGAGGCCATGGTTGATGAAATGGCATCTTTGCACAAAAATGAGGCTTGGGATTTGGTGGAGTTGCCAGCTGGGAGGAAACCCATTGGCAGCAAATGGGTGTTCAAGAAGAAAACAAATGCAGAAGGAAAGGTGGAGAAATATAAAGCTCGGTTGGTAGCAAAAGGTTATTCCCAGGTGCGAGGAATTGATTTTGGTGATATTTTTTCTCCTGTTGCCAAGGTAACTTCTATTAGATTACTTTTATCTGTTGCTGCTGCTTTTGATTTTGAGGTAGAACAGATGGATGTGAAGACAACATTTCTTTACGGGGATCTAGAAGAGGAGATTTACATGAAGCAACCTGAAGGCTTTGTGGTGAAGGGTAAGACAAAACTGGTATGCAAGTTAAAGAAGTCTTTGTATGGGTTAAAACAGTCACCAAGGATGTGGTATCAGAAATTTGATACATTTATACAAGGACTTGGCTTCACGAGAAACAAAGCAGATCACTGTGTGTATTTTAAATTAATTGGTGACCGTGTTATTTATCTGGTCTTGTATGTGGATGATATGTTGCTGGTTGGAAATGACAAAGAAATTATCCAGGATTTGAAGACCCAATTGTCTTCCAAATTCGACATGAAAGATCTTGATGTTGTAAACTATATTTTGGGCATGGAAATTAAAAGAGATCTGGCAAAGAGGAATCTCTGGTTAAATTAGAGGAAGTATTTCGAGACAATACTGCAGAGGTTTAATATGCAGGATAGTAAACCGGTGAAGGTTCCTATCCCTGTAGGTGTAAATTTATCTACTGAACAGTGTCCCAAGACACAAGAAGAGGAAGAGGATATGCCTCATGTTCCATGTGCAAGTGCAGTCGATAACCTGATGTATGCAATGGTCTGTACTAAACCAGACATTGCACATGTAGTGGGAGTATTGAGCAGGTTTATGTCAAAACCAGGGAAGGAGCACTGGACAATAGTGAAGCGGGTTTTCAGGTATTCGCATGGCACTAGTGATTATGGTTTGTGCTACCAAGGAAGACCAGGATTGGACAAAGTGTTGGATATTCGTGGCTTTGTTGATGCAGACTGGGTTGGAGATTTGGATCAGAAAAGATCTACAAGTGGGTATGTGTTTAACCTATTTGGAGGTGTAGTCATTTGGATGAGTAAGAAACAATCTGTAGTGGCACTATCAACTACAAAGGCAGAATATATGGCAGCCACTCATGCAAGAAAGGAAGCAGTTTGGTTGCAAAGATTGTGTTCAAGTATGGGGTTAATACAAGGAGCTATAAGGATAGATTGTGACAGCCAAAGTGCAATTTTCTTGGCAAAGAACCCTACTTATCATTCAAAGACAAAGCACATTGGTGTTCAGTATCACTTTGTGAGGGATACGATAGAAGACAAAAAGGTGTTGTTGGTAAAGGTGGACACTTTGAAGAATACTACAGATGCATTGACAAAATCTGTGAGCTCTGAGAAGTTCTCTTGGGGTAGAGAAACAATGAGTGTTTTAGGGCTGGAAAAATGACTAAGCTCTCCTGTGGCCCCCTGTGGAAAGAAAAGAACAAGTGGGAGAATGTTGGGTTGTGTTATATTCTTTCCACAACTAACCTACGTAGTGAACTGGGGGGTTAGAGGGGGGGCGGAGCCCCCTCTTCGTTGCGTCGATTGTGCAATGGGGGGGTCATAGGGGGGTTTGAGGGGGGCAGGTAGCCCCCCTCTACGGGGTCCGAGACAGTGCCCCAAAAAAAAAAAAATTGGACCCTATATTAGGTTGGGCGAACCTACCTATGGTTTTTCGGTCCATGGTTTTGGATGCGATGGTTTTCGGTCCATGGTATTGGATGCTTCAGCATGTATAAATATGTATTGTAACATTGAAAGGAATATAATGAAAAATCAAGCTGGTAGTCCCAGTTTTGGGATCCAGGGGAAAATTTCTGTGTATATGTGTTTTATGTGTTATGCTCTCGCATTGTTTATTTTCTGTGTTTTAGAATTCGTATGCAGGTAATTTTTGTACGGGGTTAAAACCTACATTGGCTATACCCCAAAACCTCCTTTCATCGTCTATTTTTTTAAATTGTGATGTAATTTGGTTATATATAGGGAATTATAAGAGAGTGTTTTCCATCTTCAACCCTCTTGTTGTCACAAAGATGATAGATTCTTTTGATGCATGATGTTTTGGGAATTGTCCAATGTTAATTTCATTATGGAGCTTGGGAGAGTTAGTTATTATTTTAGAAATGTTGATTTTATTATCTACACTGGTCAAAATAAATAAATACTTTTGATCTTCTAGATTAGCATTGATCACCTCCTTGTAGTTTTTTAATTTTCTTTTATCCTCTAACTCTTTATCGCACCACAATTTCTCCTTAAATTTAGAAGTGATAATTTCTTTAATATTATCGCTCTTCTATATAAAGGCATATTCATTTAGTCCCCACTGATTTAACTAAGAAATAGCATATTCATGTCATCCCCACTTGAGAAACATAAGCATTATAAAAAACCCTTTATGTTTAAATGAGGGAAAATCTTATTTTTTTTTTTATTGAAAAAGAGGATAAAAATGAATAACTACTGAAGTTTGTAAAACCCTAAGAGTCGACAGGTGCTGAAATCGAGTGGTAGGGATGGTGGCTTTCCATCCCATCCACCCAGGTTCAAGTCCCCAGAGACATGGCCCATCATAGCAATGATGAAAGGATAGGCATCACGTTGGAGTTTGGGATCCCGACTCCAATTCCGGTGGTCTCCAGACGTCTCGATCCTAAGCTGAACTATGAGTTTCTGATATATGTGACTTGTGGGATGTTTCATATATCTGGGGAGGTTGCTAGTTCCCTATCAAAATTTTCAGGGGAGGCAGGAGAGGGAGGGGCAATTTTTTGCCTTGACAAAAAAATAAAGATTAAATATGTATGGGGATTGGAATTTCTTCCAATAACCAGGCAAAAGATTTAGATATATGGCAAGGCTTGAAGTTAGCCATCGCTAAAGGTATTCAACATCTAATTTCTCTTAGCGATTCAATGTTAATCATTCAAAAATTCCACAAAGTTAAAGATCTTAGTGAACAAGATTTGCTTCCCTTAGACACATTGATAAAGAAACAAATTCAAAAATTTGAGTCCATTGCCTTCTTCCACATTAGAAGAGAGAAGACCAAAATTGTGGATGCGCAAGCTAACAAAGGGGCATGCCTTGAACAAGGTGTATTACTTCTAGACGAGGAGACCCAACATTTCATTATATTCCATGATGATCGAAGGTTATACTAAATCAAAGGAAATGAATATTTTAATTTGCATGATAAGATGGAATTAACATGACTCGAGGCCTGTCCTGGCACTAATAAATGACATAGTAAAGGCAACAGTGATGGTATGAAGTGACAACTGTTGGTATTGGAAACAGAGATGGATTGCCATTCTAGGTGGTTAATGATGAAGGATTTCGTCATTATCAAGGACACCTGCTATCATCCCTCACGCGAATGCACCATTGGATATAACATTCCACATGCTAGCTCTTCATTCTCCTGCTAGTGGAGTAAATGTGGCAAGTCCAAACGTTGGAGTAAGGAAAGGTTGCAAGGTAGAGATAAAAATAGCTAGAGAATGTGCATTAGGGACATTCATTGCAATGATAGTTGAGAACGGAATTGGAAACATGTATGGTTATAAATGGCAAGAGATAAGGATGGAATTGCGTCGAATTTCAGTGACATATTGTTTGTTGTTTAGAATGGCCTCCCCTGTTGATGTAGGTGGTGAAAGCTTAAGTTTGATCCAAGGAACAACGCCATCAGAGGATAGGTTGTCCAAACTGGACACTGTTGGGGTGCAACTAGTGGAGGAAGCGAGATCACATTTTTCACTGGTAGTGCGAGAGGTGGATATGGAGCGACTCTAGCTGATAGTGATCAATCTAGCCACCAAGGTCGACAATCTCAACGCGAAGGTAGAATGAATTGAGGTGACAGTTGAAGCAAGAACTGTAGGTGTTGTTAAATAAGTCTTTAGTCTCCATGACCTTTCTTCTTCTGAAGCAGAACTTCCAAGCGAGCTTGAGGAGCTGGTGAACTTAGATATTCCACTACAGTCAACGAAGGAAAATGGAAATGTGATGGCAGGTAGCTGGACTCCAGGAATGTAGTTATCTTTCAGAATCTCTTGTTTCGACAGATGTTATGTAAAACAATTTTATATAATGGCATATTTTGGAGATTATATAAGATAAGTCTTATTAAAAGCATAGTTGGGCATAAGCAAGGTAGCAGTAGAATCCATTTTGATCAGTTTTGGAACTCAGCGAATGATGATCAGTTTGTGTATGTAAGGGTACTAACTTGTTTACTAGTTTGAATAATATAAGTTACTTGTTTCTTTAAAAAAAAACCCTAAGAGAGGAAGAAATCATATCTCAATAATAAAAATATATATTATCCACGTTTAAAAACAAAGAGAAGAATATTTGAAGTGTTCCACTAATTCAATAAAAATAGGGCGCAAATTATATTTTTCACATGTATCCCCTTAAAAGACAAATGAATAAATATTGGAAGTGTTTCATTAATTCAACAATTATGTGAAGTCATAGATTCTTTTTGTCACATATGACTGCTTGAAGACAAGAGGAAAAATATGTTAAAAAATCATTAGATACCTTGGTCACAAGTTCTGTTCCAATGTTCCCTATATATATATATATATATATATATATATATGAGCCTGCATGTTCAATAGGAGATAGAAACGAGACAGAGTGATAGAATAGGATTTGAAAACCAGCGTGTTCAAAATGTAATTGAGAGGGAGCTTGTTCCTAAGGCTGAAATGCCTTAGATCTGTATTCATATCATATATAATAGAAAAGTGTGTGTTCTGTGGATTTCCGCGTATCTGTGTATTTATGTCTTTTTGAGTTATTCTGTGTGTTGGAGCATTGATCGACCATCGATCACTATATGGATCGATGGTGATCTAAAATGTCATGTCGTGTGTTTAAAACGGAGTATGGCAGAGAACCATGTTTATAACGCAGAGTCCATCAAAAGCAAGCGAGATCAAGCCAAGGAAGAATAGATGAGAAAATGCATAGGATCCATTGGATCTGTGAGATCAACGGTCCAGATCATGTTGCATGGAGAAGAACCATAAAAATCGCATCGGCGAAGTTCATACATAAGGGGTGGACCTTAGGCCTTGGATAATTGCGATCCGCGATCACCGATATATTACATCGGAGAAAGCCTTGGGTATTATCGGAACTAGCCGAGTAGCAATTGCGATTGCGATGGTGCGATAGATCATGGACCGTTGGATCGAGAGTCAAGATCAATGGTTGCAATCTAATCGCTAATCGCAAATCGAAGAGGTCAAGGGTTGGAGGTCGGAGGAATGTTGATGTGCTGACATGCGATATTGCGATAGACCGAGGGCCGATGAAGTGATATCGCTGATATGTGAAGATCGACAATCGAAGGTATCGGTGTTTCAGAGATCGGAGGAAAGGCTGGAAAGTGCACACCCGAAGGTTTTATAGAAGTGGGTGTATACTTTTTGAAGTCTGGGCTTATGCTTTGACTGCGGGTTTTCCCGTGTATTCTGTGTATTCCGATAAGAGTGAATGGTCCCAATTTTAAGGCTTAAAGGCCTCAATAACACTTCCAATAGGCTTATGGGCCATAACCCACAAGCCTCAGGATCGAAATGTTGTAAAGAAAGGGGAAATTGGCTATACCCCAAAACCTCCTTTCATCAAGTGGTATTAGAGAAAGGAAAGGATTTCCTATGAGAAGGAAGAAGAGTGCAAGCAGAAGGAGAAGAGGTACAGTTGTGTTGAAGACTAGAGAGTTATGGTCTTTACTATCATGTAGCGAACAGCAGTGTAAGGTGAGAATACTTGCAGCAACCTAGAGCAAGGAGTGCTCAATTGGTTCCAGAGGAGAGAACCAGAAGGATGCCAAAAGACTAAGCTTAGAGGAGAAATCTTGGTGAGGTATCATGTAGCAGAGGAAGATTGTTACTGCAAAGGTTGGTTGCAGCTCACAGAAGATCATGAAGGCAGTTCCACTGAGAAGTGGGTAGAATTGCTAGGGATAAGGAGAAGCATATGACCAGGAGGTCATAAATTTTTGTGCCTCGGGAGTCTGATACAGGAGCATCCGAGCACTCATAATCAAAAGAGGAATCCAAAGCAGAGGAAGGAAGAGGACGTGGACCATCAAAACTAAACCAGAGAAATTTGTTAAAACAAACCTAAATTGATGGAATGAATAAAGTCTCGAGGAGACTTAATTAAATATAATCTGTTATATATATGTGATTCTATAGCGAGCTTTAGGGTTTTAGTTGAGAGATTTGAGGAAAGGATGTGATCGGATCCTTCACAATGATCTGATCCAATGTTCCCTTATATATATATATATATATATGAGCCTGCGTGTTCAATAGGAGATAAAGTGATAGAAAAGTATTTGAAAACCAGCGTGTTCAAAATGTAATTCAGAGGGAGCTTGTTCCTAAGGCTGAAATGCCTTAGATCTGTATTCATATCGTATATAACAGAAAAGTGTGTGTTCTATGGATTTCCGCATATCTGTGTATTTATGTCTTTTTGAGTTATTCTGTGTTGGAGTGTTGATCGACCATCGATCACTGTATGGATTGATGGCGATCTAAAATGTCATGTCATGTGTTTAAAACAGAGTATGGTAGAGAACCATGTTTATAATGCAGAGTCCATCAAAAGCAAGCGAGATCAAGCCAAGGAAGAATAAATGAGAGAATGCACAGGATCTGTAGGATCTATGAGATCAATGGTCCAGATCATGTCGCATGGAGTAGAACCATAAAAATCACATCGGCGAAGTTCATACACAAGGGGCGGACCTTAGGCCTTGGACAATCGCGATCTGAGATCGTCGATATATCACATCGAAGAAAGCCTTTAGTATTATCGGAACCAGCCGAGTAGCGATTGCGATTGAGATGATGCAATAGATCATGGACCATCGGATTGAGAGTAAGTACCAACGGTCGTGATCTAATCACTAATTGCAAATCGAAGAGGTCAAGGGTTGGAGGTCAGAGGAATGTCGATGTGCCGACATGCGATAGACCGAGGGCCAATGAAGCGATATCGTCGATATGCGATGATCAGTGATCGGAGGTATCATTGTTTCAGAGATCAGAGCATCGCTGTAGAAAGGCTGGAAGGTGCGGACTTGAAGATTTTATAGAAGCGGGTGTATACTTTTTGAAGTCTAGCCTTATGGTTCGACTGCGGGTTTTCCCGTGTATTCTATGTATTTCGATAAGAGTGAATGGTCTCAGTTTTAAGGCTTAAAGGCCTCAATAACGCTTCTGATAGGTTTGTGGGCCATAACCCATAGGGTTCAAGATCGAAATATTGTAAAGAAAGGGAAATTGGCTGTTGGGTTGTGTTATATTCTTTCCACGACTAACCTACATAGTGAACCAGGGGGTTAGAGGGGGGGCAGATCCCCCCCTTCGTTGTGCCGATTGCGGAGCGGGGGGGTCACAGGGGCGTTTGAGGGGGGCAGGTAGCCCCCCTCTACGGGGTCTCGGGTAGCGCCCCGGGAAATTTTTTTTTGGACCCTAAATTAGGTTGGGCGAACCTACCTATGGTTTTTCAGTCCATGGTTTTGGACACAATGGTTTTCGGTCCATGATATTGGATGCTTCGGCATGTATAAATATGTATTGTAACATTGAAAGGAATATAATGAAAAATCAAGTTGGTAGTCCTGGTTTTGTGATCCAGGGGAAAATCTCTGTGTATATGTGTTTTATGTGTTATTCTCTCGCATTGTTTAATTTCTGTGTTTTAGAATTCATATGCAGGTAATTTATGTACGGGGTTAAAACCTACATTTGGTATCAGATCTGTTTTGGCTTCAAGGGGACGCCTTTGTTGCTGAGGGGTTTCGCTCGAGCCTGTGGTAGACTCTATTCAGTGGGATATCCGCGAGATCGATTCTGGTGGTGAAAGAAGATGGCGAGCAGTGGAAAGATAGAGATCGAGAAATTTAATGGTCAGAGTTTTGAGTTTTGGAAACTCAAGATGGAGGATCTGTTGGTGGATAAAGATCAGTGGATTGTGGTAGATCCGGGTACTAAACCAACGGGAATTTCCGATGAAGAATGGAAGAAGTTGGATCGAAAGGAAAAGATCACAATACAATTGTGTGTCTCAGATTCAGTGTTGTTGAATGTATCAGGGGAAGCTACGGTGAAGGCTTTGTGAGACAAGTTAGGGACTTTGTACCAATCTAAGTCTCTGGTGAATAAACTATTCCTGTGGAAAAAGCTGTATAACCTGAGGATGAAAGATGGAGACTCAATGGCAGAGCATCTGAACGCATTTAATACTGTGGTAAGTCAGTTAGCATCTGTTGATATTAAAATTTCAGATGAAGATAAGTGCATCAGTTTGTTGTGTTCTCTACCAGATTCTTGGGATAGTCTGGTTATTGCAATAGGTAGCAATGCAACTGCCTTGTAGTTTGATGAAATAGTTTCATCCTTGTTGACGGAGGAGATGAGATGGAAAAATATGGAGAACCAGAATGGTGATGTCTTATCTGTACGAGGATGGTCCCAGAACAGAAACAAAAATAAGTCATTGAGTGAGAGATATAAATCTAGAGGGAGATCTAAATCTCCAGGAAAACCTGTAAAGATGGTGCTGGAAATGCAGAAAGGAAGGGCACTACAAAAGGGACTGTAAATCTAAAGCTCTTGACAAAGGAAAGGGATCTGATGATGCTCCTTCTGTAGAAGCGAAAACCACCTCAGATGAAGGTGGGGATGTGTACTTGGGTTCTTCAAGTACACATGTAGATCATGAGGCATGGTTGATTGACTCAAGTGCATCCTTTCACTTCACTCCCCATAGAGAGTGGTTCTGCGAGTATGAGAAATATGATGGTAGTGATGTGTTCTTGGGGGATGACAGGAAGGCTAGAATCGTTGGTTGTGAAAAAGTAAAGTTGAAGTTGCAAGGTGGAAGGGTTAGAACACTTCCGGGTGTTCTGCATATTCCTACATTAGCTAGAAATCTGATTTTTGTAAGCAAGCTAGATGATGCAGGTGTAAAAATAGTGTTTGGGAAGGATACCTACAAGATGGTTCGAGGAGCACTGGTATTGATGCAGGGAGTTCGGACTGAAACTCTGTACAAGCTGCAAGGTAGCACTGTTGTTGATGGGTGAAACAGTTCTGTGGTTCCTGAAAGTGGAGCAGAAAATATAGTGGTCTCCAGAGAGAAGACTATGATGTGGCATCAAAGGCTTGGACATATTGGAGAGAAGGGCCTTCGAATACTTCATGGTAAAGGTATGGTAGAAGGTATGAGTAATTTCTCTTTGGATTTTGATTTCTGTGTAAATTGTGTATATGGGAAGCAAAATCGGGTGAGTTTCCCCTCTGGTGGTAAGAGGGCAAAATAGATATTAGAGCTTGTGCACAGTGATGTGTTTGGACCTGTGAAGGTTCGATCACTGGGTAAGTCTGTGTACTATGTATCATTTATAGATGACTTCTCAAGGAATACATGGATATATTTCCTTCAGAAGAAATCTGAAGTCTTTGATAGCTTTAAATAATTTAAGGCTCTAATGGAAAACCAGACAGAGAAGAAGATAAAGGTGCTGAGGACAGATAACGGTGGAGAGTATTGCAGTAAGGAATTTGAAGAATTCTGTAAGAAGTGTGGTATAGCACGGCAGAAGACTACTCCATATACACCTCAGCAAAATGGAGTTGCAGAAAGAATGAACAAGATGTTGATGGGAAGGGAAAGAAGCATGCTCAGTGGTGCCGGGTTAGGACAGGAATTCTGGGCAGAGGTGGTGGAGATAGCATGTTACCTGGTCAACAGGTCACCTTCATCAGCGTTGGAGGATAAGACTCCACAAGAGGTATGGACTAGTAAGAAACCCTCTCTTTCACATCTGAGGGTATTTGGATGTGATGCATATGTACATGTTCCAAAGGAGAAACGAACCAAGTTGGATAGTAAATTTTAAAAGAGCATCTTTATTGGGTATAAGGATGGTTTAAAAGGTTATAAGCTTTGGAACCTAGAAACAAGGAAGGTTGTGTACAACCGAGATGTGGTGTTCAGATAGGTGAAAGATGTTATTAAATATGAAGTCCAAGCAAAGGAACCAGAGAAGATAGAGTTTGAGCTAAAGGAGGAAGAATCAGACTCTACAGTAGAGGAGGAATCAGAAGATGAAGAGCCACAAACTTCGAGTGTAAAAAGATCAGTTCAAGAAAGAAGGCAGCCATAAAGGTATAGTCCATCTGCTTTCTGTTCAAATTTTGTTTTATCTATTACTGATGATGATCCAGATTTGTGAAGGAAGAAGTAGATTCAGAGGATGGAAAACTCTAGAAAGAGGCCATGGTTCATGAAATGGCATCTTTGCACAAAAATTAGGCTTGGGATGTGGTGGAGTTGCCAGCTGGGAGGAAACCCATTGGCAGCAAATGGGTGTTTAAGAAGAAAACAAATGCAGAAGGAAAGGTGGAGAAATACAAAGCTCGGTTGGTAGCAAAAGGTTATTCCCAGGGGGTGGGAATTGATTTTGGTGATATTTTTTTCTCTTGTTGCTAAGGTAATTTCTATTAGATTACTTTTATCTGTTGTTGATGCTTTTGATTTTGAGGTAGAACAGATGGATGTGAAGACAACATTTCTTCATGGGGATCTGGAAGAGGAGATCTACATGAAGCAACTTGAAGGCTTTGCGGTGAAGGGTAAGAAAGAACTGGTATGCAAGTTAAAGGAGTCTCTGTATGGGTTAAAACAGTCACCAAGGATGTGGTATCAAAAATTTGATACATTTATACGGGGACTTGGCTTCACCAGAAGCAAAGCAGATCATTGTGTGTATTTTAAATTAATTGGTGACCGTGTTATTTATCTGGTCTTGTATGTGGATGATATGTTGCTGGTTGGAAATGACAAAGAAATTATCCAGGATTTGAAGACCCAATTGTCCTCCAAATTCGACATGAAAGATCTTTATGCTACAAACTATATTTTGGGCATGGAAATTAAAAGAGATCGGGCAAAGAGGAAGCTTTGGTTAAACCAGAGGAAGTATGTCGAGACAATACTGCAAAGATTTAATATGCAGGATAGTAAACCAGTGAAGGTTCCTATTCCTGTAGGTGTAAAGTTATCTACTGAACAGTGTCCCAAGACACAAGAAGAGGAGGAGGATATGTCCCGTGTTCCATATGCAAGTGCAGTCGGTAGCCTGATATATGCAATGGTCTGTACTAGACTAGACATTGCACATGTAGTGGGAGTATTGAGCAGGTTTATGTCAAAACCAGGGAAGGAGCACTGGACAACAATGAAGTGAGTTTTCAGGTATTTGCGTGGCACTAGTGATTATGGTTTGTGCTACCAAGGAAAACCAGGATTGGATAGAGTGTTGGATATTCGTGGCTTTTTTGATGTAGATTGGGCTGGAGATTTGGATCAGAGAAGATCTACAAGTGTGTATGTGTTTAACCTATTTGGAGGTGCAGTCAATGGGATGAGTAAGAAACAATTTGTAATGGCACTATTTACTACAAAGGCAGAATACATGGTAGCCACTCATGCAAGAAAAGAAGCAGTTTAGTTGCAGAGATTGTGTTCAAGTATGGAGTTAGTACAGGGAGTTATAAGGATAGACTGTGACAACCAAAGTACAATTTTATTGGCAAATAACCCTGCTTATCATTCAAAGACAAAGCACATTGATGTTCAGTATCACTTTGTGAGGGATATGATAGAAGACAAAAAGGTGTTGCTGGTAAAGGTGGACACTTTGAAGAATACTGCAGATGCGTTGACAAAATCTGTGAGCTCTGAGAAGTTTTCTTGGTGTAGAGAAACAATGGGTGTTTTAGGGCTAGAAAAATGACTAAGCTCTCCTGTGGCACCCCTGTGGAAAGAAAACAACAAGTGCGAGAATGTTGGGTTGTGTTATATTCTTTCTATGACTAACCTATGTAGTGAATCGGGGGGTTAGAGGGAAGGTGGAGGCCCCCCTTCGTTGCGTCGTTTGCGCAACAGGGGGGTCACAGGGGGTTTTGACGGGGGTGGGTAGGCCCCCTCTACGGGGTCCGGGGCAGTGCCCCAGGAATATTTTTTTTGGACCCTATATTAGGTTGGGCGAACCTACCTATAGTTTTCGGTCCATGGTTTTGGTCGCGATGGTTTTCTGTCCATGGTATTGGATGCTTCAACATATATAAATATGTATTGTAACATTGAAAGGAATATAATTAAAAATCAAGCTAGTAGTTCTGGTTTTGGGATCTAGGGGAAATCTCTATGTATATGTGTTTTATGTGTTATGCTCTCGCATTGTTTATTTTCTATGTTTTAGAATTCGTATGCAGGTAATTTCTGTATGGGGTTAAAACCTACATTGGCTATACCCCAAAACCTCATTTCATCATATTTTTTTAAATTGTGATGTAATTTGGTTATATATAGGGAATTATAAGAGAGTGCTTTCCATCTTCAACCCTCTTGTTGTCACAAAGATGATAGATTCTTTTGATGCATGATGATTTGGGAATTGTCCAATGCCAATTTCATTATGGAGCTTGGGAGTGTTAGTTATTATTTTAGAAATGTTGATTTTATTATTTACACTGGTCAAAATAAATAAATACTTTTGATCTTCTAGATTAGCGTTGATCACCTCCTTGTAGTTTTTTAATTTTCTTTTATCCTCTAACTTTTCATCGCACCATAATTTTTCCTTAAATTTAGAAGTGATAATTTCTTTAATATTATCGTTCTTTTATATAAAGGCATATTCGTTTAGTCCCCACTGATTTAACCAAGAAATAGCATATTCATGTCATCCCCACTTGAGAAACATAAGCATTATAAAAAAACCTTTATGTTTAAATGAGGGAAAATCTTATCTTTTTACTGAAAAAAGGATAAAAATGAATAACTACTTAAGTTTGTAAAACCCTAAGAGTCGATGGGTGCTTAAATCGAGTGGTAGGGATGGTGGTTTTCCATCCCATCCACCGGGGTTCAAGTCTTGAGAGACATGGCTTGTCATAGCAATGATGAAAGGATAGGCATCACATTGGAGTTTGGGATCCCAACTC
This sequence comes from Pinus tabuliformis, assembly GCA_031772625.1. Taxonomy (NCBI): domain Eukaryota; kingdom Viridiplantae; phylum Streptophyta; class Pinopsida; order Pinales; family Pinaceae; genus Pinus; species Pinus tabuliformis. The sequence goes on along the minus strand of CM062816.1, from coordinate 954,881,970 downwards.
TAATTCCGGTGGTCTCCCGACGTCTCGATCCCAAGCTGAACTATGAGTTTCTGATATATGTGACTTGTGGGATGTTTCATATATCTGGGGAGGTTGCTAGTTCCCTATCAAAATTTTCAAGGGAGGCAGGAGAGGGAGGGGCAATTTTCTGCCTTGGCAAAAAAATAGAGATTAAATATGCATGGGGATTAGAATTTCTTCCAATAACCAAGCAAAAGATTTAGATATATGGCAAGGCCTGAAGTTAGCCATCGCTAAAGGTATTCAACATCTAATTTCTCTGAGCGATTCAATGTTAATCATTCACAAATTCCACAAAATTGAGCAATTCAATGTTAATCATTCAAAAATTCCACAAAGTTAAAAATCTCAATCAACAATATTTGCTTCCCTGAGACACACTGATAAGGAAACAAATTAAAAAATTTGAGTCCATTGCCTTCTTCCCCATCAAAATAGAGAAGACCAAAATTGTGGACGCGCAAACTAACAAAGGGGCATGCCTTGAACAAGGTGTATTACTCCTAGATCGAGGAGACCCAAAATTTCATTATATTCCATGATGATCGAAGGTTATATTAAATCAAAGGAAATGGATATTTTAATTTGCATGATAAGATGGAATTAACATGACCCAAGGCCTATCCTGGCACTAATAAATAACATAGTAAAGGCAACAGTGATGGTATGAAGTGACAACTGTTGGTATTGGAAACAGAGATGGATTGCCATTCCAGGTGGTTAATGATGAAGGATTTCGTCATTACCAAGGACACCTGCTATCATCCCTCACGCGAATGCACCATGGCCTATAACATTCCACATGCTAGCTCTTCATTCTCCTGCTAGTGGAGTAAATGCGGCAAGTCCAAACGTTGGATTAAGGAAAGGTTGCAGGGTAGAGATAAAATTAGCTAGAGAAACCTTGGATTAAGGAAAGGTTGCAAGGTAGAGATAAAATTAGCTAGAGAATGTGCATCAGGGGCATTCATTGCAATGATAGTTGAGAACGGAATTGGAAACATGTATGGTTATAAATGGCAAGAGATAAGGATGGAATTGCATCGAATTTCAGTGACATATTGTCTGTTGTTTAGAATGGCCTCCCCTGTTGATGTAGGTGGTGAAAGCTTAAGTTCGATCCAAGGAACAACGCCGTCAGAGGATAGGCGGTCCAAACTGGACACCGTTGGGGTGCAACTAGTGGAGGAAGCGAGATCACATTTTTCACTGGTAGTGCGAGAGGTGGATATGGAGCGACTCTAGTTGATAGTGGTCAATCTAGTCACCGAGGTCCACAATCTCAGCGCGAAGGTAGAATGAATTAAGGTGACAGTTGAAGCAAGAACTGTAGGTGTTCTTAAAGAAGTCTTTAGTCTCCATGACCTTTCAGAAGTCTTCTGAAGCAGAACTTCCAAGCGAGCTTGAGGAGCTGGTGAACTCAGATATTCCACTACAGTCAACCGAGCTTGAGGAGCTGGTGAACTCAGATATTCCACTACAGTCAACGGAAGAAACTGGAAATGTGATGGCAGGCAGCTGGACTCCAGGAATGTAGTTATCTTTCAGAATCTCTTGTTTCGACAAATGTTATGTAAAACAATTTTATATAATGGCATATTTTGGAGACTATATAAGATTAAGTCTTATGATTTTAGTTGGGCATAAGCAAGATAGCAGTAGAATCCATTTTGATCAGTTTTGGAACTCAGCAAATGATGATCAGTTTGTGTATGTAAGGGTACTAACTTGTTTACTAGTTTGAATAATATAAGTTACTTGTTTCTTTAAAAATATATATATATATATATATAATCCACGTTTAAAAACAAATAGTAGAATATTTGAAGTGTTCCACTAATTCAATAAAATAGGGCGCAAATTATGTTTTTCACATGTATCCCCTTAAAAGACAAGTGAAGAAATATTGGAAGTTTTCATTAATTCAACAATTATGTGGAGAAGTCATAGATTCTTTTTGTCACATATGACTACTGGAAGACGAGAGGAAAAATATTAAAGTGTTCCAACAATTATGTTAAAAAATCGTTAGATACTTTGGTCACAAGATTATTTCATTTTTCTAACCCTATCTTCTATTATTTTTAGCTTATAGCTTCCTTGTACCCCTAATGCTCTCTACCAAGCACACATTTTATTGCGTTGTATGTTTTTTACTAATTTTGCAATATAATATCTTGATATGTTGAATTAATATGAAAATTAGAAAAATAACCTAAAAACATATCATTAAGTTTAATATTTATTACTCTAGTTGTGCCTTGGTTTTTGATTCCATGGTAAGAATGTGTACAATGCATGTATATCACGATGCTTTCAAACTTAAAAGACACATAGCTTCAAAAACTAGAAAAATAAATAACAAAATATGTATTTACATGATCAAATTATATCCTAACGTTAAAAAACACGGTATTATAATTGCATTCCAAACTACACTCAAGTGTAAAGAAACATAAACATTATAAAAAAACCTTTAGGTTTAAATGAGGAAAAAAAAATTATAGAAAAAGAGATAAGATGAATAACTATTAAATTTTGTAAAACCATAAGACAAGAAAAAATCATATCTCAATAATATAAATATATATTATCAACACTTAAAAGCAAATAAAGAAATATTTGAAGTGTTCCATTAATTCAATAAAGATATCCCACAAATTCTATTTCACATTCATCCACTTAAAAGACTAGAAAAAATATTAAAAGTGTTTTAACAATCATATTAAAAAACTCATAAATACCCTAGTCAAAACGATTATTTCATTTTTCAAACTCCATCTTCCACTCTTTTTAGCTCATAGTTTGTGCCAATAATGCTCTCCACCGTGCACACATTTTATTATAGGGTAGGTTTTTTACTAATTTTGCAATATAATATTTAATATTGAAATCAAAAAATAATTTAAAAACACATCACTAAGTTAAGATTTATTATTCTCTAGTTATGCTTTGACTTTTGGTTAAATGCTAGAAATACTTACCTGCATTTTATCATGATGTATTCAAACTTAATACAAATAGCTTCAAAATCTAGACTTTTGGTTAAATGCTAGGAATACTTACCTGCATTTTATCATGATGTATTCAAACTTAATACAAATAGCTTCAAAATCTAAAAAAGTAAATGACAAAATTATTTATTTAAATGATCAAATTATATCCCAAAATTATATCCCAAAATAAAAAACAAGGTATAATTGCATTCCAAACTAAACCCAAGAATAAAGAAATACCCCAAACAAGTGCTTTAAAAAATCAAAGAGCGAGCAACCCAACAATAAGTGACAAAAAGAAAAGTGATAAGATATCCTTTATAATCACTAAATATCCTTATGAAATCATACCTATACATTGAGTCAAAAAAACTTTAAAAAATAGTTTACAATGCTCCAAAAATATGATATTATTATTGGATATATTTATATAAACACAATACAAAAGCATAAAAACATTATCACTGCAATAATATATAAATAATACCTATAGATTAAATAAAAAAACTTTAAAAAATAGTTTACAATGCTCCAAAAATATCATATTATTATTAGATATATTCATATAAACACAATACACAAGCATACAAACATTATCACTACAATAATATATAAATAAATAAATAATCACTTAAAAATACCAAATACTATATTATACAAGACATATATATAATCATCAATTTAATCTCAAATAACATAAACTGATATCATCACATTAAGTTAAAATGAAATAATATCAACATCTTTTAAACAATTTATATCAATTAAATTTATCTAAATATCCAAATTTATTTTTTTTAATAAATGAATTCATTATTAATTCATAAATTAACAATGAATAAAAAATAGTTAAACTCTAAGTAATGTAAACATTAAATATATCAATCTTTAAATAAATAATAAATTCATAATTACTATTTACCATTCTAACTTGATTAAATTTAGAATAACTTTATGAATGATCCAAATCTATAATCAAATTGAACCCAGAATCATTATTTTATATTTTATAATGGATTTAAACGGTTGTACATATAGCATATATGTTTGCCTATATCTTGCCTGATTATGAAAGAGCTCCCTGTGCCTGATTATGAAAGAGCTCCCTGACCAAGACGCGTTGTCGTATCTCGGACAAAAATTTTCACCAGAAATTCTCAATTTCTGATACAAGAAACGCAAAACATTGGATTTCCACGGAACCATTGGCTCTCTTCTGAATCCTAAGATGAATTTTATACCCGTTTCTTAGCAGGGTTTGGTGTCTTGGCCACGGTAATGTCCTATTGTCAGGTACCTTTATCCTGGCTTACGAAGCATCCCACCTGCAACGTTGGAAAGCATTACTTTGGTGCATAGCGCTTGCAGTTCTTAGTTCATCTTCAGATATGTATTAATCTTAACCATGATGATGTGTGCACATTTAATCACGGTTCATAACCACCAATGCTTTTTTCACTGCAATGATGGAGGGCAGAGATTTAGTTCAGAGAGTTCCCTGGTTTTTCTTGAGTAGTTTAATGTTTAATCTTGCCTAAGTCTTAACAAAAAATTATCGTCAAAGGAGCAATTTCGCTCCTCTCATATCTGCAAACTTCTGGATTTTCATGTGCCTGAACTTGGACTTCTCTTCTTATAACCGATTAGAAATATGCAACATAAAAACGCAGATTCTTCCTTTTAAGCAAAATTGCAACAACAAAGTCTTATTAATTGAAAGATATATTTTGGTGAAGATGCTCTTATGAATATCATGCAAAAGATTTACTTTTAGTTTTTATCGATATGTTGCCCAGACTACAATCATAGAGACTAACAGCTTCTGGTTGAATGGCAGATTATTGCCAATAAACAGCCATAAAGATTCACATCTTCTAGTTGTTTGACAGCTAACAGTCATGGCATCATTTAGTGAAGACATAAAGACTGCTAACTACTTTAGATAAATTGGCAACTACCCTTTTCTGAACAAGTCAAAAGTTCGACAAAACACCAAAGGAACTGTATTTTTATAATCAATATGGCCTACCGAAACATATGGTACATACAGCCTTTTTCTTTTTAATAATGGATTTATCTTGTGACTGTCATAACAATATAGTTTGTTAGGGTGGCACTTTTAAAAATCATCCTCTTTATCCACCAAATAGTTGTGATTTAGTTAGGTCGTCCATCCAATTTAACTCTTGGCAGAATTCCTCCAGGCACCTATGGTCTAGTCACCTTGCATAGTTTTGTTTGGCACCTTAACCCAGCAGCTTGCAGGTTGTGTTCATCTTTTCAATAGTTGTGATTCAGATAGGTAGTCCATCCAATTTAACTCTTGGCAGAATTGCTCCAGGCACCTATGGTCTAGTCACCTTGCATAGTTTTGTTTGGCACCTTAACCCAGCAGCTCGCAGGTTGTGTTCATCTTTTCAATACTCTGCTTTTGTTGCACTCCCTACGATGTAATGCATAAGTCACATCTTCCAAGGAACTCTGTTAGTCTCGTGGATCCAAAGACCTGAGAAGCACCATAAAATTGGGTTTGCTCCATGAACCCAATATGGCTGGAATGTACTCGTGGGTTCTATTTAATGTTTCCATGGTGCATAATGAAATATTCAAACTATAAAGATCACGAGTCTCCAAGAACGGGATAGTTTAACACAAAACTACGAGCATGACACAGCATATGACTTTTTTCTTTCTTCTTGTTGTAGATTTCTGGAAGGGCAATGTTTAATATATGTGATCCGTCTAACGTTTCGGATGGGAACTCCATCCAACATCAGGGAGCCTAGGCCAGCTTTTTTTTGTTCCTTCCAACTAGGCTGAGCCTAGGCCAGCGTCAGCCACCATTTCATATGGAACAAGGAGCTGCCCACCTGCCAGATGCTGTCACCGGGATTGTGCAATATTCAGTCAGACCTGGACACCACATGAGACAGTTTTTATCCCCACAGTTGGCTCACACCCTCAACCCCTCCCCATGAAATTTGAACTGTTAACAGACAGGACTAAACCCCACACAAATTAACTAATCTACACCTCATGAATACCCAACATATGACTTATCTAAAAAAATTTAACATCTATTATCACATCATCAACAATCCACTAATGGTGTTCAAAAGGACATACCAGTAACCATAAGGTTTTTTTGAGCCTTTTGTATCATCATTTATCCTTTGGAATAATCCAGATCTCCCCTTACCAATTCATCTTCTACAAAATACGATAATGAGAGTTTTGGGTTTCTTTTTAGAAATATAAAACTAGCCCGTTCTGTAATACTAATTATAATATCAGTTAAACACAATTTTTTCTCTTTTCTAGATATCAACGACAATATTCACAAGCCATTACATTCAGCGAAGCTTCTTCTTTAATATGGTAAGTGGAAGAGGTTAATTATAGAATGTTAACAGTATCCATCAACACTGCATTTCATTTGGTTTTTGCGTTAGTTTCCAAGCATCTGTTAATGCTCCTTGTCATCCGTTGCAGCTTGAGATCAATCTACTAACATAGAATTTTGATACCGCTTAGATTTAATATGACCAAGAAGTACTGAGAAATAATACAGCATAAAACTAGAGTGTATAGGGAATATGTTTCTGCTGCTTGTAGGAATGTATCCCGTATAAAATTGCTAGAATGAGCTCGTGTTATAAGTGTGCAGCAATGAACCCCAACGCTAATTGCCAAGTGCAACTTTTGTTATAAGTGTGCAGCAATGAACCCAATGCTAATTGCCAAGTGCAACTTTTGGGCTATGAAAATTCCTCCGAAGATAGAATTTTAATAACAGAAAAACAAGTTTGCAATAAGGTGGTAGGCAAACTGCCTAGGACTCTAGAAGCAGTTACACTAAAAATTAACTCACAGGTATGTGTGTGTATTGCATAAAGCAAGTTAGACTGAAAAGTGAACTATAATAATATGAGACTGATAACCAGAGTTTGCTTGCCACCCTTTCCTCTCAGTCCAGATTTCAGAACTCTGCATCAACGAAGGCTTGTTGCAGACAGAATGTACATAATTGGTGGAAGTGCCACCTCTGTAGCACGTTCAGGTCGAGCAGTTGGATGAGACCACCTTCTGGGCTATGAAAGTTGTTTGAACTTTCTCCTCAATGATAAATTGATTTCCCTACAACCACCTTCCATTTCCAACATCAAAACAGTATCCTATCCGTGTTCAGAACACCGATCCTTTGCAAACAATTAGCAGGAAAGACTCAACTGGAAATTATTTCATAGTGGAATAAAATACAGTGGTAATCTATGTTTGAAATGGCATTCAACTGCTAGAGCAAAATAAACCTCTTGCAATTCTTTGAATTGAAAGAGAAAATTGATAGACATAAAAGAGTCTCGAGCAAGACATTAATGCCAGCCTTTCTTTTATCTTTAACCCATGTATTTCAAAGAACAAACAAAGCAAACACATCTGCAATCCTAAGACCATTACAAAGTTGAAAGAAACATGTCTTTGCATAGCTTTGCAAACTTCTCTGCTTGTATGTATTCAGACCAACAGACCTCAAAAATATAGTAACCTCCTATGAACCTTCACCCAAACATCAGCCAACTGAATTTACTAGACATACAATGTACTGATCATTTGCAACAACCATCCCTTGTAATTTTTTCTACAAATCTTCCAATAAGAATATTAAACATCTCAAAATACTGTGCCCTACTCGGAGAGGATAACAAGAAACAGACTAAACATAGCACTAGAACTAAAGGTTCTCAGCCAGTATTATATATATTATATATGTGTTTGTTTGTGTCATTGGCAGATATACTTAAATTATCAGCTTGGTATGTTTAAGTCTTTGAAGAGAATACAATAGCAGACTATTAAGAAGACAGAGGATTCACATTATCAGCTTCTAACAGCAGCCAGCCTGATTTTGGATATGGACTATGACTAGGACTGTTGACAATGAAAGAGATAAAAAGAATAAAATCCATTCTTGTCGAGCAAGAGTAACAACATGCATTTGAGTACTAAAAGCATGCTTGCTTACTAGTAGATGCTTCATATATATATTCAATAATAACAATTCATTTTCTTTAGCATTCAGACGCTTCATATATATTCAACAATAAGAACACAAATCTTGTTCGTCAATAGACCTATTGCTCGCGGAAGTTCTCAATGACAACAACATATTTTTTGGACAAACAGAATGCTTGCTTATTGAGGCATTAAAATCAAAACACTGTAAAAAGTTTTCTTCAAAGCCTGTCAATGTTTCCAGCATTGAAGAAGATTGGACTATGTAAATGAAACAAGTTCAGCTCAATTAGGCACCTATGCCAGAGACTGCTTCATATGAATGAATACGACAATGTTAACAAAGAATCATCATCATGTTCAAATTCAGACAGAATAGACACAATAAGATGATTATGGAAGGATCCAGCAATCTGCCACTGAAACAGAAACATCTGAAAATGACTTTTTGTGGATACCAAGACTCCAATACATGTAAAATTGATTTTCACCGGCAAACATCTTGGCGAGGTGCCAGATGCAACAAGGCTAACAACATAGGCATAAGGCCTCGTGTTCTGTATTAAACATTAACAAAAATTACAGGAAATTCATATGCTTGCCTTTGCATAATCGAAAAATATAACGATTTAAAGCAATCGGCCTAAAAATTGCCGAGTACAATGATATAGCACAAGGCCTTCCATGGGGCTGGGCTATTTGCCCCTCCTTTCGTTGCGGGATTGAATCCTCTGTAACATGAGCTGCTGCTTGAAATTATGAATGAAATTTTCAGCCATTGCATTCAGTTCGTCCGTGGATAGGCCATCTGGGTTTGTGCCATCTTCAGTCCTAACACAATTGGTCATATCTTCATTACGAGGAACTTCCAAGACGTTGGATGCGGCCACTTTAGATTTGTTCATTCCCACATGAGAAAAGCTTTGGGTTGGTTCAACCAGAGGAGAAAAATCATGGGTTTTTCCTGAAAACTGAGGCGGAAATGGAGGATCAATCGGAGGAGAAAATTGATGGGTTTTTCTCAGAAACTCTGGAGGATTTGAAGACTCGACCTGGGGAGAAAAACGATGGGTTTTTTGTGAAAAAGCCGGTGGGTTTGGAGCCTTACCCTTAGGAAATTTATGTTTTTTCGGCCTTGAAGGCTCAACCAGTGGAGGCCTAAATTGCAGCTCCTCTTCTTCTTCTTCAAAATTCTGTCCATGTTTATCAAATGTAGTCCTACGCATATTGCCAGCTTTCTTCTTATTATTATTGCCATTGGTGGGACCTCTGCTAGAGGTGACTGCAATAGTCCCAATGACCAGATTCAATAACACAAAAAGCATTGAAGGGGTAAGCCAAGTGTGCATCACATTGCATACCTGTGGCAGGGACTCCTTGAGTGGCACCATGACAAACCTTGAAATTTCTATGGAAGGAAGCACGAACCTAATGCAAATGGGAAGGAGAACAAGACCCACAGCAACAATTGCAGGCTTGTTGGGCTCGTAGTAGCGCTCCATCAAAGGGACCAACCACAGCTCTGATACTGATGCCGATCTCCTCCTCTTCCTCCTGATCCTTGACATAGAATCCACATTAGAATACCCACCCATTGTAAAAGATACAGAATACGTGTATATATATAAATATATATACACGCACACTGTAATGGGTGTGCAGGGCTAACAGAGGCAACAGAAAAAAACAATATGCAGATTGTGTTAGGTTTCTGATCCAATGGGTATTGTAAACAGTGCCATTACAGGTGGTGGTTCATGGTTTTGTTTGTTTCAGAACCAAGAAAGCATAAAAAGCCCTTTTCATAGACCAATCGGTCATTCTGGTTCAGATAAGGGGCTAATGGGGAATCCAGCTTTCTGCTTATGTCCATATAATGCTGGATAATGGGCACTTAGGCTGCCTTAATGGCATTTGTTTTCAAAAAAGTGGAATTGGCATTTGATTCTTTAAGGGAAAAAAGAGGGAGCTTGATGGGGTATTGTCTGGTACTGTACTGTTGCAAGGAAAAGATGCATCCGAGTGGGAAGTTTTAAATTTTATCAATTTCCCTTCTATTTTAATTTTTTTTTGAAGTCTTGAGGGGCATTAGATTTGCGCTGGGAGTGGACTAAGTTCATCTAGTTTTGGATTCCGAATAATTTTCAGTCGATTGACCGACTGATCGATCAATCAATCAGAATCTGATTGATTGATGGGTTGGGCTCTGAGGAAGTCAGTTGGGGGATGAAATGGTGAAGCTTCAACCACATTTTTGTCAGGGGACCATCTTTTTCTAGATGTTGTTTGTGTCTCAACCATAATTTGATTTACCTGAGTGTGAGTGGGGGTTATAATGATGACTGCAAGTAACTCTAGTAAGTATAGATTTAAAATCAAATACTTAATCATGTTAAAGTTTAGGGTGCCATGAAGATATAATTTTAACTTATAACTGTTCTATTCTGGGTTGTGTTCATCAGAAAAATAGAACTCGGGACTCTTTGTTCTGTTTTAGTGAGGTATTTTAGTTGATTTTTAATACTATTTTGTGGAAAATGTATTTTTTTTTTAATAAATGAAATAGAAATGATCAAAATTTATCGCTGAAATTAATATTTTTTAACTTCAAATATTTTGTTTGATTGATTATCATATTTTATTGTGATAAATATTATAATTATTTTGAAATCATCACAAAAATATAATGTCCTGTTTTTTTGGAGTATTTTAATTTATTTTTTATATTATTTTGTAAAATAATCAAAATTAGATTAATAAATATATATCCTTGTTTACCAATACAAGCATTATTATGTTAATGTTAACGTTTTTATAGATTAAAAACATATATCCCTGTTTATACATACAAGTATTATTATTTTAAAAATGAATCATATTGATTGATTAGAAAGGTCGACCAAATCTTAATAATATAATTAATTTAAAAATATTTATTTAAAAAAATAATGATAAAATTGAATATTATTATTTTATTATTTTTATAAATTATTATAAATCTATAATTAAAAAACAATGATAAATATTAATAATCCTTTTATATAATTTGTCCTTAATATAATCTGACCAATTATCCTTTGAAAAAGTATATAAGAATATTTACCAGCACATAAAAATTGCAATTTATTAAAGTTACTTTCCTGCTAAAGAGCTTAGATTCTATCTTCCGCTCTCTTGAAATTGAGCTATGAATTAAAGTTATTCACGTGGTGTTTCCTCGCATAATTGCATAAATATGCAATTAGCTGGCAGCAACCAAACAATGGGATAAAAGTGCCTTGTATCAATTTTTATACGAGGTTATAAAATAAAATGGCAACCTCAGTTTTCTATGAGGTTTTAATATAAAATTACAGTCAGTGTATCAAAATTAAAGGATACCCTATTACTCGTCAGTGTATCAACTTCAGCTTGTTTTTGTTTTTATTTTTTAAAGTTAAAGGATTTTAATTTACGTGGTTTAGTAAATAATTTGTTTAGATGGGTGAGTTTAATCTTTAGTTTATGGAGATATGTTGTATTCGTATAGTTGTATCTGTCAAATTTTTTTTTGGGAAATTATTTATTTTCCATTAATTTTTATTTTAGTAAAAGAATATCTAATCTTCCTTTAATGTAATTTAATTGTTTTGTTTTTTTTTATTTTTTTTTAAATTTAATTAAAAATTATGGAATTGAAAATTTTAAATGGTGTAATTTATATAACTTATAGATTTTAATATGTTGAATTCATCTATATATTCAAAAATATTATTTAAATAATGAAAAAATTACAATTTAATAAAATATTATAAAATTTATCATTTTTTATAGGTGGGAAAACTTATCATAACTCAGGTGTCAAACCAACACATCTATTTGTAACTGTTATTGGTGAATGCGGGTTGACTCATCACCGTTATTCAAGAAAAATCATGCCACCTGGGTTATGGTGAACGCAGGCTGACTCATCACCCTTATTCAAGGAAAATCACTCCACCTGGAATAACCCATTGGTGATCAAAATTACAATTTAATAAAACATTATAAAATTTATCCTTTTTCATAGGTGTGAAAAGTTATCATAACTCAGGTGTCAAACCAGCACATCTATTTGTAGCTGTTATAGGTGAACGCAGGTTGACTCATCACCCTTATTCAAGGAAAATCATGCCTCCTGGGTTATGGTGAATACAGGCTGACTCATCACCGTTATGCAAGGAAAATCAGGGCACCTCGAATAACCCATTGGTGATCCGTAAGGGGTCAGGATTTCACTCCTACCAGATACTTTTGAGTCTTGGACCATTAACCTGAACGAAAACCTTTTGAGTCTTAGACCGTTAACCTTAAAAAACAATTTTAAATATACTTTTTCGTAATTATTTAATTAAAAATAAAAATAAAATAATTTTATGAAAATAAAAACGCGTTTATGCAATGAAAGTAAAGTTAAATCTAGGTATGTAAACTCTGGCAAGCATCTGCATGTGGATTTAAAAAACAATGGTATCAGATCAATCATATTCTCTTCTCTGCAGATCGGATCCGGACAAGAGGAAGAAGTCAAACTGTCGGAATTTTTAGTGTTCTGGATCACACAAACAATAATAATAAAAAATTAACAGACAAAAAATTTAGCCCAAGTAGAAACAAAACCAAAGCGTGAATTAGGTGAGAGTACAAAATTTATATATTCTAGATTACCCAACTGGTGCGCTGAATTGGGGTCATGTACCAACCTTTCCAGTAGATATGGGTGAGCCACATGTCTCCTTGGGCCAGGGGGGTCAATATAGGTGAGGTGAAAGACTTGTCAAGTCACATGCATGCATGCCTCTTTTCTAATCTCTTGGGAAATGCAATCTGAGACTTAATTTTTTGAGGGTGCCTTTTTCTTATGGTCATTGTCCTTCTATTTTCCATAAAAGAGTATCCTATGAAATATTGGCCGTGCTCTTCATGTGACAAATGGTTTTTTCAATGAGATATATAAGTAGAAGTGGAATTTACTAAGAGTACAGAATTTTAACCAAAGATAGAATTTGATGGGTAAATTATTTATCACAAAGTGATTTGCAAACTTTTAATCAAAAATAGAATTTAACTAACAAATTGTTTGTCATAAAGTGATTTGCACGACAAATATAAATAAAACTGGCAAAAAAATTATTAAAATTGTGAATTTTCTACCTATGTAGCTCCATATTTCAATAAACTCATTAAACTTCTAATTATATTCCATATTAAACTTAACATCACTGCTTAGGAGTAGTTGCTAGTGGTTCCAAGTTCCAGCCACTATTCGTTTAGTTGAGGAAACCTGTCGAGTTTACTTAAATGGCCCTTTATTAACTTAGGGTGTATGATAAAATGACATGCGCCCCTTTATTAACTTAACTTAGGGTATATGATAAAATGACATGTTACTAATTTAGTTATTAATCTTTTTATGTTGGATTAAGTTACTTCTTATTATTTATTTTTTTTTATTGGGAAATCAATTATGATTTTTTCTTATTGGAATTTAATATTAATATTATTTTTTTATTTAGTAGAAAAACAAATTCATCTAAATGATAAATAGTTTATATAATTTCAAATAATTTATATACATTTAGGTATATGACATTAAATCTACTTTAATTATGTTAAGTCTATTTTTTTTTTTTATGATAATTTATATATGAATAATATTTGAGAGATTTATTTTTTTAAGTTTTTTAAAATGTTTTTTATGAACATATATCAAATTCTATTTATATGTTTTTTTAATGAACATATATCAAATTCTATTTATGTGCAATTAGTCTCTAGTTTATTTTTTAAAGTTTTTTTAAATGTTTTTTTAATGAATATATATCAAATTCTACTTATATGTTTTTTTAATGAACATATATGAAATTCTACTTATGTGCAAAATTAGTTATCTATTCATTGTTAGTCTCTAATTTCATATTTATTTTTATTTTTTTTTTTTTTTAATGTTTTTTTCCCTTTTTCTTTATGAACAAATACTAAACTTTGTTTGATGTGCAAAATTAGTTATATATTCATTGCTAGTACCTAGTCTTATTTCTTGTTGACTCTTTTCCAATTTTTCATAAACTTTATCATATACTTTTGGATATGGTTAATGAAGCTTATAAATGATTCTATGTGTGTAATATTTTCTCCAAGGGCATGAATTTGAGATACATATTAAATGGTAAATTACATATTGTAGTGTGCATTAATGCACATAATTCTATGTGTGTAAGATCTTCTCCAAGGGCATGAATTTGAGATATATATTAAACGATAAATTATATATTGTAGTGTGCATTGTATAATGCACATAAGGAAGATTGGTAACCAAATTTTTGGATATCTATTAAATTTGTGCAAAATTATACAATGATGGAGTTTTTTTTTTCTCAGCTGAAAAGAAGCCCCACATGTTTTGAAAAAAGGAAATACGTTTACGGATAGTCCGAAAGCTCCATATCAGAAGCAGGAAAAAAACCTACACATCACATCTATATAGCCCACATGACCTGGATTGCCACAGATTTATACAGAAGCAGGAAGAGATAGTCCACATAATGTTTTCATTTACAGATAACACATACGAAAATAGGAACAGACAGATCGTCCTAGAAGCAGAGATCCAAAAATATAAAGACTGTTACCAGCAAAACCGGAGCAGAAAAAAAAAATACCCCAGAATCATATTGCAGGCACATTTGGCGAACAGACATTTTGATGAAAAGATTCATGGCAAGCCAGGATTCGCTGAAGAATGGCATGAAGGGGAACCCCTGAACCTTGGAAGATTTGATCATTTCGCCAGATCCACAAGAACCAACAGGAAATGATAAACAGCGACCTCCAAGATGAGGATTGTTTGCTCCACCAAATGAAGGCATCCTGGACAGAAGAGAAGATAATGTAAGGAAAACCAAACTGTAAAGACAAATCATACCAGATATTGAGAGACGAAGCACATTGAAAGAACATGTGCAGGTTTGATTCCACCCTATAGGAGAAAATAATCATTTTGAGAGGACATGCAGCCTTCCAGAGACAGGGGGGAAACTGCGACTGAGTACTGCCTTCAGTGACAGAGATCAGATCAGCATAGATAATCTTTACGCTCATTGACTGATTGGATCTTTTGAGGCCCCAAACCAGAAGATCTTTTGTACCTGATCGCGTGATTCCAAAGCTACAAAGGCTCGCTTTTACCAAATTCCACTGGGAGAGCATCGAAAGGGGGAGATGCAGGTCTTCACCATCTTTCCAAACCGGGGATAGACCAGACCATTCTTTTATCAGCTTATCCCAAGTAAAGCATCCCAGCCTATGAAAAGTGAGGATCAACGGCAGAGGAAACGAGAACTCCCGGGCACAAGAAATAGGATCATAACCAATGAGCATACTAGCTCCCGAGCAAAGATTCCAGCTAAAATACTTCATGAAGAAATGATGCACTTTCCTGAGACTCTGCCAAATCGACGATCCCCTCCTGATACCAATGGACCGCCTCCTGTACCAATATTCAATACTCTTGCCCCGAAGGTATTTTGCCTTTATAATCTTACTCCATGGTCCGTCGCCAAAGATACCTCGATGAAGAGATTTACATAGAAGGGCATTTCCGAAGGTGCGCAAATCCAACAGGCCCCATCCACCGGCACTTTTTGGTTTCGAAATAGCCGAGAGCTTAACAAGATGAATTTTGTTCTGAAATGAATGGCCTCCCCACAGGAAATTTGCAATCAATCTGTTCATATGGTTTATAGTGCTAGCGGGGAGATAGAAAATATGAGCCCAATAGACTGAAAGTTGAGTAAGGACGGCCTGTACAAGGATGAATCTGCCAGCCAGAGAAAGAAATTTTAACTCCCATGCTGAAATCCTTTTATAAAACCGATCTATTAGCCATAGCCAGTCCATATTTGAGTTCCCTTTTGCCTTTAAGGAGAAACCCAAGTATTTAAACCCTTGCTTTATTGAAAGAGGAGCAATACTCATCAGATCAGATATCCAGAGAACAATCTCCATATTTGAATCATTATGAAACAAGGAGGATTTTTCCTTATTGATAAACAGGCCTGTAGCTCTCTGGAATTTGGTGAGAATATCATTTATGCAAATCCACGAGGCCTTACAAAGCATAGCAAAGATAAGGACATCGTCCACAAAGAGATTATGAGAAAGGGAGACTTCCTTACAAATCTTTACCGGGCGGCATCGCTTCTCCACAACTGCTTTATTTATCTGCAAACTGAGAGAGTTCATTACCAGAATGAAGAGCAGTGGGGAAAGGGGGCATCCCTGTCGGAGTCCTCTCTCCGCTTGGAAAAAAGGCGAAGGATATCCGTTTACTATTACTGAATATTTGACATTCTCAACACAGCTCATTACCCAATTAACACTTTGAGACTTCAGTCCAATTTTTGCCAGTAGGATTCTTAAAAAACCCCAATCCACACAATCATAGGCTTTTTGCAAGTCAATCTTGAGGATGGCCGCGTCCCTATTTTTTGACAGCATTGAGAACAGAGCTTCCTGTGTCATGGCAACCACATCCAAAATAAAACGACCCTTTAAAAAGGCATGTTGGTCCCCCGAAATAAAGGAATTTAAGATAGGCTTCATTCTTTCCGCAATGATTTTTGAGGATATTTTGAACATGATGTTGCAAAGCGAGATAGGTCTAAAATCATGAAAGGACTCAGACCTCTTCTTTTTTGGAATTAGAGCTATAAATGTTGAAGTAGTGGCAGAATGGATGCTTCCAGACATCCGAGATGCTTCGACCATCCGCAGCAAGTCTGATTTAAGAAGGTCAAAGAAGTGGGAGAAGAATTCAATTGGCCATCCGTCCGGGCCCGGACTTTTATCCTTTTTAAAGGATTTGATAGCTTTTAAAAGTTCATCTTCAGAAATTGGCTTAATAAACTCATCATTTGCAGCTTCATCAAACATTTCCGGAACCAACTCTATTCCCCACATAGCATCTTGAAAGAGAACCTCCCTTCTTTTATATTGATTTTGGAAAAATCTCACGGCCTCCATCGTGATCTCATGCTGTGATATGAGAACATTTCCGGTTCCGTCTTTTATGCTCCAAATGGAGTTCCTTTCTCTCCTTGCATTTGCAAATTTATGGAAGAATCTCGTATTTCTGTCTCCCTCCTTGAGCCATATGGCTCTGCTTTTTAGGCGCCATGTAGCCTCCTCCTTTAGCAGGATCATTTGTTTCCTTTTCTCCAACTTCCTTATCATGCTTTTTAGTTCTAAAGAAAGACTATTGGGATCAGCTATCTGTAGAAGGGAATCCAGTTCCTTCCGTGTATTTTCCAGCTCTTGTTTATCCTTTCTCCTCTTTTGATTTTGCCATTCCTTCGTCACGGCCCGCAAGCTCTCCATTTTAACACGGAAAGGCATATAAGGCGCCATTTCCGATTCAATGAGGCTCTTCCATTTACTGGAGATTATTTCATTATAAGAAGAGTCTGCTAAATGTATCCTATTGAATTTAAAAGGATAGCCAAGTCTGATAGAATTTTCTCTCCATTTTAGGAAAATGGGTCTATGGTCCGAAGAGTGATCATTCCCGATGGATAATACTGGCAATCCCATTTTTGCAATAATGCTGGCATGCATAATGGCTCTGTCAATTCTCTTTGCTATGTAGGCCTGTCCGGTCCTACTGTTGTCCCATGTAGGCCTCATTTTATCAGGGGCAATGTCCACCAGATCCCTATTTAGTAATTCTTTCCTCATTCTATCAGCCAGTGGGTCATTTTTCCTGCAATTACCCCAGCATTCATCAGGATTGAGAGTCAGATTAAAATCACCCACCATCAATAGAGAATCGATCTCAAAAATTCGGAATGATGGAGTTTACTATGTCAAATTGTCCATCTATACATGTATGGAAGAATTTACTTCTCTTTGGGTTAGTGTCTATAATCCCCATGAACATTACTATAAATAAACATAAAAATATTGAGTCACAATTAAAGATGATCAATAAGAGTAAGAAATTAAATATTTGTTGCATTGTAATAGTTTATTTGCACTATATCATGAAAGCCATTTTGTTGAATTAATACATGGGACAATTTAAGGGGTAAATTTGCCTATGGACTAATATTCCATATTAAAAAAAACCATCAATTTTGCAATTATTCAAAAGTGACACCCAAATTCTATAGGATAAAAGCATTTTTTTTTAAATAGAAATTTGAATATTTTTAATATAACCAAGTATGGTATGGTTCACATTTCACTAAAGTTTTTTGCATTTTTAGATAAGTATTGATCCCTAATATTTTCACTTGTTATTACATAACTAATAAAAAGGAGGCATTCTCCTTATTAGTTGACATTAATTAACCTTCTAAAATGTCCATTGAATTGACTATAATGGTTGCCATGGTAAAAATGATGATATGTACTTGCCCAACTTTTATAGAGGATAGCTATGCATAAATATTATCACTCATATGTTTGTTTTGTTTTGTTTTGTTTTTTTTAACAAGCATCTTTATCCATCGTGAAGTGTTATGTGACTTTCATATAGTGCATTTTGTAGACGAATTAATCTTATGAACTTTGGGGAATAGAAATAGTGTTAAGGTTTTACAAGATCGCATTTATTAGGAGGTAGTCATATGGCTCCTTGGCTTGTAACGTTGCAAAATATTGGAGGAGAATGTGCATATTTTGTAGCTCAACTGTTGGAATATCTAGATGGAGGATAGCTCAACCATCATCCACAATAATGATTAGCAACATTGATGAGTTCAACTGGAGTTGAACCTATGACCTATAGGTTCTCCATTGGCAACATGCCTTGGGTGGATGGTTCAACCAATTGAGCTAACCCTTAGGGCCAAGAGATTATGCATATGCTTTTTTGAAGTTACTTCCAAACTATTGAAATTGCACATATATTATCAATCTAGTTGTTAGTAGTCTTGAGACTAAAGGACAATCTTGTTTGGAATTCTCATGCAATACTTAATTATTACAATGTTGAACTGGTATGTTATCATCTTCATATGTCGTGTGTTGTCAATATTATTGTTTGTTCAAATGACCTAGAGGGGATTATAATTGGTGTGCATGTCATCTCTTTACCAAGCTAATAATGGTGTTAATGCTTAACAATGTACACTAATACATATATATTATAATCATAGGCTAAATAATTCAAAATTGTGGATAGAAATGTCTTAGAGTTGTGTGTGATAGGTCTCTTGAGTTGCATTAGAACTATGCCCGTGGCATATTTATAAACATCCACTTCAATTTGAAAGTTCATTAAATATTAAAAAGCATGAGGATAAAATCAACCACTACTTTACACTTAAACTCATGGAATGATTCGAGCTGTGTGATTCTGTTGGATCCCTATAATACTAGTGATTACCCCATTACTATTCTAGTTGTATCCCTTACTAATATTGTTGTGCCCCTATTGTCCCCATATTGTTATTATTGTGCCCCATAGAACCCCTCTATTGTTATTTTTGTGGCTTTATATTATTATTGTTAGGTCGGCTGGGTTATATTGTACTCCTTAGACTCCTATATATAGAAAGGAGGTTTTGTCATTTGAATCATCAAGGAATCATTCATTTTTGTAATGTAAAGGAGGTTGCCCCCTCGAAGAGGCTGAATTCTAAGGCGTTGATCTATCTTTTCTATCTTTTTGTGAGCTGGTTTCATAACATTTGGTATCAGAGCTTTTGGATTCTAGGGTTTCGCTACCCCAAATAGGTCATCGTGGCATTTTCGCGATAACTTTTTTTCTGCGACGTTTCAGAAGTGAAAAAAAACCCATTTGAGACGAAATGACACTAAACCTTGGGTCTGAATTTCAAAGCTTTTCATGCTATATTTGCAGAGATATGATCTTAGGAAGTTGGTCTTTTTGCAGACTCCTGAATTACATTCCAAACAGGTAACCTAGGGAAAATCGTCATAACTTTCTCTCTGAGCATCGGATTGAAATTTCGTAAGAAGGTACAGAAAGAGAACGAATTGTAGTTTCTTGTATATAGTTTTCAAAGCCAAAGGTTGAAACAGGGACACGTGGCACATTTTACAAGTTCGCTCTACTGAACTAGTCCATAATCAGGTCACTGTGGGAGATTTGACATAACTCTTCCTTGGAGAATTCAATTTGCATTAGATTGGTGACATTGGAAAGAGGACACAGAGGGCTACTATAGGTCGCAATTTCAGAACTGGATGATTGGAAAGTACAGAGATACATCAGAGTCAATATCGAGCTCCTACAAAGTGAAAAAAGGTGTGTAGATTTTTTTAAATTTTTGCTTAAGCTTGGTTTGAAAATTTATTTTGAAGGAATTCAAAGGGCATAGTAGAGAATTATTATCGGTAACTGATGCCCCGAGGAAAGAAAATTCAAACACCTAGTAAGCAACCTGAAATCTCTAGCATGACTCATGAAGAAGAGGAAGAAATGCTACATGATATATCAAAATTACGAGACCAAGTGCAACAAATGTCAATCTCACAAAAGCTAACAGAAGCTAAGTTAAATGGCGTGGAATCTAAGATAAAGGGAATGGAAGATAAGATGAACGATTTGAAGATAGATTTGAAGACAAATTTGAAGAGAGACATGGCAGATTTGAACACAGACTTGAAGACAAACATGGCAGATTTGCAGACAGATTTGACAAATTTTCTACAAGAAATACTTACTAATGGTGAAAAGGTAGTAAAGGAAACTCATGATGCGAACAAAGAAATGTTAATCATGATTTCATATACTCTAATGTGCGATCGAAGACCCACCATAATCCAAAAATCGATATGAGGAAGTTTGATGGCAAGGATCCCGCAACATGGATATTACAGATGGAGCAATTTTCCGATCTCAATAATGTGCAAAACACACAAAAGGTACGTATTGCAACTTTATATTTGGAACCAAATCAGTTTGTATGGTATCAATGGCTTTGCTCTCGTAAACAAATTATCACTTGGACAATTTTTACAGAAGAATTGACAGCACATTATGAGGATACAAAAAGCAACACTTTTTTTAGCCAATTGATAAGTCTCAAACAAAAAGGTTCAATAATGGAGCACATTGAGGAGTTCCAAAAATTGAACATAAGGGTAAAAAATATTCCAGAGGAGCATAGGATTGATGTGTTCATAGGGACTTTAAAGGATAATATCCAACATGATGTTCGCCTTTGGGAACCTGATTCATTAGAGAAGGCATTCAGGTTAGCAAGAAAAATGGAAAGCAAAATTATGGCAACCAGGAAGCATACCACTCACAACTATAAAGATGGAAGTGTTGTTGCCCCTAGTCTTCCACAACCGATAAGGTTGACACCACAACAATTGGAAGAAAAAAGATCAAAAGGGCTTTGTTACAGCTGTGATAACAAATACACTAAAGGTCATAAGTGTGCTGAGAAGAAATTATTCTACATAGATTGTGAAGAGGAAGAAGAAAAGGAGCAAGAAAGGTCAAAAGAAAAGGATATACTCCAGGAACAAAGCCTAGATAAAGAAGAAATGAATCCGACCATATCTTGTAATGCATTGGCAGGAATTACCACTCCTCAAACCATCAAGATAGAAGGACAAATCAAGAAGAAAAAGGTAATAGTGTTGATTGATTCAGGAAGTACCCACAATTTTATTCATTGTAAGGTGGCAAAAGAATTGAATTGCTTCTTATATCGAGCACCAGAGTGTCAGGTGATGGTTGCAAATGGAGGAACAATAAATTGCTCTGGAAAGTGCCATAATATCAAGCTATCTATGGGATAATATGTATTGACTAGCCCAATGCTTTCCATTCCAATGGGAGGTGCTGATGTTGTACTAGAAGTCCAATTGCTACAATCCTTGGGTACAATAGCTTTTAATTTTCAAGAAATTTTCATGAAATTTTCTGTGGACGAAAAGGAAGTGGAATTAAGGGGTATTG
The DNA here is from genome assembly GCA_031772625.1 of Pinus tabuliformis. Classification (NCBI taxonomy): domain Eukaryota; kingdom Viridiplantae; phylum Streptophyta; class Pinopsida; order Pinales; family Pinaceae; genus Pinus; species Pinus tabuliformis. The sequence goes on along the minus strand of CM062816.1, from coordinate 954,859,980 downwards.
CAGGGAAACTGGGAAAGATAATCAGCTCTAACGATATGACAAAGCTTCTAAAAAAGGAACAAAGAGGTGTAATTGCACAATTATGTTCACTAGATGTTTCCACATTGGAACCATCTATTTCTCCAGATCTCCAAAAAGTCTTGGACAATCATTCCAAGGTATTTGAGACTCCCAAAGGTCTCCCACCTATTCGTGATCATGATCATGCTATTCATCTGATTCCAGGAAGTGTTCCTCCGAACATCAGGCCGTACAGATATCCCTATGCCCAAAAGAGTGAAATTGAACGTATGGTTGCAGAAATGCTAGAGGCTGGTATAATTCAACCGAGTCAAAGTTCTTTCTCTGCTCCAGTAGTATTGGTGCATAAGAAGGATGGATCATGGCGCATGTGTCTGGATTATAGGGAGCTCAACAAGCTCACTATTAAAGATAAGTTTCCCATTCCTGTCATTGATGAATTACTAGATGAATTGCATGGATCAATTTACTTCACCAAGTTGGATCTTCGTTCAGGATACCATCAAATCAGAATGAAGACTGAAGACATTCTGAAAACAGCGTTTAGAACTCATGAGGGTCATTATGAATTTTTGGTCATGCCTTTTGGCCTTACCAATGCACCTTCAACATTTCAAGGTTTGATGAATTCCATTTTCAAACCGTTCCTTAGAAAATTTGTGTTAGTATTTTTTGATGATATACTAATCTACAACAAGTCTTGGAAGGATCATGTTGAACATGTTGACAGGGTGCTACAACTATTGGAGGAGAAACAATTATATGCAAAAAGATCCAAATGTTTCTTTGGAGTACAAGAGGTGGAATATCTGGGTCATATTGTATCTCATGAAGGAGTTAAGGTAGACCCTAGAAAAATTAAAGCCATTAAGGAATGGAAAATCCCCACATCCATAAAGCATCTGCGAGGATTTCTCGGGTTGACAAGGTATTATCGCAAGTTTGTTAAGAATTATGGGAGAATAACAACACCTCTAACAACATTATTGAAGAAAGATGCATTTTCATGGACTCCAAAAGCAACAAAGGCCTTTGAACATCTTAAAGAGGCAATGTGCCAAGGTAAAAACGGGTCAAAAAGATGTTGGGTTATGACTTTGAAATCAACTACAAAAAAGGGAAGCAAAATGTGGTGGCAGATGCACTCTCAAGGAAGGATGAGGATGTGGAAGCATTGTTGTGCACCATTTCTATTATCCAACCAGATTGGATAAACGAAGCAAGGGAGGAATGGAAGAATGACGAAGAAGTGTGGGCACTTATTCGAAAGTTACAACAAGATTCCAGTACGTCTGATACATTTAGCTGGCAAAATGATTCGTTATGGTACAAAGATCGCTTATACCTCTGTAAGAATTCCCAACTAAAACAAAAGATTCTTATGGAATTGCACACTTCTCCCTTAGGAGGGCACTCAGGATTTTTAAAAACTTACCACAGGGTTAAGAAGGAATTTTTTTGGGATGGCCTTAAATCGAATATTCAAAAGTTTGTGGCGGAATGTTTGGTTTGCCAACAAAATAAAGTTGAAACAATTAAGACACCAGGTCTATTACAACCTTTACCCATTCCAAGCCAACGTTGGGAGGAGGTTTCAATGGATTTTATCACAGGTTTACTTTTTTTTGAGTGAAAGAGAGTCATCATGGTGGTAGTTGACAAACTTTCCAAGTATGCACACTTTTGTGCATTATCACATCCATTTAAAGCCAGTACAGTTTCTACTGCATTTATGGAAACAATCCAAAAGCTACATGGAAACCCAAAGATTATTGTAAGTGACAGAGATCCCATTTTCAATGGAAACTTTTGGACAGAATTATTTTCTTGCCTTGGTACTCAGTTAGCTCATAGCTCATCTTATCATCCTCAATCTGATGGGAAAACTGAGATAGTAAACAAATGTTTGGAAGGATATCTTCGTTGCTTTGTATCTGATAAACAGACATAATGGGTCAAATGGTTGCCTTTGGCTGAATGGTGGTATAACACTTCCTTCCATACAACAACAAAAATGACCCCATTTATGGCACTTTATGGATATCAGACACCATCCATCACATCATATTTAAGAGAAAATTCTAAGGTTCAAGCAGTAGAACATCACATCGAACATCAACAACAAGTCCTCCAACTCTTAAAGGATAACCTCGTGTTGGCACAGAATAGAATGAAACAACAAGCAGATCAACATCACAGTGAAAGAAGTTTTGATGTAGGTGATTAGGTATTCCTACGGCTACAACCATATAAGCAAATGTCCCTCAAGCAAGCTGAGAAGGATAATAAATTATCACCAAAGTATTATGGTCCGTACAAGGTGTTGCAAAAGATTGGTACTATGGCATACAAATTGGAGCTTCATGCAGCTTCTCGATTGAACCCAGTTTTCCATGTTTCATGTTTACAGAAGGTTATAGGCGACAAGCTCCCAGTTCAAACAATATTGCCAGAACTTGACGAGGAAGGAAAAATTATATTGGAACCGGAAGCAGTCACAGAAACAAAAACTCGACAACTACGAAATCGACCAATTTCGGAGTATCTTATCAAGTGGAAGAACTTATTCGTTGAAGATTCCACATGGGAGGATGAGAATTTTATACAGAAGCATCCAGAACTACTCAAGCGTTGAGGACAACACTTTTTTGAAGGAGAGGGGCATGTTGGGTCCCTATAATACTAGTGATTACCCCATTACTATTGTAGTTGTATCCCTTATTAATATTGTTGTGCCCCTATTGTCCCCATATTGTTATTACTGTGCCCCATAGAATTCCTCTATTGTTATTTTTGTGGCTTTATATTATTATTGTTAGGTCCGTTGGGTTATATTGTACTCCTTAGACTCCTATATATATAAAGGAGGTTTTGTCATTTGAATCATCAAGGAATCATTCATTTGTGTAATGTAAAGGAGGTTGCCCCCTCGAAGAGGCTGAATTCTAAGGCGTTGATCTATCTTTTCTATCTTTTTGTGAGCTGGTTGAATTGACTATAATGGTTGTCATGGTAAAAATGATGATACGTACTTGCCCAACTTTTATAGAGGATAGCTATGCATAAATATTATCACTCATATGTTTTTTTTATGCTAGTAAAAATAATTCAACAAGTTAACAAGCATCTTTATCCATCGTGAAGTGTTATGTGACTTTCATATAGTGCATTTTGTAGACGAATTAATCTTATGAACTTTGGGGAATATAAATAGTGTTAAGGTTTTACAATATCACATTTATTAGGAGGTAGTCATATAGCTCCTTGGCTTGTAATGTTGCAAAATCTTGGAGGAGAATGTGCATATTTTGTAGCTCAACTGTTGGAATATCTAGATGGAGGATAGCTCAACCATCACCCACAATAATGATTAGCAACATTGATGAGTTCAACTGGAGTTGAACCTATGAGCTATAGGTTCCCCATTGGCAACATGCCTTAGGTGGATGGTTCAACCAATTGAGCTAACCCTTAGGGCCAAGAGATTATGCATATGATTTTTTGAAGTTACTTCCAAACTATTGAAATTGCACATATATTATCAATCTAGTTGTTAGTAGTCTTGAGACTAAAGGACAATCTTGTTTGGAATTCTCATGCAATACTTAATTATTACAATGTTGAACTGGTATGTTATCATCTGCATATGTTGTGTGATGTCAATATTATTGTCTGTTCAAATGACCTAGAGGGGATTATAATTGGTGTGCATGTCATCTCTTTACCAAGCTAATAATGGTGTTAATGCTTAACAATGTACACTAATACATATATATTATAATCATAGGCTAAATAATTCAAAATTGTGCCTAGAAATGTCTTAGAGTTGTGTGTGATAGGTCTCTTGAGTTGCATTAGAACTATGCCCATGGCATATTTATAAACATCCACTCCAATTTGAAAGTTCATTAAATATTAAAAAGAATAAGGATAAAATCAACCACTACTTTACACTTAAACTCATGGAATGATTCGAGCTGTGTGATTCCCCCAATAAATTAGATGTGATCATAATTCAAACACAAAAAGGTGAAAAACTTATTCATGTAAGTAGTTCACAATTCCCATAAAACTTCAAAAGTCATGAATGTTATGATCTTAATCTTTTTGGGATCAATATTTAGTCCATATATATTCACATACATAAATGAAAATAGAAAAAACATATTTTCTAAATATACACTTCTTTAAATTGACCAATAACTTTTTCCATATAATATTGTAAATACTCAACCTAGATAATACAAATACTTCTCCCCAAAATTATTTAACATAAAATTATTAACTTACCACTTTTGAATATTCCTTTTATCTTTTCAATCTCATATAACAAATTTATATACATTACATTATTCAACTAAACAAATCTCTATTGTAAATTAATACTACATGAAAATATACCACTTAAAACTATATATTTAATTTCTTGAAACATTTCTACATGATATTATATAAAATCATTTTGCATGGCTTCTTCCACTATAGTGAGTCTTTCCATGATGCAAATGTACATGTCCAATCCAAGTTCTTCATTCCATTGTTACAAATTGGGAAATGAAAATTTTCATGACTTGATTCTTGAGTTAATGTTTAGTGGTTGAAAGTAATATGGAAGGTCTCATATTCTTTTATATTTTCACCAAATATTTTTGGACATAAAAGTGCATTTGTACATTGTAGTAAAGTAAAACCTTGGCAGCTATGTCAACCTGTCGGAATTTTTAGAGTTGGGATCAAACAATTAATAAAATAGTTAACAACCAACAAATAAAATATTTAACAACCAACAAACTTAGCCCCTTCGATATTCTTACTAGAAACAAAACAAAAGCATGAAGCCAATTACAACAGAGATAAAAAGATGTAAATATTTTAAATGATTCCGTAGGTGTCATGTACCCACCTTTCTTGGAAATGAGGGAGGCCACATGGCTTCTATGGGCCAAGGGGCTCAAAATTAGTTGGAGGTGAAGGTGAAAGACAAGACAGGGCACATGCATCTTGCAGGCTTCTTTTCTTATGTCTTGGTAAACGTAAACCTGAGAATTTATTTTTTGAGGGCTTGGTCTCACTCCCTCCATATCCCTAAAGAGTATCCTATGGAATATTAATTGTGTTTTTAATGTGAATATACTTGAACTTTCAAGGGGTGGTTACAGGTGCTTACCATGAGCTTAAACTTAAACTTTACCACGGGTGGTTACTAGGAGCTTAAACTTTCAACTTATTTGGTTCACAATTTGCCATGGTCTCAATAAATTTCAAATGAGTAAACTATTTGTAGTCGAGATTAAAAACATCCATACTTGAGGAGTTGATGGTTCTAACAACTATCTTTTTAGGTTAGGAAACTTTTTTTGAATTTGTTAAGAGTTTTACTGGTAATTGTGTTTTGGTTTTAATATCATAAAATTATATGTTTTTTAATTTGATTATTTATATTTTGTAAGATTAATTATTATTTTTTAATTAATTTTAATGGTAATTTTTTAATAAGTGAAATGAGAAATTTACTTTTATCTTTATTGAGTATAAATAATTTATAAGGTGTTGAATAATTTGTGTTGAATATCTATGAATATTTAAATGTATGATAGTAAATTTAATTTAATTATATTTCTTTTGACTTTGAAGATCATGTATGGGTTATATTTGACTGATTTGATTTTCTATCTTTCTAATTCTTTATGAATATACACATAAGTTCTAATTGTTATGAAAAAGAGAAATATGTTCATTGATTGTCTGGGTTTATGTGTTTGTTTATTCTTCACTAAAACTTCATAAACCCTATCATGTATTTTTTGGATGTGGTTAATGAATCTTACAAGTGATTTTTTATATGCAAGTACATGTTGCATGGTTAATTTTTAGTATTCCTTAATTCTTAAACTAACACAAATCATGTATACAAAAATAAGTGTAAATAACTAGACCCAAGTGACAATGAGACAAAATATGCATAACAAATCCGTGTATTATTGATACTTAGAATAAAGAGAGTAATGTTCACTCTCCTCTTAAAGTGGAGTGACCTTTGAGTGAGGGAAGCTCCAAATACAATATTTTTTGACAAAACATTTCATACCTTCCTAACTCTTTAAATATATATTCAAATAGAAAAATTATAACTTCGTGTGGTCACATCATTAATGAGTACCAACTACGTAGTTGGCCTTATTTAATAAAGATGACACTTTTACATTAAATAATTATCCACTAATATCTAATGGACCTTATTAAAAGAAATGGCCACATACATTAATTAACTAACCTTTATGTAACTTTAAGTAGGGAGGTGTTGTGGCCAGCAACACCCCCCCTTATTCAATTAAGTATCAACCATGATACTGAATGAATGGGGACCCTTAGTTAATTTTTAGGAAAAGCAAGAGTTTCTTTTTGAAGTCACAATCATACGCTTAGAAAAAGCCTCTTGGATATTTTAAGCCTAAGTCTATGATAAAAGAGAAAACCTTTAAGGTCGCATTGCAAAAGGATAGGAAACACCTTCATTTTCCTTTTATACGCACCATCCTCGTGTTAATAATGACATCGCATCGCAAAATAGTAATACTCATAAAGAAAAACTTAAAGATTCGCCGATCTGCGATAACGCCGATCGCTAGATCGCATATCGCAGAAATGAGCCAGGCAAGATTTGGCAAACATCAAATTTCTGCGATCTGCGATATTGCGATCGCTGCGATGCCACATCCATGCGATTTGCGATGATGCGATTAGCGATAGCGCGACATGCGAGATTACGTCAGCAAATCATAAATCACTTCGGTACGAATCCTTCGGGCGCGCCATTCAAAGAAAAAGCCACTTACTATAATCTGACCCGAAATCATGCGCTTTTAATGATAGTAAATGAATTAGTTGTCAGTTATTAAATGGATTAAAGACGCGTGCCTTGGTAGAGATTTGCTTCACGTAAGGTGGCATATTTGATTTATCTGTTGCATTTAAAACTCTCCCATCACCTTTCTGGATCAGTCATTTCCATTTCACTCGTAATCTGCAGGAACAAAATGCTAAGACGACTCAGACAGAAACGCAAAGAGAAATGGGAAAGAAAAATAAAGCTCAAAGCTCCGAAGCGAGGGAGAAGACCAAGGAGATGGCGCCCCTGTACACAGACACAGCCTGTAACAAAGACGCAGGGATATCAACATGGGAAGGCATGTACAGGCTGCTAGAGGAAGAAAAGCCTAGAATAATGAAGGTGACTGCTGTCGTGGGTGCACCACGCTCTTCTGAGGCGTCCTTGGAGGACCTAGCATGTTCATTCCTTCACAGAATAGCGGCAAGACCCAAAATTCTACCATACACAGATATGATCAAGTGGATACTGGATGATGCAGAATTAAAAAACAGACAATTCAAAGTTCATGGACATGGGCTCGTGGGATCGTTTGCTGCGCAAGATTTGAAGCTTATGTATCATCTTCCTGAACCGCAAACAACCTATAATGCACAATTTGTTAAGAAGTTCGCGGCGGAGAATCCAGATCTATCGGACACCACTAAAGAATGGTCTAGAAGAGACGAGCCGCTAAAAAAGGATAAAAACGGTATGTACAGCACCGGTTCCCTCACCTCTCCATATTGTTTTGCTGCGGCCATGCTCTGTAGGTTATTTGGGATGCCGGATATCAACAAGTTTTCATCTGAATGGCTGCCATTAATTGATGCTGCCACTAACGCCGACATCCTAGATTGGGCCAAAATCCTTTCTGATACTCTATACACGGCTGTTCTCAATTACCGGTCTAAGAGATCCTTGTCTCAAAGGGTCTATCCTCCTTTTTATCTGTCTGCCTATAACATGGATTATGTTTGTCTTGTATCTGAATTCCCTATTATGGGTTGGAAATGGACTACCCAAGACCCATTGCCCATCCATGTTTATCATAAGGTCTTATGGGATTCCCAGTTTACCCCTCACTTTTACCAGATTTGCCATGGGCTTATTTTGCCCCTATATAGAATGATATATGATAAGGATCCCCCAAGGTGCTCTTCCGAGGCCCAAATTGACATCATCCCTATCGCGAGATGGTTTGGGGAAGAATGGTTTACTTACATTAGAGTTTTTGGAAGCACTGTACCTCCACATGTCCTACCCCTATATGTCCCTGATAAACTTTTGGCCCGGGAAATCGCTTATCAAACCTGTTCTGAAGGCGGCCTGATCAAAGACCTAAAGGACAAGAAGAAGGCCATATGGCCTCAATTTCCCGTAACTTGTGGGGCCTTCTCTTTGTTCGATGTGGGACACGCTTTTGGCGAAGTGGAGAATGTGACGTGTCTTCAATTATTTAAGTTCCCAGCGAGGCCATTCGACCCAAATGTTGTGGCCCAAGAATTCACAATGAACGTCAAGATAAGAGTGTTCTCTGGAAAGAAAGACCCGTTTGATGATCTGTTTCAGAGTAAAAGTTCGCTCAAAGAAATTTTGTGGGAAGCTCAGTCGAGGTTGTCTCCGGATGACCTCCAAAAATTCACGTTATACAGAGAAAGAAGGCTGGCCAGTATTCCACTAGAGAGGCTGCGACTACCTACTAGAGAACCAACTCCAAGCATCAGCCTCAGTGAAAACTCCAGCACTTCCAGATCTAAGTCCAACGCCGCGCAAGAAGTATCTGAGCATCCTGAAGAGTCTGTTCACGACCAAGGAAAAAACGAAGAAACAACCAAAGATACAACTCAGTCAAGTGCAATGTCTCAGCAGCAAGTTATCGCCTCACCACCAAGAGATGTCCCCCCTCCTGTCATCGAAGCACCACTTGTCATGACAGAGCTAGATAAAGAGTGGGAAACCTTCAATGAATTGATCAATCTTGAAGGGCAAGTCCCGAAAACACCTGTGAATAATACACAGGTGGTGCAAGAAGTCGTTTCGACCATGGTCAGTAGTGCCACAGAAGCTGAACACCTTCCTATCGCTCCAACCTCAGAACTTCTACTTAATGTAGAAGAAATTCCCCCACTGGATATATTCTATAGTCCCCAACACAAAGCAGTTGTAAGGAGACAGAGAAAGAAAAGAAAGCTTGAAAATACACTGTCTCAAGAGGCTGAACATTTGGACGTCTTATGGAAAGACCCCAATAATAATCCGACTGAAAATCTTACGAAGCTGTCTCAGATTGCAGGAGCGTATGCTTCTGCAACTATTGATAAGGCCTCTGAAGTTCAGCAACTATTAAAGGAACAAGAAAATCATATACAACTGCTACAACAACAGTTGCAACAAGCCAACGCGAACACTAAAGCTTCCAGACAGCTTAAAAAGCTACAGGAAGACTTTCAACGGATGCAGACAGGCTATCAAAGGAGTCTCGAAGAAAAAGAAAAACAATTGCAGACTTTGCAAGAAACGCATAAAGATGAGCCTAAGCTGGCAGAGTTTATCTCAGAATCTATCGGCTTGAATGAGCAACTACTGCAGCAACAGGAAGAGTTGGGACGTAAAATATCACAGTGGAGTCACTATTGTGCGCTGAGCGACAAAATCACCAGTCAAGTGGTGGATTTTCGGAGCGACTATGATCAGAACGACAAGAGGGTGACAGAATATTTGACTTGGCAAGATGATGAGGAAGGGAAAAGAGCAGGTGCACCCAGGATTAATGAAAATCATAAAGAGTTGCTCTTTAATAAATGGGACGATCAAATCACGCGGGCGGAGCAAGCAACAGAGACAGCAGCGACGCAGGCAAGCATTCTTATCGACTGTGTAAATGAGAATTTACATAGGGCAAATTTAATTGCAGAGACCACCCCGGGGTACCTACCAAACAAGTTGCAACTAGAAACAGAATGGAGGCAGAAAGCACAGACAAAAGGGAAGGCAATCCAAGCATTGGTCAGGCTGAATTGGGAATGTTACTGGACGTATTTGGTTAAACCGCACAACCAATGGATGACGGTGAAATGCATTACAAACGCAGCCGAGAAGTTAGCGCCAACTCTCGTGGATGCCATTTTCGCAGCCCAGCTCAACGCAGAAATCAGTCAGCCGACTCTTCTCAAGCCTATGCTGGACACTTGCAACTTTAAAGACCAAGCTCATAAGTGATTTCATTTAGAATGTTGTTTTTTCTCTTTTTACTAGATTAGAAAAAGGACGGTCATTTGAAAACCGTATCCTAAAAATTTTGTAATGATACTATTATTAGAATTAGGAAGTAGTATTTTAACCCTTCTCATTGCATTGAAGAAGGGTCCAGAAATTTGTCAAAAACTTGTCCTCGGAACATGCACTTCTGCACCCTCAGAGGAGGTTTTGATGAATGGAAGGATCGAGATTTATTTATGTTTGCATTTTAATGTCTACTACTGATGTTGCACTTCTGTACTCTTAGTAGGCGTTAGAGGTAAGTAGAGATAAATCATTATTGCTTGAGGTTTATGAGTGAAAATCAGTCATAAATGGTACTTTTATCTCTTGACGAATTTCTGCTTATATTCTTAGAGTGATATGCAGTTTTAGTTGTTTATATGTTGATGTATGAATGTCTGGGTTACCATTTGGCACTTCTGTACGGTGGAATCATTTGTTTGTGTTTGACATATGAATAACTTATTATGCGATATGTTGTTCACAACTGTTTTGCCTAACTTTTTATGCAGAATGGTTCATCTTAATTGGTTTATATTCTTATGATAGCTGAATGATCTTTATTACCAGTTATTGTTCGAAATCTTTTTAGATCGCATAATAAAAGAGATATATCCCGGGTTAGCGTAGATTAGATGTGTTGTTTTCATTAGATTACAATAGCATAGAGTCAGTTTACAAGTTAGATTTGAGTTAGCTCTAAAATACTTCTAGAATCAGCATAATCAAACTCTACACACACACATCCTTTAGATTGGGAAGCTGGTCCCATTATCCCCAGTCGGACCCGCTACACCAAACGGGCAAGGAGCCGCCAATCAGGTTTCGGACCGGGTGGGTATCCCCCTTGTTGTTGACCTGATTTCCGGGCCCTCAACAGGAGGTTAGGGTAGGACCCTAACATGCCCTTCCCCTTCAAAAACATTATTGTCGTTAAGGCTAGTGGTGGGGAAATTGTTGTAGAATCACTACAAGTTCCCATGTGACATCTTCTGGATACATATCTTTCCATTGAAATAACACTTTTCTAACAGTGCATCAATACATTTGATGCTTTTAGGTATCCAATACTACTTTTGGTTATATCCAAATAGATCCTTCTTCATCAATATTTGTTAAGTTGGTGTGTACCATACAATTTGATTCCACTACCTTTTTCAAACAAGACACATGCAAGATTGGAAGAATATTGGAGTGAGTCGAAAGAACTGCCTTGTAAGCCACTTTTTCAATGTGTTTACTAATCATATAACATCCATAGAAATTTTGTGCTAGCTTCTAGTGGATTTTAACTTTGAGTGGTGTTTGTCTATAGAGTTGAGAGTGAAGAAACACCTAATCTTGTTTTACAAGAGAGCACTATAAGTGATGTTAATCAACTTGTTTAATTATATTTTGAGTTGTAACCAAATTATCCTTAAGTGATCAGGCACACTTGATCGAACGGTCAACAACGATATCAAACGGACCACTTGCGCGACGTTTACCAGCTCTTACGGAGCTGATAAGGAATATAAATCCTTGATCTATAAATGTTCAGGTCTGATTTTGAATTTAAAGTTCAATCACTTTATGACCCGATATCCGTTGGATATAAGAGGCCATCAAATATACGGCTTGCAGGTCTTCAACTCGCACACGGATTAAAAATAGCTTAATCCCTACAGTTGACTGTGACCTAAGAGTTGAATATCAGATCGACGACTAGGAGCGAGTGCAGGACTTCAACCACGATCAAGAAAATCCGTACTCTCCTACCCCCGCAGTTGCTGATCACTGTAGATCTAACGATCTAGATCTATTCCTCCGCCATTCTTCTTCTGCCATTAATATCCGTCGATCTAAATGATCCGATGGTTCCCTCTGCGCTTGTTCGCTTATGATGGAATTCGCATTTCTACCTAGATTAACTCTGCCACATTTTGTTTAAACACTCACACACATATATCGTATTAACTTTGGATCGCCATTGATCCTTATAGTGATCGATGGTCGATCAAAAATCCTACAACATGGAATTTCACTTATTCAACACAAACATCTAACTATTGGTAACCAGACACATGAAATCCACATAACAAATGTATTTATATTATACAGAATCAATTATAGTCTAAGGCATTTCAGCCTTAGTCACAATTTCTCTATCGATTACATTATATTCTTACTCTCTGTCTATGCTATATCTATCTCACAATACAGGCTCTCTTTATATAGGAAATTACATAAGCGTGGACGATCTCAGATCCATGATTTCCTCTCACAAATCACCTAAATCTCTCTATTCGCATACATGGCAGATAATTACATTAAATTAAATCTTCTCGAGACTTATCAATTCCATCAAATTAGCTCGTTTTTAACAAAAAATTGCTCCCGGTTTACATGATTGTCCACGTCTCCTCCTCCATAGCTCTAACTTTGACTTTTAATTAAGGTTGGTCGGATGTTCCTGCATCAGACTCCCGAGGAACAAAAATTTATGACCTCCTGGTCATATGCTTCTCCTTAATCCCATAGAAATTCTCCCCACTTCCTCAGTTGAACTGCCTTCATGATCTTTCTATGAGCTGCAACAAAACCTCTGCAGTAACAATCTTCTTTGCTACATGATACCTCACCAAGCTTCTCTCCTCGAGCTTAGTCTTTTGGCATCTCTCTAGTTCTCTCTTCTGTGGAACCATATGAGCATTTCATGCTCTATGCTGCTGCAATTTTTCTCACCTTCTGCTAAAGACCACAAACTCACCAATCTTCAACATAATTTTACCTCCTTCTTTTGCATGCAAAATATTCTTCTTCTCGCAAGAAACCTTAACCTGCTCTGATACCACTTGATGTAGGGTAAAACCGCCTAAAGGCAATTTCCCTTTCATTTCATAAATCCTTACGTGAACCTATGGGTTATGGCCCACCTATACAAATCAGAAGAGTTTACATTGGTGGGTTTTAACAAAAACCCGACCAATCACCAAACAACGGAATACGATGAAACCCACCAACGAATGTCGGTCCCACTCCGAACACACAAGACTAGACCCCAAATAGATTTAAACCCATGTCCGTAAACTTCCTGTGTCCGCTCAGGCCCAATTCTTATCGACTTCAATCTTCGTCGTTTATCTTACCCTTCAATCTGACAGTTGTTGATCCACCTGATCAACAAATCCAATCGCCGATCCTCCACCATTTCATGAGGCACACTTGATCCAATGGTCAGCAGCGATATCAGATGAACCACTTGCGCGACGTTTACTCGGCCTTACGGAGCCGATAAGGAATATAAATCCTTGATTTATAAATGTTCGGGTTTGATTTTAAATTTAAAGTTCAATCACTTTATGACTCGATATTCATTGGATATAAGAGGCCATCAAATCTATGGCTTGCAGGTCTTCAACTAGCACACAGATTAAAAACAGCTTAACCCCAGCAGTTGACTGTGACCTAAGAGTTGAATATGAGATCGATGGCTAGGAGCGAGTGCGGGACTTCAACCACGATCAAGAAAATCCATACTCTCCTACCCCCGCAGTTGCTTATCACTGTTGATCTGACGATCCAGATCTATTCCTCCGCCATTATTCTTCTGCCATTAATATCTGTCGATCTAAAAAATCCGACGGTTCCCTATGCACTTGTTCGCTTATGATGGAATTCACATTTCCACCCAGATTAACTATGCCACATTCTGTTTAAACACTCACACACATATATCGTATTAACGCTTGATCACCATCGATCCTTATACTGATCGATGGTCGATCAACAATCCTGCAACATGGAATTTCACTTATTCAACACAGACATCTAACTATTGGTAACTAGACACATGAAATCCACATAACAAATATATTTATATTATATAGAATCAATTATAGTCTAAGGCATTTCAGCCTTAGTCACAATTTCTCTATCGATTACATTGTATTCTCACTCTCTGTCTATGCTCTATCTATCTCACTATACAAGCTCTCTTTATATAGGAAATTACATAAGTGTGGATCATCTCAGATCCATGATTTCCTCTCACAAATTGTCTAAATCTCTCTATTTGCATACATGGCAGATAATTACATTAAATTAAATCTTCTCGAGACTTATCGATTCCATCAAATTAGCTCGTTTTTAACAGAAAATTGCTCCCAGTTTACATGATTATCCACGTCTCCTCCTCCATAGTTCTGACTTTGACTATTGATTAAGGGTGGTTGGATGCCCCTACATCAACAATCCAGAATGGCTAAATTTATGTAAAGAGAATTTTTGAGCATTCCTAATACAACGGATGCCCACATGGAAACAGATCCGGAGATGTAGTCCAGGAGGGACGAACTCCGTCATCAAATATCTTGAGTTTGGTTCTTATTTTATATGTTGTTTATGCTTATGTTCATATTTCAAGTTTGTGTTTAAAGGAACTTAAAAAAAGTCAATTTTCTCTCATTCATTCACATAAAAGAAATCTTAATTAATATTCAGTGAAATTGAGAAAACAATTAATTATTTGTTTTTGGATCATATTTTGGTATCAGAGCAAGGTTGATCATGTATAAGCAGGATATTTGCCAATGTGAATGTTGACTAGATCTAGGTTGCGACGTGGAGAAGGGAAACTTGAAGAGTTAAATCCAAAGATTGGAAAGAGGAAAGTCTCACAAAAGATGGTAGGTTCAAATGAAGGAGAAGCTCCTGAGACAAAGAGCGAGGATCAATTTCAGCAGATGTTCCTTAATATGCAAAGGATGATTGCAGAACTTTATGAAGACAAGAATACTAGAGATGCAACTTCGTCTTCTAAAGGCACGAAAGTGAAAAAGGGAAAGGAAAAAGCTTATGGTAATGAACCTCCTTCTCCTCCATCTTTGTCTTCTTCTTCTTCCTCATCCTCTTATCATTCCAGTTCAGATTCAGACTCACAAAAGAAGCAAGAAAATCTCATTTTTTGAAGCTTGATGTTAAGTTTGAGTTGCCAATATATGATGGTGAAATGAATCCTGAAAAGTTAGATAACTGGATAAAGCAACTTGAGGTGTATTGTAGAATTCAGAATATTGTTGATGAATCTGCAAAAATTTAGTTAGCTACACTTAGAATGGGGGGAACAACTTTGATTTGGTGGGAAAGTAAAACTCAATCAGATTTGAAGCATAAAGGTAAAATTATCTCTTCATGGTCTAAGTTTGTTAAAGCTCTTAGAAAGAAATTCTATCCTTTAGGATATATGCAACAGGTTGTAATGGATTGGCAGCATATAAGGCAAGGTAAAGGACAGAGTGTGCAAGAGTTTACACAGGAATTCAGGAAAAAGGCATTAGCACTTAATGTTCCATTAAACACACGGGATACTTTGTTAAAGTATATTGGAAGTTTGCATTCTTATTTGCGACATACATTGCTTATGTTTAATCCAACTGACTTTGATGAAGTGTGTGTACAAGCCATTCATATTGAATCAGGTGGCAAACCTTTTCAGTCAAACTTTTCAAAGAAACCATTCAAGCATTCAGAGAACAAAGATTCCAAAGAAGGCAAATGAAAAAGCAAGTTGAAAAGGAAGAAATAGGCAACAACTAAGAAAGAAGGAGAAAGGCTTGCTTGTACTCATTGTCAAAAGGTTGGACATGATGACTCTAAGTGTTGGAAGCTTCATCTGAAACTTAAGCCAAAGAAGTTCCTTAAGAAGAAGGGTGAGATGAAAGCTAATGTTGCAGTCCAACAAGATTTGGGATCCAACTCTAGTGATGAAAATAATATAACCGCTATGGGTTTGATAGGTAATCCTTCTGAATCTAGCTCTAGTTCTACTTGTTCTACATCTTCTTCAAAATCTAATGATGTTAATGAAGAAATGAAGAGATTTGAATTGTTTCATATCAGGATTATCTCTAAGCACACTAAGATAGATACATTATTCGATAATGGATCACAAGAAAATCTAATATCTGAAGAACTAGTAAGGAAATTGGGATTGAAAACTAAAAATCATCCAAAACCATACCCTTTAGGATGGTTGAAAGAAAGCACTCAGATGCAAGTCACAAAACAATGTCGTTTAAGGTTTGCAATTACAACTAATTTTGTTGATGAAGTTGATTTAGATGTGATTCCTTTGGATATATATGGAGTTGTATTGGGTAGTTCTTATCTTTATGATCGAGATGCCATATTTCATAGAAAAGAGAATAAGTATCAGCTATTTAAAAATGGAATTGAATACATTGCCAGGGCACACAAAATGAAGACAAGCTTGGATTTACTCAATGTAAATCAAATGAAAAAACTCATAAGTTCAAGTAAAAAGTATGTTCTCATGTTTATTAAAGAACAACCTAAAGATAAGTATGATTCTTTTCAAGGGTGTGATTATTAGTTTAAGGACAAATTGGTTGAAATAGTAGATTCTTATAAAGAATTGTTTAAATAACCAAAAAGTCTACCTCCAAAACGAGAAATACAACATGAGATTCAATTTGGTGCCCCTCTTCCAAATATTGGCATGTATCGTATGTCAATCATAGAAAATGAAGAAATTAAGAAACAAATTCAGAAATTGGTTGATAAAGGCTTCATTCGACCTAGTTCTTCTCCATGTGGATCACTAATCATATTAGTCCCTATGAAAGATGAAAATCGGAGAATGTGTGTTGATTTTAGAGCCTTAATAAAATCACGATTAAGAACAGGTATCCTCTTCCAAGAATAGATGATTTACTTGACCAGTTAAAGAATGTTGTTTACTATACAAAACTGGATTTAAGAAGTGGTTATCATCAGATTCGTATTGCAGAGAATGATATATGAAAAACTGCATTTAAGACTAGACATGGGCTTTATGAATGGTTGGTTATGCCGTTTGGTTTATGCAATGCTCCATCAACTTTTATGAGAGTGATGAATGATGTGTTTCGTCCTTTTATTGATATGTTTGTCATAGTCTATTTGGATGATATACTTATTTTCAGTTCAAGTTTGGAAGAACATGTAAAGCATTTTAAACAGGTTTTTGATGTGTTACAAAGAGAGAAATTGTATCTCAAACTTTCTAAGTGTGAATTTGGGAAAACTTCCTTAATATATCTTGGTTGTTGGGTGTGGAGCATGATTATCTTTTGTATTTAAAGGTATCGCCGCATTGGACCCCAGTTTGTAATGGGGCGGCAACGCGCCCCGTAAAATATACGCTGCAGGGGGGTCCAGGGGGGGGGGGTGGCTGCGACCTTTGGAAACCCCCCCTGGCAGGGGAATCAGGGGCAGCACCCCCGAAGCTAAAAATAGATGTAAAATTGCCTTGTAAAATGTTGTAATTTCGTAGTGAATCTGAGCCGTTCATTAGGCGGAGATCTGACGGTAGAAGTTATGTTTAATTTAGGGTTTTTTGCTCTAGAAGGCAACCCCTCGCTATAAATGAGGGAATTGTATTGCATCTATGTAGATCTGTATTCTGAGCGAGAAGAGAGAGGATATTGAGCGAGAGACAAGAGGGAATTACAACAGATCTGTTGTAGGTTGTATCTCTTCAGTTTGCTGGATAATATAAAAGGAAGGACTCGTTGTTTCTCCGTGGACGTAGCCCAAATTGGGCGAACCACGTATATCTGTGTCTCTCTTGTTTTATGTGTTTGTATTTCTGTAATATATTTTATGTGTTCCGTTGCTTTGTAATATATAATTTTCTAACATTGGTTACATAGTTGGAGGAGGTCATCTAAAAATAGATCCAGCTAAAATTGATGTAATCCTTAAGTGGCCAAGACCTCAAAATGTGACGAAAGTTAGAATTTTTTTGGGTGCAGTTCCATATTGGAGGAAATTTATTTCTCATTACTCTTTTACAACAACCATTTGAAATAGAAATTGATGCTAGTGGGTATGTTGTAGTGCTATTGCAAAAACGAAAGCCTAATTTTTTTTTCATTCAGAAACATTTTCTAAAGAAGTTTCTAACTATCCAACATATGATAAGGAATTATATGCATTAGTGGAAAGTGTTAAAAAATGGAAACACTATTTAATGGGCAAAGAAACAGTGATTCATACAGATCATCGACCACTTCAGTACCTTCAATCTCAAACTAAGTTGCAACAGTCTTGACATTATAGATGGATGGGGTTTTTGCAGCAATTCCACTTAGTAATAAAATATAAGAAAGGTACCACTAATAAAGTAGCTGATATGTTATCAAGACCTTCTTTGAATGCTTCAGTTATTCTGCAAAATAGTTCTTTAGCACATGAAAGTTATATTGAACAATATGCTGAAGATATTGATTTCAAAGATGTTTATGAATCACTAACTCATGGTGCTCAGGTGGAAGAAGTGAATTATCATGTTCATGACATATTATTGTACCATATTGGCAAGTTGTGCATACCATAGGGAGAAAGAGTGCATGT
Organism: Pinus tabuliformis; assembly: GCA_031772625.1. NCBI lineage: Eukaryota > Viridiplantae > Streptophyta > Pinopsida > Pinales > Pinaceae > Pinus > Pinus tabuliformis. Next base: position 954,841,430 of record CM062816.1, on the reverse strand, counting down.
GATCAGGGAAGCACATTCTTCTTGTGTTTCAGGGCATTTTGGTGTAGGTAAGATAGTGGCACAGTTACAAAGGTATTTCTATTGGCCTCGAATGAATGAAACAATTGCTAAGTACATCAAAGGTTGTGTCATGTGTTCAACAAGAAAACCAAGCAATAGAAAGTTAGGTTTGTATATGCCACTTCCAGTTCCTTCTAGACCATGGGATAATATATCTATGGATTTTGTAGGAGGACTTCCTATGTCTAGAAAAGGGCATGATTATTTGTATGTTGTGGTTGATAGATTTAGAAAATGTGTATTCTTGTTCCATGTAGAAAGCAAGTTACTGCTGAACAAATTGCACAGTTATTCTTTCAAAATATATGGGTTCATTTTGGGTTGCCTACTTCTATTATTTCAGATCGAGACTCTCATTTCATGGGAGAGTTTTGGTCCACTTTGTGGGGACTCATCGACACTAAGTTGAAAAGAGCACAACCTCTCATCCACAAACCGATGGGCAAACAGAGGTGGTGAACAGAAAAGTGGTACATCTTCTCAGAGGCTATTGCAGCAAGAATCCTAAGTTGTGGGATGAATCCTTACATTATGTCCAACATGCTTACAACCAGGCCTTGCATTCTTCTATAGGTAGATCTCCTTTTGAGACATGTTTTGGGTACTTGCCAAAATCACCAATGGACTTCATTTTTGGTGAAGAAGCTAAGGAGGATGGACATGGAGATGCTGACAAATCAATAAAGTTCATTTAAAGAATCCAAACGATTCATGAAATGGTGCAAGATTAATTGGAGAAAAGTCAAGCCAAGTACAAAATGCGCCATGACAATCATCGGGTGGACCATCACTTCTAGGTTGGTCATCAAGTATGGCTACACATCAACAAAGAAAGGATGAAAGGTGAAGGTAAAAAGTTGAAACCTATCAAGTATGATCCATTTAAGATTGCTCAAAAGATTGGGCACAATGCATTCTGGTTAATTTTGCCTCCATACATGCACATATATTCAGCTGTAAATATTGAAAATTTGAAGTTGTATGAACCTCTTATGATCATGGATCTAGAGGAAAATGCTCAAATTCCTACTGTAGATGATTTTGCACTTGAATGTATGACTGAGTTACAGGAATATACCATTTTAGACAGAAAAGTACGCACTTCCAGGCATGTAGATGTTGAGTATCTTCGAGTGGGACTCAAAGGCATGAATCCAAGAAAATCAAGGTGGATGGAGATCATAAGGGTGAGGGAGATGTACCCTCACCTCATGTCTTCTTAAAATCAAACTTTTGGTGGTCCAAAAGCTTCCAGTGGAGAGGAATGATCTAGGAAGATCCTCAAAATGCTCAAATTTCAAAAGTCCCAGATTCTCATGAAAATAGTGCCAAGTCAAAGAGCTTATTGCGCTGATTCTGACAGTATATTCGGTTTGAAAAATAGCCTATGTATGAGTGAGAAAATGTGTTATGAAGTTATTCTCAAACATACAAAAAAATTGGGTCTTTGCAGGCCAAGTGGTAGTCTCTTGGAGCGACATGTGGTAGTCAACTCAAGTCAAATTCAACGCAGGAAGTGAAAGTCAACAAAGGTTGAATTGGCATGGGTCGGAGTCGAACCCTTGACCTCCATTGCGTTATCACGAAACCTTAGCAATGGTCTATGCATGTGTTATAATAAAGCATTGACGGATTATTATATATTTATCGTTTGTAATAAGGTGTAAAGGGGGTAGGGTTGGTGGAGCCCACCATATTCGGTGGCCCCCACACCCAAAACATGTATATGTATTATGGGCGCTCCAGAAAACCGTTCAACAAACCCCACATCTATATTGCCACACAGCTCATACACTTTTCCAGCAACGCGGAGGTTCACATTTGTAATAACAATATATGCCACGGATAACACAAGTGTTATAACAGGTGGAGCTACGGTCCAATATCCAAATGCCATGCGGAGTACCTATGGTTCAATGCCAAACCACGAGTTGTATCACAAAGCGTTGGAGATGTGTAACCGTCGGACTGGTCACATGTCGCGAAGGTCAACAAATGCCAGGGGTTGTAATGTCATTTCATCGCTAGTGTTTGAGCTATATGTTACAACGCCTATATCCTAAGTTTAAACATTGGTTATATCGATATGCCACAAGGATTTTAACCAATAGACCGTTGGGCTATAGGTCGTTAAAAATTTGGTATAAGAATCATATGATATATTTAGCGTGGTCCAATGTTAAAAACGCAGTTGTCTATAATGCGACTTTTTGGAAACCTTTCCGGTGGGTTTTTTCGGTCAAAATCTGGCAATAATTTATTGGAATCACAAGTTTGATAGCTAGTTTCTGAACAATCAAAGCGTCCCAGGGGTTTTTCAGGGCGCTGAATCCAAATATGCAGTTAAAAAACCATTTTAACTGCAACAAATCAAGATTTAACCTCATTTTCTTCTGCCGGATTCCATCACCGGAATCTCCAAAAAGTCGCATTATAGACAACTCCGCTAAAAACACAATACGTTAACTATTGCAGAATAACTATATATGTATTGCGCCATTTGATATTTTATTGACTTGTATTACAACCAAAGCCTGAGAGGTTCGCAGGTTTGACCCCAGGATTTGCCTGTGGCCTTATAAAAGATATTACCAGTGCACCCCTGCTATGGGAGTTGTAATATTATTTTTTCCTTTAAATGCCTTTTTGGGCATAACTTGGCCATCCTTGGGCCTTTTTGAGAACATAAAATTGTGTTGGAGAGTAAGGGTTGAGGCCTTCATTCTGACAGTAGCCACTGGTGCCTACGTGCATAGTCCAAAATGGCTAAATTTTATGTAAAGAGACTTTTTGAGCATTCCTAATACAATGGACGCCCACTTGGAAATGAACCTGGAGATGTAGCCTAAGAGGGACAAACTCCATCATCAAATATTTTGAGTTTGCTTCTTATTTTCTCGGTTGTTTATGCTTATGTTCAGATTTCAAGTTTATCTTTAAAGGCACTTAAACAATTCAATTTTCTCTCATTCATTCACATAAAAGCAACTATAGTTAATATTCGGTAAAATTGAGCAAATAGTCAATTTTGTGTTTTCAGATCACTAAATAATTATCAATTTTTTGTTTTTTTTTTTTTTCATCAGATTTCCAACTACATTAGATGTTCATTAGACTTCTTATTCATATTTTATGAATCACTAAGGACACGTGACACCTCGTCATGAACCATGAGTGCCCCATGACCTACCACTATGGTCTAACACATGGCATCCTTATGGCATCAACAATTTATTCATCTTATGGGTGGGTTTGGTGCCTTGGGGCTTAATTATGTCTACTACAGTGTAATAAGTGGAAAGTAGTAAGCCAATGATTGATTTACTTCCTTTTAATCTCGTATTGAATATCATATTATTCTCATCAAATGGACAAGATGAAAAAGAAACAAGCCAATAATTGGCTTAGTACATGGTGCTTAATATTTTCCATAGTAGGTTAGCTTGTGTGAAATGACCAAAAGGGAAATGATTGGATGAATGGTAAAAATACAAAGTACAAATATATAAGATATAATTTACAAACATATAAGATAATATAAGCTACAAAGTATAGATAGATAGAATAATACAGTTATGCACTAATGTCGATACAAAGTAGGAGCACTTAAGTGGCTCCTATAAAAATAGAATATAGAAACTGAGAATGTGAAGCTAGCCTAAAGTATGAGGAAAAAAATTCTAGACTCCATAGGTGGAGATCACTCTAAGAAGAAGATGTACTATTATAAGGAATTAATGGAAGATTGGCACTATTTTGACTCATACTTGTTTTGTATGTGATGCTCATTGTGGTCTTTAGTGTTCAAGATCTACGATCTTTAAGATATATTTAATGCATCGTTATAATAATGTGTGAATTATGAATACCTTGTTTCTAAGACATCCCTTTGGCTTTGTTGCATGATTTCATGACCTAAAGGTTCTGCAATTTCTATCAACTTTAATTATGCACAATAACCATCATTTATGAATCAACATTCATCTTTTTCCTTTCCTTCTTAAGTAAAATAAATAAACGATGATTATGCATGTTTCAAGTTCAGACGTAACCATCACGTAAAATTAGCATCCAATAACATGCACTTCATTCACAAAGTATCATAACATAACTTAGGATAAAAAATACTTAAAAGGACTCTACTGTGCAAAAATACTACGTAGTTATAAAAAGGCTATGTTATGCAAAAATAAACAAGAGATGCTTAGTAAAACCCTAGAAATGCACAACATGTTTGTCAAAAGTAAGCTAAGGTTGTATTATACTTTAGATTTGAGTTGCACAAGTTGTTGGGGGTGTGATTTATCATTTATACTTGTTCATATTGGTAATTTTACAATTGCAAGTTTAAAAGAGGGCTGATGTGAAAAAGTGGCAAAGTTTAATTTGTCATTTGGAAGGTCAAAATTGTACCAAGTGACGAAATTGAAATGCATTCCCAAGCTTCCTTTCAGCTCTAAAAGTTGTTGTATAAGTTCTAAAATGGAGGTATGTATATGGAAAATGTTCCTTCGTCATATAAAATAAAATTGAAGATCATGATAGGTTTCATTCATGCATTGAGATTTGGGATTTCATGTAAATTTGAAGGTGAACTACCTTAGAGTTAAATGCACGCGTAGTCTCAGTTTTAATCCAAATTGAGTAGTTCAAATTGTAGAAGGTGTAATTTGTGATTTTACACTTGTATTTAACCTTACATTGACGTTTTCATACCAAAAACTAACATTTGCATGTAAAGCCTAAAATTTTCCTTGTAAAATCAAAGGACACACCAAGCTACACTAAAGTGCACACACAGGTCTCAAAACTTATTATAATTGAGATGCATTCCCATTGGTAAATTTTGTATGATGAGATGATGGATATATAGTCAATTGAGTAACACATTCCTTACTTTAAGATATATATTCCTTAAAATAGAAAATGCATGCTCAAAAATGGAAATTATGTGTTTTTTGCATGAAATCGATGCATGTTATAAAATGTACACTCTAGAGTGAAAAACACAAGCCTCATGTTAATATTTGAAGGCTAACTTCCTAAAATCATAATATTAGGGAAACTCCATATCTATAGATGAATTATGCACATTTTCTGGAAATTTAATTGCTTAAATTAAGGACATTGAATTATTGATTTGAGAGTTTGTAAGCTTGTGAGATGTAGGTATTGTATGTGTAGGATCAAAGTGTGTATACTACTTCTATTATATTCAAAATGGAATTAGCCTAATAATTCATTTCCAGGAGTCTAGATTGAACATTGATATTGATGTCAATTAGTTCACTTAATAGTTCGAACAAATCTTGTAGCTCCACTAAGCATTTAAATTAGAGAAATATGCAATCATAAATCAAATCTAGAAGATATTTATGGTCATAGATTCAGGGCATGGGCTTTACATTTTTCTTAAGATTCCTAGAGTTTATGCCATTCAGATTTATGGTAGCACACCACACTTGACTGATAACACAAACATAAATTACAAAGCATAAAGGAATCTACAATAAAGCATAAATAAATCAACAATACAAGGAAGCAATCAAAACGAAGAAATTAAATAAGAACAATGAACTATGAAATAACATCACACAATTAAATCTAGTGAATGTGAAAATCAAATGCAACTAAGAAATTAAATTATTTGGGTAGTGTATAGCAGAGAGAGGGGGTCATTCCTCCCTTGGCATACACCCCCAAGGAATGCTACACCACTCTTTTCACAATGTACAACAAAGAGTTATTTATTTCAACATTAAACATTGTGTTACAAAGCAGTATTACAAACCCAAAGAAACCTTATTCTTTGGTTGATCAAACAATTGATTTACAACAAATAATAACCAATGTCTTCTCGTTTCCCCAAATTTGATATATAAACACAACTTCAACTACATAGAAGGGAAAAATGGGTAACTACAAGTCCCTTCATTTTTAGATCTACAACCATCACATTTGTGATTTGAATTTATTAAGACAAAAATAGTTTGCACATTGTTGTATTGATCTCAATAATGAAAAGGATTTAGCTGTCTATTGTTGGTAAATATCATGGAGAGATATGGGGCATCCAATCCAAATGATATGCTCAAAACTATATGTGTACAAGTGTTATCTAGAACTTTGACTGAAGTTATACAAATCATTTGATAATGTTGAGGATGAATTAATAACAAGGAAACCATATTGATGCACATATTAACAAAACCCATGTTCCCAATTTTGTTTTTACTATGTGAAACCAAGCAAACCAATGAATAATTTTGAAAATGACCACAATAAGAATTTTCTAAAAATTGTCATAAAGTTCCCCCTTGGAAATGTACCCATATAGATGTACTTTTTGAAATATTCTCACCTCATACTCAAATTATGATATCCTACAGAAAACCCATGTCTTGGAATTTCTTAATTCAACCTTGTCAATTTGAAAATGACATGGAAAAATGATCTTTGAAAACAAGCCACTACAAGAATTCTCATGGTGCCTTCATTACCAAATTTCTAGAAATTGTCATGAAGGTTGTTAAAACTCTAAAAGTAGTAAGGACTCACAATATCTATTCGAAAAATTTACCAAACATGGGAAATTAATAAAATTAATGATCACATATCTCATGGACTCGCTTGTAGAGAGTGAAAGTGGATAATATGGGTGATATATGACAATGTGAAAGATACATGAATGAAGGATAAAGAAGAAGTTAAATAATAATAGCGAATTGGTCATTAAAATCATATTAAAATGAAGGCCTAACACACATTATGCACATTGTCATTATGAAATTTCATGAAGGCGGGGCATTGAGGAAAATAGATGCCCTTGACATAATATGTAAACCCTAATTAATTCTTCCTTAGCCATATTGATGGCAAAACATTTTTAATGAATGGAAATCCAATATAAGATGATGATGTCAGTATGGCATGGCTTATATAAAACCTGAATCCAGGCATGACGAGTTGTTTGAAACACACGTAGGTATATGACGTAGTTATATTTCTTGTAACCTAGATTTAGGGTATTCTTATCATGTTTTGTTTTCTTGGTTAAATCTTAATGAAATTGATTTAATGTTGTGGTATAAGATTCATTAAAGATGAATACAATGATGGATGTAATCCTTTGTTATCTAAAATTCTTATGTGTACAAGTATGCTAGTTTAATTACTCTGTAGAAACAAGTTTATCATATTTTCATAATAGAGAAGTTTTACAAAATCCTTTAATCAATTTCACTAAGGATTAAAAAATAAAAACAAACATGGTCATATTACCCTGAATCCTGTTTTTAAGCAATGTCATTCACAAATATTGTGCAAGCTTAACTATACATGCTTCTGCAAGTAACTCTACACACTCATGCATGTTTATAATGACAAACCAATGTATCATTCAAGACTTCACTTAATTATGGGCACAAATAACCCTAATATATATTATTTAGGGCTTACAAAATATCCATAGTCCTATAATAGCCTCTAATCATTTTCATCAAGGTTAATAAATAAATAAATCTTAACATAGCCATATTACCTTGAATTTTGGTTTCAAGCAATGCCATTTGCAAAAGTTGCAACAACTCAATATACAATGTTATATACCTAAGTATGTTTACAAATAATTTGTTAAACACAGGTTCGGGGTTGTTATAATATAAGCCATACTATCATCAATCATATAGAATGCATCAAGTACATCCATTTTCATTCATCTCCGTATGAAAACCATTCCTATGGGCTAAGGAAGAACCATTTAGGGTCTAGGCCATCATATGGTTTCAAAACATGTCAAGTGCATGCATTTTTATTGTGCATATGTGCATTTGTCATTAAAAAAGTGTGTGCATTCCTACTTACTATGTAAACATGCAATCACATGCACTTGTCATGCATTTTCAACTTGAGATGTGCATTTTCCTCAATACCCTGTTTTCATATAATTTCGTAAGGTCAACGTCCAATTTTTTTTTTAACAATAACCATGGATTTTAATTATAATAAAAGGATGAGCAAGAAGCTCAGTGTGATTACATCAATATTGCATATTCCATGACTAATAACGAAAACATGGTCAAAATAAATAATTTCCTTTTGACCATTTACATTTCTTTATGTAATATTCCGATAAACAAAAGGGAGAAGTTTTGATGCTAGCCCATTTGTAAATTCTCCAAAATTGGCTAACCAAAAGAATACAAAATTGCACAACATCCAAAAACATTTTCATTAATCTTTGGGAGGTTGGTCCTCCTCCTAATTGTTTTGATCTTCTGACATGTTTCTTATCACTTTCAACCTCTAAGCCAATTCCTCCAGTTGTGATCTGATGGAATCCATTTCATATTCCAGCTTTTGAAACCTTAGTTGGGTACCAAGAATTTTCTCCATAAGAATTGTGACATCCTATTGTACATATAAGAGTTCATTTTTCCAATTCCTCCCCTCCGCTCCCTGTGACATGGATTTAAAGGAATCCAATTCTAGGGAGAATTCCAAACTCAAAATAGAACCAAAAGGAGCCCCCCAATCCCAAGAAATCGAAGCTAATAAGGCCCAACACCCCTGACTCTCAGAGGATTCACTTCCTTAGGGACTAATATACCACCAAGCCATGACTCCCTAGACTAATATCGAGAGAAAAACATAGACTAATCCAACCTTTGCTATTGACATAAAACCAAGATTGATGAGACAAATTGGAATAAATTGAGTACAAATAACTACTACGAATGAGATTGCCCCGAATCTTTAATTCACAAAAGAACTGTTGAGTGAGCATAAATAGTCCCCATATGGACTGAAAGGCATCCCCAACTTAAGTTATCCTCCCTTTAAGAGGGTCCACGAATACCCAAGACCACACCAACCCATGAGAACCACTATATTACTACCAAATGCTAGCCCTCACCAAGAAAATATATAAGGAACCAAGGAGTGAGCCAATCTCCACAACCCTAAATTACATGATTGTTATAGCTCCAAATCTCACTTTGGAGGTTTGTGATGCTGTACTTATGGCCCAGGGCAACCCCTCCTTCTAGACCTGGTCCAAAATTTAAAAAACAGTGTTTTATTCCCTATACGCGACATTTCCCTGAGCTAAACGCGTGTGTACACGGGTTTGTGTATACCCAACCCGCGTATATGTCTTAAAACACTTAAAAAAATTAAATCTCCTTAATTTCGGGCAGAGATCGTGGGTTTTACTTGCTAATTACCTGTTAGTGCCCGTGGCCCAACTGTTCCCAACGAATTCCCAACTAGAAAACTACTTTGGGTGAAGTATAAAAAGGCTTCAATGGGAAGGCCTAAGGAGGAGAGAAGAGAGAGAAAGGTTACTATGCTGAGATTTCCCTGACCAGGTCTGAAGATCCTAGTGCCTCCTGTACTTCCCCCATTTACAGGAAACCCTTGCTTCCTTGTGTGATGATGTCTATCTACTACTTGTGATATAATGGTGTAAGTCATGGAAGGAGTTTGTTAAAGGCTTGAGATTGGACGAATCCGGAGGACGGTTCCGCTTGGAGCCTGCGAAAGGACGAATCAGGCGAAATTATTCCTTTCTGTACTTTATTTGTCTATAATAAAAGAAACACTTGTCTTTGTTCCTGATATAAATCTTCTTCATGTTTATGATATCCATGGTATGACTCATATATGAAAGGTTGTTTAATTGTATAACTAACTACTTTTCAATATACTATGATGATGATTTCTTTATGATGTTTAGTCCATATACTGTTGTACTTTCTAGAATTGATTGTTTTGCAGGTTTAAGGAGCAAAAGGAACTCCAAGAGGGTTTGGACCCTGAAAGGATCTTCTCAAACGTAGGACCCCTAGGTACGCCCCTTATCGTATAGTTTGCTTATATTAGCATTATGGCTGTATGGAATGTGTGTTTCTCTGCATAGACAACCTCTGATCTGCTAGGGTATCAACCCAAGACCCTAGGGAAATTTTCCCCTTGACATAATTGGCAACTCCGCTAGGGACAACAGTGTTGTTGTTCCTAGTTTGGGTTTATTCAAGCCAATCAGGGCTCAACTATCTGTTTTCTTGCTGTTATTGTGTAGTCTGTTCCTGTAGGAACTTGAATTGTAATTTTGGTCGGTTTCTTCAGACTGTTTTTTGTTTTTTCTTGAAAGCTTTTATATACGTCGTTTTTCTTGTTTACAAAAGCATATATACGCATGTTTCCTTAAGTTAACCCGCGTATACACAAGTTTCCTTAGGCTCAGTCGCGTATACACGCAGCTGTACATCAATACAGTCACGTATATCTTGTAATTTTCAAGATTTTTCAAATCTTTTTGTTTCTGAAGCTCTGTCTGCTGGTCTGGTTCAGTCCTGAACAGTGACTTTTCTGTGTCAGTTTTTAGTTTTACAGCAAGTACCTAATTTCAAATTCTCTCTGATTTTGGAAAGTGTTGGTTTTATTGGTTTTATTGCAAGCGTCGTCATTTTGTTAAGCACACAATATTTCTTGTTAGGAGTCTTGGCTGCTCTGTTTTGTCAGAGCAGAAAGGCTGATCTCAGTCTTTGTGTCAAATCTTGTTTTGGTGACCTTTTGTGTTTGCTTGTTAAAACTACATTTTTGTGACCATCTACTTTTCTTGCTTTCGAAAGTTGTTGATTGACACTTTCTTGAAAATTGTCTTTTTGATCTTTTGGTCTTTGTTGCCAAACCTCTCATTGCTGCTTTTGATTGTTAAAAGCATCTCGAAACACATCTTTGTTGTTGAGTTTTCATCCATTTTGTGTTGTCAGCTTGCAAAGTGTTTGGTGTCGATTTTTCAATCATAAAGTTTCAGTCTTGTTGAGAGCACTTTTGAAAAGACGTTTTTGCTTTTGCTTTTGAAGAAAACTTTTTGAAAAACTTGGTTTTGCTTTCTTGAACTTTGTTTTGATTTAGTTTCTTTTAGTGAATGAAAGTGCATTTTTGTTTGTCTTGAAACTTGTTTTTAGTGTTTAGACGAAATGAACGATTAGCAACTCATATTCTATCTAAACATTTTAAGTGGCAAATTAGAAATTGATAAACAAGTAACTTTCATTTCTTGATTTAGAGTAGTCTTAAGTCTTGCATCAACATGTACTCATTGCATTAGGATAGAGTTTCACATCTTTTTAGGCATTCATAGTTTTGTTAACTTTTGTGAGTGTGAAGCGTGAGTAAAAGAAAAGAAAAGAAAGTTTGTTGTTATTTTGAAGTTCCTCTGAACCCAGTAGAAATTTCTTTCATCGAAAAACGAAAACAAGTGCATTTGCATGTAGTTTGTTTTTTATTAATTTCTTTTGCATCAAAACACCACTAGTTTCACTTCCACTTATCCCTTGACTTAAAGAACAACCCATTTAAAAAAAAGCGCTAATTAAAATATACTAGAACTTTTTATAATTGTCAAGTTAGACACACCAACAAGTTTTAGGATATTTTAGGGCCTTAGATCAGGCGAGTGGAGAGATAACTCTCCAAGACCATTTAAACTGTCAAACATAGGAGTCTGAATAGTGAGTAAAAATCCAATAGCGTTAGGGAGACCAGGAAAGCTCCGGATCTGGGAGTTAAGCACGAGGGTTTTTGAAGACAGGGAAGAGAGATACCCCCTCTCCTACTTGTTGGATCTAACCTCAAGACTGTTCCGCCTAGCTTCTGATACGAGTTGGTAACCTTAGTTGCTACTCCTAGGGATCTACACAGGTGGCTGCAGAGGGGAATCCCGTGGCACTTGAGGTCGACGTTGTATCACTCTCAACGGTACTACTAGAGGGCACCCTTGCGAAGCTTGGGGGCTTGCACCGGCGCAGGCTGTTGTTAGGAGGTTAGTGTAACTTCCTCTGTTACCTTCGCTGATAGGACTAGGCCGTCATTATCCCAGACTATCTTCAGAAGGCCCCTTACTTCACTTTCTTGTATTTTGGTGTCTGATCCTCATCACCCGGAGCGGAAATACTCGAAAGTTGTTTGACTGGCTGATATTTTTGAGGGACTTTTTAGTGTGTGCTCTGTGCTCCTAGTTGGCCTAGCTTTCAATTTTTTGAGTCTTTAGCTAGATCTTAATAAAAAATTCAAAGTGGCTAACCGATCACCTAGACGGTCTCGAAGACTTCGTGGTCTTTCACCACCAAGTTTAGAGCCTTCTCCTAGAAGGCACAGAGGTAATACTGCTGGTGGGTTTCATCCCGTGGCAGCTGACGCATCGGGGATTGATCCTCCTCTCGGGGGCATTAGTGTTCAGAATAGGCCTGGTACTTCCACAGAACAAGAGAGGAACACTCCAGTTCTTTCTCGAGTTCTCTTTCAGACGGAAGATAACATAGAAGTAGAAGAATTTCAAGAGTCGTTAGTGGCTCCGAATTCTCCCTTACCTTCTAGCTATCCAGAAGTATTACGATACGTTGGGACTCCGACGCATAGATTGTCAAGTCCAGGTCACACTACGCACTTACCATGGATGACCACTATTGGAAGCATGGCTTCTACTACAAGTGCTACAACTATGTAGACTCCAACATCAGTACAAGGGGGAGGAACCATTTCCATCCCCTCTACATCTTTATTTGGGTCTTTTGCTAGCACATCTTTTGTTGGGTCTACCTCCATTCCTTCTACGAGTGGAAATTCCCAAGCCAATGCTTTTAGTACTGGATTCTTCCCATTTGGCACCCATTCACAGGGTATTCCATCAGTTCCGTTTAGTGCCTCCACATCCATGATGGGTGGATCGGCTTCATTCCAGGGTTTTCCTTTCGGAAGTGGTCATATACCACATTCCAACCCGACAGTAGGATCTATGCCTTTTTCTTCTACAGGACAAAGCAAAAATCCTTTCCAAGGTTGGACTAACCCTGCAGTTAGTGGCATGGGAACTGGGAATCCGTTTTTTCGGCCAACAAGGGAATGGGCCGTACTCCACAGTTAGTTCGTTTCGAAGTATTCCTCCCTTAGCTACTGCTTGGAATCCTTATCAGGGGTTATCCACTCCTTATAATCCTTTAGGAGGAAGCTTCGCCGGTCATGGAGGTTTTGCGGCCGGAGTTGGTCAAACTCCGAGTTTTGCTGGATCACAAGGCTTGCCTTTTGGTTCAGCTGGTTCTGCTGGATACTTCGGGCAGCCTGGTGCCTTTCAAAATCCAGGCCAATCTTTTCAAAACTTTGGGAGCTCCGCCCAGTCAGGGTGGAACCCCCAAGGTCCTCCTAGGCTTCCTTTTCTGGCAACTTTGAACTTGCCAGATCTCACGAAATTAACAAACGATCCAATCAAATACAACCCGGCCTGGCCTCCAGTCCCAACCAAACTCCCTTCGGACATTCCAAAATTCGAAGGGAAGGGCGGTGAAGACCCAGGCGACCATGTAACCACATTCCATTTGTGGTGCTCATCAAACTCCCTTATTGATGACTCAATTAGGTTGAGACTTTTTCAACGCACCTTGACTGGTAATGCGGCCAAGTGGTATATAGAGTTGCCAGGGGGCAACTTTACATCTTTCGCTGACTTAGCTAATATTTTCTTAAATCATTTCCAGTTGCTCGTCCGTTATGATGCCGGAACTGAACTTCTGGCCAATTTCTGTCAGGACACGGCAACTCACATTTATGACCATATTCAGGAATGGAGACGGAGAAAGAGGTTCATTAAAGCCGAAATCCCTTCGGAATACCGTCTTGAATGGTTTTTGAAATCTTTACAACCTGAAATCTCTAAGGATGTCTCCATGTTCGGAGTCTATTCTGAGGAGCAAGCTATCTTTAGGGCCCAACAATTAGAAGTGATTTACTCTTAGTCTGGGATCCTACAGAAAATCTTGCCAGATGCTCCAGGGTCTAAGGTTGATATAGCTAAGTCGAAGCCAGGTCCCCATGCAGATGGTATCGTTGGATTGGTAGACACAAATGCGGTGAACTTGTTGAGCCAATTGCAGCAGTTGTCTTTGAAAAATGCTCCTAACAACCAAGTCACATCGTCTAATCCTTCGTCTTCCCAACCCTCTTCAGTCAATGCCGTCCAATATACCAACCCCAAAGGAAATCAAAATTCCAATGGGAAGAAGAAAGGACGAGGTAAGAAAAAGAGTCAAGATGGGAAGACTGATGCAAATAATCCTGGCAATAATGCTGGTAGTGGTAGAAATGAGTCTAAAAAGAAAGTCAAGTTTCCATGCAAGTTATGTGGTGGCGACCATTTAACTCATCTTTTCCCCAAGATTGAAGACGCTTAGCGCTTGTTAGGGTAGCACGGGACTTCTAGTTCTCAAGCTGTGTTAACCCACCCTTTTCCCCAAGGGCAGCAACTTCTTGCTGGCGTGAGTTCAAACCCTGGTACCTTCGCAGGGGGCAACCAGGAAGGGGATAAGTCATCAAATGTTTTCATGATGGGTTCCAATGTCCATGTGGCTACTCGGTCACGTGATTACAGGGAAGCCGAAACTTCCAAGGACAAAACTGCTCCTGGAAATACCAACCTGCATATTGAGCGACCCCTTGTTGAGACTATACCACGGATATCAAAATGTTTCACTAAATGCGCGACTATTAACCCTAATATTAGGGCAGCCTAGAATTACTCCATTGTTGAGGATCTGGCGCAGAGTCCATGTGCTATGTCCGCTTTAGAGGTGCTCTAGTCGTGTCCTGCTCAAAGAAGTGCCTTGTTGTCGGCAATGGGGGCAGTGGATCCAAATAATTCTTTAGCTCTCACTTTTGATATGCATAATGTCAAAAAGAGACTTCCTCATCATATGGCTTTCCATATAAAGTCTACCTACCAGAAAATTAATATTTTTCGGACGGTTATTGATGAGGGAGCTTCCACGTGTGTCATGTCTATGTCATGTTGGAAGGCCATTGGGTCACCTTCGGTTGTTCCTTCACCTACCCTCTTGACAGCGTTCGATGGTCATTCTCATAGGCCGTACGTGATTATCTTGGCCTTTCCTATATGTGTTGGGGGGAAGGTTGTCAATATTGAAGTAGAAGTCATTGATGCTAACCTGGACTACAATCTCCTCTTAGGAAGGAATTGGGTATACAAAATGGACACCATTGTTTCGACTCTATTTCGTATCATTTTCTTTCCTCATGAATGGAAAATCATTAAGGTTGATCAATTGGATTATTGTCCAGTCGATCGTCAAGCAATCTTTGACTCTACTGTTCCTTTAGTGGATAACCCTCGTTCGCCTACTGAGAATCTAGGAGTTGGGATGTATTCTTCATTGATGGGTACGTTTGATCTTCCCCCTCCTACGGCTAGAATAGACACAATTTCATCCTCCAAGGGCCTCTTACAGAAAGAGTTTGTTCAAGCTCATTATTTTTCGGATCCTGGAACCTTATCTTCATCTGTGACCACATCAGATGACGGCAAGGTGGGTGGAATAGAATCTCTTATGTCTGCAGTAGAGTCTAGATGTGAATCTATTGACAACTTTGCAGATAACCATTATACTTCTTCCTTTGAAAAAGAGATAGATGGTGATGTGGCTCATTCTCGGACCCTTGATTCCACTTCTGTGTTAGATTTCTCGGATATTGTTTTTCCATTTGACGAAGCGATATTCGAAGCAATGATGGCAGTAGATCGACCTTTGGAAGATTTACATCGTCGGTGATGTTTTCATTCCCCTTTGCATGAAGTTGAATCCAGGTCCTCTAGTCCGACTAGCGATGTTTGTACGGTTTCTTTGGCTCCAACACAGTCATTCGCCGAAGGAAGTATATTTATTGGTTCGATAATAGTACCGATAAACATCCCTAGGAGAAAGTGGGCGGAGCCCCCTGACGGGCTCTACCTTAAGAAGTACTTTGCTTAGTAACTAGGCAATGGCTTCTTTGTACATTGTGTATATTTGTACATATCTCATCGAGAGTTTTTGATATCAACACTTTTTGGTCTGTTGTGGCAGGTGTTGATGGATGATTTGGTCTATTTTGGATTTGCTGATGGTGCTAGTCAGCACACGCGGAACCTCGCTTCCGCAGCTTGGGTACTCTATTATCCAACTGGTCAATTGATGGTATCAAGGGGAGTATGCATTGGTCCCGCTTCAAATAATATGGCTGAGTATACTGCCATCATTAATTTACTATCCGAGGCAATTTCTCACGGAATCGACTCGTTGGTAGTTTATCTTGATTCACAATTGATAGTGTTGCAATTGAATAACATTTATCGGGTAAGGGATCCAGGTTTATATCGCCAGTATTTAAGGGTGAGGTTGTTGCAAAGATCATTTACTTATATTAATTATTTGCACATTCCAAGATCTCATAATTGGTTAGCTGATTCTATCACTAATAAAGCATTAGACTGGCACATCAATCATTCATCACAATAAAATCAAGCATCAAAAAGTCGAACTGTATATATATATATATATAGATATATATATATATATATATATATATATATATATATATATATATATATATATAGATATATATATATATATATATATATATATATATATATATATATATATATATAGATATATATATATATATATATATATATATATATATATAGATATATATATATATATATATATATATATATATATATATATATATATATATATATATATATATATATCATAAAACATCTCGAGTGTACATAAGTCTGTCCAAAAATCATATACAAAATTGGGACTCAAATGCCCATAATCATGTCTAGTACATCTAATGCCCCAGCTCAGGATGAGCGGCTAAGTAGGTAGCTATCGCATTGGCCACACGCCTAAAAGTGCGAACCCAGTCACGTGGCATGCCAACCACATGACGCTGCATATCCTTAGGAAGATCCTCTACCACCGCCATTGGTACTTTGTGAGTGAGTCTCACCAAGTGCCGCTGGACTGTGTGAAGTAGTCGCTCTGTGTCTGCAGCTGCCTCTTCGACCCCTCAGCCGCGATGTCTATGCCGTGGGAACTCATATGGGCGTACTGGCTCAATATCTGGAACATGATCATCATATTAGTCATTTGAATCCCATCAAAAACATTTTTCAAAATTCATTATTATATTTGAAAAATCACAAAAAATCATAAAATCAAAAAACACTTACCAATGTCACCCCATGCTACGGTCGGTGGTAATACTAGATCGGGATCTCCTCAGAAATCCAACCCAGCATAAGGGTAGTCATCTATGGTAATGATTTGCTGATCCCACCAGGAAAAGAAGTCATCGTCAAATGTAGTCTGTGGGACGTCCCCACCTCCTAGACGTTTCATCAGGTTAGCCCACCTGCCCATGCATGGATCTTGTGGGGTGCTGATGGAAACCGCTACTCTAGGGTGGAGTGTAGGGACCCTCTCAAAAAAGAAAGAGCACAAAATAGTCCCATATCCGAAGTTTTTGGTTTGCCCTCTCTTGATGGAAGTGAGCTGGCTTTTCAAGCTGGCCAGAAGAGGAGTACACCAGTCGAATATGGTGGTGAGAAAGTCTACCGCCAAGCTCATGGTTAGCCGTGATGCCTGGTGCAGAGAAGTTGATCTGTTCACTCTAGCTATGGTGAATAGGATTATCCTCAACGATAGACTCTCCACATGTGTGATTGAAATCTAACTTCCAACCTTTTTTGGATGTCTCGGGCAATATATGTGTACGTAGTCCTCAATCGAGAGACTGCCTCGTGTCCTGCCCCTGGAATGTACTACCTCTCCCCTTTGGGAAAGGCCTGTGATGAAATAAATGTCGTCCACTTCTATCCTGAGTGGCATCTGGTCAATCATAAATGAATCATCATCGATACTCCAGTAATCAATGAGCATCTCAAGCAGACGTGTGTTTGCTTTCATATTTGGAAATTTGAAGAATTTTAGCAAACCACATCCCCATAAGGCATCCAAAGCATTGGGATCGTTCATGACCTCATCATCCACTGCAGTATGCTCTCTTTCTCGCCAAGTGACCGGCATCTTGAAGAAAAAATGATTTTAAATCGTTAGTTTTTTTGTTTGAAATGTTCGCGGCGTATACGCGGGTCCATTTGCACACAGTCGTGCGTAGGGCCCGCGTGTACGCAGGTTTCATATACCCAACCCGCATATACGCCACGGTGAAATTTTTTACAAAGAATTCAACGGTAAAAGATAAATTAAAAATTCTAAAACTAGTCACAATTGATTGCAAGACAAGTATAAGAGTTACCTGGGGATTTTGGAAGAATCTAAACGGTTGAATTTGGCGTATGGAAAAGTTGCTTCTTTTGCTCCACTTCTCTGCTCTCAAACTCAAATGGTGAAAATGGTGAGTCCAAAAACTCTTTTATAGGTTTTGAAAATGCAAAATTTTTTCAAAATTTTATTTTGTTTGGCCTCATGTAACTTTTAACTTGGGAGCTTGGAATGTCGAGAATGGTTTGATTTTCAGGACATTTTGGACGTTTTTTCAACAGTTTCGAGACGGTTCCATGACTGCTGACCCGTCATGGCAGGTATCATTTTCTCACTGGCATATAGGTTAGGGAAGCCATTTTTCCGTTGCATTATGCATACTAGCCTCCATCTGTCGATACATTTGCCATAGGGTCGATCCCATCGTGTTATGGTTCATAAACCATCTTCACTCGCCGATTCTTTAAATCATGACACGATGGTAGAAGCCATCCTTTACATGGGCATCGTAGTTAGCACCTTAAACTAACGTTTTTTGCCCATGCTGCTTCGATTTGAGTAGGATTAGGAGTCCTCTGTAGTCCCGCCATGACTTATGCGATGAATACTCATTCCTCTTTGCTTCTTCGCTTCGTTCTGGCCTTATACCCTAGAGGCTCCTTCATGTTCAGTTGTATCGCTGCATTACATTTTGACCATTTTCACCTTTTGGCCTTTAGTCGGCTTCACCTGGACTCGTGTTTAAGCCAACTTTTGACCATGATGACTGCAAAATCAAACTTTCATACCTTTAACTTCTGCAACTTGACACACCTTGACCCATGGAAGGAACACACCTTTGAGTGTCATTGACCAGTTTTCACCTCCCTGCATTGAGCATAGGAATGTTCCAATCCCAGGAACTAGATCATCTGTTTCACTGACACTCATTCTTTCCACTATACTATAGCATTCTTTTATTCTTTTTCCAGCTTAAAAGAAAAAGACAAAAAAATTATATATTCCAAAAAAGAGCAGGAACGGGACAATATTTCCACTTATTTTTGGCAGCTAGAGTCAGCCGTGTCGCCCTTGAACAAAGCACTCAAAGCAAAGTCTCCTCCGTTTGGGCGGGATTTAGTTCGACTTAGGTATTCCTTAACCTTGTTATTGAGTCAGTTCTCCCCCGATTGGTTATCTCTTCCAATCATATGGAGGGTTAGTTCGTGCCTCCTGCATGATGGACTTATACAGAGTCATCATATGCTACCACATAGTCACATTGAGTCGTGCTTTTTTTCAAGGGAAGTTAGCCTGAGTCGGCCTCTCTGCGGTGTCTCTTGACTCATTTTTTAGTCGGCCATCCCTGGTTGTTAGTATCATGTCTATCATCACATCAGCTATATTGGTCCTTCACTCGTGCCGGTTTGAGAAGGTCCCCATTGACTTCTTGCTGGCGGGTCTTGTCCTTATCGACGACGACACCTTGCTTTGAGGACAGGCCTAGAGCTGCACCCTGGCCCTATTTTCATTATTGATAGGTCACCTTGTGCTCAGCATCGATCAGTATCATGGGTCTTTGACTGAGTGGTTTCCCTTGTGTTCGACATCAGCTTACATTATCACACATTGGGATTCATGCAGTACCTTGGTTTCCATTTGACCCTATTGGTGGATACCTCGCCTCTGTGTCAGCTTTCATTATTGGTTGGTTTAGAGGGTTTCTGTCATGCGCTAGCCACATCTTGTGTACGCCGGAAACATACTTTGGTCGCGTTACTACATCTTTTTCGTTCGATTCCTTCCACATTGTTGGCCTACGGGTTACACTCACGCTAGATTAATGAAGGATGCCTTAATGCCTTCCTTCTAGCAGATCTTTCCCTATCGACTTCGACTCATTGCTCTGGGGCAAAGATCTAAAGTCCATTTGGCAGTACCTTAGGGTTTGCAGTCATTAGTGGCAGATCCTTCACTATTGACAGTGGGAAACCATCATTGTCTCCTGATCGATAGATTCTTACAGGTGTTTGACTCCAGCTCATCTATTCACACTTGTTAGATTGTACTGGGTACCTTGACGCTCATTATCATTATCGGTGAGTAGTCTCACGTTTGTTAATGGTATACATCAATGACCGGTAATCAAACAATTTCTCACATGGTCGACTCCAGATCATTTATTCCCATAGTGCAGAAATGTACCACGGCGGTCGGTGAAGACCTCAGGTTGCATCAACATTCATTGGTTCACTTGACAGTTGCTCCCGTTGCTGCTAGTTGATACCACCCCACCTTATATGTTGCAGTCATTCATGGCGACATTCTATATGCTGGCATCTGAGTTTGCAGTGTAGTACCATCCTATTCCATCATGTTCATTTGGTACCTTTTGTGATCAGTCTTTGATATCAGTGATCCGGTTTATTCTTCAGCATCATTGACATTCTTATATGTGATATTCAGACAGGTACTTGTTCGATCATGATCAGATGATCCATTATGTATTTTCCAGTTCTTTATACTTGTATACTTAGTGGATCCGCTTGTACTTGATATGTGGACATGCTTTACTTTCTCTGAGCATGGGTATGCCCGCCTCAGACAGTGTTTCTTTCTGATCTCCTTTTGTGGCTTGGCAGGCTGAACTCTAGTGAAGTCCTTCTTAGTTTTTGGAAAAAATTTCCTTTCCATGTACTTGCTTAATATATTTCTGCCATCATGTACCCCTTTTGACCTCATATATTAGGGGGCATCTGTTATAGCTCCAAATCTCACTCTGGAGGTTTGTGATGCTACACTTATGGCCCAGGGCAACCCCTCCTTCCAGACCTGGTCCAAAATTTAAAAAACAGTGTTTTATTCCCTATACGTGACATTGCCCTGAGCTAAATGCGTGTGTACGTGGGTCTGTGTATACCCAACCCACGTATATGTCTTAAAACACTTAAAAAAATTAAGTCTCCTTAATTTTGGGCGGATATCGCGGGTTTTACCTGCTGATTACCTGTGGCCCAACTGTTCCCAATGAATTCCCAACTAAAAAACTACTTTGGGAGAAGTATAAAAAGGCTTCAATGGGAAGGCCTAAGGAGGAGAGAAGAGAGAGAAAGGTTACTATGCTGAGATTTCCTTGACCAGGTCTGAAGATCCTAGTGCCTCCTACACTTCCCCCATTTACAGGAAACCCTTGTTTCCTTGTGTGATGATGTCTATCTACTACTTGTGATATCATGGAGTAAGTCATGGAAGGATTTTGTAAAGGCTTGAGACTGGACGAATCCGGAGGATGGTTTTGCTTGGAGCCTACGAAAGGACGAATCAGGTGAAATTATTCCTTTCTATACTTTATTTGTCTATAATAAAAGAAACACTTGTCTTTGTTCCTAATATAAATCTTCATGTTTATGATATCCATGTTATGATTCATATATGAAAGGTTGTTTAATTTCATAACTAACTACTTTTCAATATACTATGAAGATGATTTCTTTATGATGTTTAGTTCATATACTGCTGTACTTTCTGGAATTGATTGTTTTGCAGGTTTAAGGAGCAAAAGGAACTCCAAGAGGGTTTTGAACCTGGAAGGATCTTCTCAAACGTAGGACTCCCAGGTACACCGCTTATCGTATAGTTTTCTTATATTAGCATTATGGCTGTATGGAATGTGTGTTTCTCTGCATAGACAACCTTTGATCTGCTAGGGTATCAACCCAAGACCCTAGGGGAATTTGTCCCTTAACAATGATGAGTTAGTCCCATAATTTTAAGGGGGAGAAGAGTAAATGCAACCTAGAAAGAATCCATAGGACAGATGAGGTCCTCACAAGAAGATTTAGTCATATACAAAAACACCGAGTTACAATGAAACAATGCCCCTCCCACCCAGAGCATAATTAAAGTATCAAGAACAAGAAGAAACCATAATACAATAGTCTCCAATAGTCCACACCCCTCCACAAAACTACTCTTAACAACTATCAACCTTCTCAATAGAAAACTAACATAGAGGCACCCAAAATCCAAACCTTTCCAACTAAACCATAGCTAAAAAGGGAAATTAAGTTGCTTACCGCAGCCATATACACACTCAAGAATTTTTTCCTTTGTCTTCTGGGTGAAAAACCAAGCCAACTAGAGCTCAAGACTTTCTTCCCAACCAGACCGACACTTCAACTCTCGGAAGAGCCTAAACTCTGATCTGATCTCCCTCCAGCTTCATATGTAAATTAATAGTCTGAGAGGACAACCTAGAGTGGTACAATAGACTAATAAATTTGAATGTACTTGTGTACTTGAAATTAATCATATAACAATCAATTCCCTACTTTGAAACAACTATGGTTCCCTCCAGACATGAAATTAGTGCCTCCATTGTCGCCTCCCAAACATCTGGAGCATCCATTATCACGTATGCGGCCCTGCTAAGCTAGACAACGCCCAAGTCAGCACGCCTCATAAGTACAACATCCCACTTTGCTACATATTTGTCAAATGTCTCCCCATGACTTCTCATAATTCCTTGCATGCCATAACATAATAGGGCCCCGAGTCTCCTGAAATTGCAATGGAGAGTAATCCCCGTATTTCTCACCTCCTTAATCATTTAAACAAAAAAGAGTTAAGGGAGGGGGTCAAAGTCCCTCCCCCATTCCAACTTAATTCCCCCTTGCTCAGACTTGTCCCTTGATTGGTCATGACATCATCCTTTATGTTATTACCTCTTAAAACATGAAAACACTTCCTCCTCGAAATGCTTTGGTACCGTTGGTATATTCGTTTGAATATTTTCCTTAGCTTTAAATCAAGAGGACATGTTCCCAAGTGTAAGCGATGAATTATATTTTTTAATGTCAATCACTTCTTGGATTACAAGGTGAACAATTTACCTTAACCCTTGGTAAATAGGATAGGCTTCTGCCACATTATTAGAGACATTTCCCATTCCCTAAGGATATTTAAATTCTTCTTAATTCTCAGGGTGAAAAATCACCCTCCCCATTCATGCCACCCCTATAAGGCCAACATCCAATTACCAAAACAAGGCATGCATTTTTCTTCATATGGCATGTGTTTCTCATCATGCCTTGTTTCTGTGTATTTTCATGCATTTTTCCTTGTTAGGGTGTGCATCTTTCACCATGGGATGTGCATAATTTATCTCAAGAATTAGATGTTTCGTAAGCCTCTATATTCTTGGTATCATCATACCAATTTCACCATTGCGCATGCATTTTCCTCAAGCTAGAATGCATTTTAACAAGGGTAGTTTTAGCAATTTGACATTTTTGTTTTAAGATATAGTTTTTAGCATTGATGCATAGATCCTTTTAGCCTTTATGTGCAGAGAATTAAGTTATTCCAAGCCATTGTGATTAGGTATTTTACTCAAAGGTTCCAGGTAATGTGGGTTGGTCATACATTGTTAGATATGATCTAAGAGGAAGGCTTGTAAACTATAATGTAGTAGTAGAAGAAGATGGTGTAGAGGAATGAGTAGATGTGTTAGAAAAAGAAGTTTAAGAAGTTGAGATAGATGTAGATGACAATATTCTTAGTGATGATATCGATAATGCAATTATCAAAAAATGACACTTATGATGATACTATGGTCAATCCTTTCAATGGGGATTTTGAGCTATATGATACAAATGTGGAGTTGGACGAAGAAGAAGATCAATGATATTGAATTGTTGAAATATATGAGGTATGTGATTATATATTTTCTATGATTTATTCTCTTTAAAGTATTTTCTTATAAATGTTTAAAATGTGTTGTTTAGTTTTATGCCATTTTGTATGTATCGTTGGTTGGTCAGAATTCACTGACCTTAATTTCTCTCATAAGCCAACCTATAACCTCCTAACCCATATTAAGCATGTGCTATTTAATTTTAACCATAAGCAAATATTGATAATCTAACACAAATTTTTAACCATCCACCCACTAATCTTGGTAACTTTCTAACCCTCCACCCTCACCCACCACAACATCACGTGGTTGCTCCAAAACCACTGCCTAACCCCTAAATGGAATCTTTGTGTTGCAAGTTTCATATGGTAAACACTGCAAGGTTTAACACATAGTATATTTTTTTGGCCTCTAGATGTTGTTTAGTTGAGTGGTCAGTAGTTAGGGATTGAGTGGTTAGAGGGTTATATATAACTATATAACACATATTCTAGACAAACATAAATACCAAATATATTACAAACAAATAAACAAATAAAAAATAAACAAAATTCAAACATAAAAAAACACTCGTGCGCGAAAACCTTAACCAAAGAAACCTCGACCAAATAAACCCACTCCTAAACCCGTTGGCATTTAAATTCATCAACCTCACATGCTAGCAAGGAGAGTGCACAAAGGAGAAACCCATTGAAATTTCCATTATATCGACCACACTTGTTAGTACGAAGAGTGTGTAGAGGAGGAACTTGTTGACATTTGAATTGGATCGACACCACATGCTAGTAAGAAGAGTGAACAAAGGAGCATGCTTGTCCAAAATAGAATGACCCCGCTTGCTTTTCCAAGGAGGGATTGACCCCACAATGTTTGATGGCCCTCAGTATTCTAGCAACAATATTGTAGTCTTGGAGGTCTCGACTTTAATATGTTAATCCTAGGTTTGAACAAACTTAAGAGGTACCACACAATACCTATGCAAGTCACAATTTCTATTACTTATCAATGCAAACTAACCTATGAAAGCGATTATTCTTTCTAATTAAGTGGATGGGGTGGTCATGTAGATCAATAGTTATTCAACTTGGATTACTTTTAGAAGAGGCGAGAATGCAAGGATTAAAGTGCATAAATAAAGTTGTAAGAAATAAAGTACATAAAGTAAAGTTGTAGGAAATAAAGTACATGAAATATATTTGAAGTATAGGAAAGTAAAGTTGCAGGAAATGAATAATATGTTATTTTTTAGTAGAAATAACTACACTGTATTTTTGAGGAAATCAATCCTACCCTACTTTTGCAACAAATCAATTGACAAAGAAAACAATAATAAAACAATTTACAACCATATAATGTAATTTTGTAGATGTGAGAATTTTCTTCTCAACCTCCCCTCATTCACTAGATCATGTCTAAGATGACTATTCAAGGTATCCTTCAAATGAATAACATAAGACCATGAGAAATGATGCAAAAGCAAATCTATCAAACCTGTTCTACAAGAAGCTATGTAATTCTATAGAAACTTCCCAAAATTCAGCTAAGAGAAGTAAATTGATGAATGGAAGCTAACAAATGAAAAAGGAAGTTACTTTTATCACATGCAATTCATGATAACAACTCAACAATGAAAGAACTAGATTCCTCAATATCTACAAGAAACATCAAAACACACTATTCACTAAACTTAACTTTAAAAGAAAAATAAATTATGATGGCCTAAGAAATAAACTTGGAAACGAAGTATAGAAAGTACAAGAGGGTTTTCAGAGCACTTGTGGGTAGGCCCTCCCCAAGTTACTCAGCAACCTAGGTGAAATCAACACTAAATGCCTTTCCAAAGAAAACTACTTCATTAATTCAAAGTTGACATTACATAAGTCTAAAAATGAAACATTGCAAAGCTATAAATAACAAAATAGTGTTCTTTCCACTCAAAGAGATATATCTATACTAGCTTGAGTCCCCATTTTATACAAAGTGCCGAGGGATCAGTCTCCTCAATAGGAAAATCACTTGTCCCTCCAAAATCCCTACAATTATGGCAATTAGTTCCCTTGGGATTGTTTCCCAACCTCCTCTAATATTAATTGTTAATAAATCCTAATTTCTAGTAGTCTTGTAGGTTCATACTAGCAGTAGAGGGGACCAGGCCCCTATCTTCATGGTAGGTTGTTGTTACATTATTGGAGGAACTTGTTGCTTCTTCAAAAAACTATCCAAACCAATATGCTTAGGTTTCCAAAAGTAATACAAGTCATTAGTATGCTCTAATCACTTAAGCATACACTCAACATAAAGAATAACATGTAAATGATCAAAATGCATAATAATTAAGGTCATAAATGCATATTTTTCAAGGTGATAGAGGTTGTAGATGGGCCTTTAAGTATACAATTAAAGGGCCCATCATTATCCCCTACTTAGATGTTTTCCCATTCTTGGGAAAATGTACCTTTCTTATTCTTCTTGATCTTTGAGATGTTATTCTCTCATATCCTTGGTAGCTAGTCTGACATCCATACTATGTATCTTGGTAGCTTCTCTAGTTGATAAAACCCTATTGCAATCTATATTCTCTTCCACTCCTTTGAATCTTTCTTTTCGACGATGTGCTTTGTTAGTATTATCAATAATGGGGGATTGAAGTTTAGTCCAATCCATTTTATCCAACCTTTTGAGGATTCTTGTATGTAGAGGTATCCTAGAAAAAACAATGTGTAACCTAGTGGGTGAATGGAATTCTCTCAATTGCAGGCTATAAAGTAAAACCTTCCATATTTTTTGACATGCTTGTATAGATTCATCTCCTAGTAATTTTAACATATCCTCAAAGTGGAGGATAACCTCTTCTTGTCTTTTCCTCCATATCTGAGCCACTAGTTGGTCCTCCATGAGGATGTTGTGCGTTTTGATGATAGTCTAAGAGTTAGGTACCTTTTTCCTTATCAATGATCACGTGGTCACTTCTTCTTCTATTGTATTTTTCACCTCCTCGGTCCTCATCTCTCCATTCCTTATCTAGGAGGCTAGGACTAGAAGTTGAAAAACCCCTACATAGGGTTTTGGGTCCTAAGCTGGTAAGTGAGGAAACACCATGTTGTGTAGACAAACTCACATATCCTAGATTTCTCTTCAATGTTATAGCTTTGGCATAATATACTGAAGCCTTTAGGAGTTTGTTTGTGAAGTTATCCTATGTGTCAGATGGGATATTTGGAACATGTACCTTGTCTCCTTTATAAATAATTTATAGGTCCTAGTTGGCTACCTCTAGCTCGCTATTTCTAAAGATATGTGGGCCATGACCCCCATATTAGTTTTTGACTTTTCTAATTGACCAATGTTCATTCTTGTTGATTCAACTTGTTGTATTTGATGCCTAAGTTTCTTGTTTTCCTTCTTTAGATGATTCCTTTTGTTAGCCTCTTGAAGTCTAAGGATCATCATATCCTCTATGAGTTGACAGAATTCATATTATATCTTGGCTACATACCCAACTCCCCTTCTTTGTTATTATTATTTTCCACTGATGTGCTTCAATTTTTTCTTTTCAGTCTCCATCATTGCATGGGATAGTAGATGAGTAGGTAATAACTATCCTCTAGGAGGGAGTCTTAAATATTTTGGTTGCAACCATCTTCCTATAGAAGGTCTAGTGATTATGAAGTAAAATTCAAATCTCATGATCATAAAAGAAGATAGAATATTAAAAAGAAAAGTTTGTAATTCAAAGAAGACAACGATTGTGAAATTGATGAATGTATGCTTGATGATGAGAGAGGATAAATCTTATTCATAGCCATGAATGATAAAAAATGATGAATAAGATATTGAAATGGAAGTGGATTTTGAAGGAGAACTTGTAAGTGTGTTGGAAGAGTTATGACCACAAAGGAAAAATGTCAATCAATTATAATGATTGCTGCAAGAATATAAAAATAAAGAATGTGATGCAAATTCATTCATTCTTCTGAAAATTGAACTAGAAGAAACCAAAAGGATAAAGGAGATTTTATCAAAGAAGTTGAAAGAAAGGAAAGAACATTGTGAGAAGTTGGAAGAAGAAATTGTCCTTTTAGGAAAAGAATTAGAAAAGGTCTCAGATGAACTCAATCAAAATTTAAGAGTAATAAAAGGTTATGATTCATTACATCACATACTTAGTTGTCATATTTGTCCTGTAACAAAGACAGGTCTTGGTTATGAAGAGAAACCAAAGAACACCAAGGGAGAGTCAAGCTCAACAACAATAGAAAAAGGATTCAGCAAACCCACCATCTATGTTGATGCACTCAATAATAGTTTAAAAGGAAAAAAATTCATGAATATTCTTTCATCAAAACAGGGTTGATTCATTCACTAAAAGCTAAGGGAGATTCAAAGCAATCAGAAAAAGAATATGGCATCGATGCAAACATGCTAAAAGGCACCAATATAGATATGAATTAGAAATGTTATAACAAAGAAAGCAAGCAAAGAAGATTCAACAAAGTTATTCCTTTCAAAAGGCAATATTCGTCTAAGTACTTTTTTTTATGGACATTATTACTCATCTAGTAATTTTGGTCATAGAGATCATAGAGCTTATGCAAGAAGAAATTATGGATGGGAGAATTTCTTAAAACTCCAATGAACAACTATTTAAGTAGAAAATCTAAAGGTATGTATGAAATTGGAATTATAAGAGGCAATTATTTTGCTCCTCTGTTGAATTATGTTGAATGTTACATATGCAACAACTATGGGCACAAGGCACATGATTGCAAATGTAGTCTAGATAGGTCTCAAAACCAAGGTAAGGAAGAATGTCCCCTTAGAAATGCAACAATATGGAAAAATCAAGAGAAGCAGGAAGAGTGTGGTCTCATATTATATGCCAAAAAACAAGAAACAAATGGTATGTTGATAGTGTACGTTCAAGGTATATGATAGGAGATCAAAGTAAATTCATTAAACTTAAGGAAGAGTATGGAGGTAAGGTAATTCTTGGTAACAATGAATCTTCTAGAATAGTTGGGAAATGCATAATCAACATAGGTAATGGAAGTATTAATTTTTCATAGGATCTTCCAAACTAATAATTACTTCTAATGATTTAATTATTTTTCATGTTCTTATCCATCATTAAGTAATTACACTGAAGACATCAACAATATAACGTATATGACAATAAGATCATGAAGAGATAGCCAAAGCAAGAACACAAGAATTTACCCTGGGAAAACCAACATGGGAAAAAAACCCAACAACCTTTTCCTTAGAGAAATTCTTCAGTTCAACAAGAGACACACCTAAATATTTTAGTCATTCACAAGGTAAAACTGACCAGAAAAGAGACTTGGTCAAACATGGTCCAACTCTTTCTGATTCAATTCAATCTTTTTCCCAAGAGACCCATTTTGGTATACTCTTCTAGGGTAGAGATTTGACCTGCTGCTTGTAGGTTTTAACCCTGTACAGAAATTACCTGCATACGAATTCTAAAAACAAAAAATAAACAATGGTAAGAGCATAAAAAATAAAACAAAGATACATAGAGATTTTCCCTTGGATCCCAAAATCAGGACTACGAGATTAATTTTTCATTATTATTCCTTTCAATGTTACAATACATATATATACATGTCGAAGCATCCATAAACCCCAATCCATTAACCCTGGATTAGAACATAACCGTAGTTCCCTTAACCGGATCTACAAGATACCATGGGTAGAAAACCATCATGCCCAAAACCATGTGCAAAACCCATGCAACAAACCATAGGTACGTCCACCCACCTAATATAGGGTCCAAAAACAAATTTCTTGGGGCGCTGCCCTGGACCCCATTGAGGGGGGCTACCTCCCCCCTCAAACCCCCCAAAAAAGGTGGTTGTTGCTGCACTTGGCACAACTAAAGGGGGTTGGGTGCCCCCCCTCTGACCCCTCGGCTTCGCACGTGGGGCTAATCATGGAAAGAATATAACACACACCCAAAATTATCCCACTTGTTGTTTTCTTTTCCACGCAGGGGTCATAGGAGAGCTTAGTCAGTGGTCCACCCCTACAATGCCCATCGTTTCTCTACACCAAGAAAAATTCTCAGTGCTCACAAACTTCATCAATGCATCTACAACATTCTTGAAAGTGTCCACCTTTACTAGCAACACCTTTTTGTCCTCAACCATATCCCTCACAAAAGTGATACTGAACATCAATGTGCTTGTCTTTGAATGATAAGTAAGGTTCTTTACTAAGAAAATTGCACTTTGGCTATCACAGTCTATCCTTATAACTCATTGTACTAACCCCATATTTGAACACAATCTCTGCAACCAAACTGCTTCCTTGCTTGCATGAGTGGCTGCCATGTATTCCGCCTCTATAGTTGAAAGTGCCACTACAAACTGTCTCTTTCTCATCCAACTGACTACACCTCCAAATAGGTTAAACACATACCCACTTGTAGATCTTCTTTGGTCCAGATCTCCAGCCCATTCTACATCAATAAAACCATGGATGCCCAAAACTCTGTCCAATCCTGGTCTTCCTTGGTAGCACAAACCATAATCACTAGTGCCACACAAATACCTGAAAACCTGTTTCACTGTTGTCCAATGCTCCTTCCCTGGTTTTGACATAAACCTGCTCAATACTCCCACTGCATGTGCAATGTCTAGTCTAGTACAGACCATTGCATACATCGGGCTACCGACTGCACTTGTGTATGGAACACGAGACATGTCCTCTTCCTCTTCTTGTTTCTTGGGACACTGATCAACAGACAACTTTACACCTACAAGAATAGGAACCTTCACCAGTTTACTATCTTGCATATTAAACCTCTGCAGTATTGTCTCAACATACTTCCTCTAGTTTAACCAGAGCTTCCTCTTTGCCCGGTATCATTTAATTTCCATGCCCAAAATATAGTTTTCAGCACCAAGATCCTTCACGTAGAATTTGGAGGACAATTGGGTGTTCAAATCTTGGATAATTTCTTTTTCATTTCCAAACAACAACATATCATCCACATATAAGACCAGATAAATAACATGGTCACCAATTAATTTAAAATACACATAGTGATCTTCTTTGCTTCTGGTGAAGCCAAGTCCCTATATAAATATATCAAATTTCTGATACCACATCCTTGGTGACTGTTTTAACCCATACAAAGAATTTTTTAACCTACATACTAGTTCTTTCTTACCCTTCACCGTAGATATTTGAAGTTGCTTCATGTAGATCTCTTCTTCCAGATGCTCGTGAAGAAACGTTGTCTTCACATGTATCTGTTCTACCTCATAATCAAAAGAAACAACAACAAATAAAAGTAATCTAATAGAAGCTACCTTGGAAATAGGAGAAAAAATATCACCAAAATCAATTCTTGGCACCTAGGAATAACCTTTTGCTAACAACCGAGCTTTGTATTTCTCCACCTTGCCTTCTGCATTCATCTTCTTCTTAAACACCTATTTTCTGACAATTGGTTTCCTTTCAATTGACAACTCCACCATGTCCAAAGCCTCATTTTTGTACAAAGATGCCATTTCATCAACCATGGCCTCTTTCCAGAGTTTTCCATCCTCTGAATCCACTGCCTCCCTGATAGTTCTAGGATCATCATTAGTAATAGATAAAGCAAAATTTGAACAGAAAGCAGATGGACTATAACTTTCTAGCTGCCTTCTTTCTCGAACTCATCTTCTCACAGCTAGAGTTTGTGGCTCTTAATCTTATGATTCTTGTTCTGTTGTAGAGTCTGATTCTTCCTCCTTTGGTAGGACTTCACATTTAATAACATCTTTCACCTCTCTAAACACCACATCGTGGTTGTACACAATCTTCCTTGTTTCTAGGTTCCAAAGCTTATAACCTTTTAAACAATCCTTATACCCAATGAAGATGCACCTTTCATATTTACTATCCAACTTGGTTCTTTTCTCCTTTGGAACATATACATATGCATCACAACAAAATACTCTCAGATGTGAAAGAGAGGGTTTCTTACCAGTCCATACCTCATGTGGAGACTTATCCTCCAACATTGATGAAGGTGATCTATTGACCAAGTAACTTGCAGTCTCCACCGTCTCTACCCAAAATTCATGTCCTAACAGACACCACTGAGCATGCTTCTTTCCTTTTCCATCAACATCTTGTTCATTCTTTCTGCAACTCCATTTTACTAAGGTGTTATGAGTAGTCTTCTGTTGTGCTATACCACACTTCTTACAGAACTTTTCAAATTCCTTCTTGCAGAACTCTCCACCATTATCTGTCCTCGGAACCTTTATCTTCTTCTTCGTAAGGTTTTTCACCAGAGCCTTAAATTCTTTAAACTTGTCAAAGACTTCAGATTTCTTCCCAAGGAAATATATCCATGTATTCCTTGAGAATTCATCTATAAATGATACATAGTACACAAACGTACCCAGTGATGGAACCGACATAGGTCCAAACACATCACTGTGCACAAACTCTAATATCCCTTTCTCCCTCTTAGTACCAGAGGGGAAAATCACTCAATTTTGCTTCCCATATACACAATGTTCATAGAAATCAAAATCCAGAGAGAAATTAGACATACCTTCTACCATACCATTATCATGAAGTATTCAAAGGCCCTTCTCTCCAGTATGTCCAAGCCTTTGATTCCATAGCATGGTCTTTTCTCCAGAGACCACTAGATTTTCTGCTCCACTTTTAGGAACCACAGAAATGTTTCACCCATCAGTAACAGTGCTACCCATAAGATTGTATAGAGTTCCAATCCAAAGTTCCTGCATCAATACTAGAGCTTCCCGAACCATCTTGCAGGTATCTTTCTCGAACACTATTTTTACACCTGCATTATCTATCTTGCTTACATAAATCAAATTTCTAGCCAATGCAGGAATATGCAGAACACCCAGAAGTGCTCTAATCCTTCCACCTTGCAAATTCAGCTTGAATTTTCCGCGTTTAACAATTCTAGCCTTCCTATCATCCTCTAAGAAGACATCACCACCATTATATTTTTCATACTCGCGGAACCACTCCCTATGGGGAGTGAAGTGAAAGGATGCACCCGAGTCAATCAACCATGCCTCATGATCTACATGTGTACTCGAAGAAGAAGCCAAGTACACATCCCCACCTTCATCTGAGGTGGTTTTCACCTCTGCAGAAGGAGCATCCATTTCCTTTCTCAGAAGCTTTAGATCTATAATCCTTTTTCAAGTGCCCTTCCTTTCCGCATTTCCATCGCACCTTTATAGGTTTTCCTAGAGATTTAGATCTCCCATTCGACTTATTTTTATTTATGTTATGGGACTGTCCTCATACAGATAAGGAATCACCATCTGTCCCTCCATATTTTTTCGTCTCGTCTCCTCTGACAGCAAGGATGAGACTATTTCATCAAACAACAAGGTAGTTTTATTGCTACCTATTGCGACAACCAGACTATCCCACGAATCTGGTAGAGAACACAACAAATTGATGTAGTTATATTCATCTAATATTTTAATATCAACAAATAACAATTGGCTTACCACAATATTAAAGGCATTCAGATGCTCTGTCACCGAGTCTCTATCATTCATCCTCGGGTTATACAAATTTTTTCGTAGGAACAATTTATTCACCAGAGACTTAGATTGGTACAAAGTCCCTAACTTGTCCCACAAAGCCTTTGTCAAAGCATCCCCTGATACATTCAACAATACTAAATTTTAGATACACAACTGTATTGTGTTCTTTGCTTTCTAATCCAAATTCTTCCAGTCTTCATCAAACATTACCATTGGTTTAGTAGCCGGATCTACTGCGATCCACTAGCATGTCCTCCATCTTGAGTTTCCACAACTCAAAACTCTGACCATTAAATATCTCAATCTCTATCTTTCCACTGCTCGCCATCTTCTTTCACCACAAAAATCGATCCCACATATCTCCCACTGAACATGGTCTACGACAGGGCCAAGAAAAACCCCTCAGCAGCAAAGGCGTCCCCTTGAAGTCGAAACAACTCTGATACCAAATGTATATTTTAACCCCGGTACATAAATTACCTGCATACGAATTCTAAAAACAGAAAATAAACAATGGCCAGAGCATAAAACATAAAACATATATACATAGAGATTTGCCCATGGATCCTAAAACCGAGAGTACCAGATTTATTTTTCATTATTATTCCTTGCAATGTTATAGTAAATATATCTACATGTCGAAGAATCCATAAACCCCACTCCATTAACCCTAGATTAGAACATAACCGTAGTTCCCTTAACTGGATCTACAAGTTACCATGGACAGAAAACCATCATTCCCAAAACCATGTGCAAAACCCATGCACAAAACCATAGGTAGGTTCGCCCACCTAATATAGGGTCCAAAAAATTTCCCAGGGAGCAGCCCCGAACCCCATAAAGGGGGGCTATCGCCCCCCTCATACCCCCCCACAGGGGGGGGCTATCACCGCCCTTGTCATCCCCCTGCTGCACCTCATGCAACGAAGGGGGGACTGGCCGCCCCCCTCTAACCCCCGACTTCACGCATGGGGCTAGTCGTGGAAAGAATATAACGCACACCCAACACTACCTTTCCTTAGAAAATTGGTCCTATACCATCTCAGAGATTCAGTCATGTTACTTTCCTCAACAATTTGGTCTTGCACCATGTTAGAGATTGAGTCCTACTATTTTCCTAAGAGATTTGATCCTATACCATGCCATCAATTCGTCCTTGATATGATTAGAACTATGCATCAGAAGTGACTTCTTCTTTTCCTAAAAAGTATGAGTTTCTTACTTGAGAGGAGGATGAAATGCTTCTATATATAGTCATCTTGCGATGTTGAATGGGTTCCTCTTTGACTAGGCAAAATTGACTAGGAGGGAAAAATTGGCTTCTTTGGAGCAAATATTTAGTTTTTCAAATTTTATTTTCTTCTCTTTTGAAAAGGAAATGAAGAACATGCCTTAGAAATTTTCTTTTGACACTAGAATGAAGAACATACATTATATTTATCATTAAAATATTAATTATGAAGACCGACCATAGCTACAAAATTCAACACTCCCTCTTAGCTAGGGATATATTCATAATGCCTATCTAGATGTTCTCATGTTGACGAATTTCTCTAAGAAAATGTTATAACAATTCATCATCAATATTATTAGGATCATTCAATTACCATTATATGGTCAACAACTCTGACACATGGTAAACCAAAAAAATCAACCAATTACCATAATTTGGTCGGTACTTCTTACATATGGTGTATCCTCACCACAATCTTGGTTTGTACTCTGGCACATGCTACATCTTTAGCATCAACTATTCACCATGATTCTAGCAAGTTCCTCTGACCCATGGTATACTGACTGGTCCTGGTTCACCATCATCTTGGTTAATCTCTTTGACTCATGGTGAAACCCTAGGGACACACTCAATTCATTTGATTAATTTGGTCCCAAATCCAAAGGCCTCATTTTAGGCCATGATGCTAAAGGATCTCACTCAATCTATTTGGAGATTAATATGAGCCTAATGTTGAAAGGAACCTACTCAACTGAGTGATTTTGGGCCTCTAGAACCATTCTTCCTAATTTTGGTTAATATACATGAAACTAGAAGAATGCTTGTCCTTTATCAAACCATTCTTCCTAATCTGGTCAATATACTTAACACAAGAAGAATGATTTTCCTCTGCTGGACCATTCTTTCTAATCTGGTCAATATAGTTGACACAAGAAGAATGAATATCCATGATTCTATCAATACTCTAGACCATTTTCCCTAATCCTAGTCAACATGACCTAGAGAGAATGATTTCCATTGATGCTACAATTTCATCGCTTCATCTTATTGAGGGAGACATGCTCAATCAATCCACGCTTTTCCTCGAAGTATACAAACTTCATCATGCGAAAAATACTCCCTTTTTTTTTTTTCAGCGACATTATTGATTGTAGAACATTACTTGAGCCATACTGCTTCATTTTGTACCATTTCTTGGTATTAGATCTCATTGTGCTTTGACCTGTCATCATGGTCATCACTTGCACCTAATTCAGAGAATCTTGCAAGTAGCCTCTGAAGCCATACCACTTCTCAACTTTCCAACCAAGTTGCAATATACTCGACCTCTACAATACTAAGTGTGACACATGTATTTCTTCCTGCTCATCAACAAAATCATAACAACACCTAAACTAAAGAAATATCTTAATGAACTCTTTCTATCTTTTGCACTCTCTACTCAATCTGAATTTGAAAATCCCTACAATTGTACTTCACTATTTGAGACATATCTCAAACCATAATTTATTGTGTCGTGACCAACTATACCAAGTTGAGCTTCATGCCTTGGCTCAACCAGAAGATGATCGACTGATCCAGGTGGATATTGGTGGCCACCCACTAATTCCACTTGGATCCCCTCTAGTGCTTCTTACAGTTTGTTTCAGTTTCCTTAATTATAGCATAGTTTACTATTTTTAGCAGTTTTTCGGGTCCTAAACTTCCAGAGCTGTTTTGAGGCCCTAAACGACGTTTTTTGGGAAATCTACCGCCAACGATTTTTCTAATAAAAATCGTCTTTTCTGTCGTAGTCCTCGGAGAGATCTTTCCAACGGGCTATCATGCACGTCAAACGGAGATAGTACGACCAATTCGCGACCCCGGGAAGTTGATGTACCAACTTACCCAAAAACGGGGCCCACAATTTGGCGTTTCATCTTCTAGGGTTAGGTTTTGGAATGTGAAGGGTTTTCCATTGTTTCTCAACAATAAATAGGCCTCCGAGCCTCATTGTAAGACAGTTCAGAGGCATGTAGCCACCACATCTCTTCTCAGAGATAAGCTACCATCGCCCTAACTGGTTTATTTCCATTTCTGTTTGTAAGCATATTTCAGTATTTTACAGTAATGAATTGAGGTATTTCCGCTGCATATCTGTCTTTATGATTATCTCTGTATTTTATTGCGTTCCTGTTTAAATCCGGATCATCGACTACTTTTTGGTTACCCTAATTGGGTGTTCTTTCCAAAACAACTTCTAGCATGGAAATCATGGATACTCCCTCTACCACTGTTTCTTTATAGTATATCTACTATCTAGTGTGACAATGTAAATGATAGTCCATGATCTTGAATTCAGAGGTCAACTCCTTCTAAAGCTAAAAAAATGCTCCCTAACTGCTCCCTCTGTTGCGAAAACAAATCTTTCTACCATAATTTCTCCATTTAACTCATGATTCCTTTTGATTTCATAAAAAACAAATCATTTAAAAATAAGATCAATAAAGAATCATGATATATCCATCAATCCAAGAATATCAAGCCCAATGTGTCTGCTTGTGTCCATACAAATCCTTCTTTGATCACAAGACTTGTTCTCATGTACCTCAAATCCATGAGGTAGCTTTATATACACTTCTTCTTACTCAATTAATCCATTTGAGGAGAATGATCTATGCATCCACCTAGTGAAATTTTCAAAGCAATGATAATAATTCTAACAAAAGTGTACTTGACAAACGGATCAAACTCTTGTCATATATTGGGAGAACCTTCTAATCTCAATTCTCACTTTGTCTATGACACCATCTGTTGCATGTTAGATCTTGTAGATCCATTTAGAAGTCATCACTACCTTCCCTTTGACACAATCAAGATATACTTCCTACTCCCTCTAAGCTCATATCTTGTTTAGTACAATATTTCTCTTAACACAAATCACTAATTCTGGGAAAGTCCTCTTGTAATGATATTTGCTTCATTCTTCCACTAATTTCATCTACTTCCAGAGCCTTGGTAGACTTCAACATGTACCTACAATCCTCACTAGGAGGCCATGGAAGAACAATTATGACCAAGCAAAGGATACAAAGACAAGATACTAACTAATAGTAAAACAACAACAATAGTAATAATCAAATAAGAGATATATAAAATAATTATCTTTTGAGGATTATAGGAAATGCCAGATCCCTCTTGATCTAAGCCTTCTTGCATCCATCTTACAACTTTAACATCCTTTTCATTCCTTCCTTGCATAGGCTCAGGGTTTCTTCTTTCCGTGGAAGAACTGATCTTGGTCTAGTCCTAGGGTTTTGTCCATAAACCCCAGGGCTTTCTTATCCAAGCCCTTTTTTCCTACTAGGGTTTACAAACCCTAGAATAAAACAATGTAAACTTTGAAACGGGAACTATAAACTCAAAACGGGAACTCTCGCCAAAAGACCCCGAAAAAACATCAAAAACAATGCTAAAAGTGAAAAGTGTTGATGCTGGAATAACACATTTTTTTTTCTTGGGTAAATTTTCAACATGTTTTAAAAATGGGGGTGAAAACCAATTTTTTGCTCAAAAATTATCCAAAAAACACCCTCAAAACGAAAAGGGTTGATTCTGGAAGAACACTTTTTTTTTTTCAAAAGTAAAATTTCAACATTTTGAAATAATGGCATGAAATATTTTATCATGACCACGAAAAAACATTAAATTTAAAAAAATAATGAAAACATAAAATTATAAAAAAAAATAAATAAATAAAACAATGAAAAAACACAAAAAAGTAAAAAAAAAAAAAAACAAAAAAACAAAACATAGATTAACATATATAAAAAAAAAAAAAAAAAAAAAAAAAAAAAATCAATCATAAGATGTAAAAAGAACGAAATTAATGATAAGAAATAAAAAACTAAAAAAAAATAAAAAAAAATTATAAACAATTAAATAGTAAAAAAAATATTTAAAAAAAGCGGGAAAAAGGAGTTATCTTGTAAACCAAAAAAATTTGGCAAAAATATATATATATATATATATATATATATATGGAAAAGAAAAAAAACATTTAAAAGAAACAAAAAATTAAGTAGGTTAAAATAGAAAATTTAAAAACAAAAAAACAAAAAAAATTAAAATTAAAATTAAAAACAAACTAGATTTAAAAAAAATTAAATCTAATACTAAAAACAAATATAAAAATATATATATAAAAGACAAAAAAAAAAAAAAAAAAATGTTAAAAAAATTATCTCACAAACCATAAAATAATTTGGAAAACAAAAAAAACAAAATTAATATATATATATATATATATATATATATTAAGTAAGTAAAAATAGATAAATTAAAAAAATAACATTAGAAAAAACTGGGAAAAAAAAAACAAACTAAAAACAAACTAGTTTAAAAAAAAAAAATAGAAATTAATGAAAAAAAATAAAAAACTAATAAAATTAATATTAAAAAAAAACAAAAAAAATATTCAAATTATAAAAGAAAAAACAAAAAAAAATGTGTATTTCTTATTAAAAAAGAAAAAAGAAAAATTATTTTTTATTAAACATAGATATTTCATTTAAAAAAAGATTAATTTTTTTTTTTTTTTTTTTAAACAATCTTTTTTATTATTAAAAACAAATTTTATTTTTATTTTTATTTGAAAATAAAATTATTGAACATATATTTTATATTTAGAAAAAAAAAAAAAAAAAAAAAAAAAAAAAAAAAATCACCTATATTTTATATTTAGAAAAAAAAAATTACATTTACATTTTTTTCAAACAATGTTTTTTTATTTAAAAAAAAAATGATTTTTTTTTTTTTTTTAACAATTATTTTTTTAAAATAGTTTTTTTTTTTTATAATAAAAAAAAAGTTTTTGTTTTTTTTTTTTTTTTATAAACCAATTTAATTTTTTTAAAATAATTTTTTTTCCGTTATAATAAAAAAAGTTTTTGTTTTTTTTTTTTTAAAAACCAATTTAATTTTTTTAAAATAATTTTTTTCGTTATAATACAAAAAAGTTTTTGTTTTTTTTTAATAAACCAATTTAATTTTTTTTTTTTTTATTTAAAATTTTAAAAATTATTAAAAAAATTAAAAATTTCAAAAATTATAATTTATATTTTTTATTAATAAAAAAAAAAAAATTCCGTGCTCCTCCCCGGCCGCCTGTGGCAGCGCTGCCGTGGGCGGAGGGGCCTGCGCGTGGGCCCTCCGCCAACGGCAGCGCCGCCATGGGCGGCCGAGGGGCGGGGCCTCGATTCCGGGAATTGAGGCGCTGCCCCCCGGCCGCCCGTGGCGGCGCTGCCGTGGGCGGGCGCTGCCGTGGGCGGAGGGGCCGCGCGCAGGCCCTCCGCCCACGGGAGCGCCGCCACGGGCGGCCGGGGAGGGCCATGGATTTTTTTTTTTTTTTTTTATTAATAAAAAATATAAATTATAATTTTTGAAATTTTTAATTTTTTTAATAATTTTTAAAATTTTAAATTAAAAAAAAATTAGATTGGTTTAATAAAAAAAACAAAAACTTTTTTTATTATAACGAAAAAAAAATTATTTAAAAAGAATTAAATTGGTTTATAAAAAAAAAAACAAAAACTTTTATTTATTATAACAAAAAAAATTATTTTAAAAAAATAATTGTTAAAAAAAAAATAATTTTCATTTTTTTTTTTAAATAAAAAAACATTGTTTGAAAAAACATGTAAATGTAATTTTTTTTTTATAAATATAAAATATAGGTTTAATTTTTTTTTTTAAATATAAAATATATGTTCAATAATTTTATTTTTAAATAAAAATAAAAATAAAATTTGTTTTTAATAATAAAAAGGATTGTTTAAAAAAAAAAAATTAATTTTAATTTTTTTAAAATGAAATATCTATATTTAATAATTATATATATATATATATTTTAAGAAATACGCAATTTTTTTTTTTTTTTTTTTTAATTTTTTAATTTGAATATTTTTTTTGTTTTTTTTAATATTAATTTTATTAGTTTTTAAATTTTTTTCATTAATTTCTATTTTTTTTTTAAACTAGTTTGTTTTTAATTTGTTTTTTTTTCCCCAGTTTTTTCTAATTTTTTTTTTAATTTCTTTATTTTTACTTACTTAATATATATATATATTTTAATTTTGTTTTTTTTGTTTTCTAAATTCTTTTATGGTTTGTGAGATAATTTTTTTAACATTTTTTGTTTTTTTTTTTTTTAAATATTAATTTTACTACTTTTTTTAATTTTTTCATTAATTTTTTATTTTTATTTTTTATAATTAGTTTGTTTTTAATTTTTTTTCCCTAGTTTTTGCTAATGTTTTTTTTTTCCTCAATTTTTACTGACTTATATATATATATATTAATTTTGTTTTTTTTTTCCAAATTGTTTTATGGTTTATAAGATATTTTTTTTAACATTTTTTATTTTTTATTTTTGTCCTTTTTTATATATAATTTTTTATTTGTTTTTTAGAGACAATTATTTCATTTGGATTGAAAATTTAATTAACGACGTATAAATATGTAAAATATCGAAAATGAAAAATATCGACCTTCTTCTTTAAATATGCAAATCAATAAAAACCTCACTACAGAAAAAATAAAAACAAGAAAATATGAAGAGGAAGACCACTTCCAAAATTATTAAATTTACAAAATAATTATTTACATTTCATACATTAGAAAAGTTAAAGTCAAAAAAATAGGTTTTTTAAAAAAAGGGTTTGATGCAGAATAACCACTTTTTAAAATCAGCATGAAAATCACTACCATTCTAAAACGCAATGTACATAACAAGAATTTAAAAAAATTAAAGTGCCAAAAACTATGCTCTAAAAAAAACATGTGTGTTCTGCATCACCCCTTTTCAAAATCGGGTCACTTTTTTGCTATCTCTACAAAACGGGTAACAGTATCAGTTCCTGTTTCAAACTTTACATTGTTATAATCATATACAAATTTTCTTTTCCATATAAAAACATTCAACATATAACATGACATCAATCAAAGGATGTTCCATCTCAACGTTTGTCAAGTGTATACTTGATTATTGCTTCATCATTACTAGCAATGGTATTCTAGCAACTTTTAATCGAAGTTGCTTATACTTCAAATTAAGAATACTTCTAGTTCTACAAGTGGCTTATTTTTCTCAAGAGGAATTAAGTCTCCAATATTGAAGGGTAACTCAACG
Organism: Pinus tabuliformis; assembly: GCA_031772625.1. Lineage (NCBI taxonomy): Eukaryota > Viridiplantae > Streptophyta > Pinopsida > Pinales > Pinaceae > Pinus > Pinus tabuliformis. The sequence goes on along the minus strand of CM062816.1, from coordinate 954,799,603 downwards.
TCTTTTTCCATTGTAAGCTTTCTAGGTTAAGGATGAAGATTTACAAATCCTATCAGATCTTTCACAAGTGTTATGACCCTTGTTTTCTCAACTCCCTCTATTTCTGGAGCAACTTTCTTGTATCAAATCAAGTTGAGCATATTTTGTATGATTAACCATAATTAATAAGTACATCTTAGCCAATGTAATCATATTTATAGAAGTATAATGCAAGTCATCATGTATGATATATTTTCATAATAATAGATATACTCTGCTTTTGAATATGTATCCCAAGGAGATGTCCTTACATGAATACAATCTTGAACTTCATTCAACACATTATGCTTCAAGATTCCACACGGTCAGGTTGTATATCTTGTAGCAGATTTATCTCTTCAAAATTATGATGATATCATGACTAGTAGCTTTTACAAACCCTAAGTCCAAATAATTTATGTACAAATTGTCTTGTTGTATACAAGACAACAAGGTGATGGTAAGATGGTAACAAGGTGATGGTAAGATGCCTTTAGAGGAGAGGATTAGATCATCACATTTCATTTCCCTTCATAAAAAAATAACAACCTACATGTATTTGAGAAGGATTTAAATTCATTTCTCATCAATCATGAGATTTGACATTTTTATTATGCAAATAGTGTGCAAGGGATGCTCTATGTATAAAATTGTTGTAACATTTGGAGTATAAGCCAACTCGAGGCTTTGCTATGTGATTCCTTTAGAATGGAATTTTGAATGTTGCATAGATTATCATAAGACAATGTTTATGAATCCTCTAAGTGACTAAGACTTCTTCTTAGAAAACCTAGTCCAACATTTGACCAAACAATTTCTTTACATTTTGTTCTTGACAAAGAAATAAGGAATATGGAGAGAGCATACCCTGATGTAAATATAGAAAATCAAATATTTGAAGTTATCACATATAGAGAAGTCTAAATATGCAAGTAGAGTTCTTTGCAACTTTCAACAAGTATATAAACTAACTCAACATCTTCTCAATAAGGGATTTTGAAATATATGTAATGAATTATGAAAATATTTAGATGGACAAGGTGATGGTAAGATGCCTTTAGAGGAGAGGATTAGATCATCACATTTCATTTCGATTCATAAACAAATAACAACCTACATGTATTTGAGAAGGATTTAAATTCATTTCTCATCAATCATGAGATTTGACATTTTTTATTATGCAAATAGTGTGCAAGGGATGCTCTATGTATAAAATTGTTGTAACATTTGGAGTATAAGCCAACTCGAGGCTTTGCTATGTGATTCCTTTAGAATGGAATTTTGAATGTTGCATAGATTATCATAAGACAATGTTCAGGAATCCTCTAAGTGACTAAGACTTCTTCTTAGCAAAACTAGTCCAACATTTGACAAAAAAATTTCCTTACATTTTGTTATTGACAAAGAAATAAGGAATATGGAGAGAGCATACCGTGATGTAAATATTGAAAATCCAATGTTTGAAGTTATCACATATAGAGAAGTCTAAATATGCAAGTAGAGTTCTTTGCAACTTTCAACAAGTATATAAACTAACTCAACATCTTCTCAATCAGGGATTTTGAAATACATGTAATGAATTATGAAAATATTTAGATAGACAAACCATTGTATTTTTCATGCCTGAGCAGTAGAGAAAATAATTTGGATAAGATATTTATTTGTGTGATATATTCATGCTTGTATCAGTTTCAAAAGCATACTATCCAATTTCGACTTAGTCTTCAACAACATATAAGGATTCTTTTGGCCGACTTTTGAGGCCTCTTAAACAACAATAAGCAATAGGAGTAGGTCTAACTTTTTGAGGGAAGTAGTTCTATTCAAGAGGAGTATTTTTCCAGAATATTATTACGATCTCAAACAATTCTTCTAGACCTTCTAGAAGACAACTTTGAATTTTAGAGAGCAATATCAAAATCCTCTTTCATATGAGCTGAGTCTAGGCCTTAATAGAATTTGGATCTTTAACAAAAATAAGATTTCTTTCCATATACTTTGATATTTAATAAGAAAATTTAATCATACATCTTCGAACTTCCTTACAAAATTTTACTTAGCAATTTGTGGTCATATTCGACCTATGCAACCATATTCGGCCTCTGAGGTATTTCAGATTGAGATATAACCTCAAATAATCTCGGCCTTCATGAAACCAACTCTCTTGGCCCACTTGAGGTTAAAATGAGGCATTTTTCGGTCTCTTGAACTAGGGATAAGGTCATTTGGTTATAATGTAGGACTTCAACCCTTCCAAACCAGGTAGACTGGCCTCCTTAGAAACACTCTTAATGGTTCTCGACCATCTAAATAAAGTAGGCCTATAAAGAAGATGAAATTATTTTCAGCTACAAATTCTTAACCAACAATTCAGATCATTGTTGTAGAAGAATTATGTCTCCTTATTCAAGGCCACTCCTTCAAACCTAAGCTCTAATACCATGTTTTTTTTCATAGTGTCTTCTAAACTAATAATTACTTCTAATGATTTAATTATTTTTTCATATTCCCTTCCATCTTTAAGCAATTACATAGAAGACGTCAACAATATAATGTATATTCCAGTAGGATCATGACGAGATAGATAAAAGAAGAACCAAAGAATTTACCCTGGGAAAACCCACATGAGGGGAAACCCAACAACCTTTTCCTTAGAGAAATCCTTTAGTTCGACAAGAGACACACCTAAATCTTCTATTCATTCACAAGGTCAAATTGACCAGAAAAGAGACCTGTTCAAACCTAGTCCAACTCTTTCCTAGTCAAATAAAACGTTTACCCAAGAGACTTGGTCTACTCCAATTTGTTAGGGTAGATATTCAACCTGCTTCCTTTCCTTAGAAATTTGGTCCTACACCATCTCAAATATTTGGTCATCCTACTTTCCTCATAAATTCATTCATGCACCTTGTCAGAGATTCACTCCTACAATTTTCCTCAAAGATTAGATCATGTACCATGCCATCAATTCATCCTTTAGATGATCCAAACTCTACCTCAGAAGTGACTTATTCCTTGCCTTAGAAAGTTTGAGTTTCTTGCTTGAGATGAGGATGAAATGCTTTTATATATAGCCATCTTGTGATGTCGAATGGGTGCCTCTTTGACTGGGCCAACTTAACTATGAGGAGGGCCAACTTGGCTTCTTTGGAGCCAAAAATCTAATGTTTCAAAATCAAAATTTTTATCTTTTGAAAAGGACATGAAGAATATGCCTTAAATTTTCTGTTTTGAGGCTGGCATGGCGATATGCTTTATATTTATCACTGAAATATTAATTATGAAGACCAACCATCACTACAAAATTAAACTGGAAGAACTAAGGTTCAATTTTGTTTGTATGTGGAAGGATTGAAACACAATCTCTTGAGTGTCAGTCAAATGTGTGATCAAGGGTATAATCTCACATTCAATTCCAAAAGATGTGAAATCATAAATGTTGATACAAGAAAGATGGTGGCAAATGCTAACAAAAATTTGGGTAATGTATACATTATTGATGCAACACAAAGAGAGAAATGTTATGTAGGAAAAATAAAGGAGAGTTGGCTATGGAACAAAAGATTGTGACACATCAATTTTGATAATTTGGTAAATGTTACAAAAGCACAAGTTGTAAAGGACATGCCAAAGATATAAAAACCACATAATGGCATATATAAGGTATTCCACTTTGGAAAACAAACCAGTGTGTTCTTAAAAAAAAAGAATATTCTACATCCAGGCCTTTGGAAATAATTCACACAGACCTTTGTGGACCAGCTAGGACTCAAACATGGAAAGGTGAAAAGTATTTTATGTTGTTCATTGATGGTTATACAAGAATGAAATGGGTTACCTTCCTTAGATAAAAATGACAGGATTTGGAGAAATTTAAAGCTTTCAAGGGTTTAGGTGAAACTAAGACAAATATAAAAATAAAATTCTTGAGAACTGGTAAAGGAGGAGAGTTCACTTCAAATGAATTCAAATTTAATTGTGAACATCATGGAATTACAAGACAATTTACTATTGCAAGAGCTCAATAATTTAATGAAGTGACTAAAAGAAAAAAATCGACAAGTATAAGAGATGGCCAGATCCATGCACTTTGAAGCTCAATTACTAGATCGGTTTTGGGGTGAAGTAATGTACACAATAGTCTATATCTTGAACAAAACTCAAATAAAGTTAAACAATGCTAAAACTCCCTACAAAGTATGGAAATGTATAACAATGCATGTATAACATCTCAAAGTGTTTGGAAGCAAATGCTATATTAAGGTAAATGAAGATGATTTAGGGAAATTTGATTCCAGATCTAATGAAGGATTTTTTCTATGATATGCATATAGAAGCAAGGTATACCTATGTTACAACAAAAGGAATCAAAAGGTTGTTCAATGCATTAATGTAATAATAGATGAAACATTTCCTCGAACCGAGCCACAACCAATTATCTACCAAGAAGCATGGGAAGATGAAAATCGAGATGAAGAGCATGATGAAAAACAAAGAGAAGAAGGTTATCCATTGCATTCAAAAATTTAATCTAGGTATGTCCAAAAGAATCATCTAGATATCCAAATTCTTGGAGACAAGGAATTAGGAGATCAAACAAGAAGGAAGCTTGTCATCACAACCAACCATGATGACTTAGATCTTTTATCCCTGTTGGAGCCTCAAAGCTTCTTCTAGGCTAGTCAAGATGAACATTGGGTTAAGGCCATGAATGAATAACTATATCATATTGAGAAGATTGATACATGGGAGTATCTACTAATACCTAAGAACAAAAATGTGATTGGAAGAAAGTTGGTATACAAAAATAAGCTCAATGAAGATGGACAAGTTGTGAAAAACAAAGAAAGACTTGTATGTAAATGGTATGCATAAGTTGAAGGTGTGGAATTTGAAGAAACATTTTCTCTAGTAGCTAGACTTGAAGCAATATTAAAGATGTTCTTGGATTTTACAAGATTTAAGGGCTTTAAATTTTATAAAATGGATGTAAAATCAACATTTTTAAATGGATAACTACAAGAAGAATTTTATGTTGGGTAGTCGTAAGGATTCCAGCCATCAGAAGATAAGGATTATGTGTGTAGACTAAGGAAATCCTAGTATGGTTTAAAACAAGCACCTAGGGCCCGATATTATAGATTGGATAATATCTTCAACAACAAGGCTTCAAGAGATATGCAACAAACAATAACCTTTACATCAAGATTGAAAATATAACTTGCTCATCATTGTTTCCTATGTGGATGACATAATGTTTGGAAGTAATGTTTATTCCATGAGCAAATGTTTTGCAACTAACATGTGGGAGTCTGAAATTTCCATGCTAGGGGAACTATATTTCTTTCTTGGGTTGTGTGTTCATCAATCAGAAAAATGCATATTTATCTCTCAAACCAAGTACATTAAAGAAATATTAAATAAGTTTGGTATGGAAAATTATGTACCTGTGAGCATTCCCATGACAATAGGATGCAAGCTCAATAAGGATTATGAGTCTCCAAAAGTAAATTATACCATGTATAGGTCCATGATTGGAAACCTTCTTTACTTAACAATATAAAGAATAGATATCATGCAAGAGATAGGCCTAGTGGGCATATTTCAATCAAGCCTAACTGATTCTCATGTGAATGTAGTCAAAAGGATATTTAGATATCAATAGGGAATAACATATCATGTCTTGTGGTATGCCAGGGGAACATATCTTACTATCAGAGCTTATACATATGTAGATTTGTCTGGAAGTGTTGATTATAAAAGGGCGCCAATGGAGGAGGCTTCTTTTAAGGTAGTTTTCTAGTCTCCTAGCTAAAAAAGAAGCATACTTCCATTTCTCTATCCACTACTGAAGTAGGATATATTGAAACAACATCATTTTGTACTCAAGTATTATGTATGAAGAAGAGTCTCAAGGATCTTCAAGAAAGCAGTGATCAACCTATCCCTATCATGTGTGAAAACACCAATGCTATCAATATCTCAAAAAACCCTATTATGCATTCTAAAACAAATCACATTCCTATAAAGTACCATTGTCTTAGAGAAAAATTTGTCAATCAAACTATCAGATTGGAATACATTCCAAGAAAAGAACAAATTGTATATATATTTACTAAACATTGAGCTAGAGAAAGTTTTGAATATCCTAGACAAAAACTGGTTCTTTCTCACAAGGAAGAATTACCCACTAATTCTAGCTAAGAAATATGTTAGTGGAAGGGAGAGTTCAAGAATATGGTATGCAAAAGAACAATGGGAGTATATGCCCTTTTCCATTGATGTCAAAGGAGGAGAATAAGTAGACATAAAGAGAAGAAAAATCTACAGGGAGATAAGGGGAGTACAATCAACAAATAGATAGGGAGAGTCTAGCCCAAGATCACCAATTAATAGCGGATGTTTGGTGATGTTTCCATGAATACCAAAGGGGAAGATTGTTGCACATATGTTTTCATTGATGTCAACTACAATGTCATTGATTTCAAAGATAAACAACATGGAAGACTATTGAATGTGTGTTGCCATTATGAATAACATGTTATCTAATTTTTAGTTTGGATACCATATATTTGAAGGCATTTCTTCTCTATTCCCTAATCCAAATGAGAATGAATGTTGAATGGTTGTGTTGGGCCGTTAATATGCCATTATTATTATCACTTGTGAATGCTTATTTCACCCATTTCTACCATTCTTCATCACGTCATTTGTCATAATTTATCATATAATTCTACTTTACAATGATTTATGCTCTTATGAATGAATATTATTTCTTCTCCTTTATTTCTAATAAATTGATGATTATGCATGATTTTATCAATGAAAGTTTAATAAATTGGTTATAACATTATTCACCATTTTTAGCCTCCAAGATAATTTCCAGATTGAAGATTTGATCATTAAAAGTGCCAACTCAGAAACGCGCTGGAATAAGAAGTGATAGTTTTGCAGTTGAGATTCTGAGCAAATGAAGCAGAATCTGGAAAATCTGGAACATGGGTTTTGTCCAAAACGGACCCAATTAACTTTAGTAATGAACAGTTTGCCCAAATTCGGCTTTTACTGAGAGAAACGCAAGGTTCTTTGAGCACGATTTTCTCAGATTTGTTGTGGCGGCCGTCCTCCAAATCTCAGCTGCAAAGCCAAATTCGTCTTGCTCTTGTTGAAAGCTGGATGGAAATATATCTTTTTGTTTATCAATTGGTTGGAAACAATCTAATTTTGTAATAGAAATCATGTTGTACTTATGTTGATTGTAACTGCTCTCTGATCTCTCTTTATTTAAATCACAACAGAGATCAGAGAGGGGGTGATTTCAGAGGGATTCGAATGATGGAATTGAGGATGAATTAGAGCTTCAGAATTGAGGATGGCAGAGAGAATGGATAATGGCTGAGAGATTGAGAGATTTCTTGTTGTAATCCACTGTAACTCTGCTCTGATATTTTAATATAAATCTAGTTGCCATTTCATCCTTGATCCTGAAGTAACCCAGCAGCATCCGCTGGCGGCTAAGGGCCCAGCCTCTGGTGGAGTACGCTGCTGCTATATTATATCTTTATGCTTCATGTGTGGTTTGATTTCTTTCTTTTACTCTATTCAGTAATCTGATGCATTTTACTGTTTTACATATTAGCGCTATTAGATATACTTGATTGGATACTATCGTTATCTGCAACAGGAATGCTATGTTATCATTTTAACTTTGTATCGCATTGCTGTTCCTTTTGATAATTGATATAACATTGCTGTTCCTTACAGATTGTCATTCGATTACAGATTAACCGCGCTGTATGTTCCTAAATCGGTACAACTGTATGATGTATTCTTAAATTGTGACTGTTGTTTATTCGGGATTGCTGTTCCGTTACAATTGCTGTTACTTTATAACTGTGATTCATGCATATTGTATCAAAGCTCGGATTACTGTCCCTTTTAATGATAAGTGTGTTGCGTGCTTGATTTGGATTGTTGTACATTCATATTTAGTTGCTGTTCCATTTCTGAATTGTTGTTTCATTTCAATTGCTGGTCTATTTCAAGATTGCTGATTTGTTGTTTCATTTACTTGCCATTTCTTAAGGATAGACTCAGGCTGTAGTGAGTGTCAGCTTCTGCTATTTGGCTCCCAGACCTCTAATTTGCTCCCATCAGTTATGAAAGGGATAGGTTATTGCCACCAAACCCTTGGCTGATGTGCTGTTCTATTTCATTGTTATTTCCTTTACTTGCCATTTCATTTATATTCATCAAGGACGATCTCAGGCTATAGTGAGCCCCAGCATCTGCTACTTAGCTCCCAGACCTCGGATTTGTTCTCATCAGTTATGAAAAGGATGGGTTATTGCTACCAAACCTTCGACTGATGCAATGCTTGGTGTGATTTAGCCTTTTGAAGTAGTTAAGTTGTAGACATGCACCCATTTACTTTGTTGTTCATTTCTATTGATTAATTGCACTAGTTTGCTTTTAAAGAGTTTTCCTAGTTTACTTTCAATGGCAACTTTAGTTCAAGTTCGATTTCCTTTTGATTGCTTTAAAGCAGGACTGTCAACTGTAGAGAACATTGGTTATTGCTTCCTCGTTCCCAGATTGATTGTCTTGTTCCGGTTTGATTTCAATTGCATCAATCTCTAGAGGAATGAGTTATTGCTACTGTATCCTCAATTGATGTTTGCTGAGTGAATAGTTGGATTTCAGAGCATTTGAGTTTATGTTATTGTTAGATTTCTTTTTTAAGCATTCATTTACTTTTGTAGCTTTTAAGCACTATACTACAAAACATTACTCTTGAGTAAATAGCCGCCTCAGACTGAGTACACTCTTGAAATAAAAAGTCGTCCCTGGGTTGATAATTAATGTGAAGGTAATTAGGAGTTTAGAAGACACCTTTTTATCGCTCGACATTTTGGCGCCGTTGTCGGGGAGAGTGTAGCCATTTCTAAAGAGTAGTGTGAATCTAATGAGTGCCTGCTAGGGAAGAGTTGGATCTTAAAAACGGAAGGTAAGAACATGCGTGTGGAGCATGTAAAAGCCCTGCTCCACTGTCCGCTTTCCTAACAGATTTGTTGTTGCTTTGTTGGGTAGAAATAGATGTTTGAATTTTTGTGTGAATGAATTAAAAGAAAAAAATAGAAATTTTGAAAAACAAATCTCATGATTTCTCTCAAGTGGTGATGTAAGCACCACCCATTTCACTAATCGATTGACAGGAACATTTGAAGAAGGGGCCTCGAAGAAACACATGAAGAACATCTTCTATTATGGTAAGAAATGGATCACATTTTTACTTTTGAATTTCCTATCAAAGATCTAGGAGGAGTGACACAAATGCACATAATTCCCCCATTGTCTCTACCAAATTTTCATGGCTTGACAAATGAAGATCCAGATACATTCTTATTTGAGTTCGAAATACTTTGTAGAGGATATGATTATTGTACTAATGATCAAAGATTGAAAGTGTTTCCTCTTACTCTAAAAGGAGCAGCTCTCCGATGGTTCATGAGCCTAGGTGGGAATTGCATCCAAACATGGGAGGACATGAAGAACATATTCTTGAAGAAGTACCAAGACTATTGCAAAACCAATGAAGATATTTTCGGTATGATACAAGGGGAAGATGAAAGTTTGGAGGATTATGTAGATCGATTTCATTATAACCTTCAAAAATCAAAGCATAAGCATTTGGAAAAAGAGATCTTAAAAATACTCCTTCTTAAAGGAATCAAAGATGAATTTTTAGAACTCTTAAATCTGATAGGAAAAGGTGATGTTTTTCAGTTATCATATGATGATGTTTGTGAATTGTGCATAAGGTATTCAAGAGGAATCTCCAAGGCTGGTAAGAATTCTAGAGATGTTTGTTCTTTCTTTTCCAAATCTGCTACAAGAATAGGAGACATAAGAGCTGAAATCAATACTTTATTTGAAAATTTTAAAGTTGATTTTATTAGCTCTCTAAGTTCAAAATTGGATGGTTTGCAGGTTCGGAAAAATCAAGAATTTGATGAAGTGTTTTCCACTCATGACCGAAAGGAGCAGTCCATAGATAGTTGTTCTTCCTTATCTAGGATGGAAGTAGCATATCAAAGAGATGAGGAAGATGCAACAAAGTCAAAACCATGGAAATCATGGCCTACAGGTATGGTTCAAAACACTTCCTCTTCATTCTCTTACTTGCATAATCCATTATGGAATACTAATGTGTTAGGGCAGCCATGTCAATTTCAATATAGCCACCAGTCTTGTTTACAAGTTGGGCATGGTTCATCTTATGATGGCATGACTACTCTCCCTCATCTTGTAGCACAAACATATTCTCCATATTTTTCACCAGCTCTTCCACAACATCCTGCTTGCATACCAAATTCATCCACTCAACCCAATCAACCACATCATCACAATGCTCCATTCCTTACACATTTTCCTGCTCAACTAATTCCACACCCTCACCATAATAAACCAGTACAACATGCTTACAATGTTGAACTGCCAAATTTACCCACCCTTCCCACCCATTCTATCTCACACGTGCCATTAGAGAAAACTTATAATGAGATTCAGAATGTTTCAAATTCAAAAATTGTAGAAGCTATGGAAGAAAATGAGGTTTCTTATAGTATGTATCAACAAGCTATTTTAAAAGCTCAAGAACTTCATGATCTGATGGATATGAGAAATCAAGAAAGTAATGGATACATTGAACATTGGTTTCACTCCATCATTTGTTTGCAACATCACTCTATGCTTCAACAATTTTTGATACCATTTTTTGAAGGGAAGTTGGCTTCTCATACCCTAATATCCATTAACATGCATTTTTCAAATTTGGGTATGTGCATACATGAAACCCTATTTCGAAAATGGTTCCATTGGAAGTACTCCTATACGTAGTCATATTCATCTTTCAAATCAAAATAGGTTAGTGTAGAAAATAAAATAAATAAGGGAATAAATAAATGCATTTTGTTTTTTTTGTAAAACTAGTTGTTTCTTTTGTTGCAGCACGCTATTGAAATCAACATCGATGATAAATGTTTCAATTCATTTGTATATGTAGATGATTTATAATAGAAATAACAATTCTACAAACACTTATATTCATCTTTATCATCAATATGAAAAAATGGTTGAATATCATTTTTTTGGCTTGCGGGCTTGATGAGATTTATGGAAAAACAGTCGGGACAGTCATGTTTTGAGGGACCAAAAGTGAATATTTTTAAAATAGGTTTCTACCCTAGGTATCCCTTGATGTATACTTTCCAACCCAATTTGAATCACTCAATTTGGATTTGAAACGAAAAAGTTAGAAACAAAACATTGACAAGGTGTCTAGCAGGCAGCTTAGGAACAGAGTTGGGACAGTCAATTTTTGGAGGCCTAAATGAATGAATTTTTAAAACCTATTTCTATGGTAGATTCCCCTATGAATCTAGTTTACAATGCAATTGGAATCACTCATTTTTGATATTGTATGGGGAATTTATGATCAAAATACTGACTGTCTATCGTAAATCAACACTCTTAAAACTTTGTCTTTCCAGCTGTTCCTTAAAGTATTTGACCTATCAATTATTCTTGTCTTCAAAACCTGTTTCTATTGGAGATAAATAAATGAATATAATTTCATTTCCAATTTAAATAATTCAAATCCGACATCAAACGAAGAATCTATGCTTAAAACATTCACTGTTGTTCTAAGTGGGGTAATCGAAAATGACTCTGTTATGCAGGTTGTTCTAACTAAAATTGACATATCATATCATTGAATTTTTAAAACCTGTTTCTATTGGAGATACGCCTTTGAATTAGCTCTCATTTCACTTTGGAATCACTCAATTTGGACGAAAAACAAAGAAGTTGTGATTAAAACACCGCTGGTTAGTATGGTCGACCACTGCTCTCCCGCAGGTGACAAATAAATTTTACTTTGTTATTTTCTCTGTGGATTTGTTATATAGAGTAACTACTTGTTAGTTTTTTTGCATAATTCTTGGATTAGGGGAGCCCGATCACCTCTCTTTCTCCATGATTTGATGTTTTATTGCAGGTAGACACTCGTTTTTTGCAGGTCTTGGGAAAATAAAGAAGGTCAATTTATGGACGAGTGATTTTTGAAAGAAATTTTAATGAAACAAATGAATTTCATCCAAGTCATTACCCAACGGATTCATAATAGAAGAAATGAAGAATTGATTTCGATTTGAAGATTCATGGCTTGTCACTGCTGCCAAAACATTTTTCAAAAAGATCATTTTTTTTACATAATAGCTGTTGTAACTTAATTTACATATTGTTTTTAAATAAAATGTTGTTTCTTTTCTAATTTCTATTATATTTTGTGTTTCAGGTATTGCTTCATTCAAAGTGTAACTCATCATCAACATCAATGCCGTGAACAACTAATTTGTTTTTTTTGCATGTTTGCATTTTATGATTGTCCATTTTGCTGTTCCTTTCTGAATAGAACATCACTTCTGCACTTTCACGTTTTGCTGTTCCTTTCTGAATGGAACATCACTTCTGCACTTTCACTTTTTGCTGTTCCTTTCCGAATGGAACAACACTTCTGCACTTTCACTTTTTGCTGTTCCTTTCCGAATGGAACAGCACTTCTGCACTTTTACTTTTTGTTGTTCCTTTCCGAATGGAACAACACTTCTACACTTTCACATTTTGCTGTTCCTTTCCAAATGGAACAATACTTCTGCACTTTCACACTTTTGCACTTTTACATTTTGCTGTTCATTTCCAAATGGAACAACACTTCTGCATTTTCACTTTTTGCTGTTCCTTTTCGAATGGAACAACACTTTTGCACTTTTACGTTTTGCTGTTCCTTTCCAAATGGAACAACACTTCTGCACTTTCACGATTTGTTGTTCCTTTCCGAATGGAACAACACTTCTGCACTTTTCATTTTTGCTGTTCCTTTTCCAAAGGAATGGCACTTGCATTTTTGCTGTTCCTTTTCCAAAGGAACGACGCTTTTCATTTTTTTGCTCCAAAGGAGCGACACTTTTGATTTTTGTTGTTCCTTTTCCAAAGGAACGGCACTTGCGTTTTTGCTGTTCCTTTTCCAAATGAACAACACTTTTCATTTTTGTTGTTCATTTTCCAAAGGAACGACACTTGCGTTTTTACTGTTCCTTTTCTAAAGGAACAACACTTTTAGTTTTTGCTGTTCCTTTTTCCAAAGGAACGACATTTGCATTTTCACACTTTTTTTATGTGTATTTTTGCTTTTTGGTGTGCATTTCCTTTGTTGCTCCCTACAAGGAACAACACTTTTTTTGAGTGTTTTTGCTGTTCCTTCAAAGAAGCTACACTTTGGGATTATTTTCAAGAGCAACCTTTCCTTCCTCTTGTGGGATTATTCCTAATTCATCTCAACCACATTTTAACTGATTCCATTTTATGGCATGAAGTACACTACTTTTATGAGGACAAGAATTATGGATTCTTTTGAAGCGAGTTAATATCATTCACGTTATCATCTTTAACAGGACAACTCCTTGATGATAGAATTTTTTCAAAAGGGACACAATTATTTATATATTACTTTACTGCATTGTTTTCTGTTGTACATGATACTGATTGATCATCTTAATACCATGTTGGTTCCATCCTCCCTCGTTATAATCTTCTCTGTCTGTAATAAATGAGATTATGGGTATATTTTTCTATTGACATGTTCAACTTCTTCCACCATCCCTGCTCTTAAGGAGTACTGAGCCTCCCTCTTTTTATCATAAAAATGTGTAATAACAACAAAATTTTGTTCACAGATGGAGGATAGGGGGTCTCATTACGAGCCAGCCTACCATGTTCATAAGGTTGTAACAAAGTGACATTCCCATTATGGCCACCACACCAGGGTTATGATCCACTGGATAGCCAAATTATCCTTGGAACAGGAGGTCTCATCACGAGCCAGCTTGATCACTTTTGCTACATCCCAGTGAATGGCAGTGTGATTATCTAGTTACCATGCCAGCACACTGATCTCTTCTGTAGAACAACACTGTAACTCTCCATTTATAAATTGAGGATTCTGGCTCATTTGGGTTAAAAAGCAACCCTGCCGAGGCTATGGACGCCTACTGGCAGCAGCGGCTCTGCTTATGGTATTGAAGTTATATCTTATCATCAATTATTATTATAATACCCTTTTCTTATTTTTTTTTTTTTATCAGAGAAGTTATTTCCTTAACTTTTTCCCTGTTTTGAACCTTTATGCATGAGAAATTGTTGTATGATCAATCACATCATTTTCAGTTAGAATACTGTCAGCAAAGCATCTTTTTAGCATATTGTTGTCAATTTTCATTTTGCATAAACTATCATCAATCCAAAGCGTCCTATCTCTTATTCATAACTATCTTTACTCACTTTGCTCTCAATATAACCATAACTTTCACCGTCCTATCATTGATAAGTGTACTCTACTTCATTTACTGATATATTGTTCATTCCATTGCCTTGCCGTCAGCACCACCCCTTTCATATGCTTTATGGTTATGGAACCCATTTTCCAATTGGAGGGGGGAATGTATGCATTACGAGATTGCATGCGATATGATTACTGCACTTTGCCATTACTTCTTGATTTGACAACATCTTAGTTTTGCATGTATACATAAGTTTTTCTAATTGAAATTTTGCATGCATCTTATCTGTTGCTATTCAAAGCTAACACTATGGATTCAAGAACATTGTATGCAAAATAGTGCTTTGTTTACAGGAGAACAACAAGTATGGGCAAAATTCTATTCGTAGCATGACCACACTATTGCACTTAACAGAAGAGGCTCGCGAACGTGAACAATTCTTCAGACATGATGTGCTTACCTGGATTCCACCTTTTGCATCACTTTCAGCACCAACTCAGCTTCAACAACTGCCAGTCCATATATGTCATTTCACATTTTTCTTTTTGGAGGTAAAACTCGAGGTAAAATAGCATAATTTTCTGATTTATTACGAATTTAGGAGAATTTAATGAAAATCCATTTTGAGCATTATTTATCATCCTTCATTCCACATCTTTACCACTTCCCCTTTTTCAGCAGCATATCATTTTCGAGTGTGGGGGAGTGTTCCTTTCATTCATTTCTTTCTTATGACCATGTCATTCATATTCTTTATCATCCATTGCTATTCTTATTCCTTCTCAACACCTCCCTTCTTCCATGTTGTTTTACACCAAGCATAGAATTCGACAGATAGTAGCAACCACCTCTATTTGTTTTCTAGCATCGCATGAGGGCATGCTAATTTTTCAATGAGGGGGAGGAATTGCTACGCATGATGGATGTTTTCTATTTTCTTTCTCATTTAAGGCATACAATTTCAGTGTAGAAATTGATTTCCATAATATTTTTAAAGCTATGAACTCAATTCTTGTGATTTTTGGAAAACACAGACGTATCATTAATACAAACCCAGACAATTTCAAGATAAATTGGTTCATAAAATTTCGGAAATTATGCACTCTCACCTACAACCATTTTGTTTATATTTCATGATCCGTGCATCAAAACAGTCTGATTTTTGGATCATAAAGGCATTCATATATTATAAATTTATTTGCCAAATTTCAACAAAAGCTGGTTTGTAGTTTTTGAGAAAATGGTTAATGAAGTTTGTTGTTACTTATATCATATTTTGCTGCAACTTCATACATATAAGTTGAATGTCAACGTAAAAATTGTTATGCCTTCATCAAGATTGCTAAAATTGAATATTCATTAATTAATGAAGCATTCATTTGTTCTCAAATTTTTATTGCTTGGTTAACACTTGGGTTTTGTCTTGGGGTTGTATGAGGACATGCAATATATTCAGTTTATTTGTTGCATGAGGACATGCAATATATTGAGTGTGGGGGTATGTTGGGCCGTTAATATGCCATTATTATTATCACTTGTGAATGCTTATTCCACCCATTTCTACCATTCTTCATCATGTCATTTGTCATAATTTATCATATAATTCTATTTTACAATGATTTATGCTCTTATGAATGAATATTATTTCTTCTCCTTTATTTCTAATAAATTGATGATTATGCATGATTTTATCAATCAAAGTTTAATAAATTGGTTATAACATTATTCACCATTTTTAGCCTCCAAGATAATTTCCAGATTGAAGATTTGATCATTAAAAGTGCCAACTTAGAAACGCGCTGGAATAAGAAGTGACAGTTTTGCGGTTGAGATTCTGAGCAAATGAAGCAGACTCTGGAAAATTTGGAACATGGGTTTTGTCCAGAACGAACCCAATTAACTTTAATAAAGAACGGTTTGCCCAAATTCGGCTTGTACTGAGAGAAACACTGGGTTCTTTGAGCACGATTTTCTCAGATTTGTTGTGGCGGCCGTCCTCCAAATCTCAGCTGCAAAGCCAAATTCGTCTTGCTCTTGTTGAAAGCTGGATGGAAATATATCTTCTTGTTTATTAATTGGTTGGAAACAATCTAATTTTGTAATAGAAATCATGTTGTACTTATCTTGATTGTAACTGCTCTCTGATCTCTCTTTATTTAAATCACAACAGAGATTAGAGAGGGGGTGATTTCAGAGGGATTTGAATGATGGAATTGAGGATGAATTAGAGCTTCAGAATTGAGGATGGCAGAGAGAATGGATAATGGCTGAGAGATTGAGAGATTTCTTGTTGTAATCCACTGTAACTCTGCTATGATATTTTAATATAAATCTAGTTGCCATTTCATCCTTGATCCTGAAGTAACCCAGCAGCATCCGCTGGCGGCTAAGGGCCCAGCCTCTGGTGGAGTACGCTGCTGCTGTATTATATCTTTATGCTTCATGTGTGGTTTGATTTCTTTCTTTTACTCTGTTCAGTAATCTGATGCACTTTACTATTTTACATATCAGCGCTATTAGATATACTTGATTGGATACTATTGTTATCTGCAACAGGAATGCTATGTTATCATTTTAACTTTGTATCGCATTGTTGTTCCTTTTGATAATTGATATAACATTGCTGTTCCTTACAGATTGTCATTCGATTACAGATTAACCGCGCTGTATGTTCCTAAATCGGTACAACTGTATGATGTATTATTAAATTGTGACTGTTGTTTATTCGGGATTGCTGTTCCGTTACAATTGTTGTTACTTTATAACTGTGATTCATGCATATTGTATCGAAGCTCGGATTACTGTCCCTTTTAATGATAAGTGTGTTGCGTGCTTGATTTGGATTGTTGTACATTCATATTTAGTTGCTGTTCCATTTCTGAATTGTTGTTTCATTTCAATTGCTGGTCTATTTCAAGATTGCTGATTTGTTGTTTCATTTACTTGCCATTTCTTAAGGACAGACTCAGGCTGTAGTGAGTGTCAGCTTCTGCTATTTGGCTCCCAGACCTCTGATCTGCTCCCATCAGTTATGAAAGGGATAGGTTATTGCCACAAAACCCTTAGCTGATGTGTTGTTCTATTTCATTGTTATTTCCTTTACTTGCCAGTTCATTTATATTCATCAAGAACGATCTCAGGCTGTAGTGAGCCCCAACATCTGCTACTTAGCTCCCAGGCCTCGGATTTGTTCTCATCAGTTATGAAAAGGATGGGTTATTGCTACCGAACCTTCGACTGATGCAATGCTTGGTGTGATTTAGCCTTTTGAAGTAGTTAAGTTGTAGACATGCACCCATTTACTTTGTTGTTCATTTCTATTGATTAATTGCACTAGTTTGCTTTTAAAGAGTTTTCCTAGTTTACTTTCAATGACAGCTTTAGTTCAAGTTCGATTTCCTTTTGATTGCTTTAAAGCAAGACTGTCAACTGTAGAGAACATTGGTTATTGCTTCCTCGTTCCCAGATTGATTGTCTTGTTCCGGTTTGATTTCAATTGCATCAATCTCTAGAGGAATGAGTTATTGCTACTGTATCTTCAATTGATGTTTGCTGAGTGAATAAGTTGGATTTCAGAGCATTTGAGTTTATGTTATTGTTAGATTTCTTTTTTAAGCATTCATTTACTTTTGTAGCTTTTAAACACTATACTACAAAACATTACTCTTGAGTAAATAGCCGCCTTAGACTGAGTACACTCTTGAAATAAAAAGTCATCCCTGGGTTGATAATTAATGTGAAGATAATTAGGAGTTTAAAAGACACCTTTTTATCGCTCGACAGGTTGAATAACCTGTTATGAGATATTTCCAATATTATATGGAACTTCTCCTAACTCCACAAGAATCAAGAGGAAAATAAAGTTGAAGTGGAGTAATCATATTATAGTCATATCCAGGTTTCATCAATGTATCCAAGCCTCTTTAATATATCCGGGCATCCACTCCCTTTGTTGTAAAAGTCATTAGCTTAACAATTGGATACTAGATACATCCAGATAAGTTTATATGTATTTAGGTATCGAGGGGGTGCAAAAAAGAGATTTTTAATGAAAAACATCATATTTTCATATTTATTCCTTAGCCAACAAGCAGACCCCATCTGACATGGCAATACGGGTGGTGTGGTAGGTGGCAAGTACCAAAAATGTGGAAGTATTTGAGAATGACACATGGTAGTGTGTTTACTTGGTAGATGAAATATCTAAATATCCATGTAGCAAGTTCTGATTGGTTGTTAGAGTTTCAACGTGACAACTCCTAAAGTCTTAAGATTTGCACTAGGGACTAGTTTGGTGAAGGTCTCCTAGGTATTTAGTTTTTGGCTAAAATGGTGATGAGCAAGGCCAATTGACCCAAAAAGAATAGAAGGCATAAATTCCAAGATATTCAAGCATTCAATGATCTGGGCTGTATGCAGAAAAGTCAATTAACAAAGGATTAGATTTAGATACAATTATGAAGAGCCTTGTTGAAGTTCCATGAGCTATCTAGCTTATCTGACATCTAGGGGTGTGCATGCATTGACACTGGTGAAAGGATCATATACATATTCAATGAAGAAGGAGCTTGGTTAATGTAAAAAGGAATATGGGTATTTGGGGGTAAGTAATGCTTGCTAGCTAAAGGTAAGCCCATATAAAGATTCAAGTAAATATGAAGAATTAGGTCAAAGTTTTGATCAAGTATGTTTTTGTGTAGAAGTCATAGAAAATACTTCTAGCCTCTAGTTTATTTGGGCCATAAGCAAGTGTGCACCATAAGAAAAGGCCCAGATTCCTGAATAATCAAAGCTCGCAATTTAAGGTTGTAGTCTTGCACTCAGTCGCAAGAGATAATGTTGAAGCCCTTGGAGCTAGAGTTAGAAAGAAAATTTGGGTAAAAAAATGGTCTAAGTCTTGAGTAAGTTGTTACAAGCAAGTGGACTCGCATATGGCTTTAATGGTATATCTATTTAACTCAGGTTCTATTGTGTGGTTTCGTGAAATTAAATTTTATCCCATGAGAAGCAAAGGAATGATTGAAATAGGTTTTATTTGGGTCCTCCATATTGTATTTCCAATTGAGAAAATAAAATGAATAATCCTATTTTTTCTAGATCATCCTCCATGGAATTTCGACCCTGCCATGAATAATGGATCTAATATAGTATAAATAATCCAAAGATGTTTGGAATCCATGGGAAGGATTTTCCTAATAGTCTTAGAAGTGTTTTTTCATGTGTTGTGGTTATGTGGTGCAAAAATTTTGTAGAGGATATGTACATAAGAGGCTAGAGGATAAGTTCAAGGGATGCCTGTGAAGCCAAGCTGGATACAAAATAGGGAGAAATGTGCAGAACATAGCAGTAATACAAAATATAGCTAAAGACATAAACAAATGATTCAATTAAGTATTTTCACGTTGGTGCATGCATGTATCCAAGGGGTTGGTTCCAGTAAATCATCTTAGGGGGTTGGTGTCTCCTTTTTATTGGTGCCAATAAAACATTTCATGGGTTTTGTGCCTCCTTCTGGTTGGTGCCAAAAAATCAATGTAATAGTAGGTTGGTTCTCTTAAAAGATGATTAGAACCGATACATTGATACATAGATAAATATTTATATCATTCCAGGAGGGTTACAATGGTCTAACTGTCTGACTAGACTCTTAACTATTCTGACTTTATTTATCTTAACAATTGTCTTTAAATTATATGTTTTCTGACTCACCTGGGCTAGTCAACTGAGTCGACTAGCCCCTCCAACATGTCCCTACCTCTTCTTTAAAGTTGTACTCTTTCTCACCTTGCAACTCTTAATAAGGTGATTTCTCCTCTTCCTGTAGCTCTTCCCACACTAGAGGAAACGTCCCATGTTTTTTTTGGGGGGCTACTTGTCTCTTCCACTTGGATTACTATACAAAAGACCTCTTTATTTTGAGTAGAGGCATTTTCCCTTGGCCTATTCCTCATAAA
The DNA here is from genome assembly GCA_031772625.1 of Pinus tabuliformis. NCBI lineage: Eukaryota > Viridiplantae > Streptophyta > Pinopsida > Pinales > Pinaceae > Pinus > Pinus tabuliformis. The sequence goes on along the minus strand of CM062816.1, from coordinate 954,779,232 downwards.
GGTATGATTTTTCCATCTAATTATTGGGGCCTTTTACTTAGGTAATACCCTTGGTTTAGGTGGTGTTCTTTGCTTAGGAGGTGTCCCCATATTCACAAAAGTGGTTGCAATCTCTTTCTCTATAATTTCATATTTAAGCTTTATTTTCTTAGAAGTTCTAGGGCTGGAAGTAACCTTTTCTTTCACTTTAGCCACTATGATGGACCTTTGTTATATAAAATCCCTTTATCTCTCTAAGAAATATTTTCTATCCATGTCCACAAATTCTTCCCATGGAATAGGGTGGTATAGTCTCTTTAGTGCATTAGAGACTATTAACTCGATCAACCCATGATGGGTTAGGTCTTCCTATTTCCTTGACTTTACCTTACTACTCATCTCATTTAAATATTGTAATAGGAAATAAGGAGTTATGAGTGTTTAAGTTGGTGTAAGATGGGCTTAGTTTCTCAATTGGTAAAACAACTTGAATTGATAGGCATAAATTACACTAAGACTCCCCTCATAGGAAATATATTTCAAGATGTGATAGGAAACTTTGTTCGAAGGAGGCGGTAGATTATCTCTTTTGATTCCATTTTTATCCTCAACAATTTTTTCATTTTTCGAAAATATTTTTTTCTTAGCAAGGGTTGATTCTTACCTTTTCTCTTTGTCCCAGGGTAAGCTCGTGACCCTGCTAAGGATAACCTCATTAATATGGATTTACAGTCACTTTATTGTTGTAACATACTCTTGTCCTATACAACTCTAGAAATTCAAAGCAAACTCTAAAGCTTTGTCATCATCATGCCCCTTTAAGTTCTGAAAGAATTTTAACCACTGGATTTTATGAAGAATTTTCATTACCCCAGTATTTTTATGAATTTTGGTAGTAATAGTGGGATCTCTTTTATTAAACCCATCTCCCATTGTAGAATTTTATAAGAGGTTTATAGGGTTTTATATGTAGTTATGCCTTAAATATACAAATAATGGAGGACTTTAAGTATTTTTAGTAAGGGATTGTATATCTAAGTGACCACAAAATTCCTTGTTACTTGTAGGAAGTGGCACTATTTTTTTATGAATGTGATGTAGAAAATAGGTAATACAAAAAATGAGAATGATACTATATTTTGGGTGAACAACCTTTATACTGTAGGGGTTGAGTATGGTCACGTCTTCAACATGCTCGATTATAGAAAATTGAAGTCATTTCTCCTGTAGACCCTGTAAATACAACTCCTATAGGAGAAAAACCATAGATATTGTTCTAGTAGAACCCACATATACTATTTTTGTAGCACCTGTAAACCATGGTAAACCTTGTAACAAAATACATGTGGTGGAAAACTTGTTGTAGAGAGAAAAGTGTTGTCTCATGGAGCAATTTTCACTTGCATGCGAATGGTGAGTTCCTCATCAACTTTTATAAGTTTTAGGTGGTGGGTTGGCATGTGGTGAGTAGTGAATTCAAATCGAGGCAAGAAATGGCTCGCTAATCACTAGAGGTAACTGTTATCTTGCTCAAGTTCTTCCTATGATCATTCACACACATGGAGGATTTTGTTGATGTCCACCACTAGATGAGACTATCACCTTCTAACACATGTGATTTTCCTTTGGATTTATCTATGGTTAACACCTTTCTAACCATTTTTGTGTTTCGACCTTGTATTATGCATAATGTAATGTACATGTAAAGTAAATGAGAGAGAATGAATTAAGGATTATACTTGAAGGTTATGCAACAATGTTAGATAAAAATGGAGGTTTAATGGATCACAAATCAAAGGTTGTTGCTATATTATTTTGATTGCAGAGGATCTTGTAGGACATAGTGTCCTTTAGGAGTAGCAATTTCCAATTATTACTTCTTATCCAATGTGGTTACTACCTTGATGAAACTGTTCTTTTGGTTTTCAAGGTAGGATCATGTATTTTACTTGAGTTGTAGGTTTTCATGAATTTTAGACTTTCTTGTAGATTTATAGGACTACCTGCAACTTTCTTGTAGATTTATAGGATTGGTTGTAGCTTTCATATAGAAGTAAATTTGGTGAGAAGAATGAAGTTACATGTGAGTTTGGAATGATGGAAATCGATATTTATCGATGAGCATGGATTTTTCAAGGAGAAGGATGGATGGTGAAGTTGGAAAAAGGGTACTGTCAAACATGAAATTATGATAAGTAAGACATGATTTATTTTTTAAATGAATGACAGTTAAGCAAAAATATTTTTTATTTTTCTCCTATAGCCTTGTGTTGATCCTAGTATGTGTTCTACTGAAGGTAGGCCTTGGTCCTCTGCACATCATAAAACTAAAAGATGAAGGGATGGATTGAAAAAATTCCTTTTTTTTTTCTTTCTTTTATCTCATAGGGTAATGTTGTCACTTGTAGTTTTTACCATTGTCTGCCCTACTAGGCTTTTAAGGGTTTTCCTAGCAATGATTTTATTTTACAAACTTGTATATTATCTCAAATAAGTTTTCAATTTTAGAGCTTGTCTTGGGTGCCTCTAAGGAGGTTTTCACTTGAAATTTTTATTCGTTTATTTTCCTAAAAAATTGGATGGATTGGGAGCATTTCTTCTCTTGATCACATGCAATTCATGTCTTTAACTATGTTCATGAATTCATCATTCAACAAAGGTATCTCGTAGCCTTCAATGTAAAACCATTTATCATAAGAGGAATTTTTTCTTCTTCTTCAATAGTTTTGATCTACATAGAGCCATTGTCACAACACTTCTCTACCATGTATGGCCCTAACCATCTAGTCATAATTTTCCTTTGAAATATTTAAATTTTGAATCATAAATCAAGGCCTAATCACCTTCGTTGAAGTCCTTAGTCTTGATAAATTTGTCATGCCATATATTCCTTTGCATATGGATCATCTCAATGTGAAAGAGAGCTTGCATCCTATGTTCTTCTAATCCATTTAGTTATTGTCTTATTTCCTCTCGTTATCGGCTAAATCCATCCCCAGTTGTGAATCTATCCTTAATGTGGTGAGCGAAAACTCAATGGGCATCATAACCTTCTTTCCAAAGACTAGATGATGGGGGCTGGACCCTATAGTAGTCTTCTAGGTAGTGTTGTAGGCATGTTGCATTGGTGAGTCTGTTATCCCAATATTTGTTGCTCATGTTGATTACCTCAATGAGGATGTTTTCCAACTCTCTATTTTTCACCTCATCTTATTCATTATCTTGAGGAAAATATGGATTAGGCTTCCTATGATGGATGTGATGTTGCTCCATAATCCTTTAGATAAGGTTGGAAGTGAACTAGGTCACTTGAACTGTAACTATTTCTCTTGGAAATCCAAACTCGTAGAAAATATTTTCTCTCATAAATTTTGTTTCCTTGTTCTCTATGGCTACCTTGAATGCTTTTACTTTATCCCACTTAGTCAAATAATCAATGCTAACAATGGTGTACTTATTTTTCCTTGATGGAGGATTGATGGGTCCAATGAAGTCCATCCCCCATTTCCCAAAAGGTTCAAATGACACTCGTGGCTACAAGGGAATTCATTTATCCTAGAAAGCTTTCCCATTTTTTTATTCATCACACAAGTGTATAAATGAGCATATTTGTGAAGGGTGGGACAAAAGCAACCATTATGCAAAATCTTGTAGGTTTTCCTTTTAGTTGTGAAATTCCCTCCATAGGGCCCTGTTGTAGCGACTGCAACACCCTCCAAAATTTTGGCTTACATCAAAATTTTTGAGCCTTCCTTGGTTTTTCCTTTGATGGTTGCAAACATTCAAGTTCACCCCATGAGCTCTTGTGAAGTCTTTTCACCCTTTTGCTTGTTTGACTAGCAGTAATATTTTGGCATATTGATTGCTTTGTCATGCTTGTGATCTTGTTCTAGTGAGTTTGAAGATTTGTCTTCGTGTGTTTGGGTTGTGTTAGCTATGTAAACATCTAATGTACTCACAAACAAAGTTGTAAGCACTATCGCGCAAGTGTCGTCACGGTTGTTTGAAGGTCTATATCAAGTGTCACACTTGTCACTTGCAGCTCTAAGATAGTCTCACTGAGGGCATGCTTTGTCTTATTGTACTGGTGGTTTGTTTTGTCTCGTTGTCAAAGTATGCTAAGTGTATGATCACAATGTTAAGTCTACACAAGTTCACTTGCTTTCAACACTTAGCGACTTTCCTGAAAATCTGTCTAACCAGACAACCCTCCTCCACCGGATTTCGACTGAGTTTCACTACCCACCATTAGCCCTTAGTTACCTTTCTTTGCTTCCTGGAACTGTACAGTGCTTGAGGTTGTCCTCTAGGTTAGTTGCACTGTGCAATCCCAGAGGTGAGCAGCCTGTCTGCTTCCCAGAACTACACATAAACTACCTCCATGTCCAAACTGAATTCTGCATTTCTCAAGCACACTCATCAAGCCTCCTTCTGGTCTATTGGAACCCTGCACTGAACTAAGACCTGGGTCTGCACTAATCTTTAAAACTACACAGACATGTCCTGCTAATCCTCTATTTCCTTGCTTTGCACTACCTTCAGAAACTGTGTAGACATGTCCAGCAGACCTCCTGTTGTCTATCCTCCACTGATATCCAAAACTATGTAGACATGTCCAGTTGGTCCTCTACTACCTTACTCTGCACTGACTTCAGAAACTACGTAGACATGTCTAGCAAGCCCTGTGCTACTTGTCCTGCACTGTTCTCCAAAAATGAGAAGTCATGCTCAGTAGGTCCCTTGCAACCATGTCATGCCTTACTCTTGAAAATTGCACAAAACTTCCCAGCAGATCCCCCACAACCCTTTCTTGCCTTCCATCCAGAAACTGTGTAGAAGTGCCCCTAAGGGTCCCACCTTGCAACTACCACTAGTGTCCTTCACTGTGCAATTCTGCCTCCAGTGGTCACACACAGTTTTTCTCGACAACATAGGTTGTCCTCCCAGAGTTCCTCATTCTAGCCTGAGCTGCGCTCTACACTGTCTCAGTGAGTTGTCCTCCCTCCCTGTAACCTGGAACACAATAACAACGCATCATGCTAGACTAAGAAGTTTTGGATTTGATGTCGTCTCCTCATGAGTGAATTGCAGGAACATGTAGATCACAATGAGATGAAGAAGGAGCACACATGATAGACGACTTGCTTGCAACTGGATGAAAATAACAAGCACATCAAGCAACAAACGAAAGGAACATATGCATTGAACCATCATGCAATACCAAGACCATCAAATACCCCACAACACTATGCCATGCGAAGGAGAAGACAAAGCACACCAAGAGTACATTCATCACTTAGTAGTGTAACAACTTGACACAAACACCACAATCAACCAGTACATGTCAGTAGTGTCATGTCGAATTGTGTCATGAGTTGTCTTGGCCACATCACCACTATGGGCCATATTCATTGTAACTCAATGTAATGTAAAGTGAAGTCCAATGGACACACACAAGAAGTTGAAGAGTCATGTTAGTTGAAAATTAATTGGAAGTTGAACGGTCATGAGGGTAGTCCAAGAGTCACAAGGGTCAAGCATCACCCTTGGCTATATATACCCCTCCCATTGTATGAGAAAGGACTTTTCATCTTGGCTCCTCCCACATAGCCTTGAGAGTCTGTAGTCTGTTCTTTGAGGAGCAAGGAGTGGCTCCAATGTCCCACTACTTGAACTAATGATGTATGGTGTACAGACGTGTCTTGGGACTTTTTCTTAATTCAGAAGCTCGTTAAGGCCAACACGTTTTCATGAATGTTTTGTAGATGTTTGTAAGAATACTCTTTCAACATTTGTAATACATGTTTGCTTAACCTGTACTAAGATAGTTGAACTACTTTGGTTATTTTAGCACTCACATTGTTGAAGATGTGTTGCATTACTTATCATCGTTGTCTCATCCCTGTCGACTACTCCGCGGGATACTAGATAGACCACATTTGTGTATTGGCTACCACTACTGTCACATCCTTGTGGACAACTCTGCGTTATACTCGACATACCATCTTTATTTTCTGGTTATAATGACCGTCACATCTATGTGGACTACTCCGCTAGGTGGTGTACGTGTTGTCCCCTTCACCTCGGTTTTAACAACTGCCGCATTTGCTGTGGACTTTTTCGGTGGGTGTTGGACATAAATTTCTAGTTCATGCATGTCTCTTCCTGGGTGGTACTACTACCTCTTATTTATAGGTTCACTTTAATCTCCACCTTTGTAGTAAGAGTACTTCGACATAGTTACATTACACACTTACCAGGCACACATACCTTGCTATTTGAAGATACCAGCGTAACAATGTCATGTACTGACAGCTAGAGCTAAGGAAGATCTCTAAGTATATGGAAACTGGGCCTTCATATCAGATGGTACCCCTACACCAAACGGTGTGAGGTCTAGTTGGGACTTCACATCGGGGAGATCCCCTTTGTTGGCAGGTCCAACACCATAAAAAATATGGTGCTAGAAGAAGATCGAGATGACAGGTTGCACATAGAGTCCAGTTTGAATCTCTTATTTACAAATGGCTCTTCCTAACATCATAATCCCAGGATGTCTTTATACAAAGTTCTAATGTACCATCCTCGCAAAAGTTATCCATGGCTTGTCCAAGTTAAAGTTCAGTAGTGAGGGTGAACCATCTTTTGTGCGCATGTGCACCTAGTTATAAACTTTTGCCTACGCCACAAGATAGAGTAAGAAGATGTGTGGATTGTATTACTCCCCTCACATACGAAGGTCGTGCTCAACACTGGTGTTACACATTACCCTTTTCCTCTATCTATTCATTTGGTCAACTTGCCGAAATGATGATTAAAACGTTCGACGAGTATAGCCATCGGGATTTTCGTGAAAAAATATACCATTTAAGTATGGAGCCTAACGAATTAGTTGAGGACTTTGTTGATCGCTTCCTTCACCTCTGTTATGAAATTCCTGAACAACTTTGGAACTTCGACTTCTTGAGAGAAGATTTTAAACGCATGGTTCATAGTTCTCAATACGATGAACATCCTGATTTCCCTTCCTCCCCAACTCTTGTGGATCATGAGGCACCTTAGATTGTAGAGGAGGAGCCCAACACCCTGTTTGTTCCTTTTCCTCCTCCCTCTCCGGTCCTGATGTGGGTGCCCTCTTCTGGTGATTGAAAAGTTGAGAAATATGCACAATGGGTGCCCCTTTGCAGTGATTGCAAAGCTGAGAAATCTGCGCAACATGTCCCCAACCCATCTTCTCATCCATTTGTTGGGCCTTGAAATTGTCATTCACTTCCATTACATTTTCAATTATATTTCCATATTGTCACCTTCACTCCACCTCTATTTCATTACATTTACCTCCATTTCATTACATTTACCTTACCATTATCATTATTGGGTCACATTTATGTTTTTCCAAACTTTATTAATTCTTAGCATTTTAAAGTGAATTTATGGTTAAAAATTAGAAAATAATGTGCATATGCTTATACCTAACAAGTGGGATGAGATTGTTGACATGTGTAGGTCAAAAGGAAGCTTCTAAAAGACCCTTATGTGGCCTCCTAAGGCCAAATTCGAATTTGAATGGAGAAGATCATGGGATCATGAGGATATGTGTCTCATTTCCTATTTGTATTGAAACTCTAAAAAGACATGTGTCTTATCATTTCCTATTTGTATTGAAACTCTAAGAAGACATGTGTCTTATCATTTCCTATTTTGATTGTAACTCTATAGATATAGGGAGAGATTCATGGACTCTCATTAATGAGATAGCTTCTCATATTTTTGTATAAATAGGGGAAGTTTTCTCCTATCATTTGGATGTGAAAAGTTGGGGAAATGCTCTTGTTTTGAATATAGAATTTGGATTTGGCACCATACTCATGAGTGATGTTCACTTTGATTTGGTTATGCTTGTATTTGGAGCCTCTCAACTTTCCATCCCTCATGCTTTTGGATTGGCCATCTATAATGTGTGAGATTTATTGTTTTTCATAGATTGAGATTTATTATTTTTCATAGATTAAGATTTATTTCTTTAATATCTTCTCCTGTGTGAGAGGTTAAGAGTGATTGTTTTTATTTTCTTTCATATCTAGAGGTTAAGAATGATTGTTTTTGCTTTCATTTCATATCATGTGGTTTTGATTATTCATTTCATAGGATCCTGATTTGATAATGCACACATGATCCCTTAGAGTAGATTTCATTTCATGCAATTTCATTTTTGAAAGAGTTGATTGCTTTTCAATTCCCGCAAGTGTGGTAGATTAAGACTTCAATTCCTGCAAGTGTGGTAGATTAAGATTTCAATTCCTGCAAGTGTGATAGATTAAGATTTCAATTCCAAACACTGTACTATAATTTCCTTTGAATTGATTGTTGAATTAGAATAGGTGAATTTGGTTTGTCGTTATTTGGTTTAGTAGTTAGATTGATCTAAATTGGAAGTTAATTTCTAGCATATATAGTGCACGCATGCTTCGCAAGTTTTACAAAACCCCCGGGTTGACAATTAAATGATAGGTAATTAATTTGCCTCAACATTTTGGCGCCATTGCCGGGGAAGTGTGCATAGGAACTAGCTTTCAGTTTAGAGTGTATTTTATTTGTTTTTGTTTTTACTAACCATTTATGGACAAAGGGTCTAGAATGCAGCCCAAAGACTACATTGAGGAATGGTATCAAAAAGCGGTTACGCCACAATATTCATCAATTCTTCAAGAGATCCTTGCGGCAAATCGAAAGGTCAAGTCGATTTCGCATATCCTTACAAACAATCAAGTACATTTTTCAAGTTTGGATATGAGCATTTCAAAAATTATAATCCGTAAATGGCTTCATTGGAAGCATGAATATACTTAAAACAAAAAAAATAGTTTTTTTATTTTTATTTTTATTTTTATTATTTTTTTTAATTTTTAACTAGAACGGTTAATATATTATAGATCAACGATTGGGCCGTGGCCTAATCAACCAACATTACAAGGAAATTTTAAGATCGTTGCGCCTTTCTACTCCTAACAATATTCCTTTAAAGTTTTGAGACTTAAAGGTGCATCGCATCGGCGATTGAAGGTTACAAAGAGGTGCCTTATGACACAAAAAGGTGCGATTAGCGAGCCTTGAGCAATCACATCGGAGGAGAGCTGTCAGCGGTATCGGGACAAAGGCCTAGTCTTTTGGCGATGCGATCGGCCCCCAAAAGTTAGGGCCCCTAGATACTTGTTAGGCTTTTTAATATTAAATGTATATAAATAACTCACGAAGCCTTATGTCAGCGTTGAATCCTTATAAACCCTTATGAAGAGAATTTCCGCAAAGAAATCCTTTCTGCCTTAGTACGGTCTTGGCACACAATTCGAGGTTTCACCTTTATCGGTATCGGGAATCGGCACATCCTCGGCTCTCTTTGCAACACTCCTCCTTCGTGACCAATATGCGATTTAAGCTGTCGGACTTCAAACTTTTTGGGCTTGTGCACATAACCACTTTGGGTCCATGCCCATCGACCCTTTGCAAAGCTCATGGCTCTACCAAACCTCGATCCCGATCGGCCAACTTGTAAAATGAACTTCCATCGTTGATCTACTTTGGTTAGATTCGAAGGTTCTCTCCCGTTTTGGACTTCAGACTTTTTAGGCTCGAGCACATTACCACATCGAGTCTGCTCCCATCGGCCCTTCTCAGAAACTCGTGTCTCTACCAAACCTCAATCCCCGATCAGCCAACTTTCATGTTGGATCTTCGTCGTTGATCTACTTTGATTAGATTCGATGGTTCTCATATGTTTCGGGTTGATAACACAACCATGGGTTAACCACCCGATAAAGCGGTTTCCCCACCCTCCGCCGCTGCTACGTGTCCTCCTCTTAGTGGAATTGGAGCCAAGCTCACGATACCACTTACCATTGCTAGTGCCGCCCGAAAAACCACTTGTGGGTAGAAAACCGCCTTTCCGCTGCGTTAACTTCTGCGCTCTTTCCCGAGCGATGACCCTTGATTTGCTCCAATGATCAGTTTCGGTAGTTTTAATTGGTTCATCTGGTGCTGGATCTAGACCATTGATTATTGAGATCCAACGGTTGCTCGGGGCATATTTTGCTTGGGGCATCGCTGTTAAGCTATGGAATGGCGGTCCACATGGGTTCATTTGAGTTTTTTTTTAGAAACCCTTGGGTCAAACAACATCCCTTGTTGGATTTGATATCTGCCTCCTTGTTTGAGGTGCGGAGAATGTGAAAGGAGGAGTAGGTAAAGCAACTGAGCAAGCCCCGCATCCTATGGAGACTGTTGTTGAGAGCCAGATTGCTTAGGAGCTCATCTGAGTTTATTGTCTTTATCAAGAGCTTTGAGTCTCCGAAGACCTGGAGAGCTGTGTGACCATGCTCCTGAGCAATCTGGCAGCCTTTAAGAAGCCCGAGAATTTCGGCCTGGTTGTTGGTACTCTGTCCTAGACCCCAGCTATAGCTATCTATACGGGAGCCATCCTGAGAGTAGACCACACCACCAGCACCAGAGATCCCTGGGTTGCCTTTGGAGGTGCCATCGAAGAAAATGGTTACCTTTCCCTGCTTCCTCCACCAGGTTTGGAACTCTGCATCTGGTGTTTTGATGCGCCAAGTAGGATTGAATGTGGGGCGAGCAGGTACTTCCTTGTTGACCCGAGCGAGAAGGGTACCCAGCCAGCTTCGTTCTTCAGTTATGAGGGTATCATCTAACTTGCTGGGGTAGTTCCCTAGAGCCTCCATCAGGGACGCCTTAGCTTTGGCTACCACAGACAAGGGAGAGGACGATACATTATTGAATATCCAATTATTTCAGGCGAGCCAGAGCTTCCAGCAAATGAACTTGGGAATGGAGTGCCAGATCCGATTCCACAGAGATTTTGTGCTAAGAGCCCTAGGGTACCTTTCAGTCCAAGTGGAGAAAAGTTCCACTATTGTGCACTGGATAGGGGCGGGTGCATTGAGACCATGAAGGACGAGAGCCCATACCGATTGTGCAACGGTGCAGCTTACAAAGAGGTGGTCTACATTTTTGGATGCCAATCTACAGAAAATGCACCAGTGCGGCCCTATAATGCCTCTGTGGGCAAGATTTTCACCTGTTAGCACTTTCCTGTGGATAAGTAACCAAGTGAAGAAATTCAACTTGGGTATACCATATGTGTCCCATGTGCGTTGCCAGATGGAAGGGTTGAGGACTTGATTTTGTGTGGGTTGCAAGGCTACAAAGCCAAGTGCAAGGGTGTAGACCCCTGTCTTCCCCCATCTCCAGAGATTCGGTGTATGTAGGTTAAATGGTGCCAATCCCTTCAGCTTATCCAAGAGAAGGTGCTTTTGATGTAGTAAATGTGATGGCAGGTTGTGGAAGACCCAATCTTCCTAGTTCCCTTGGCTGTCCCAGGCAGAAACGTCACCTAGACTATGCAGTCCGTGCTAAGAGAGCCAGTCACGGAGATACCCTAACTCCACTGTGTGTTCAAGGGGGGAATTTCCCATGATTTTATCTTGCCATATCATGATATTGCTCCATTTCCAGGCATCCTATAGAGCTGGTTTTGGAAGGTGGCAAGCCCTTTTCTGCAGAGATTCCAGAGCGACATGACTTTAGGAACTCTATCTGCTTGGAGATTTCTCAATGAGCCTCCTTTGAGGTATTTATTCCGGAGGAGTTGGATGACTAGGTGGTGTTTATTGGAGTAGAGCTGCCAAATGATTTTGCCACCTAAGGCGATGTTTGCCAGGCTAGGGTCTCTAATCTGTAGACCACCTTCCAGCTTTGGCTTTTTCACTTTGCCCCAACTTACTAAGTGATTTTTTTTTTTTTCCTTTGCCTCCCTGCCATAGGAAGTTTCTAAGCAGCTGCGAAATTTGATCTGTGATTGTCTTTGGTGCCAGGAGGAAGGAGGCCTGATAGATAGGGAGAGAGGAAAGGACAGAATTTATGAGGATTAGCTTGCCAGTGTAGTTAAGCCACTGCCCACCCCAAGCAACTATCTTGGTTTTAATATTACTGATGGCTTCATTCCAGAGTGAGGCTCGGTTTGGCCCCAGAGTTAAAGGAAATCCTAGGTATTGAATTTTGTCCCAGGAGGCATAGCCCGGAAAGTCCAGGATTCTAGAAATTCAGAGTGTGGTTTTCTCCTCTGTGTTCCAGATATACACTGCACTTTTTCTTTTATTAATGAGTGCTCCTGAAATGGTACAGGAGCTATGCAGGGTCCCATTGAAATCCTTTGCTATTCTAGTGGAAGCTCCTCCCAATAGAAAATAATCATCTGCAAACAAGGCATGGTTGGTTGGTTCTAATCCAGTTGTCGGTCAGATGCCCGGGAGAGTACCTTTATTTCTTTCTGCTTTCAGTTTCCTGCTCAAGGTGTCTGCCATTATTATGTACAAAAATGGAGATAGCGGGAATCCTTGCCTTATCCCCCTTGAAGCTTGGAAATAAGAGGTAGGTCGACAGTTAACCAGTGGGGCGATCCATGGTTTGTCAGTGCAAGCCTTGATCAGGTTCACAAAAGCTAGGTTGAAACTAAAGGAAAGTAGAACTTTTTAAAGGAATGAAAATTTTACCCGATCAAAGACGTTAGTCATATCCGACTTGATCAAAATCCCTTGCTCCTTCCTCTGATGACTGGAATGCATGGATTCTTGAACAAGTATCACATTATCTAAAATATGTCTTCCTGCTACGGACCCTCCTTGACTAGGAGAAATGATCTTAGATAGCAGAGGTTTTATTCTATTTGCGAGCAATTTAGCAATAATTTTGTAAGAGACATTACATAGTGAAATGGGTCTAAATCTGTCAAAGGTAGCTGGATTCACTTCTTTGGGTATTGTTACACAAAAATATCATCACCATGATTATTTGCAGTCAGTATGGGTCTATCATCACTTGTACTGTCTTCCTAAGCAAGTCTCAGACCTCAGCTCTTCAAGTCAAGCTTTGGAAATGAGAGAAAGACATTAAAAATCAATGAAACTCTGGTTCCGCACTTTCTCTCACTGTCACCTGCGGTCCCGCGCCTTCTATGTACAAAAACTGCAGACCTACCCGCTCTGTCCCTAACGGTGTAGGTGCGGACCCCTGTGAAAGTCAAAAGGCGCAAGTTTTATCTTAAAAAACTCACTTTGGGTTAATTCTAGAGGTTTCTAGAAGGAATTTTGACGTGGATTGTTTGCTCTGAGGTGGTTCATGCATCCCAAAAGAGAAGGAGCTAATCCCTTGATGAGAGGAGCTATCCCTTTGAAGGAGGACTTAGTAACCTCCCTCCATTGCACTATAAATACAGGCATTGGGTTGGTTGCTGAGGAGGTTAGAAGTTGAACATTTTTTAGGGTAAATGCTGGTGAAATCAAGACTTCCTAGTTGAGCTTAAGAGGAGAGATCACATACCTTTTTGGCTTCATTGGGGAGTGAGTGAAACTTGTCAAAGTAGAGGAGACTTCTTGCTGGACCCTGGGAGGAGCTTGTACAGCGTCAAGGCACAGGTTGTAAAGTTCTTCTTCTTTTGAATTAATACAATCAAACTCATTTTTCTCACAAGTATCTCATGTTATTTGTTTCATGGACTCCTTGACTTTCATGTTAAATATGTTTTATGCAATTGGCTTTTCAGGTGCTATTTAATTTGTTTGCCTTGTTTGTGTTTGTAGATTCGCGACAAAGGAGCTCATTTGGATCAAAGGAGAGAGGGCATCCACAAGCTTGCGTTGGACCTAAGGTAGGCCCTAAAAACACTTGTTTGCCATTGTTTATTAAAGCATATTTAGAGAAAGATAGTGTCTGGTTGGTTTGCTTGTCATTAGGTATTCTTTAGATTCTAGGAAGGTCTATCTTGTCCGCAAGATCGACTTATTCCGTGTGAAAAAATGGCGACTCCACTGGGGAATTGATTGTTTTCCTTGTTTTTACTTTGACCTGAGAAACTGTGTTTTTGTTTCTGTTTTTGGCTTGTTGTGTGTAAACTTGGGTAGAGTTTGTAGATCCAGGGTTATTTTTGTTTTTCATAGCTTTGGGAGAGGACCGCACCCTAGCCGTTTGACACAGTGCGTACCTATCCGCACCTTTGCTTTTAGCACAGAGTGGGACCGCACCTGTGTCAACTGTGGGCCTGCGGACCCTGTCAAAATTTTGAAAAACCTAAGATTTCCTCTGTTAGTCAGCTTAGTTTTTGTTTAGAAATTTTTATCCACTGCCCAGACCTGCATATAACTTGTCAGAAGCTTTCCTTAGATTGATTTCGTTAGTGTTAGGGTTTTAGGTGAAATTCCTAGGAGTTTTGCTTGTTGGGTTTGTTTTTCATTTTGGTTGTGTAGTGGCTCTGAGCTTAGAAGCTGTAGGGACTTCAGATCGCCTTAGTGTCTACCAGCCTTCTTATGAGTCTGACCATTTATGAAATCTCCCCTTGTTGAGGAATCCGCTTTGAGTTTTCTCTTTACAAAACTTCGAAAAGCTTGTATTTAAAAGTTTGGATTTTCATTTTCAAAAAGAAAACAAAATTGGTTGTTCTTGACTGATTTGTGATTCTGCATAAATTGGTCCTTAGCTCACATCTAGCTGAGTAAAACATCCTTAAAAAAGACATTTAGTAGGCTTTGACTTAAAATAGGTTTTTATAATTTATAGATCTCAAAGTTAGTCATTTTCATAGTTTTGAGTGTTTTATAAAAAAAAAAAAAAAAATCTCTTTTGGAAAAAGTTTGTTTTTTGTAGTGGTTGAGTGCTTTGAAACGAAAAGGGAAATTTTTGTGAAATAACTAGTTGTCTCGTTGTGAGTGCATTGGAAAAGGACAAAAGCTCTTATTTTAATTTGTTTGATTAGGAAAGATTTGTGTTTACAAAGTATTTGCATTCTCAAACTCTTTCTTAGTTTAGAAGTTCATCGAAGAGAAAAAGATTGTTTAAATCATCTTAGGTGCATTTTTAGTGATTTTGAGTCGAGTCTTCATACCACGAGTTTCATCTCCACACCTTTGGACTTAAACAAAAACCAATAAAATTTAACGCTTAAAGTAAAATTCATCTAGTAACATTTTTATTTCTAGGGCTCTGATACACCAACTTAGCTTAGGCTAGTGTCTTGGAGTAGGAGAGTAATTAACTCTCCAAGACAGTAAAAACAAACAAGTAGTTGTATCTTGTGGTAGGGAAGAAATCCAATTGTTGCATTTATGCTCTGGGAAAGCTCCTCTTAAAGGAGAAGCATGAGATCGTGTCCAAACCAGTGTGGGAATCAATCCTTCCTCATTGGGAACGACACTAGATATTCACGTATTAAAAACAGTAAACCTCAGATTAACCATTGTCGAGGAGCCTGGGGTCACTTGTTGGTAAACCTTGGATTATGTCAAGGAGCCTTCAAGGGGATTGAGCTTGCTACTCTGCCCTTGCGTGCGTATCGGATCGTAGACTGTTCCCCCAGGTATATTTGTTTCAGTTGGTAACCTTAGTGGCCATATTCTTTAGGACTCTTCCTGAGGTGACAGTGGTGGGAAGATCCCACTGTACCTGGAGCAGACGTCAGCTAGACTCACTTGGATTTTCTGGGGGGTTCTCTTCACTCGAGATGGTGAAGTGGAGGAACTTGTGCCAGTCTATTCATTAAGCAGGTTGCCAGGTTAACTGTTCCAACCGCCATTTCTGTATTGAACTCTGCGACGTTGGATTTCATCACCAACTAGTGCTTTCAATACGGAAAGTTACTGTTTGTGTGTGTTTGATCTCCTAGATTCTTTAGGCGTGTGATTCAAATTTGTTTGGTTCTTTAGAGACTTTAGGTGCTTTTCATTGAGATTTTACTTTGTTTGCGTGTGAAGTAGTTAAAAGTTTTTAACTGTGGCTAAATTACCAAGGCAGTCCCGTAGACTTCGGGGCCAACCTCTTGAGATTGTAAACGTGGCTGATTTACTGAGGAAGTCCCTATAGACTTCGGGGCCAACCTCCTGAGGAAGTACCGAGTCAGCTTGAAGGCTTGAAAGTCCTTGTAACTCCTAGAGACATTAGAGTTGGGTCACCTGAAGAAGGAGAATCTTCTTTGATAGTACATCCTGATTTTCAACCATTAGTAGCAGATTATAATCCACAGTCAGTGTTTGTTTCCGAAATTGCTGGTAGCTTTTCATCTACTAGTGATATAGGTGAGGAACCTGAAATATCCGAGCCTGAAAGTGAATTTGCTGCTACTCCGACATCGGGGTTTGTTTCTCCAGCTTCTAGTGGTCCTGGTTCACCTAGGGTAGAAAGAATAATCACCCAAGATCTTCCTTCTAGACTTATTGCTATTGAAGAACTTGCTACTCCGGAAGAAGAAGTAGGCATCCCTATCCCTGAAAATCAACCTGTTATTGAGCTAAGGGAGCGTGAATCAATTTTTACAATCCACCTAGGAGTAGTTCTTGGTATCTTTCTTTGACTAATTTCTTAGAAAACTCAGGGTTAAGTTTTTCACCACCTTGCGCTCCTCATCACCCAACACCTAGAGGTTATTATACTCCGGTAAATATGTCAGGACAGTCATCCATGTTTACTCAATCGCCTGAATCCTTTTTGTACGGCGGTCCTTCTGTTCCCTCTGGGTATCAGTCACTTTCTGGTACTTTTTCGGGAGCATCTCCTCAACCCATTGAGCAAGGGTTATTAACTGGAAGCAATGGTATTAAGCCGTTGAGCGTAGAGGACATTCTTATGATGTCAGGTTCTATTCCCAATCCTCAACCTCAAGGTGGCCAGCTACCGCCTGGGGGGCAGCCTCAATTAACGCCTGGGGGGCAACCTCAAGGTACACAAATTGCATCTGGGGGGCAACCTCAAGGACAGTACATACCTACGGGACAGTACGTTCCTCAAGGTCAACCCCAGACTCAATATGTACCCCAAGGTCAACCCCAGTATCAATTTATACCTCAAGGTCAACCCCAGTATCAGTACGTGCCTCAAGGGTATCAACCCCAAGGTCAGTACTCGAACCAAGGTTTCCAACCACCCTCCGGTCAAACGTATGTTCAAGGAACGGGAAATGTACATTTCAATTATCAATCCTACCCTCAACCCGATTATGGTCCTCAGTATTCTCAACCAGTTATGGGTCAATACCCCGGAATGAATATAGTGTGGGATCCATCGCAAACTCAACAGGTGTTGCAGCCAAATGTACAGTTGTCATCTCAAACTGGACAACCCTTAGTTTCTGGTACACCCCAACAACCAGTCCAGTCTAACATTCAAACTTCTGTACCTTCGGTAGTTTCTCAGCCTGGGCCTAGTACACCTCGTACTCCACCTCAAACGACTGCTACAACTGCCGCAACATCTGTTCAATCTACCCCACCTACTTCTAGAGTATCGACAGCTCCGATTTCTACTGTTCCTGTATCTACTCCTCAGACATCTTTACCACCGTCTGGATCTACGATTCAAACTTCGGTTCAGATGCCTATAGGACAACCTGGTTCAAGTACGGTTGTCACAAGTCAACCACAATTTACTTATCAACCGTACTAGGGACAGTACCAATTCGGTCCTACTATGCAGCAGCCAGTCTATCAGTATCAACCATATCCTGGGTACACTTATCAACAACTTCAACAACCCCAGTACGGTCCAGTTAATCCTGGTTTTCCGGGAGGATACAATATCCCAAACGCAATTCCTATTCTTAGTTATCCTAGATATCCTCCTCCTAGGGCTGGTCTCATGACCTAGAGTTTTAGGGATCCTAATCGGGAGTTACTGTTTACGAAACTTTGTACTTTCCTGACTTGTCGCGCCTAACAAACGATCCCATTAATTATCTTTCGTTTTGGCCGCCAATGCCGAATAAGTTGCCCAGTGACATTCCTAAGTTCGAAGGTAAATCAGGAGAGGACCCGTCGAACCATGTGATGACTTACCACCTCTGGTGTGCGTCTAACTCCATTTCAGATGATTCAATCCGTCTTAGGCTTTTCCAGCACACTCTAATTGGTCTCGCGGCCAAGTGGTACATTGAGTTACCGCGAGGCACTTTTTATAATTTTAGTCAGTTAGCAACCTCGTTTTTAACTCATTTTCAGTTGCCAGTCCAATATGACAATGGCACGGAATTGTTAACTTTGTTAAAGCAATCGACATCCACTTACATTTCAGATCATATTCATGAGTGGAGACGTCGACGGCGTTTAGTGAAGGTATTTATTCCGGATCAGATCTTGGCCGAGTGGTTTGTAAAATCTTTGTTGCCAAAGATCACTGAAGATGTTTCTAAAGCCGGAGTTGTTACTAAGGAGCAAGTAATTGCTCAAGCACAATACCTTGACTTGGTCTATACTCAGTCAGGTACGTTACACGAGAGAATCTCCGATCTTCCCAAGAAAAATCAAATCGCTGCAGCTCCTTCGAGATCTCATGCCGCCGATGGTATGATTGGCAAGGTTAACACTAAAAGTAAGAAGAAGTCTTCCAAGAATTCTTCTCCCATCATAACCTTGCCTGATTCCCCAACATGAGATTCTTCTGCAGAGATCTCCACTAATATTCACGTTGTAGAGACATCTACAGCCAAATCAAAATCCGGTGGGAAGAAGAAAGGAAAGAAGAAGAATAAAATGGACAAAAGTTCAAAGGAGAAACCTGAAAAGGCGGAATCCAATGATGAAAAGCGCAAACCTCGCTATCCTTGTCTCATTTGTGATGATGAACATTTTACAAGAGACTGACCTCATCGTGCAGAGGTTGCGAAGATTGTCAAGGGTTCCCAAACTCCTGATGTTTTGAAGGATCCTTTTCCAGCTCAAGACAGTAAGATGATAGGTTCATCCTCGAGTGCCAATGAAGAACCCATACTGATGATGTCCCATGTTAGGATTGCGACTCGATCGCAAGATTATGGTAGTAAAAGTCCTATTGATGGTAAAGAAGTAGAATCTTCTCATTCTAATCCATCAACCTCAGGTCCCGGTTTCGATCCACTACAGATTGAGAAACCTAATCCAGACTTGGGAATCAAATCGCCCGCCAAGGGTATACTTCGAAAGTCAGCTTTCAATCCACATGTGAGAGCGGCTCAGAATTATAACATTGTTGAGGATTTAGCTATTTCACCCTCAACAATGTCGGCTTTGGAAGTGCTGCAATCATGTCCAGCACAACGTAAATTACTTTTGTCGGCTATAGGAGATGTTTACGTTCAGGACCCGAACCTAATAATTTTCGATCTAGAAAATAGTACACCGCGTTTGCCTCATCAAATGGCTTTCTGGATTCCAGTGATAGTAAAAAACAGGCCTATTCATCGGACTATAATTGATGAGGGAGCCTCAACGTGTATTATGTCGATACAGTGTTGGAGATCGCTTGGTTCTCCTTCGCTAAATCAATCCCTGACGATTCTAAAGGCCTTTGATGGCCGTGGGTTTCATCCTTTTGGCATTCTACAGGATTTGCCTATAGGGGTTGAAGGAAAAATCGTTAGTCTAGATGTGGAGGTGGTTGATGCCCCTCTAGATTACAACTTTATCTTGGGTCAAAGTTGGTCTTACGCTATGACAGCGGTTGTTTCATCGGTCTTTCGAGTAATAAAGTTCCCACATAATGGAAAGATCGTAACAATAGACTAGTTGGCTTACTTTTCATCCGACCAAGCCTCTTCTGAGAGTATTCAGCATGTCGGTAAAATGACTATCCCATATAAGGATGTTGGAGTAGGACTAGTTAAAGATGCCGGTTTACTGGGAACTTTTCCTTTTCCTCCAATCAACGCATCGTCTTCATTTGCAACTATTCATATGATTACATCAAACACCATTGTTTATGATGATCCTTGGATCATTCCTTCTGAATCTGAGATAGACTCATTTGGTGATGTCATGCCTTTGAGTCCATATGAAATTGCCTATGAAGCCGTGCAGTCGTTTGCCGACCCATCTTCAACCGAAATTGACTTCATGAATGTGGTCCGTGAGGAATCACTTTTCACATCAAACTTGGATTTAATCACGTTTTCTGAACTTGTTCACTCTGACGAGCAAATTCGTGAAATCCTATGTGTAGATGATTTACCATGGGAAGATCTCCATCACAGATCTTCGTTTTTACCCGAGGATGATCGTTTTGAAAATGATTTCTCATCAATTTTTACGACTGAATATGTCAAGGAACCTCAGAATCCAATGAAACATCCCAATTCAGCGTTAAATTTGGGAAACATCTCTCGAACTATTCCTATTGACATATCAGTTAAGCCCAGAATTGTTGAGAACATTCATATAGGTGCCTCATGTACAGATGACGAAATTCAGCTATATAAGGCCCTATTTCAAGAATTCCGCGACATGTTTGCCTGGTCCTATGAGGAAATGCCAGGAATTGATCCCGTGATTGTTGTTCATGAGATCAAGACTTACCCGGACGCTAAACCCGTCCGGCAACGTTTGCGTCAGATTCACCCAAGAAAAGTTGTTGCAATCAAAGCAGAAGTTGAAAATTTATTGAAAGCAGGTTTCATTTATCCTATCCCGTTAATGGATTGGGTATCGAATATTGTTCCGGTTAACAAAAAGCAGGGAACAATAAGAATGTGCATCGATTATAGGGACATTAATCAAGCCTGTCCAAAGGACAATTACCCAGTTCCCTATATCGATCAAATTATTGATGATTGTGCCGGCAGCGAAATATTCTCCTTCATGGATGGTTTTTCCGGATACAATCAAATCAACATTCTACCTGCCGATCAACCAAAAACGGCTTTCATTTGTCCATGGGGGACATTTGCTTATTGCAAGTTACCTTTTGGGCTTAAGAATGCTGGAGCAACTTTTCAAAGGGTGATGTCTTATGCGTTTCATGACATCAAGCACATTGTGCAACCGTATCTCGATGACTTGCCTGCTCATTCATTACATCGAGCTGATCACCTCATCCATTTACGAGCAATATTTATGAGGTGTAGGCATTATCGGATTCGGTTGAACCCACACAAATGTGTCTTCTGTATAGAAACGGGTCGATTGCTGGGTTTTGTAGTTTCGAAAGCCGGCATTCGCATTGATCCCTCGAAGGTCGAAGCTATCATCAAATTGTCTCCTCCTTCGAGTCTTCGCCAACTCCAAAGTTTGCAAGGGAAAGCAAATTTTTTACGACGATTCATTCCTAACTACGCCGAGGTAACAAAGGGTTTTACCCGGTTTTTGAAGCAGAATACTCCATTCTATTGGGATGAGATAGCTCAGAAATCTTTTGATGCACTCAAACACGCGTTGACCCATGCACCGTTGTTGCATCCTCCCAACTACAACCAGGATTACTTCTTGTATCTCGCCGCCTCTCATTCCACCATTGGAATGGTCTTAGTTCAGTAAGATGAATCCGGAACTGAACATGTGATATATTACCTTAGTCGAACTTTAAATCCAACTGAGCTAAAATACTCACATGTGGAGAATTGGCATTGGCAGCTGTTCAAGCTGTCCAACGTTTTCGTCACTACATTTTACTACGTAAAACTACAGTAATTTCGGATTGCAACCCTATGATCTACATTTTTACCAAGCAATTGCTAGGGGGCAAGTACTCTAAATGGATTGTTATGCTACAGGAGTTCGACTTGGAATTTGAGAAATCTAAGTCTAAGAAATCTTTAGTTTTTGCGGAGTTAATGTGTGACTTCCCGCGTGCTGACACGGAAACTGTGGCGGAGGAGCCCATTGCGGATGAATCCTTGTTTCTAATCAGCACTTTAGATCCGTGGTATGGGGATATCATCGTTTATCTCCAGACCCAATCCTTTCGGCCAGAAATTTCAAGGTCAGAACGTCGAAAAATTCGATTCCAGTCCCAACAATTCAGGATTATTGGAGATACTCTTTATCGCCGTGGGGCAGACTCTGTTTTTCGACGTTGCTTAACTCACGAGGAAGCTGAAAGGGTTCTAAATGACTGTCACTCTGGAGCGTGTGGCGGTCATATGTCTGGGTATGCCACAGCCCAAAAGATATTGTGCATTGGCTACTTCTGGCCATCTTTATTTAAAGATTGTATTACGGCGGTCCGAAAATGCCACAACTGCCAAATTTTTGATCGAAAGATGCGCGCTCCACCTGCTCCTCTCCACCCTATAATTTCCATTGGTCCTTTTTCCAAATGGGGTATCGATTTTATTACATGTAACCCTCACTCGGCCGGGGGGCATGTGTATATCATCCTTGCGGTAGATTATTTTACCAAGTGGGCCGAGGCGATGCCTACATTTGAGGCAGATGGCAAGACAGCTGCAATTTTCATGTTCAACATATAATTACTAGGTTTGGTGTCCCGCAAGTGATAATCATTGATCATGGGCGTCATTTTCGAAACGTTATGATGACCGAACTTACAGGCCAGCTTGGTTTACGTCACGATAGTTCAACCGCTTATTATCCACAAGCGAATGGTCTGGTTGAATCCATCAACAAAGTTTTAGTTATCATGATCCGACGAATCATTGGGATTCATCGGTTGAATTGGCACAACATGCTATTTTCAGCGCTTTGGGCGTACCGAACTTTAGTAAAAACATCAGCAGGGTTCACTCCTTTCCAACTAGTCTATGGTTTGGAAGCTGTGTTACCCATTGAATGCGAAATCCTGTCACTGCAAATGGCCATCGAGTTACTTCCAGCCACTTCCGAAGAGGAAAAGCATTTGTTATACTTGGCTCAATTAGATGAGAATCGACGTGATGCTGCATTGGCGATTGAGACTCACGCAAAACGTATGAAAGCTCAGTATGATCGAAATGTGACCCCTCGAAATTTTTCGGAAGGAGATCTAGTCTTAGTTTACGATCAAGATATTGATAAATTAGGCGCTGGAAAATTCGTTCCTATGTGGCATGGTCCCTATGTTGTCAAGCGAAAGCTAGCCAAAGGGGCCTATGAATTGGTAGACTTTGACGAGGACTCTTTGGGTAAACCCAGAAATGGTCTTTACTTGAAGAGGTATTATGCTTAAAGGATGGGTATGGAGATTTTTAGTTAGGATAGTTTTTCTTTCTAGTTGGTGTGTTTTAGTTTAAACAATGTGCTTAGCTTAGAGAGTGTTTTTTCGTCATTATTCCTGCTTATCTTGGTTTTACTCTTGATATTGCAGATGTTAATGCCTCTCCAAACATACATTGGTTTCGCTGATGGTGCTTGTCGTAATACACGGAACATCTCTTCCGCAACTTGGGTTATCTATTCGCCCTCTATCTATGCATGGGGTAAGCCTCACTCAAACAACGAACAACATTTCCGAGTATAGTGTAGTGATTGAGTTATTATCTAAATCTATTTCATTTGGGATTCGGAGTTTGATAGTGAGGTTAGATTCTGAACTCGTTGTATTACAGCTTAATAGAGTGTATGCCATTAGAAATCCAGTGTTATTAAGATTATTTTTGAGAGTGTGTCTCTTGGAATGTGAATTTGATTATATTGAATATCAGCATATTCCAACATCTTTAAATACATTAGCAGATGCAATTGCTTCTCGAATGTTGATCAGGTGCTCATGTCCTAAGTGTCGTAAAATGCTCAAAATTTAAAGTGCTTAGAACTAGTTCAAAGTTGAATGACTGGAAAGTTCTCGTTTTCCCGATTCCGGCGCTACAAACGGTTCGAAAAATGGTCACCGTATGAGGAAGTTATGGAAAAAAGAAGAATTTGTCCATAACATTAGAAATTTTAATTTTTCAAAAAAAAAATTAAAAAAGGAATATTCCGCCTGCACGAAATCCGAGGCAACCACCAAACATTAAATTTAACTGCAGTTAAGTTGGCGGAATTTTGGCAGGAGCGCCAAATTTGGCGGACCTGCCATAATTGGCAGAGCTAACTGGAGTTAACTAAAGTTAGCTAGAGTTTTTCTAGGGGCAAACTGGAGAAACTTTAAATGGCCATAACTTTGGCTAGGAAAGTCGGTTTTGGACGAATTTTTTTTTGATTTGGGTATTTTAGATCTTCTGAAGCCATTGGTGCAGGTCTTACAACCATCTGAGGTCATTTGCAGAGGTTTTGGAGCCGTGAAAGTTCTAGGAGCCACTAGGGCCCAGTTTTGTGAAGACTGTATAGGGTTGCAGGTATCCATTGGAGGTGATCCAATAGTCAATCCTGAAGGATTCAAGTGTTCTGAATCCATTTTTTCCATCTATTTCACATGTAGATGCTTCTATTCAGCTGTATTTTCAATTTGAGCATTTAATAAAAACAAGGACAAGCCCGGTTGGGAGCTTTGGACCCAGCAGACGTAGCCCTGGAGGGGGTGAACTGCTTTATCAACTTCTTTTGCATTTGTGGTTGATTTATTTTGCAGATCAAATTCATTTTAATGTGTTAAATAGTAAAAGGAAATAACTCTTCTATGCTTGAATGGGTCATGAACAGCTGAAAATTTCATGTGTTTTCTTTCTGCAAGACATGGAAATCTTTTAAACATGTTTAATTCTGAATTGAATACCTTGTAAACAAATTTCAAGTAGTTTCAAATTCAGATCAAGTTGGTATCAGAGCTCAGGGTTTTTGTGCAAAGATCTTCTAACTGTCTTGCAAAGTATTGATGCTTACCAGGTTGAAACTTAAAAGAGGGGAAGGACAGTTGACTAGAGAACGAGAGAATCCTCAGTCAAGGAAGGCCAGAGAGCCATCACCTCCACCTTCGATTTCACCCTCAAGAGTCTCAGCAGAAGCTTCAAGGATGTCTGAACATGAAGGAGAAATTCCTACAGAGACAGATCCAAGAGAAGAAGAAAGAGTCTTCAGAAAGGCTTTCTTGGACCTCACTGAAATGGTGAGGATATTGTACCAAGAAAGAAATGAGAAATTGGCTGGAGAAGGGTCCAAACATCCACATGAAGGAGAGGGCTCTTCAGGAGGTAAGAAGGATGATGATCATTCCAAGAAAGGACATGGAGGAAATGGTGATCCACCACCCCCATCTTCACCTTCTTCCTCTTCATCCTCGTCTTCTTCTGTTCATAAGCATAGATCCTCTGGAAAAAGTCCTTTTTTGAAGCTTGATGTAAAATTCGAATTACCTATGTTTAATGGTGAAGTAAATGCAGAAAAGCTTGACAACTGGATTAGGCAGTTGGAAGTTTACTTGAGGATCCAGAATATGCATGATGATGCCACAAAGATTCAGTTGGCTTCTTTGAGAATGGATGGAGCAGCATTGGTCTGGTGGGACGCTAAGACTAAAGAGGAGATCAAGAAATTTGGTAAGGTCACCTTAACATGGCCTAAATTTCTGTTAGCCATTAAAAAACAGTTTTATCCTCTTGCTCACATGCAGAAAGCCATTATGAATTGGCAAAATTTCAGACAACTTAAGGGTCAGAATGTCCAAGACTACACCCAAGAATTCAGGAGAAGAGCTCTCTTGTTAGGAGTAGATTTATAGACCCAAGAAACCTTGCTGAAATACATTGGTGGTTTGCATAGCTACCTCAGACACACCATCTTGATGTTTAACCCTACTAGCCTGGACGAGGTTTGTGTCCAAGCTACCCATTTAGAGGCAAGGGGAAAAAACACATTTGAAGAGGGTAGAAACAAGTCCCCCAAGGGCAAAAACAAAGAAAAAACCTCCAAGGGAAAGAGCAAAAAGAATGCATCTGTCAAACAAGAGAGTGAGAAAGTGATCTGTAAACATTGTTCTAAACCAGGTCATGAGGAGAAAAACTGTTGGAAATTATATCCTGAAAAAAGACCTCAATTTAACAAATCCAAAGGGAAACAGAAAACT
The DNA here is from genome assembly GCA_031772625.1 of Pinus tabuliformis. Classification (NCBI taxonomy): domain Eukaryota; kingdom Viridiplantae; phylum Streptophyta; class Pinopsida; order Pinales; family Pinaceae; genus Pinus; species Pinus tabuliformis. The sequence goes on along the minus strand of CM062816.1, from coordinate 954,753,516 downwards.
GCTGCTACTACATCTACACCACAAGATTTAGGGGAAGATTCAGGTGAGGAAACCAAAATTGTAGCCATGGGTTTGAAAAACTTGAAGGGAAAAGAAATTGAAACTCAAGCCAGCACTAGTACCTCAAACTGCCATGTACAAGCTCCTAATGAGGAAGAAAGAATTGAACTGTTTCATGTGAGGGTGATTTCAAAACATACTAAAATTGACACACTTTTTGATAGTGGGTCACAAGCAAACCTTATATCAGAGGACTTGGTCAAGCAGCTTAAACTTGATACCGTTCCACATCCGAAGCCATATCCACTTGGATGGATTTGCAAGGATGCAAATTTACAAGTTTCAAGAAAGTGCACATTGCGCTTTGCAATTACTGCACATTTTATTGACACAGTTGAACTTGATGTGGTACCTTTTGATATAGCAGGAATTGTTTTGGGAAGTCCTTACTTGTTTGACAGGAAAGCTATCTTTCATCGCCATGAAAACAAATATCATCTGTTCAAAGATGGCAAGGAGTTCATTGTTAGAGCTCATCGCAAGAAGACAAATGTAGCGATGGTGAATGCAGGACAGGTAAAAAGGCTGGTCAATTCAAGTAAGAATTTTGTTCTTCTTATGATTAAGCCCAAGGTTGATGTGAATCATGAGTCATTTGACAATTGTGATCCAAAACTTAAATCAGATCTGTATGATGTAGTTGAGGCATATCATGAGATGTTTCAGGAGCCAACAGGTTTGCCTCCTAAGAGGGAGATTCAGCATGAAATCCATTTCCATCCAGATTGTCCTCTTCCAAACATAGGCATGTACCGCATGTCTATTATGAAGAATGCTGAAATAAAGAAGCAAATCAAGGACTTGTTGGACAAGGGTTTCATAAGGCCAAGTACTTCGCCATGTGGGTCACCGATTGTATTGATTCCAAAGAAAGATGGAACTTGGCGTATGTGTGTTGATTTCAGGGCCTTGAACAAGATAACGGTAAAGAATCGTTACCCACTCCCAAGGATAGATGATTTGCTAGACCAGATGAAAGATGCTCGATATTTCCCTAAGCTAGACTTGTGCAGTGGATATCATCAAGTAAGAATTGAAGAAAGTGACATTTGGAAGACAACCTTTAAAACCAAACAAGGACTCTTTGAGTGGCTTGTGATGCCGTTTGGTTTGTGCAATGCACCTGCAACTTTCATGCGGGTAATGGATGATGTCTTGCGTCCTTTTCTTGATGATTTCGTTATTGTCTACTTAGATGACATCTTAATTTTCAGCAAGTTGAGAGAAGATCATGTCATGCATGTTAGAAAAGTACTTGATGTTTTGAAGAAGAATCAGTTATTTCTTAAAATGTCAAAGTGTGAATTTGGAAAGACTTCTTTGGTTTATTTGGGACACATAGTAGGAGGAGGTGCTTTGAGAATTGATCCTGCTAAGATTGAGGCTATTGTGAAGTGGCCTACTCCCAAATCCATAACAGAGGTAAGAAGTTTTTTGGGTGCAGCTCAATATTGGAGGAAGTTTATCTCTAACTTCTCTTCTATAGCAGCTCCTATGCATGCAATGACAAGTGTGAAGCATGCTTTCCAATGGGGAGGAAAGCAGCAAAAAGCTTTCGAATCTTTGAAAGAGAAGATTAGTTCAGCTCCAGTCCTTGCATTACCGGATTTGAGACAGCCATTTGAGATACAAACTGATGCTAGTGATTATGCTATGGGTGCAGTTCTTCTACAGCATGGTAAGCCTATTGCTTTTCATTCTGAAACTTTTAATGGTGCTGTTGTAAATTATCCTACATATGATAAGGAGTTGTATGCGTTGGTACAAAGCATCAAAAAGTGGAAACACTACTTGATGGGCAAAGAAACTGTTATACATACCGACCATTAGCCCTTACAGTACTTGCAATCACAAAGCAAGTTACAACAGTCACGACACTTCAAATGGATGGGCTTCTTGCAACAGTTCCATTTGGTAATAAGGTATAAGAAAGGTACTTTGAATAAGGTTGTTGATATGCTTTCAAGGCCTATTATTGGTGCTGTTACTTTACTTAAGAATGATTCCATTGTACATGATAGTTACATAGAACAATATGCATCTGATGATGACTTTAAAGATGTGTATGCTAACTTGAGTAAAGGAAATCATGTAGAGGAAAATGACTATCACATGCATAACAATTTGCTGTTTCATTTGGGCAAGTTGTGTATACCACAGGGGGAGAGGATAAATGTCATAAGAGAAGCTCATTCTTCTCTTATTGCTGTCCATTTTGGTGTGAGTAAAACAGTTGCACATCTACAGAGGTATTGCTATTGGCCTCGCATGGTAGATTCTGTTTCAAGGTTCATAAGAGGTTGTTCATTATGTGCTACAAGCAAGCCTAGCAATAGGAAGCTTGGTTTGTATACTCCTTTGCCGGTACCTTCTAGATCATGGGAGAGCATCTCTATGGATTTTGTAGGAGGTTTGCCAAAATCTCGAAAGCAGCATGATTATTTATATGTAGTAGTTGATCGTTTCAGCAAAATGTGTATACTTATGCCTTGTAAGAAAACTATAACTGCTGAACAAACTGCTGAATTATTTTTTCATCATGTATGGATTCACTTTGGTTTGCCTACTTCCATTATTAGTGACAGGGATTCCAGATTTGTGGGGAATTTTTGGTCCAACCTATGGGAGATGATGGACACAAAGTTGAAGAAAAGTACTGCTTTCCATCCGCAAACAGATGGACAAACCGAAGTTGTGAATAGAACCATTGTGCACCTCTTGAGAGGTTATTGCAGCAAGCATCCCAAGCTTTGGGATGAACATTTACACTACATACAGCATGCTTACAATCGTGCCAAGCACTCTTCCACAAACACCTCACCGTTTGAAGTTTGTTTTGGTTACTTGCCAAAATCACCTCTTGATTTCATTCTTGAGAAAGATGTCGCCATTGAGAGACATAGTGACATTGACAAAGCTCGTTCATTCATTGAAAGAATTCAACAAATACATCAGCAAATTCAAGAACAGCTTGAGAAGAGTCAAGGCAAGTACAAGGAAAGACATGACAAGCATAGAGTCGATCACAAGTTTCAAAAAGGAGATGAGGTATGGCTGTACATTAGTAAGGAAAGGATGCAAGGAGAAGGTAAAAAGCTGAAGCCTATTCGTTATGGTCCATTCAAAATCCTCAAGAAGGTTGGAAATAATGCTTTTCAATTAGATTTGCCTTCCTACATGCAAATGTATTCTGTTGTCAATGTGGAGAACTTACGTTTGTATGAACCTCCTTTGATTGTTGATCATGAAAATGTTGTTCAGCTGCCATCTATAGAAGATTTCTCACCAGAATTCTTAGATGAGCTGAAAGAAGATACAATCCTTGACAGAAGGACACGCACTTCAAGGAGGGGCAGTGTAGATTATGTTCGGGTTGGTTTCAAAGGCAGCAAACTGAACAAGGCAAAGTGGATGGAGGTTGACAGAGTGAGGGAGCTGTACCCTCACCTCTTTAACAGGTAGTTGAAGGCTTTTGGGGTCCAAAAGCTTCCCAATGGGGAGGCGTGATCAGGTGCTCATGTCCTAAGTGTCGTAAAATGTTCAAAATTTAAAGTGCTTAGAACTAGTTCAAAGTTGAATGACTGGAAAGTGCTCATTTTCACGATTTCTGCGCCGCAAACGGTTCAAAAAACGGTCACCGTATGAGGAAGTTATGGCAAAAAGAAGAATTTGTCCATAACATTAGAAATTTTAATTTTTCAAAAAAAAAATTAAAAAAGGAATATTCCGCCTGCACAAAATCCGAGGCAACCACCAAACATTAAATGTAACTGCAGTTAAGTTGGCGGAATTTTGGCAGGAGCGCCAAATTTGGCGGACCCACCATAATTGGTAGAGCTAACCGGAGTTAACTAAAGTTAGCTGGAGTTTTTCTAGGGGCAAACTGGAGAAACTTTAAATGGCCATAACTTTGGCTAGGAAAGTCGGTTTTGGACGATTTTTTTTTTTTATTTTGGGTATTTTCGACCTTCTGAAGCCATTGGTGTAGGTCTTACAGCTATCTGAGGTCATTTGCAAAGGTTTTGGAGCCGTGAAAGTTCTAGGAGCCACTAGGGCCCAGTTTTGTGAACACTGTATAGGGTTGCAGGTATCCATTGGAGGTGATCCAATAGTCAATCCTGAAGGATTCAAGTGTTCTGAATCCATTTTTTCCATCTATTTCACCTGTAGATGCTTCTATTCATCTATATTTTCAATTTTAGCATTTAATAAAAACAAGGACAAGTCCGGTTGGGAGCTTTGGACCCAACAGACGTAGCCCTGGAGGGGGTGAATTGCTTTATCAACTTATTTTGCATTTGTGGTTGATTTATTTTGCAGATCAAATTCATTTTAATGTGTTAAACAGTAAAAGGAAATAACTCTGCTATGCTTGAATGGGTCATGAACAGCTGAAAATTTCATGTGTTTTCTTTCTGCAAGACATGAAAATCTTTTAAACATGTTTAATTCTGAATTGAATACGTTGCAAACAAATTTCAAGTAGTTTCAAATTCAGATCAAATGTTAAATAGACATTTGCAATAATCATACATGTAAATTTAAAACCATTCCATAACATGATTTACAAGATAAGTCGGTAATAGTGATATACATATAGGAGTGTGTCAAAAAATACATCGTCCTCGATCATAGGTTGAAAAACACCTTATGATCGGCAAAAATGATAAGTACAAAAAACAAAAATGTCACATGTGCACACAATAGGCGATCATCCTATCACTGGTGATGATCTCTATAAGAAACCACTGCACGGGCCACCTTGTAAAGGAACTTTCTAAAAGGTCCCGGGACTCCAATCACATAGCACTAAAGTCGACGAGGAATGTCATCTATAGTGGTCTTCGGAATATCTCCTGTCAAGCGCTCGAGATGACCCTCCAACTCGGCCAAAACCTCTGCTGATTCGTCCTGTGGGGCTGGCACAGGTGCAACTGGTTGCTTCCTCTCGAAAGGCCGGAGAGCGGCTGGTCACTGTGGACCCACATCTGCATTTGAAACTTTTGCTATCAGTTTTGAGACGATGGAAAAAATAATAATAAAAAATTAAAATAGGAAAAATGTTGAAAAGGATTTTACCTGAATCATCCCACTGCTCTCCTGGTGGAAGAGTCATGTCTGGGTCACCACGAAAATCTATCCCAGCGTAAGGGAAGTCCTGAATAGAAAAGACCTGGTTTTCCAACCATTGGAAATACTCAGGTTTGAATCGAGCAACCTCTGTCCTCTCGTCCGGGTGATGGGCCATAACTACGACCCATCACATCAGTTTGGGCTCTTGAGGATGCCCAGCTCCAACGGTAAGGTGCTGTGGGATCAACATAGGAACCCTCTCCAAGCCAAAGCTCACAACCAAAGCCCCATAACCAAAGGTCTTTAGTCGTCCGTTCTTGGCCCTGGTCAGTTGGCCTTTCACATTGGCCAACACAGCATCGCACCAGTTGAAGATGGTGCATCGAAAGCAATCAACTGCCATACACATCTGGGATCCGATGGCAATATGTAATGCGGCAGCCCCGCAAAGTCTGGTGACAGTAAACGCAATCACCATGAGTTCAGGACGGGATATGGTCTTTATGTCTATCCCTTTGTCTTTAGCCTGGCTGTTGCAGTACTCTTGCCGGAGGCTATCGACAGACTGGCCACCTGCCCTAGCCCCAAACAGAGTCAAGTCTTCGCCTCTCTTAGGAAAACCAGTCAAGAAATATATGTTTGCCAGCTCGATTTTGAGCTGATGGCCGCCAATGAAGAAGCATTGGTCCTGTACGCTCCATCTGTCAACCATCCACTGTAAGAAATCCACCTGAGCCCTCATGCCAGGAATGGCCCAGAATTTGTACAAGCCGCACGCCCTCAAAGCATCAAGTGAAGGCTGATGATTCCATGCAGTAGCATCCATGTCCTCATGCTCTCGTTCGCGCCAATCTAGCATGATGTACTCTCTGCATCAAGTATAAAGATAAATTAAATTGCTAGAAATTGTTTTGTTTGGTCCATTTTTGAGAATTTTTGGGTTAAAAACCCTTGCGACGGGGACCGCACCCTCCAGGTTAGACACAGTGCGTGGGACCGCACTTTGTCTACATGGAAGGTGTGGACCCCGAGCTTTTTCCCAATGGAGAAAAATTCGGGGTCCGCAGGCGAGTAGTGGTAAACCTGCGGGCCCCCGCGCGCGGGTTTTATGCCTAAAAACCCTCCCAAAAATGAAATAAATGACTAAAACAAAAAAATCAAACGGTTAAAAATGAAGAGTGGGATGATGTAGATTACCTGGAGAAGACGGCGTTCGATTCCGACGGTTGGATTTTCCGCAATCTTCACGAGAAGTTTTCTGAGCAAAAGCACTATTTTCTCACCCAAACTCAAACGGTAAAAATGAATTGACGAAGGCCCTTTTTATAAGTTTTTTGAGTAAATAAATTGCAAATTTGTTTATGTTTCACTTTGAAAAGGTATTTTTGCGACATTTTTATCCATTTCAAACAGGTATGAGTAATGTTTGTGCTTTTGTGCAGGATAATGGATTATTCAGGCGAAATCTATCATTTTCGATGAAAAACATTTAGAGTCACCTTTAAGCTCTTTTCTGACTCCTAAAACATGAAAAGATCACTGAGTTTTTCTTTTAAACTCGTTAAAACGGAATTAAAAGACGGTCCACTTACAGCTCTTTTCCGACCGTAAAAACATGAAAAGATTGCCGGATTTTTGTCGTTTCAAATTCGATATCGGTTATAAAATGACGTGTCATTGATCGCTTTTTTACTTTTTCGGATCAAATGCACTAATGACGAAAAGTACTCCTTGGTCATAAAAGATCAAGCAGTTCTCTCAAGTATTATTTTATACTTTTTCGGGCTTGGGGGAGACAAATTTACGAAAAAGGTCAACCCTGGAGTCTTCTTAAGTTTTTCCAGACTCTCTAAAATTGAAAAAAGTCGAGTTTCTCCTATACTGGACTCGTTAAAACTTCACAGTAAAGGACCTGTTCAATTACAAACAGGAACGAACCACTCCTTCTTAGGGTTCGAATTTAAACTAAGTTGGACTCATCCGAAGGATGAGCTTATAATCAAGCAAATGTTATCCTCCTCAAGCTTGTCAAAAATAAAGAGGTACTTGCCAGAAATGGTGGGGGAAAAGAGAGAAAAATGAGCCTGTTTGTCATACTTTGTAACCACTCTTGAACACGACACTTTTATTCACCTGGGTTGGGAAATCCTTTGCCTAACAGTTGATCAAACCACATTGAAAGTATTCGGCCGGTTTCTGGGTATTAAATTTGGGTCAATTGTCACCAAACCATCTGTCGTGTCATTATGTGTTCAAGAGGTCACTGCCAATAAGCCATTCATCTGCAAAATATCTGTCATCCATCTTGACCATCCCTGAGTCAGTCCTTGCAACTAAATTTCTTCAACTTGATCTATGATTTCGTGTTGTGGGCTTGCCTACGGCGGATCGCTTTCTATCGACATTAGCTCATTATCTAGAAAGATGATCTAGAAATCGTCAGTACCTTGAGATCTACATGCCTCAATGGCAGGTTTCTCGCCTTTGACGACAGTTTGCATCATTGACTTTCGATCAAAGGATTCCGTGACATGTTCGACATCAACACATTTATTCACATCTCATGCATTGTACTGGGTACTTTGAGAGCCATTGACATCACTGGTGGTTTCTCTCACACTTGTTAACAGTTTACATCGTTGACTGGTAATCAAGTGGTTTCTACCATGTTCGACATCAACACATTCATTCGCATGGATAGAATCGTACTGTTTCGGGAAGTAGAAATGAAGACCCTGGATCTAGTTTCCACAATCCAGGCTGCGAGGAATTTTGTATTCATTATATAATGGACTATTCATAAACAGATGGCTGCGTCCATACTGTGTCCACATGAGTCTATACTTGTGATGTTTTACAAGATCATTCCTGTATCAGAGCAGTAGTTAGTTTTCTAGTCAGTTTTGATCTGAGTATGGGAATGCCTACCTCAACGATGATATGATCTCATATATATATCTTGCATTGAATGTTTTTACAGGTTCCAACTGGGCTCTCCACAATATGATCCTCGAAATGATAAAGTACTTCACTCTTCCTAAATGATCAAAGAAATCCTCATCTACTACAGACTTCGCACTTTAGGGGGCAATCTGTTACACAAAAATATCATCACCATGATTATTTGCAGTCAGTATGGGTCTATCATCACTTGTACTGTCCTCCTAAGCAAGTCTCAGACCTCAGCTCTTCAAGTCAAGCTTTGGAAATGAGAGAAAGACATTAAAAATCAATGAAACTTTGGTTCCGCACTTTCTCTCACTGTCACCTACAGTCCCGCGCCTTCTGTGTACAAAAACTGCGGACCTGCCTGCTCTGTCCCTAATGGTGTAGGTGTGGACCCCTGTGAAAGTCAAAAGGCGCAAGTTTTATCTTAAAAAACTCACTTTAGGTTAATTCTAGAGGTTTCTAGAAGGAATTTTGACATGGATTGTTCGCTCTGAGGTGGTTCATGCATCCCAAAAGAGAAGGAGCTAATCCCTTGATGAGAGGAGCTATCCCTTTGAAGGAGGGCTTTATCCGTTTGAAGGAGGACTTAGTAACCTCCCTCCATTGCACTATAAATACAGGCATTGGGTTGGTTGCTGAGGAGGTTAGAAGCTGAACATTTTTGAGGGTAAATGCTGGTGAAATCAAGACTTCCTAGTTGAGCTTAAGAGGAGAGATCACATACCTTTTTGGCTTCATTGGGGAGTGAGTGAAACTTGTCAAAGTAGAGGAGACTTCTTGTTGGACCCTGGGAGGAGCTTGTACAACGTCAAGGCACAGGTTGTAAAGTTCTTCTTCTTTTGAATTAATACAATCAAACTCATTTTTCTCAACAAGTATCTCATGTTATTTGTTTCATGGACTCCTTGACTTTCATGTTAAATATGTTTTATGCAATTGGATTTTCAGGTGTTATTTAATTTGTTTGCCTTGTTTGTGTTTGCAGATTCGCGACAAAGGAGCTCATTTGGATCAAAGGAGCGAGGGCATCCACAAGCTTGCATTGGACCTAAGGTAGGCCCTAAAAACACTTGTTTGCCATTGTTTATTAAAGCATATTTAGAGAAAGATAGTGTCTTGTTGGTTTGCTTGTCATTAGGTCTTCTTTAGATTCTAGGAAGGTTTATCTTGTCCGCAAGATCGACTTATTCCGTGTGACAGGTATTAGGGTGAGAAAGGTGGATTTGGTACTGCCTCCCACTTTAGCCTTTTTCTAAAAATCCTTTGCCATTCTTAGTAGGTCTGATTTGATGATTGTCCATCAAGCTTTGTAGAAGTGTGCCGAGAAACCATTTGGGCCTGGGGCTTTGTCAAGCTCCATGTCCCAAATTACATTACTGATTTCTTCCTCAGTGAAGGGCTTCATAAGGTTTGAATTATTCTCCTCGTTGACCAAGGAAGGGATCTGGGAGAGGAAGTCATCGGAAATCACCTCATCTCCTATTCCATCCTCTGTGTATAATCGCTAAAAGTGAGTTTCAACAGCTTCTTTAACTTGGGAAAAACCTTTGGTGACTGTCCCATCTGCTGTGGTGATTTCTGAGATGTGGTTCCGGGAGAGGCGTGATCTGAACTGCCTGTGGAAGAAGGCTATGTTTCGGTCACCTGCTTTCAACCATAGGCTTCTGGACTTAAGCCTCTATAATTCTTCTTCTTTTCTGAAAGAGCTGAAAGAGGCAAGTTGGGCTACTTGTTCTTTCTCCAATTCATGAGTGGTTACGTCTTTATCCTCCATCTCCAACTGTAAATCTGCTAACTATTGGATAGTTTCTTTGCAAAATTTACAGAGGAATCGATTGATAAAATCTTGACTATGCTAACAAAATAAAAACAAAATAATCTCAAGTATGCTCTCCTTCTGCACTTCGTTTGACTTGGAGGATCAGAAAAAGAAATTGTTTTATTAGTATATCATAAAAATTATTTAGCTACAGAATTAATTTCTGTTTTCATGATTTGATTTAATTCAATTTGATTTTTCAATAAACTCTAAAATTAAAAAAATTAAAAAATTCCAAATGCATTTTCTTTATTAATAAATTGTTTTTTTTAAATGAAATATATATGTATATATTTTTAATTTAAAAAAAATGTAACATATATAATTTTTAAAACAAAACATTTAAAAAAAAAATGCTGGTCAACGTTATGAAAAAGCTCAAAGCATAAAATAAAATGAGATTAAAACTCCAAACGAATAAGCTGGAAACAACATTTAAATGGCCTTGTTTTGTGTGCTAGTCGGGCTTTGGCCTTCAAATTCGCATCAACCTGTAAATTCGTTCCTAACACTCTTGCAATTGTGATGAAAATATGCTGGGATAAAATCAACTGAATTATTCAAAATGATCACTGATCTTCATGTTCCTCAGTGTATACTACTTACAGGCTTTGCTGTGAAGGTTGTTTCTCTAGTATGAAACACAAACACTTAGCTTGAATTCTATTGCATTTGCCTTAGCACGTGTGATTGTTCTTGTTACTTCACAGGTTCCAATTGCAATGGATCTTGTGTTGCCGAGTTTCATAAGGCTTACATCTTTACTATTCCAAAATATATTCCATATTCAAAGAGTGTTGAAGCCTGAACATCAAGTGTCTTTACTGGCTCTAGAAAGGCATTAATGTGCATGCACATAGGCTGGATTGAACTGAGCAAGAAGCTCGTGATAATCATCTCTCTGCAGAACAAAGAGATCATCAACAATGTTCTCAGATAGAAGAGCGTAGAATAAGGAAGAAGTTGCAGTTGAAGAAGCAAAGAGGAAAGCCAAGGGAGACGAGAAATTTTCTCAGAAACTACAACGAAACTGGAGGCATAATCGTTTGACAAATCCAAAATTGAATTTTGCAGAAAATGTAATTGTGAGAAAGCATAACTATCTTGACAACCAATTTTAAAATGAATTTTCTGAGCAAACCAAGGAGAATCTGGAAAAAATGGTTCATGGGTTTTTTCCAAAACAGGTTGAATTTCATAACCCAAAAACTGTTTCCTCGGATTCCTAACCATTCGGGAGTAAATCACGGTTCTTCAGGAACCTGTTGGTGACTGCATGAAGGAAAAACGAATTGCAAAGACAAAAATGGGATTTTCTGGCAGTGAAGGAGATCTCTACGACCATCAGTCCAAATGGAACAGCTATCAATGCTTCAAGTGCATAACATTGCAACCATTTTGATGTTTGAACAGGTTCTGCACAACAAATCAAGGAATGGGCCAAACGGATGATTGAGGAATGATTTAAAAATAAAAATCCTCCTATCCAGCTGTTCGAATTCTGCAGGAAGGCTCTTTATGGTCTTGCCAGTTCAGACTCAGTCAATAGAAATAAATATATGGCTAGTGATAATATAAGCGTAAGAGGAATAATTCGAAGGAAGATTTTACATTTAGAGGAATCACTCAAAAAGATTCAATTTGACAAATTGAATAATTGGAAGATTATTTAGATGATTTTTGAACATTTGGCATTAAAAAAATTATAATATTGTTCCTGTGTATTTTTATATGAAGTTTTAATTTGCAGGACACAACGAATCTTTGTGATGCCAATCGTTTTAGTGAGCACGGTGCATGAAGTCATCCGACAATAGGGAGTTATTTTATTTTTCATGGTTATTTCTTAAAAATGGATTGTTATCGATATCATGAATTGGACTGAATATAACAATTTTGATTTTCTTTAGTATGCTCATTTGACATTTTGTGTAAGAATCAGAAAGGAACTAATCATTTATTTTTGAACACACTTATGTTCTTTATGTTAAGTTTTTTTTTTGCAAGTTTGGGATGATCGAATGATCATTGAAGGAAACTAATTGTGCACACAATTGGTCTTCAAAGGACTAATTCCATGAGAAACATAAGAACAAGTCCATCTCCATATTCATCAAAACCATTACTCTTCCTCCCTTTTGAATTATAAATCCAACCAAGCAATTTAAAGCAAGTCACAATTATTTTTCCCAGCAAGAGTCAGTTGCTCATTTTCCTTCATTCACATACACTTTTTGTCTACTCCACAAATAAAAGCATGAAGCTTACTTACATGATTATTGCTCATTGTCATCTTCCATTTTCATTTTTCCTTTCATATCCTTTTCATTTCACAAATAAAACCCTGCTTCAATGCAAATTATTGAGTCCATAGTCCTATGAGTCTAAAATTCTTGCAAAAAAAAAAAACACATTGAGGCTTGCATGCCTTAATGGCAAGTCCTCATGCCGATGAACAATAGGAATACATTAATGTCCCTTGTTCATCGGATCTTCTAGGTACTCGACAATAGCAAAATTATTTGAACCTAGCAAGATGTGTTTAGGCATCTTAACTCTAATTGTCATCAATGGTGAGAGTTCTCGTGTTGACTAGTGGCATCCATTAATAGCCACTAATTCAACAATTTCCCGCTATGTTCGACATCAAAACATCTATCCACATAGCAGGAATTGTGCCAATGAGTTATGAAGACTATCATTTTCAGCATTTTGGAGCAAATGTAGAAGACATGCAGCTGCGGAATCAGCTGACAGCTGTAGAATCAAATAGCAGCTGCGGAATCATATGGCAGTAGCAGAATCATCACCATTCTGTAACAGTTTCAACAAGTTTTAATAAAAGTAATAAAAGGTCATCTTAACTCTTTTCTCCATGACTTGTCCAGCAACTTGAAGAAGATTATGATCAGAATTTTGCAGCCACCACACATGTAGCTCATCCATTTTCAAAGGGTAAGTTAAGGTACGTCATTTTCTAACTTTTTACCATAGAATTCCTTGAAAAGATAGAATGATAATTTTTGGAAAAAACACTCCTTTTCCTCATATCATAAAATTGTCAATACCATCAGTTGGGGGGGGAATACATTCATATTCATATTTTTCCATGTTCATATCACATTCAGAAGCCCACATACTTTCAAAAAGATATTAACTATTACATTATTATTATGAGCATACAATGGCTTTTCAAAAGTACTTCAAAAGATAATTGGATACAAACACAATCATGGTTGTCACACAAGAACCAACCATGATGCAATCCAATAAAGATATACTTTGCAACAATAATCAAATTATCATTATGCAAAGTTCAAAGATCAAAATAGAATGCAACAACAAAATATGGTTGTAACACAAGAACCAACCATGTTGCAATTCAACTAAAAGACTTTGCAGAAGTATGAAGTTATCAAATGATATCATGCAAAGTTAAGCCAAAGCTCAAGGATCGAAAAGAATTAATGTAATAGATGTTGGAAATAATATTGAGAGGGGGGGGGGTGTGAATCAGTATTTACAATCTATCACTTTTTCATTTCCATATTTTGATTAATATACACTACTTCAATGAAGGTAACTTGCGTGTACACGCAACTGTATTTAAGGCAACCAACATATATCCAACAAACTTATGATTTAGTTAATTCATCATATGTTGATCTTTAATAAGTACCTCAATACTTCATTAACCATATAAACAGTAATCAAATGAAGTAATAACAGAACAAACCATCACACATAAGAAACACACATGAACGCCAAGATTTAAGGTGGAAACCAAATGCGGGACAAAAACCACCTACTGCTGTCTTCTTTTAATATAAGAAAAACCTTTTTACAATCTTGTATTGGTGCAGAATCATACCAGTATGGAATCACCCACCTATAGAAGGCTACAACCTTCTCTCATTCTCCAGCTTCTACTGGAAGGGAGCTACAACTCCCCTAGCTCTTGTACTAGCCAATTTGTTTACTAGTATGTAGGCATCGACCTACAGAAGGATACAACCTTCTTTCTTCCTCCAGGGACCATGTTTCATAAATTTTCATACAGGATACTCCTGGAACACAATACCACAATCTGAAGGCCACGTTTCATCCAATTTTCATACTGGACTCATTAACAACATTGAAGCTCAAAATCAATCACCACTATAATACAACCATCAAATACATCTACATTAACTAATCATTGAAACTCAATCATCAATCTCTGAATCACCCACAACTGAATCACTGAATTCCCATCATCACTGAAGCAAATCATAATCAACCACTCTGAACATTCAAAATACTGTCATCAAAACATAGTCACCAGAACACAAAGCAGAACCCAGAACTCTGCAACAACCACTAGAACTAACTGCAAATTCAAATATCATATTTCATAATTTATACGCTACTCTGATGAGTCGAACCAACATGTATACCCACTTTTAACAAAGGGAACTAGCGTATAGATCTACAAATATTAACTCATAACTTTGCAGCTATTCCACACATCAGTCATACCCAGATCATAACATTTATAGAATAGAACATGCCTTAGTATTCAGATCTAGACTATACATGATCAAACCATATAATGATAATTCATTTCAAGCCTTAAGATCCCGATCCATCATTAGATCTTATCCCTCATTAACTGCTAAGGTTCATCCTTGGTTCAGATCAAGCAAAGCACCATAAGCTGATAACCTGCATACTAGATCTCACACTTCATCAGATGTTCAATACTTCCACACCATGGCCTAATGATCTTCTCCTCCTTATATAGTTTTAGGCCTTTCTCAATACCTTGGAACAAAACCACTTAGGACCAATACCTTGGATCAAATACCTAGGGTCAATACCTCAGACCACATACCTTGGACCAATACCTTAGATCAAAATACCTCGGACCAAATACCTCAGACCAGAAACTTAGGTTTCCAACATGTACACGTTTTTACTCTTATGAAAGTGCGTGTATACGTTATACGCTCCTTTTGTTCGGTTAACCCGCATGTATACGCTACTTGGACAAACTGAACCTACGTATACCTCTCTTTCTTCATTCTTTGGAGTCTGATCTATAATCCTTTGCTGATGTACTGTGAACTGTCAACTGAGTGAGTTGCCATCAAGAACAACACCTGTATCATAATGCCAACAATCTCCCCCTTTGGACTTGATGGCAATAACAACACCAAGACACTCTCCCACTTTGACATCAAGGGCTAAGGGCATATCAAGATATCCTCCCCCTTTGATATACATTATTTTGTCCATGCTCTCCTCTAGTACATGTTGAATTATCTGATTGAGCTTCCCCTTTGCACATGCTGAGATGCACTAAACCATCCATGCTCCCCCTGAGCACATGCAGAGTCTGAAAAAATATTTTCCAAAAGAATAACATGACTTTATAACTCAAATAAGTTAGTATGACCTTCTTATCACCAATGACTCATACATACATCAATCTCCCAACCAAGTGGGGATACACCAAATGTTTATACATGACTGACATAGAAAATATTACATCATCCTTCTCATGCATAGTGGGGTTACAAATTAGGTCTTTTCATGACCTTTACATCAAATAATATACATGACATTTATAACAAGGACAACCGATCTAAACAAGACCATGATAGTTATCAGCAACTATCATATGATCTGCACCATCAATAGCATAAGGATCAACAACCTGTATATTTCCATCATCAAAAGAGTCACCTGAATCAAAACAACTATGTGGATCTATACCAAGATCTTCTAAGACAATGCAAACAATGCATTATTAGAAGCATATGCTCCCCATGAACCTATGCCAACTTATGAGCACCAACACATTTCAACATATCATTAGCAAATTGTAACCATCATTAAACAAAGCAGATAAGTGACTGAACCATATCAGACTCCTTTTCCCGAGTCTATCCCGCTGCTTTTTCCTTAAAACACCATATATGCGACTGTGCAACTTCTAACTCGCGTATATATGCGACTTCTCTTCATAGTAGCTATGTATGAAAATTGGAATACTAAATTTTTACACTTTCAGCTTCCCCTGCATCTGTTATGTCTCTGCTTTTTCCTGAAAACACCATATATGTGACTGTGCAGCTTCTAACTCGTGTATATATGTGACTTCTCTTCATAGTAGCTATGTATGAAAATTGGAATACTAAAGTTTTACACTTTCAACTTCCCCTGCATCTGTTATGCCTGCAAACCAAGCTATGCCACATCTTTCTGACAATAATTCTGTCTTCTTCAATACCTTAGATTGTGATGATGTATGCTCCTTTTGGTTTGGTGTTTGAAATTTGCTCCTGCATTCCTTTACTTTATGTCCAAACTTGTTACACGCATAACATCTTACATGTTTCATATTCCTTTTATTGCAATCAATAGCTTTGTGACCAAACATATTGCAAGCAAAACAATATCCCTTAAAGTACCTGGAATGTGATGATCTTTCTGTGTGACGGTCTTGAACCATTCTACTTTTGCATCTGGCTGCAACATGTCCAAAATTATGACATATAAAACATTCAACATCATTCATCGAAGGAAATAACCGACTATCACTTCCATAGTTAGGAGTAAAAGATTTTCTTTGAAGAATTTCTTTCCTTGGTTGTTGATGGGGTTGACTTTTTATCTCCTTGTTGAGCATCTCAGATTTTTCATTGGAGTTCCTTACCTCATCTTGTGAGCTAGATTCACCTTCATGAAAACCAAGACCAGTCTTTATAATGGGTGAACGCTAAACTTTGATGATTTCATCTAACGTTTATGATCCTTTAGCAAATCTAAGATTCAGAGTCTTTGTCTTTTCAAGTTCTTTTCTTAGACTTACTACTTCACATTCTAATACTTCATTGTGTTTTTCCTTTTCAATGAGTTGATGTGTTACTGTGTTTATGACTGTATCCTTTTCTGCCAAACTGATTTTAAGTTGACTGTTTTCTTTAAGGAAATCTTCCTTTTCTAAGGCATTATTTTCATATGCCATGAGTAGTTTAATTTCTTGATCATATTCATCACTATTGGACAAGCCATCATTATCATCATGAGTATAATAACTTCTATTACCTTCTTCAAACATCTTTCCTTTGACATGAGGGAATCTAGCAGCGTAATGACCAACTCTACCACAAGAAAAGCATTTGAAAGGTAGCTTACCTTTGAACCTTCCAGAACCTCGTTGAAGCTTCTTGAAAAAATTTACCTCATCTTCTTCTTCTGAAATGTGTCTTGATTCATTGTGTTTTTCTTTTTCTTTTCCCTGTGCTAATGCTTTAAATGCGGCTTCTGTCATATCTGATGATCCTCCTTTTCTCATCTCAAAGGCAGTTAAGATTTCGTGAAGTTGCGTCATAGTGATATTCTGCAGATCCTGTTTTTCTTCTATGACAGACACTTTGGGTTCAAATTTAGCAGACAAGGATCTCAAAACTTTCTCAACTAAGGTAACTTCCTTAATTTCTTCACCCAAATTCTTCATACAATTGACAACCTCATCTATACGTAGGAAGTAACTAGCTATGCTTTCATCACTATGCATCTTAAGAGTTTCATACTGAATTCTGAGAGTTTGAAGCTTAGCACGTTTTACCTAAGAGTCTCCTTCGTAGCTTACAACGATTTCATCCCATATTTCTTTAGCTGATTTGAGCTGCATGACTTTGACAAACTCTGATTTTGACAAACTTCCCAATAAAATAGTGACATCTTTGGCATTGGTTTCATATTTCTTTTTTTCTGCCGTGTCTGTAGGAATTGTTGTTGGAAGGTTATATCCTCCTTCCACAATTTCCCAGACATCTGTTCCAAGAGATTGTTGATAGATTGTGGTTCTTATTTTCCAATAAATAAAATTGTTTCCATTGAAGATTGGCAGTCTGATGGATCCCATGCTTTCTTGATTATTCATCTTGATGGATCTTCCTTCAAGCGATCAAGCTTCTTCTGAAGGACCTACTTCGATACTAATTGTTGGAAATAATACTGAGATATTTACAATCTATCACTTTTTCATTTCCATATTCTGATTTATATACGCTACTTCAATGAAGGTAACTTGCATGTACACGCAATTGTATTTAAGGCAACTAGCGTATATCCAGTAAACTTATGATTCAGTTTATTCATCTTATGTTGATCTTTAATCAGTACGTTAGTACTTCATTAACCATATAAACACTAATTAGATGTAGTAACAACAGAACAAACCATCACACATAAGAAACGCACATGAACACCAAGATTTAAGATGGAAACCCAATGCAGGACAAAAACCACTTGCTACTGTCTTCTTTTAATCTAAGAAAAACCATTTTACAATCTTGTACTGGTGTAGAATCATACCAGTACGCAGGCACCCACCTACAGAAGGCTACAACCTTCTCTCATTCTCCAGCTTCTACTGGAAGGGAGCTACAACCCCCTAGCTCTTGTACTAGCCAATATGTTTACTAGTACATAGGCGCCGACCTACAGAAAGATACGACCTTCTTTCTTCCTCCAGGGACCACGTTTCATAAATTTTCATATTGGATACTCCTGGAACACAATACCACAATCTGAAGGCCACGTTTCATCCAATTTTCATATTGGACCCATCAACAACATTGAAGCTCAAAATCAATCACCACTGTAATACAACCATCAAATACATCTGCATTAACTAATCATTGAAACTCAATCATCAATCTCTGAATCACCCACAACTGAATCATTGAAGTCCCATCATCACTGAAGCAAATCACAATCAACCAATCTAAACATTCAGAATATTGTCATCAAAACACAGTCACCAGAACACAGAGCAGAACCGAGAACTTTGCAACAACCACTAGAACTAACTGCAAATTCAAATATCATATTTCATAATGTATACGCTACTCTGATGAGCCGAACCAGTGTGTATACGCGCTTTTAACAAAGCAAACCAACGTACAGATTTGCAAATATTAACTCATAACTTTGCAGCTATTCCAGACATCAGTCATACCCAGATCATAACATTTATAGAATAGAACATGCGTCAGTATTCAGATCTAGACTATACATGATCAAACCATATAATGATAATTCATTTCAAGCCTTAAGATCCAGATCCATCATTAGATCTTATCCCTCATTAACCGCTAAGGTTCATCCTTGGTTCAGATCAAGCAAAGCACCATAAGCCGATAACCTACATACTAGATCTCACACTTCATCAGATGTTCAATACTTCCACACCATGGCCTAATGATCTTCTCCTCTTTATATAGTTTTAGGCCTTTCTCAATACCTTGGACCAAAACCACTTAGGACCAATACCTTGGACCAAATACCTAGGGTCAATACCTCGGACCAAATACCTTGGATCAAAATACCTCGGACCAAATACCTTGGACTAAAAACTTAGTTTTCCAACATGTATGCGCTTTTCCTCTTATGAAAGTGTGTGTATACATTATACGCTCCTTTTGTTCGGTTAAACCGCATGTATACACTACTTGGACAAAGTGAACCTGCGTATACCTCTCTTTCTTCATTCTTTGGAGTCTGATCTGTAATCCTTTGCTGTTGTACTGTGAACTGTCTACTGAGTGAGTTGCCATCAACAACAACACTTGTATCATAATGACAACAATCTCCCCCTTTGGACTTGATGGAAATAACAACACCAAGAAACTTTGCCCCTTTGACATCAAGGGCTAAGGGTGGATCAAGATATCCTCCCCCTTTGATATACATTATGTTGTCCATGCTCTCCCTAAGTACATGCTAAATTATCTGATTGAGGTTCCCCTTTGCACATGCTGAGATGCACTAAACCGTCCATGTTCCCCCTGAGCACATGCAAAGTCTGCAAAAATATTTTCCAAAATAATAACATGACTCTATAACTCAACTAAGTTAGTATGACCTTCCTATCACCAATGACTCTACATACATCAATCTCCCAACCAAGTGGGGATACACCAAATGTTTATACATGACTGACATAGAAAATATTACATCATCCTTCTCATGCATAGTGGGGTTAAAAATTAGGTCTTTTCATGACCTTTACATCAAATGATATACATGACATTTATAAGAAGGACAACCGATCTAAACAAGACCATGATAGTTATCAGCAACTATCATATGATCTGCACCATCAGCAACATCAACAACATCAGGATCAACAACCTGTATATTTCCATGATCAAAAGAGTCACCTGAATCAAAACAACTATGTGGATCTGTACCAAGATCTTCTAAGATAATGCCAACAATGCATTATTAGAAGCATATGCTCCCCATGAACCTATGCCAACTTATGAGCACCAACACATTTCTACATATCATTAGCAAATTGTAACCATCATCAAACAAAGCAGATAAGTGACTAAACCATATCAGACTCCTTTTCCTGAGTCTGTCCCGCTGCCTTTTCCTCAAAACACCATATACACGACTGTGCAACTTCTAACTCGCGTATATACACGACTTCTCTTCATAGTAGCTGCGTATGAAAATTGGAATACTAAAGTTTTACACTTTCAGCTTCCCCTGGATCTGTTATGTCTGCAAACCGAGCTATGCCACATCTTTCTGACAATAATTCCTTCTTCTTCAATACCTTGGATTGTGATGATGTATGCTCCTTTTGGTTTGGTGTTCGAAATTTTCTCCTGCATTCCTTTACTTTATGTCCAAACTTGTTACACGCATAACATCTTACATGTTTCATATTCCTTTTATTGCAATCAATAGCTTTGTGACCAAACATATTGCAAGAAAAACAATATCCCTTAAAGTACCTAGAACGTGATGATCTTTCTGTGTGACGGTCTTGAACCATTCCACTTTTGCATCTAGCTGCAACATGTCCAAAATTATGACATATAAAACATTCAACATCATTCATTGAAGGAAATAACTAACTATCACTTCCACAGTTAGGAGTAAAAGATCTTCTTTGAAGATTTTCTTTCCTTGGTTGTTGATGGGGTTAACTTTTTATCTCCTTGTTGAGCATCTCAGATTTTTCATTGGAGTTCATTACCTCATCTTGTGAGCTAGATTCACCTTCATGAAAACCAAGACCAGTCTTTATAATGGGCGAACGCTGAACTTTGATGATTTCATCTAACGTTTATGATCCTTTAGCAAATCTAAGATTCAAAGTCTTTGTCTTTTCAAGTTCTTTTCTTAGACTTACTACTTCACATTATAATACTTCATTGTGTTTTTCCTTTTCAGTGAGTTGATGTGTTACTGTGTTTATGACTGTATCCTTTTCTGCCAAACTGATTTTAAGTTGACTGATTTCTTTAAGGAAATCTTCCTTTTCTAAGGCATTATTTTCATATGCCATGAGTAGTTTAATTTCTTGATCATCTTCATCACTATTGGACAAGCCATCACTATCATCATGAGTATAATAACTTCTATTACCTTCTTCAAACATCTTTCCTTTGACATGAGGGCATCTAGCAGCGTAATGACCAACCCTACCACAAGAAAAGCATTTGCAAGGTAGCTTAACTTTGAACCTTCCAGAACCCCGTTGAAGCTTCTTGACAAAATTTACCTCATCTTCTTCTTCTGAAATGTGTCTTGATTCATTGTGTTTTTCTTTTTCTTTTCCCTTTGCTGATGCTTTAAATGCGGCTTCTCTCATATCTGATGGTCCTCCTTTTCTCATCTCAAAGGCAGTTAAGATTTCGTGAAGCTGCGTCATAGTGATATTCTGCAGATCCTGTTTTTCTTTTATGGCAGACACTTTTGGTTCAAATTTAGCAGACAAGGATCTCAAAACTTTCTCAACTAAGGTAACTTCATTAATTTCTTCACCCAGATTCTTCATACAATTGACAACCTCATGTAAACGTAGGAAGTAACTAGCTATGCTTTCATCACTATGCATCTTAAGAGTTTCATACTGAAATCTGAGAGTTTGAAGCTTAGCACGTTTTACCTGAGAGTCTCCTTCATAGCTTACAACGATTTTGTCCCATATTTCTTTGGCTGATTTGAGCTACATGACTTTGACAAACTTTGATTTTAAAAAACTTCCCAATAAAATAGTGACATTTTTGGCATTGGTTTCATATTGCTTTTTTCTGCTGTGTCTATAGGAATTGCTGTTGGAAAGTTATATCCTCCTTCCACAATTTCCCAGACATTTGTTCCAAGATATTGTAGATAGACTGTGGTTCTTATTTTCCAATAAATAAAATTGCTTCCATCGAAGATTGGTGGTCTGATGGATCCCATGCTTTCTTGATTATTCATCTTGATGGATCTTCCTTCAAGCGATCAAGCTTCTTCTAAAGGACCTGCTTTGATACCAATTGTTGGAAATAATATTGAGCGGGGGGGTGAATCAGTATTTACAATCTATCACTTTTTCATTTCCATATTCTGATTTACATACGTTACTTCAATGAAGGTAACTTGCATGTACAGGCAACTGTATTTAAGGCAACTAGCGTATATCCAACAAACTTATGATTCGGTTAATTCATCATATGTTGATATTTAATCAATACATCAGTAATTCATTAACCATATAAACAGTAATCAGATGCAGTAATAACATAACAAACCATCACACATAAGAAACACACATGAACACCAAGACTTAAGGTGGAAACCCAATGCGGGACAAAAACCACTTGCTACTGTCTTCTTTTAATATAAGAAAAACCTTTTTACAATCTTGTACTAGTGTAGAATCATACCAGTACGCATGCACCCACCTGCAAAAGGCTACAAACTTCTCTCATTCTCCAGCTTCTACTAGAAGGGAGCTACAACCCCTTAGCTCTTGTACTAGCTGATATGTTAACTAGTACACAGGTGCCGACCTACAAAAGGCTACGACCTTATTTCTTCCTCCAGGGACCACGTTTCATAAATTTTCATACTGGATACTCCTGGAACACAATACCACAATCTGGAGGCCACATTTCATCCAATTTTAATATTGGACCCATCAACAACATTGAAGCTCAAAATCAATCACCACCGCAATACAACCATCAAATACATCTGCATTAACTAATCATTGAAACTCAATCATCAATCTCTGAATCACCCACAACTGAATCACTGAAGTCCCATCATCACTGAAGCAAATCACAATCAACCAATCTGAACATTCAGAATACTGTCATCAAAACACAGTCACCAGAACACAGAGCAGAACCCAGAACTCTGCAACAACCACTAGATGTAATTACAAATTCAAATATCATATTTCATAATGTATACGCTACTCTGATGAGACAGACCAACGTGTATACGTGCTTATAACAAAGCGAACTAGCGTATAGATCTGCAAATATTAACTCAAAACTTTGCAGCTATTATAGACATCAATAACACCTAGATCATAACATTTATAGAATAGAACATGTGTTAGTATTCAGATCTAGACTATACATGATCAAACCATATAATGATAATTCATTTCAAGCCTTAAGATCTCGATCCATCATTAGATCTTATCCCTCATTAATCGCTAAGGTTCATCCTTGGTTCAGATTAAGCAAAGCACCATAAGTCGATAACCTGCATACTAGATCTCACACTTCATAAGATGTTCAATACTTCCACACCATGGCCTAATGATTTTCTCCTCCTTATATAGTTTTAGGCCTTTCTCAATACCTTGGACCAAAACCACTTAGGACCAATACCTTGGATAAAAATACCTCGGACCAAATACCTCAGACCAAAAACTTAGTTTTCCAACATCTACGTGCTTTTCCTCTTATGAAAGTGCGTGTATACGTTATACGCTCCTTTTGTTCGGTTAACCTGCATGTATACGCTACTTGGACAAATTGAACCTGTGTATACCTCTCTTTCTTCATTCTTTGGAGTCTGATCTGTAATCCTTTGTTGCTGTACTGTGAACTGTCAACTCAATGAGTTGCCATCAAGGACAACACCTGTATCATAATGCCAACAATCTCCCCCTTTGGACTTGATGGCAATAACAACACCAAGATACTCTCCCCCTTTGACATCAAGGGCAAAGTGAGGATCAAGATATCCTCCCCCTTTGATATACATTATGTTGTCCATGCTCTCCTTGAGTACATGCTGAATTATCTGATTGAGCTTCCCCTTTGCACATGTTGAGATGCACTAAACCGTCCGTGCTCCCCCTGAGCACATGCAAAGTATGCAAAAATATTTTCCAAAAGAATAACATGACTCTATAACTAAACTAAGTTAGTATGACCTTCCTATCACCAATGACTCATACATACACAATCTCTAAACCAAGTGGGGATACACCAAATGTTTATACATGACTGACATAGAAAATATTACATCATCCTTCTCATGCATAGTGGGTTACAAATTAGGTCTTTTCATGACCTTACATCAAATGATATACATGAAATTTATAACAAGGACAACTGATCTAAACAAGACCATGATAATTATCAGCAACTATCATATGATCTGCACCATCAGCAGCATCGGGATCAACAACCTATATATTTCCATCATCAAAAGAGTCACCTGAATCAAAACAACTATGTGGATCTGTACCAAGATCTTCTAAGATAATGCCAACAATGCATTATTAGAAGCATATGCTCCCCATGAACCTATGCCAACTTATGAGCACCAACACATTTCTACATATCATCAACAAATTGTAACTATCATCAAACAGAGCAGATAAGTGACTGAACCATATCAGACTCCTTTTCCTAAGTCTGTCCCACTGCTTTTTCCTCAAAACACCATATACACGACTGTGCAGCTTCTAACTCGTGTATATACGTGACTTCTCTTCATAATAGCTGCGTATGAAAATTGGAATACTGAAGTTTTACACTTTCAGCTTCCCCTGGGTCTGTTATGTCTGCAAACTGAGCTATGCCACATCTTTCTGACAATAATTTCGTCTTCTTCAATACCTTGGATTGTGATGATGTATGCTCCTTTTGGTTTGGTGTTCAAAATTTGCTCCTGCATTCCTTTACTTTATGTCCAAACTTGTTACACGCATAGCATCTTACATGTTTCATATTCCTTTTATTGCAATCAATAGCTTTGTGACCAAACATATTGGAAGCAAAACAATATCCCTTAAAGTACCTGGAATGTGATAATATTTCTATGTGACAGTCTTGAACCATTCTACTTTTGCGTCTGGCTGCAACATGTCCAAAATTATGACATATAAAACATTCAACATCATTCATCAAAGGAAATAACCGACTATCACTTCCACAGTTAGGAGTAAAATATTTTCTTTCCTTAGTTGCTGATGGGGTTGACTTTTTATCTCCTTGTTGAGCATCTCAGATTTTTCATTGGAGTTCCTTACCTCATCTTGTGAGCTAGATTCACCTTCATGAAAACCAAGACTAGTCTTTATAATGGGCGAACATTGAACTTTGATGATTTCATCTAACGTTTCTGATCCTTTAGCAAATCTAAGATTCAGAGTCTTTGTCTTTTCAAGTTCTTTTCTTAGACTTACTACTTCACATTCTAATAATTCATTGTGTTTTTCCTTTTCAGTGAGTTGATGTGTTACTGTGTTTATGACTATATCCTTTTCTACCAAACCGATTTTAAGTTGACTGATTTCTTTAAGGAAATCTTCCTTTTCTAAGGCATTATTTTCATATGCCATGAGTAGTTTAATTTCTTGATCATCTTCATCACTATTGGAAAAGCCATCACTATCATCATGAGTATAATAAATTCTATTACCTTCTTCAGACATCTTTCCTTTGACATGAGGGCATCTAACAGCGTAATGACCAACTCTACCACAAGAAAAGCATTTGAAAGGTAGCTTACCTTTGAACTTTCCAGAACCTCGTTGAAGCTTCTTGACAAAATTTACCTCATCTTCTTCTTCTGAAATGTGTCTTGATTCATTGTGTTTTTCTTTTTCTTTTCCCTTTGATAATGCTTTAAATGCAGCTTCTCTCATATCTGATGGTCCTCCTTTTCTCATCTCAAAGGCAGTTAAGATTCTGTGAAGCTGCGTCATAGTGATATTCTGCAGATCCTGTTTTTCTTCTATGGCAGCCACTTTGGGTTCAAATTTAGCAGACAAGGATCTCAAAACTTTCTCAACTAAGGTAACTTCCTTAATGTCTTCACCCAGATTCTTCATACAATTGACAACCTTATCTATAAGTAGGAAGTAACTAGCTATGCTTTCATCACTATGCATCTTAAGAGTTTCATACTGAATTCTGAGAGTTTGAAGCTTAGCACGTTTTACCTAAGAGTCTCCTTCGTAGCTTACAACAATTTTGTCCTATATTTCTTTGGCTGATTTGAGCTGCATGACTTTGACAAACTTTGATTTTGACAAACTTCCCAATAAAATAGTAACATCTTTGGCATTGGTTTCATATTTCTTTTTTTCTGCCGTGTCTGTAGGAATTGTTGTTGGAAAGTTATATCCTCCTTCCAAAATTTCCCAGACATCTGTTCCAAGATATTGTAGATAGACTGTGGTTCTTATTTTCCAATAAATAAAATTGCTTCCATCGAAGATTGGCGGTCTGGCAGATCCCATGATTTCTTGATTATTCATCTTGATGGATCTTCCTTCAAGCGATCAAGCTTCTTTTGAAGGACCTGCTCTAATACCAATTGTTGGAAATAATACTGAGAGGGTTGGGGCGCGAGTGGGGGGGGTGAATCAATATTTACAATCTATCACTTTTTCATTTCCATATTCTGATTTATATACGCTACTTCAATGAAGGTAACTTGCATGTACACGCAACTGTATTTAAGGTAACCAACGTATATCCAACAAACTTATGATTCAGTTAATTCATCATATGTTGATCTTTAATCAATACATCCGTACTTCATTAACCATATAAACAGTAATCAGATGTAGTAATAATAGAACAAACCATCACACATAAGAAACACACATGAACACCAAGATTTAAAGTGGAAACCCAATGCGGGACAAAGCCACTTGCTGTTGCCTTATTTTAATATAAGAAAAACCTTTTTACAATCTTGTACTGGTGCAAACTCATACTAGTATTCAGGCACCCACCTACAGAAGGCTACAACCTTATCTCGTTCTCCAGCTTCTACTGGAAGGGAGCTACAACCCCCTAGCTCTTGTACTAGCCGAATGTTTACTAGTACGTAGGTGCCGACCTATAGAAGGCTACGACCTTATTTCTTCCTTTAGGGACCACGTTTCATAAATTTTCATACTGGATACTCCTGGAACACAATACCACAATCTGAAGGCCACGTTTCATCCAATTTTCATACTGGACCCATCAACAACATTGAAGCTCAAAATCAATCACCAGAAATACATCTGCATTAACTAATCATTGAAACTCAATCCTTAATGTTTGAATCACCCACAACTGAATCACTGAAGTCGCATCATCATTGAAGCAAATCACAATCAATCAATCTGAACATTCAGAATACTGTCATCAAAACATAGTCACCAGAACACAGAGCATAACCTAGAACTCTACAACAACCACTAGAACTAACTGCAAATTCAAATATCATATTTCATAATGTATACGCTACTCTGATGAGTCGAACCAGTGTGTATACACACTTTTAACAAAGCGAACTAGCGTACAGATCTGCAAATATTAACTCATAACTTTGTAGCTATTCCAGACATTAGTCATACCCAGATCATAACATTTATAGAATAGAACATGCATCAGAATTCAGATCTAGAATATACATGATCAAACCATATAATGATAATTCATTTCAAGCCTTAAGATCCTGATCCATCATTATATCTTATCCCTCATTAACTGTTAAGGTTCATCCTTGGTTCAGATCAAGCAAAGCACCATAAGCCAATAACCTACATACTAGATCTCACACTTCATCAGATGTTCAATACTTCCACACCATGGCCTAATGATCTTTACTTCCTTATATAGTTTTAGGCCTTTCTCAATACCTTGGACCAAAACCACTTAGGACTGTGAAGTAGGAAATGTTCCCTCTATGGACAGAGGCAACCCCTCTAGCCCTAGAGTGGGTCTACTCACAACAAAACAAAACAACAATCAATTTCCTTAAACAGTCATCGTTGAAAGCCTACCTCAAACCGGTGTTCGATGAAGCTTCCATTGCGCCACTCCAGCTATCATTTCCTTCTCCTCAATGAGCAATCAACCTGAAACAACACAAGGGAACAACAGAACACGTAATCGAGAACAACAATTATCTATTTACTTATAGAGTCAAGGAACCATAAGCTATCAAGTATATTGTACACAAGTCATAGGAAATCATCATTGATTGTATTAAAATAAATCAAAAGCAAAGCTTACATCCATTCCTTGACGTCGCAAGCTTTCTTAGGGGGTCAAACTGGTATGTTTCTTCAAGCATTCACTCTCAAGAATGGGTCTCCCAAATGTATGATAACTCTCTCTCTCACTCACAAGCTCTAATAAAAGGTTAAGGCAGTCCATAACCAATTGCTAAACTATCAGCAATTCACACTGCAAACTTATCAAACTCACACCAAAGCTAGCTAATTTGCTTCAATCCAAAAACCAAGAACTAGCTGATCATAGCAATGGGGACTGCTTTTATAGGAGAAGAAGCCTCCATGAAATGAGGGAGAGGGAGATTATCCTCACCGGAGGTTTCTCAAAAGGTGGAACTACCATCCCAGAGGAGGAAAGGCGAACTCCTTTGACCCAACAACCAGCTCTAGAATCATCCAGAAGCAATCTGTTTGAACTAATTCGCCAAATCTGGATCGTCGCAAGTCATATACTAGGGCTTAGTGACAACGTCGTAAGGAATCAGAGTATTCAGAAAAATCGTTGCAATAAGAATCTTGAGGACTTGCGCCGAGCCCTAAAATCCGACCATCGCAGGAAACTGATGTACCCCTGCGACGACGGTGCGACCTTATAGTTCAACACAGAGAATCATCGCAAGAATAATGATGCTTACTTGCGATGACCCAAAACATAGGTAAAAGGTTCAATCTTCAGGATTAGAGAGCACTTTCTTGATCTTCTTAAATGAATGGGAAGATATGGACATGTTTATTTGATGTATGACACAGTGGAGATGTCGCTCGGGGACTGACATGAGGTCGGTGACAAATTACTGTGTAATAGATGCCCCCTAAAGCATGAAGCCCGAGAGAGTGGGAGGGGTGAAATGATTTACAAAATCATAACCAAATCGGAATACCATCGTGGAAAACCTACAGGCACAAGTACAACTGATATCTCTGATAGTGAAATACATGTAGTCTAGGCATGGGCGCAACCATCCAAAAGACATATGAAGCTTGGTTTGTGGTATGGACACAGCCACCCAGTCGAGTAGACCATATAAAGATAGAGGTATGGTCGTAGCCATCTAGAATGACTCAGGTATGGTCGCAACCATCCAATCAAAGAGTCATGTATGCAATCACGAACCAATTCACACAACTCGAACATATGTAATCTTAGTTTGGGGTCTTGGATCCCAACTGATCATAGTACAATTTCTAACGTGTGAATAGATGTGCTGAAGTCGAGCATGATGGAAAATCGCTTGATTACTGGTCAATGATGTAAACCATTAACAAGCGCGAGAGAGACCACCAGTAATGTCAATGGTTCTCAAGGTACTGCCAGTACAACCCACAAATATAAGTTCCTGCGCAGAAGAATGAAATATAAGATCCATTCGACAAAAATATGCATCATAATATTGAAAAACTAGGTCAAAAACCTAAAACCATAGGTAGAAATCAAAACATGTTGTAAAACCCAAGTCCTATAGTTTAAAAAACCCTAAATTTGCAAAAAATATCTATATAAGACCCATGGTAAATCATTTTTTACATTGTGTTTTGAGTTTTAACCTTTGGTAATTTTTCAACTACGTACCTGTGCGATCTTTGGAGCTCAATTCCGTCACCTGTGATCAACCATTTCACGCGAGACTTTCACCAAGTAAGTACATCAATCTTATCCCTGCATTTTGATTGTTTTTAAGTCAAATTTCATGCATTTTGGGTGGTTTTGGTGGATTTTTTGTTTCACAACCGCACCCCGGTCGTCGCGGAAGTCCCTCATGGGTCTGCGACGATCGGGGATTTTACACACACCACAATCGGCATCGTCGCAGGAAACACGTGTACTCCTGCGACGATCCGAAAAAAAATGAACTATGAAATTGAGCCGTCACAGCTGTTTTAAAAACAACTGCAACAGTGCAACAAACATGAAATTTTCATTTTTAACAGCATTTTAAACCAAGAAAACGACTCAAAACAATTCTAATCAATTGCTATTTGCTTATGCAGGGTGCAAAAATGGTGTATGCGTGGCAGGAGCGAACGCATGATGTTGATGATGAAAGAGGATTTAATGACCCACAATGCAGAAGAGCCCTACAGAACTGCGGGTTACTAAAATTTTTCCTCACACCTCTTCTTCGGGCACAACTAGACTTGCTCGAGTTCTTGATTCGCTTGTGGAACCCGACGGAGGGCAAGTTTATCATTCGGGGTTAGGAGATTGAGTTCGATGCGACCGACATATATTTCCTAACAGGCTTATCTCGTCAAGGTGAGAGACCCCGCATGGAGGGCATGCGGGTTGCCGGAGAGACTCTCGACATGTTGATTGCACGAGCGTGCCTAGGGGCACGCAAGTCACCCACCAGTGGGAAACTATAGATCCCAACCGTGGAGGACTTGACACTACGTGTCTTACTATTTACGATCACGAGAGCAGCAGGCTCTCAGGCACAGCATGAGGCGACTAAGACCCAACTACGGTTGGCTCTAGATTTCCTTAACCTGACCATGTATGACTGGGCCGAGGCAGTGTCTCTAAACATAAAGAGATAGCTGACCAAGTGCCGACGTGGAGAGACCAAACAGTTTGGATATGGGTCCATCCTGGTACCACTCATGCTGGAGCAGGTACCACTACTTCAGCTGCAGGACATGGATGTTTCATTGCCAGGACTGCGAGAGACCTGTATCACCAGATGGGCACATGTGATGCCACGAGGGGGTGGCAGTCAGCCAGTCTCATGGGGAGCACTCTTCATGGAGTGGTTGGATCGACAACAGGTTTTCGTTGAGGATTAGCCCTATGCGAGCACAAACTTCCAAGGAGATCCTGACATGCTGCTCCCGCATGGCGAGCAATGGGACGAGAGAGGTAACACACTTGGTTAACCACCACACTATTTATATGTTTTTTGTTTTTATAATGTTTTTGGATTTTTAAATGTATATGTCTTAATAATTGTGTTCATTTTTGTAGATGTGGGACCTGAGAGACCTGTGGGTCTCGCTCCTACAACACGGAGGGAGGAGAACAGAGAGCTGGCCCTGCCACCCCCAGGTGGTAATGCAGAGGAGGAGATAGCCCAGAACCTCGAGGGTTTGACGGAGGGGATCCCGGACTACAGGGGGTTCGAGGAGGTCCCACGAGAGTACCAGAGACATACTGCTGGTGTATCACCCAGGGTCCACAGACTACTCAGACGAGTAGTGCGGGCAGTGGTCTACTATAGGGAGCAGAACCCGCCACAGTAGATGCCTAGGTTTCTTTTTCTGCTATTTTGAGAGACATGTGTCTCAGATGTATCATGAACATATACCCTATTTTTTGACATACACATTATTTTTTGAGCGCCTCGGTGTGCCACAAGATATATATCGATTTATGTGATATGGTTTCTGTTTGTTACATATGAATGTTTGTCCATGATTTATGATTGTGCAAATGTCCACTTAATATATAATTTACTTAATATATTAGTTAATATTCATAACACTTGCAACAAAGACAAGGAACACAATAAACAAGAAATTACCTTAACGCACTAAACC
Source organism: Pinus tabuliformis (assembly GCA_031772625.1). Taxonomy (NCBI): domain Eukaryota; kingdom Viridiplantae; phylum Streptophyta; class Pinopsida; order Pinales; family Pinaceae; genus Pinus; species Pinus tabuliformis. The sequence continues at coordinate 954,721,747 of CM062816.1, read as the reverse complement.
ATAAGAGGTACAAGAGCGCACGGGTTCATTTTTACGCAAGCTTGAACCATGGAGAACTATGCTCGAATAAAATTAACATGCCCCTGACAGATAATCTGATCGAGGTACATTTCCCCCAAGCTTTATTGCATTCAATAAGGTGGATGTAATGAAGCATTAAATGACGAGAGCTAAGAAAGACTCGATTAATAAGAGGGAATTTGTTTCATTGTTTAACGAGGTCGACACAAGAAAAGAACTATCCTTGTGACTCCTTGATTCATTGTTTAACGAGCTTGACACAAGATCAAGAACTAAGCTCATGATGCCTGGTTTCATTTTTTAAATGAGGTTGACACAGGAACAAACTATCCTCGAAATGCCGTGTTTCATTTTTTAAACGAGGTTGACACAAGAGCAGAACTCTCCTCAAACATCTTGTTTCATTTTTGAAACGAGGTTGAAACAAGATAGGAACTATCCTCATACATATGTTCATGGGCCATATGAGAACATGGCTCCCAAGAGGTCTTCATTGGATGGAAGAAATGCACTCTGGGAGGAATACATGTCATGAGGCACCAATGACAGATCTAATTCCAATGCCCCCAGTACATGATGTATGAGACCATCTGTATAATCATTAACAGAGGTGGAGATGGAACGGGTAGCCACATAATTGACCTGTGGCGGGGAAGGTACTGCTTGCGAGTAAGAACTGATAGGGGATGATGGCTGCACAAGAGGCACTGGGTGACTAAAGAATGACAGTTGATTGATGGTCACCATTCTTCCGTTATGCGAAAAACAAACCACACGGAAAAGTGAAGAAACAAGAGCCCCCATGGCATAAATATAATCATGACCAAGGAGAAGACGCAAATCTAAAGCACCTTGGACAACCATTATGTATTTATAGACGATTTTGCCTCCCAAGGTAACAAGGAACTTTGGAAGGATCCTGAAAGGTTGAAGAGTTCCTCCATCAAATGCTAATAGATTCTGAGTAACAGGCACAAGCTGTGGGGAGCCCAAAGCTTGCCAAGAAGTGGAAGGCATAAGACTGACAAATGTGCCTTCGTCCAAGAGAGTGCCAGGTACTGCCTTATCATAGGCGTGTATGGTAAGCTGGAAAGGTACATAGGATGGAAGACGGAATGCAGTCAAATAACTCTAGTCGAAGGAAACAACTGAACTACTTGGTGGGGCCATCGTATGATTGCCCCCTGCTCTACAAGAATTAAAGAAAGACTCTCTTGATCAGCGGGGATAGGAGGGTCATTATTGGACTTAGGAGAATCTGATGAGACGAGAAGAACATGAGAATCGTGATCATGATGCTCTTCGGAAATAGAGTGAATGACTAGTGGTGAACCCAAGTCGACACTCTTTCCGACCAATGGTTGGTCAGGAACAGGCTTAGCACAGCCAGCTTCGGGAAGAGGAGGACAGAAAAGAGAAGAATCCAAACCAATCTCTTTGTAACAAGGGAGAGGGTCTGAAGAGAGCCTCTGATAACCAACTGGAAGTGGAGGGGAAGAAGTTGTAAGACCTTCCAAAACGGCAGAAGCTTTATCTAGGAGCGGACAAAGGTGAAGGAGATGGTTGCCTTCACAGAGCCTACAGGGGAATCGAATCTTCCCTGTCTTCTTACCGCTGCCAGTTGAGAGGGTAGCATCGTCATGAGCTTCAGAGGATGATGAGGGATGAGCCGGATTGTGAGACCAAACTTCTAAAATCCTAGGAATGCCAGGACAATCACGAAGAAGATGGTCGCCCTTGCACAATTTACAAGGAAACTTAACCTTTCGTAGAGGAGCAGAAGGTGTCACAACTGGTGACGTACTCGGAACATGAGCTGGATGGGTGGTCGGATGCTTATCCAACTTCTTCTTCTTCTTCATCTTCCTCTTCTTCTTCTTAGCCTCCTGGTTACTGGATGTAGAACTTTCACCAGGCGAAGGAGGAGAGGAGGAGGAAGAAACAAGGGAAGAAGGCGTAGGCTCAACCTTGGAATCATCATGTCATGATTCAAACAAAGGAGACGGTGGGACAGGAGTCATGACGCTCGGGACCACCGAGGTTGAAAACAGCCAAACGGGCAAACCGATGGTTAACCCAAGCAAGGACAATGTTGCCATATACAAAGCACTGACATTTCCAAAAGGAGGAAACGGACCAGGAGTTCCATCTGGGGGAAGACCTTGGCCGGTAGACTCGGGGGCATGTGCCATCGGGTATGAGCCTAAAAAACACCCGAACTGTAATGAAGAACTGGAACTGTTACCAGGAATATTTTGTGGGCAGTAAATTTTATGACACAGGAACAAAACTTGACCTTTTCATGTTTCAAGAGTCGAGAAAAGGATGAAAAGGTGACTCTATCTCTTTTGAGGTTTAATGAGCCTGAAAGGACAAGTGCTCAAATGATCCTTTTCTTTTAAGGAGTAAAAAAGGAACGAAAGTGACTACTCTGGAGAACTAGACAAGAGGTTTACCAGACAAACCGCAAAACTGCATATACACCTTAGTGATCAAATGAAAGAAAAAATGACCAAGGACTTTCCGTACGGCAGTCAGTCTTCCCGAATGCTGTGTTCGATGCGTTACAGTTCATAAGGCAGCAGACACGGCTTCCTATGGATGTAGGATGATAACCTAGTGGGGTCTCCCGATATATACTCGACAGTACGGGGAGCACAAGTCCGTACTAGTAGCTATTGAGTCACAGAAGGAGGAATCACCCAACCTTAAGTGAAAACAATAGTGACTAGGTTTAACGATGCTGGAGCACGTCTCTAGCCTAGACCTCTAGATAATGTGCGTTAAGTTCCAATGCGTTGTTAGGTTTATTCAATTGATTTTAAGAGTTGATCTTGAATTAAGTTTCGGTTTTCAGGCCCTACCAAATGTATGTCAACAATTCTTAGGATGCAGCTAAAATGAGTATAGCATTAATCATTTCGATGAACACCTACTTAAAGAAAGGTAAAGAGTTCATTTCCAAGCGAACACAAACCAAGACAAGAAAATGCAAGCACTAAAAAACACAATGCACCAATACACTTATCTCACAATGCATCAATACTACTAATGAAAGATTTAAAGTTCGCTTTCCAATTCTTCAATCATGAAAATTCAGTAATGCAAATGCACTTTCACTTTCGTATGCTATATGATTGCAATATTTTTGATTTTTTGGAATTTTAATGACAAACAAGCAAGTGTAAAAACTGACTGATCCAATCAAATGTGATCTATGTTTGAATAGTGTGGGAATCAAATCAATATGAAGAACTGGTTCAATAACCAAGCACTAAAAACCAATCAGAAATACAACAAGCAGCAAAACAGCCTCAAGCAAATCAATCAAATGGTTGTGGATGAATCTTGAAAGGACGGGTAACCCAAACAAACGACTTCTTGATGAAACCTTTAAGGAGCTAGGTCACACGGTCTCAAAACATAAGACTCACTCAATGAAACCAAAGAGAAACAAGCCTTAACCAAAAACAGTCAAAACAAGCTAATGAGAGACAAGATGCAGCAAGGGACAAGCAAGACTGATGGATTCAGGAGGTAAAGTTGTAAAAACAACTTGTACAGGAATCGTTGCGGGTATATAACAAGTAACTTGAGACGAACAGCCAATCGTCACAATCACATAGACGACAACTGGGTGATGTCGTTGCAGGTGTACACCTGTCTTCTGTGATGGTCCGATTTCAGGAATTGTCGCAACTGTATGACTGGTTATCTGCGACGCATAGGTTTACTAAAGAGGACAAGCGCGACATCGTCGCAGCTGTTAAGTTATCTACAATGACGATCTCAATTAAGAGAAAAGACAAAGTAAAAACACCTGAAGGACACCAGACTAATTTCTCAGACAGTAAGAGGGACTCCCAAATTGACCCAGGTAACCCAGAATACTGATGGCTCAACCCCAAAATCAAGAGACACTATATCAAAAAGAAAAGCAAGAGCAAACAAGAGAAAACATACAAAGGACTCCCCAGTGGAGTTGCCAACTTGTGAAGTAGGAAATGTTCCCTCTACGGACAGAGGCAACCCCTAGCCTTAGAGTGGGTCTAGTCACAGAAAAACAAAACAACAATCAATTTCCTTAAACAGTAATCGTTGAAAGCCTACCTCAAACCGGTGTTCTATGAAGCTTCTTTTGCACCGCTCCAACTATCGTTTCCTTCTCCTCAATGAGCAATCAACCTGAAACAACAAAAGAGAACAACAGAACACGTAATTGAGAAAAACAATGATCTATTTACTTATAAAGTCAAGGAACCATAAGATATTAAGTATATTGTACACAAGACATAGGAAATCATCATTGATTGTATTAAAATAAATCAAAAGAAAAGCTTACAACCAAGCCTTGACGTCGCAAGCTTTCTCGGAGGGTCCAACCAGTATGTTTCTTGAAGCATTCACTCTCAAGAATGGGTCTCCCAAATGGATGATAACTCTCTCTCTCACTCACAAGCTCTAATACAAGGCTAAGACAATCCACAACCAATTACTAAATTATCAACAATTCACACTGCAAACTTATCAAACTCACACCAAAGCTAGCTAATTTGCTTCAATCCAAAAACCAAGAACTAGTTGATCATAGCAATGGGGAGTGCTTTTATAGGAGAAGAAGCCTCCATGAAATGAGGGAGAGGGAGCTTATCCTCAAGGGAGGTTTCCCAAAGGTGGAACTACCATCCCAGAGGAGGAAAGGTGAACTCCTTTGACCCAACAACCAGCTCTAGAATCACCCAGAAGCAATTTGTTTGAACTAATTCGCCAAATTTGGATCGTTGCAAGTCATACACTAGGGCTCAACGATGATTTCACAAGGAATCAGTGTATTCAGACAAATCGTTGCAATAAGAATCTTGAGGACTTGCGCCAAGCCCTAAAATCCAACCGTCGTAGGAAACTAGTGTACCCCTGCGACGACGACGCGACCTTATAGTTCAACATAGAGAATCGTCGCAAGAATAATGATGCTTACTTGCGACAACCCAGAACATAGGTAAAAGGGTCAATCTTCAGGATTAGAGAGCACTTTCTTGATCTTCTTAAATGAGTGGGAAGATATGGACATGTTTATTTGATGTATGACACAATGGAGATGTCGCTCGGGGACTGACATGAGGTTGGTGACAAATTGTTGTGTAACAAGGACCAAATACCTTGGACCAAATACCTAGGGTGAATACCTCGGACCAAATACCTTGGACCAATACCTTGGATCAAAATACCTCGGACCAAATACCTCAGACCAAAAACTTAGTTTTCAAACATGTACATGTTTTTCCTCTTATGAAAGTGCGTGTATATGTTATACGCTCCTTCTGTTCGGTTAACCCGCATGTATGCACTACTTGGACAAAGTGAACCTGCGTATACCTCTCTTTCTTCATTCTTTGGAGTATGATCTGTAATTCTTTGATGTTGTATTGTAAACTATCAACTGAGTGAGTTTCCATCAAGGACAACACCTGTATCATAATGCTAACAATAGATTGCATGAGGACATGCAATAGCTTCAGTTGGGGGTATGTTGGGCCTTGAAATTGTCATTCACTTCCATTGCATTTTCACTTATATTTCCATATTGTCACCTTCACTCCACCTCTATTTCATTACATTTACCTCCATTTCATCACATTTACCTTACCATTATCATTATTGGGTCACATTTATGTTTTTTCCAAACTTTATTAATTCTTAGCATTTTAAAGTGAATTTATGGTTAAAAATTAGAAAATAATGTGCATATTCTTATACCTAACAAGTGGGATGAGATTGTTGACATGTGTAGGTCAAAAGGAAGCTTTTAAAAGACCCTTATGTGGCCTCCTAAGGCCAAATTCGAATTTGAATGGAGAAGATCATGGGATCATGAGGATATGTGTCTCATTTCCTATTTGTATTGAAACTCTAAAAAGACATGTCTTATCATTTCCTATTTGTATTGAAACTCTAAGAAGACATGTGTCTTATCATTTCCTATTTTGATTGTAACTGTATAGGTATAGGGAGAGATTCATGGAATCTCATTAATGAGATAGCTTCTCATCTTTTTGTATAAATAGGGGAAGTTTTCTCCTATCATTTGGATGTGAAAAGTAGGGGAAATGCTCTTGTTTTGAATATAGAATTTGGATTTGGAACTATACTCATGAGTGATGTTCACTTTGATTTGGTTAGGCTTGTATTTGGAGCCTCTCAACTTTCCATCCCTCATGATTTTGGATTGGATATATATAATGTGTGAGATTTATTGTTTTTCATAGATTGAGATTTATTGTTTTTCATAGATTAAGGTTTATTTAATTCATATCTTTTCCTATGTGAGATGTTAAGAGTGATAGTTTTTATTTGCTTTCATATCTAGAGGTTAAGAATTATTGCTTTTGCTTTCATTTCATATCATATGGTTTTGATTATTCATTTCATAGGATCCTGATTTGATAATGCACACATGATCCCTTAGAGTAGATTTCATTTCATGCAATTTCATTTTTGAAAGAGTGGAGTGCACTTCAATTCCTGCAAGTGTGGTAGATTAAGATTTCAATTCCTGCAAGTGTGGTAGATTAAGATTTCAATTCCAAACACTGTATTATAATTTCCTTTGAATTGATTGTTGAAGTAGAATAGGTGAATTTGGTTTGTCGTTATTTGGTTTAGTATTTAGATTGATCTAAATTGGAAGTTAATTTCTAGCATATATAGTGCACGCATGCTTCACAAGTTTTACGAAACCCCTGGGTTGACAATTAAATTATAGGTAATTAATTTGCCTCAAAATTTTGGTGCCGTTGTCGGGGAAGTGTGCGTAGGAACTAGCTTTCAGTTTAGAGTGTATTTTATTTGTTTTTGTTTTTACTAACCTATTATGGACAAAGGGTCTAGAATGCAGCGCAAAGATTATATATATTGAGGAATGGTATCAAAAAGCGGTTACGCCACAATATTTATCAATTCTTCAAGAGATCCTTGCGGCAAATCGAAAGGTCAAGTCGATTTCGCATATCCTTACAAACAATCAGGTACATTTTTCGAGTTTGGATATGAGCATTTAAAAAATTATAATCCGTAAATGGCTTCATTGGAAGCATGAATATACTTAAAAAAAAAAAAAGGTTTTTAGATAGATAGGGAAAATAAAAATAATTTTTTATAGTTTTTAGGATAAATTTGATGTTTTGTGGTGCAGTAAGAATCACCCATCTACTAACCCTTGGCAGGAAAGATTTGCAATAAAACAAATGATTGAGAACAAGGAGCGCAAGCGAAGATCACGAACGATAATTTAAGGTATGAGATCAATCCTTTTCATTTTATTTTTGCAAAATTTACAGAGGAATCGATTGATAAAATCTTGACTATGCTAACAAAATAAAATTAAAAAAATCTCAAGTATGCTCTCCTTCTGCGCTTTGTGTGATCCGGAAGATTAAAAAATGAAATTGTTTTGTTAGTATATCATAAAAATTATTTAGCTACAGAATTAATCTCTGTTTTCATGATTTGATTTAATTCAATTTGATTTTTCAATAAACTTAAAAAAAAAAAAAAAAAATTCCAAATGCATTTTCTTTATTAATAAATTGTTTTGTTTAAATGAAATATATATGCATATATTTTTAATTTAAAAAAATGTAACATATATAATTTTTTAAAAAAGACATTTTAAATAAATAAATAAAATTAAAATGTTGGTCAACGTTATGAAAAAGCTCAAAGCATAAAATAAAATGAGATTAAAACTCCAAACGAATAAGCTGGAAATGACATTTAAATGGCCTTGTTTTATGTGCTAGTCGGGCTTTGGCCTTCAAATTCGCATCAACCTGTAAATTCATTCCTAACACTCTTGCAATTGTGATGAAAATATGCTGGGATAAAATCAACTGAATTATTCAAAATGATCACTGATCTTCATGTTCCTTAGTGTATACTACTTACAGGCTTTGTTGTGAAGGTTGTTTCTCCAGTATGAAACACAAACACTTAGCTTGAATTCTATTGCATTTGCCTTAGCACGTGTGATTGTTCTTGTTACTTCACAGGTTCCAATTGCAATGGATCTTGTGTTGCCGAGTTTCATAAGGCTTACATCTTTACTGTTCCAAAATATATTCCATATTCAAAGAGTGTTGAAGCCTGAACATCAAGTGTCTTTACTGGCTCTAGAAAGGCATTAATGTGCATGCACATAGGATGGATTGAACTGAGCAAGAAGTTGTAATAATCATCTCTGTGCAAAACAAAGAGATCATCAACAACTTTCTCAGATAGAAGAGCATAGAATAAGGAAGAAGCTGCAGTTGAAGAAGCAGAGAGGAAAGCCAAGGGAGACGAGAAATTTGCTCAGAAACTATAGTGAAACTGGAGGCATAATCGTTTGACAAATCCAAAATTGATTTTTGCAGAAAATGTAATTGTGAGTAAGCGTAACTATCTTGACACCTGATTTAAAATGAATTTTATGAGAAAACCAGGGCGAATATGAAAAAACTGGGACATGGGTTTTTTTCAGAACGGGATGAATTTAATAAGTCGAAAGTTGTTACCTTGGATTCTTAATTGTTCGAGAGAAAATCGTAGTTCTTCGGGACCTTGTTTGGTGATTGCGTGAAGGAAAAACGGATTGCAAAGACAAAAACAAGATTTTATCACAGTGAAGGAGATCTCTACGACCATCAGTCCAAATGGAACATCTATCAACGCTTCAAGTGCATAATGTTGCAACTGTTTTGATGTTTGAACAGGTTCTGTGCAACAAATCAAGGAATGGGCCAAATGGATGATTGAGGAATGATTTAAAAATAAAAATACTCATGCTACATGTCACTCCCTTAGGCTAATTTTGCAAAATTTAGGAATTTCACTTACAGCTTTGAGGGTGCGTGAGAAACTACTTACCACCTATGAAGACAGCTCATTCCGCACATTTTTTTCCTTCTGTCACCATGTGACTTAATCCTATTCGTCCATCGATTCACTTAAACTTCGCGATAAGATCTCCACCATTCATCTCCCGTTCATCCTATTCATCCATCGATTCACTTAAACTCCGCGATAAGATCTTCGCCATTCATCTCCTGTTCATCCTATTTGTCCATCGATTCACTTAAACTCCGCGATAAGATCTCCACCATTCATCTCCCGTTAGTCTTGTTCGTCCATCTATTCACTTAATCCCATGCGATAAGATCTCTACTACTTATCTTCCATTAGTCCTGTTCATCCATCTATTTACTTAATCCCCTGCGATACAATCTTCACCACTCATATTCCATTTATACTATTCGTTGTTTTGATTGATCCAATAGTTCCCATGCACTGTTGCTTTGTTACGTCCTCGTTTCACTGATTTCGATCTTCGCTTTCTCTTCCGCTTGACTCCTTGCATGCTTGATTTTACCAAAACACCAAAAACACGAAAACAGACTTAGTTTAGTTTCTTCGCTTACACATTAGTTTGGTTTGATGCTCTTTACTTCTGTAACTTAGATAGCAACATTAGGTTAGTGTTGATTTAACAATTCTGCTTAGTTTAGCTGTTTAAATGGTTAATTAGGATATGGTGTGATTTAGCATTACATGTTGTTTTCTTCATTACTGCAGTAGAGTAGCTCTCTTAGAATAGATTTGCTCTTCTTCCATCAAAGAATCAAAATTCTTTTGACTCTATAGAAGTCTAGCTTGGAACCCTTGGGGTCTCTTGCCAGATGAACAAGTGACAACAGGCAAGACATTCACTTCTACTTGTGCATATAGCACTGTCACCTCCAAGTTTGTATGAACCCGGGTTGATAAGTAAACCTGGTAGCCCAAGAGTTGCAACATCCTTGCTGCAATACTGGTGCTCATCAGGCATGTTTTGTCTTGTTGTACTGGTAGTCTATGTTGTCTCATCATCGAAGTATGCTAAGTGTATGATCACAATGTCAAGTCTACACAAGTTCACTTGCTTTCAAAACTTAGCCATTTTCCTGAAAATTTGTCCGACTGAACAACCCTCTTCCACCGGATCCCGACTGAGTTGCACTGCACAGTCTCAACCCTCAGTGACCTTGATTTGATGCCCGAAACTATGCAGTGCTTGAGGCTGTCCTCCAGATCATTTACACCGCACAATCCTGAAGGTGAGCAACTTGTCTGCCTCCCAAAACTGCGCATAAGCTGCCTCCATGTCCAAATTGAACTGTGCATTTCTCAAGCACAATCATCAAACCTCCTTCTGGTTTTTTGGAACCCTGCACTACACCAAGACCTGGGTCTGCATTGATCTCCAAAATTGCACAAACATGTCCTGCTGATCCTCTGCTACCTTGCTTTGCACTGACTTCAGAAACTACATGGACATGTCCAGCAAGCCTCCTACTGCCTATACTGCAATGATCTCCAAAACTGCAAAAACATGTCTAGGTGGTCCTCTACTTCCTTAATCTGCATTGCCTTCATAATTGCGCAGACATGTCTAGAAGGCCCTCTGCTAGCTTTCATGTACTGTTCTCAAAAATTGCGCAGTCATCTTTAGCGGTCCCTCTACTTCCTGTCTTGCAGTGTTCTCCAAAACTACACAATCATGCTCAGTAGGTCCCTTACAGCCTTGTCATGCCTTTCTCTTGAAAACTATGCAGAACTACACAGTAGGTCCCCTGCAACATTGTCTTCCCTTCCCTCCAGGAACTGCTCAGAAGTGTCCCTCAAGGTCCCACCTTGCAGCTACCACTGGTGTCCTTCACTACGCAATTCTGCCTCCCAGTGGTCACTGCGCAATTTTTCTCGACAGTGCCGGCTGTCTTGGAGTTCCTCATTCCAACCTGAGTTGCGCTATCTCAGTGAGTTGTCCTCCCTCCCTATCACCCAGCACACAACAACAACACATCATGCTAGACTAAGAAGTTTTGGATTTGATTTCATCCTATCATGAGTGAATTGTAGGAACAGGTACATTAATAAATCATGGGAGACGACGAATGGGATGAAGAAGGAGCACACATGCTAGAAGACTTGCTTGCAGTTGGACGAACGTACCAATCACATGAAGAACCAAGTGAAAGGAACATATGCATTGAACCATCATACAAGACCAAGACTATCGAAGACCCCACAACACTATGCCATGCGGAGGAGAAGACAAAGCACACCAAGAGTACATCCATCACTCAACAATGCAACAGATTGACACGGACACGACATTCAGCCAGTACATGTTAGCAGTGTCATGTCGAGTTGTGTCATGAGCTGTCTTGGCCACATCACCACTATGGGCCATATCTGTTGTAACTCAATGTAATGTAAAGTGAAGTCCAATGGATGCACACAAGAAGTTGAAGTTCCATGTCAATTGAAAAGTCATTGGAAGTTGAATGTTCACTTGGGTAGTCCAAGAGTCACAAGGGTCAAGCATCACCCTTGGCTATATATACCCCTCCCATTGTATGAGCAAGGAATTTTCACCTTGGCTCCTCCCACATAGCCTTGAGAGTTTGTAGTTGTTCTTTGAGGAGCAAGGAGTGTCTCCAATGTCCCACTACTAGGACTAGTGATGTATGGTGTACAGATGTGTCTTGGGACTTTTGCTTAATTCAAAAGCCTATTAAGGCCAGCATGTTTTCACACATGTTTTGTAGATGTTTGTAAGACTACTCTTTAAACATTTGTAATGCATGTTTTATTAACCTGTACTAATATAGTTGAACTATGGTTATTTTAGTACTCACATTGTTGAAGATGTGTTGTATTGCTTATCACCATTGTCTCATCCCCGTGGACTACTCCACGGGATACTAGACAAACCACCTTTGTGTATTGGCTATCACCGCTGTCACATCCTTGTGGACTACTCCACGAGATACTCGACAGACCATCTTTGTTTTCTGATTATAACAACTGTCACATCCGTTTGGAATAACCCGCTAGGTGGTGTACGTGTTGTCCCCTTCACCTTGGTTTTAAATACCACCGCATCTGTTGTGGACTATTCCACTTGGTGCTGGATAAACCTTTCTGGTTCGTGCGTGTCTCTTCTTAGATGGTACTACTACCTCTCATTTACAGGCTCACTTTACTCTCCCCCTTTGCATAAAGAGAACCTTGACATAGTTACATTATACACTTACCAGGCACATGTACCTTGTTGTTTGAAGATACCAATGTAACACTCTCATGTACTGATAGCTAGAGCTAAGGCAGATCTCTAAGTATATGGAAACTGAGCCTTCATACTAGATGAGATTCCTACACCAAACGATGTGAGGTCTAGTTGGAACTTCACATCGGGGAGATCCCCTTTTTTGGTGGGTCCAACATCGTCAATAGGCCCATCATGGAAAGCCTCTAGAATTTCATACACTTCATCTTTCCTCACACATCTTCTCAGGATCTAGTCAAGAATTGGCTTGAACAAGAAATCTTCAATCCATGTGTAAGAGGCACTATGCACAATGATATTTCCTCTCTCCCTATAGGATAGATGAGGAAGAATATTTTTTTTTGTCAAGAAGTTAGTTATCTCAACAAATTAAGGAGTATGTGCTGAGATGGCAAGGAGGTTCTCACATGGGCAATGATCATCCACCATGCCTTCATCTATGGGAGTGGTTAGTCTAGACAAAAAAATGTAACAACATTCTCTTTTCTAGGCTTGTCAATTATTGTCAGATTTGTTAGTGTCGGTATCTTCATCCCTCCATCAGTGATCAAATTTCTCTTTTTGCATGCATATTAGGTGTCCCATCCGATCAGTTGCATTCCATTAGGTCATGGATTAACTGATGGTAGTGGTTCATTGTCAAATTTCCCTCATGGCATTTACCTGCTGGCCTATTTTTACATGTTCAGGTCATTTATTGTTATTTTATTTCATTCCATTTACCAAAATCATTTTTAGGGTTTTAGGTCTCACTAGGTCTATGGTTTGCCACCATGGTCATGAAAAACTCAATAAAAGGTTAGCAGGCACAAGAGGAGGTCTAATAAGTTCACAAAATCAAAATTTCAATGATGATATGCTCAATAAGTGGTTTTTACCTCAAAACTCTGTTTTGAGGTGAAAACAAAGTTTTTATTTCTATGTACAAAATTTTATGTAATTTCAATATTTTTTATATGTAATAAGTTCAAAGCTGCTGCCCTTGGTCACCTTGCCAACTCCAGCCACTGCAGACAAAAACACAAGCATCAATGCATCAGTTTACCAAGTGATTAAGAAAAGTCAATTCCAATGGAAAAACAGAGCTTATGACCAAAAGTGACTTTGACATTAGAAAAGTGGGTTTGGAATAAGTAAAAATTAAAGGTCATCCATATATAAAGTGAAAGAGGAGCCATTTATCATTTTATTGTGAAAAATACCCTTGGAGAGCAAAAAATCGCGATTTGGAGCAAAGGAGATCAAAAACCTTGTTTTCCAAGCAAACTTTCCTGGCGCTGCGCATCAGAGGCAGTGCGTTGTGCATCAGGCTGGCACTGCGCATCAGTGGCTATCTTGCAGTGTAAATTTGCACGGGCACTACACATCAGAAGGGCGTTGCGCATTGGGCCCAGTGCGCTGTGCATCAGTCCAAAACTTCCTAAATCATTCCAAATCGTCCAATAACCCTCAAAATTTCTACATTACCATGCTACAAGTAAGTAATCATCATCCTAAAGTTGAATTTGAGGTCATACTTGTGTTCTTCATGAATCTTGCATGTTGAAAGTGAAACCCAAGCTTGTCTTCACTGTTTTCCATTTCATTGTGCAATTTTTACTCCACCATCATAAAAAAAATTATTAAACCCTTTTCCCTCTTCCATTTGCCTAAATTACTCCATTTATCCCATTTTCCATATCCCACTCCCCTAAAACAACTAATTCCTTTCACCAAACCCTAAATTCCTCACTAAACCTTAGTTTCCCAAAATTAATCCATTTATTCCACAACTCCATTTACCAAGGGTAAAATCTCTTCATACTCATCACCCTTGTCCTCCTTCATTACCATTTTTCACCATATCTTCATCACGTCATTTTCCTAAGACAAGCATCAAGCACCATGGCAAGAAACAATGACTCAAGTTATGAAGAAGAAACTTTAAGTGACAACTTAAGGGAAAGAAATGTACAGCCTAGGAGACCTCACAAGGGTGGAAAAATTATTATAAAGGAACCTATTAGCATGACTGAAATCCTTGCTTGCCCCCTTGCTACCACATGTTTCAGTTGTGCTTGGGTAAGGCCCATTTCCCTCTCCTAGGGTTTTGAAGGTAATTTCTCTTGTATGGTCAAATCATCAACAAAACTTGTATCCTGATGTTCATACACCTTCCCCTATCCTTAATTTACCTTATTAAACACTTCCCATCACTGATATCCCTCAAATTCATCATTTTCCCACAAACCCTAGCTTCTTGCTACAATTTGACAATTTTCTAGGCTAGCCCTGTGTTTTTCCCTTTTGGACCCCTTCCCCTCACTCAATCTTTGAAATTCCACTTTCCCCTATTTCCTAACATCCCTTAATACTTCTAAAAACTTTCTCAAGAATATAGAAGCCCCTTATCCCCTTCATTTCACTTCATTTTGACAAATCCCCTGTTCCACACATCGGGATAGGTTTTACTCAAATGATGTTTCTAAGCAAGGAAAAATTAATTAGGAAATAGTGAGAGAGGTTTTTTTCCAAAATAGTCCAAGTAAGAAAAACCTCCTTCATGTTTTACACAGGTGTCATGGTTTTAGAGAAATGTCAAAAATATAGTTGCCTCAGGAGAATTGCTTCACCTCTGGAGTGACCTTAGGAAAATCAATATTTCTCCTAGCTTGGTTTGAAAAATGACTTTCTTGATGAGTGAAATCATAACTAGACACAAATATCTTTCCAATGAGCTATCATGAGCTCAATTTGGAGTTGAGGAAGACCTTCAAAAGTTGACTGCAACAACACTCTGCATTTAGGCAGCTTCATTTTGCACATTTTGACCAGTCTTGGGAGATTTGACTTTTGACAGGGAAAATGAACTCCAAATTGAAAAATTCAAGATGTTTTAGAAAGTAGAATCAATAATATTTCCAACTAGCTATCCTGCACCCAATTTGGACACTGGTAAGGCCTCCAAAATTGGTCTGAAAAAGGGCGCTGCGAATCAAATCAGTGGCGCTATACATCAAATTTTGCAACACAGGGAATTTCAACTGATGCGCAACGCCACCGGCGCTGCGCATTGAGTTGGCTCAGTATTTTGAAAAATGGCTTGCATTTTTGGATTCCTCATGGAAAAAAAATGAAACCCAGAAAGTTTCATAAAATTTTGAGAAGATCTGGGTCACCTAAAGGGAAAAAAACACCTAAAAAATGCCCTCTCTGCCATTTTTTGGACCCACAAGAACCAGTATTGGGAGAAATGATTTTTGAAGGGTAAAATCAACTCCAAATCAGAAAATTCAAAGTGTTCCAAAAACTATATAGGAAGATCTTTCCAAAAAGCTATCTTGGGCCTGATTTGGTGAAGTGGAAGGCCTCCAAAAGCAGCCTTGAAGTGGCGTTGCGCATCAGGCAAATTTTTGCCAATTTTGCCTAAAACTCAGAATTTCGCCCAGTTTGACTATCAGTTGAATTTTTCTCTTATACTTGGTAAATTTGTGATGGTAAATGATGTAATATAATGTAAATTTGATGAAAAATGACTTGAAGGGGTAGATACATTAGTTAGAGGTAGTTTGAGGTTGAATGAATCAGTTTCCATAGTTTTAGAGGCAAGCTGTTCCACTGCCTATTTTTCAATTCCTAGTTTAGATCTTGTTGAAACAGCTCCTTGACTCATGGATTCAACCCATGATGGCTAGAATAGGTGGTTTGAAGCTTATATCTTGTACTTTCTGAGTCATTTGTCAAGGTTGGACTCTTGTGGATGCATTGAGCACTATTGTAAATCACTTCTGCAGTTTGGCAAGGAAATGAACTAGGGTTTTACAACATTTTGTGGGATTCTTGTGGTAATGTGTATTGGCATTGTTTTCTCCTCTGTTATTTAGTTTCTCTTATGTGTATATGTGCCATCATATATTTCTTTCTTCATAACTAAATGAATCAAGAGAATTAGGTAGAATCCATTGGTATTCAGTGCTCTGCCTAGAGGTTTCATTTAACTTTAAATGTTTTCTGTTGTTTGAAGAGGACTCATGAACCTTACATGCCCTCTCCAAATCCTCACTAGTCTTTAGACTCGCCATCACATTCATTTGAAAGTGCTAAAACACTTGCCTACCTCGCCCCACAGAAACCTCTGCAAATCTGAGTTGATTTCCCGGACCCAAAGCTGCCTTCCTCATCTGATCCAGCAACCAACCATTAAAATCAAACAAAATCCTCTGAGAAAACATACCTAACCTAAAATTAATATTCATATCAGTCATCTCAAGCCTTAATTTCCATATTTTCTTTGATATTGACAAGGATAGAGCCCTCTCCCGACCTGGTAGGGCTAGCTACCAGGTTAAGCGTGGTTTGATGTTACCCTAGACCTACCTTCCTTCAGCCTGAGGTAGATTTAGGCCCTAACAAGATCAAATTGTTGCAATAATAATAGCCATGTAATAATATATCATTAAAATCAAGCTTATTCATTAATTACTTGATAGAAACATGATCGATGTGTATAGAAATTTAGTAACTAGTGACATAATGCTTAAACTTATTCAGAGCATGAACAACAATGATATATATATTTTTAGTTACAATATCATTAGATGATTTTTTACTAATGAAATATATTACATAAGAAATCTTGTCTAGATGTTGACCAAGAACTACCCCTCTTTCCCTATATGAAGTATTAGTATGGATATGGAAAGGTAAAGTCCGATTGGGGTCCCATAGGACAGATGATGATATAAGTTTTTTCCTTAATGCTTTCAAAGGATTGTTGACATTTGGATGACGAATAAAAATCAGAGTCCTTAACAAATAGATAAAATAGAGGAGACACAATTTTCTAAAATATTTAATGATGCTTTTGTAGTATCTTGCATGGCCAAGGAAACCTAAAACATATTTTTTTTCTAAGGGACAAGGATATGTTTGGTAATGTTTACCTTATTTAGATCTACCTAAATCCCCTGAGAAGATAGGTAATATCTTAATACAACCCCTCACTCACAATAAAGTGGCATGTTGCATGACTTGGTGAGAGATTCATTTCTCCACACCTCAAGAGAACCTTGCTAAGGTTGGTGAGAGCTTCTTGAAAAGTATTACCATATGGTGTAAATTTATCCATATAAATCTCTATTGTATCATGAACAAGATCAAAAAATATTCTAAGTATTTCCCTTTGGAAAATGCTTGGGGCATTGCATAAGCCAAAGGGAAAATCTTAATAAGAAAATGTCCCCTAGGTAAAGTAAAAGTGGTATTTTCTTGATTATTAAGGATGATTTTAATATGGTTACAACCACTAAATCCATCCATAAATGAGAAGAAATTATTTTATGCCAAAACATCTAAGACTTGATTAATGAAAGGTAAAGGAAACAAATCATTTCTAGTGGCCTTGTTTAACTCTCAATTGTCCACACATATTCTCCACTTTCCATTCTTTTTGGGAGAGAAAAGGCGATATGCAATCACTATCAAAAATAAGATAAATGAACCCAACAACCAAGAGGCTTGCATTTCTTCTTTAACAATGTCCTTTAATGTTTGATTCATCCTTCTTTGAAGTTGGCGAATGGGATTTTGATCTTATTTAATGTAAATGTGATGGCTACAAATTGTTGGAACCCTTTCATCCCCTTATAATCCCATTTAAAATAATCAATGTGCTTTCTAAAATCAATGACTAGTTATTGTTCTTCTTTAACAAAAAGAGGGGTTTTCATTTTTATCAGTTCAGGGGGGTATATTTCCACAATTTTATTAGTTTATTTATCAAATATAATAGTGAATAATTATGCTCCCTCAATGTTCCTTTGGATACTAGGTTGTCCTATGGTTTGACAATTATTTATGCTATTTAGACCACCATAATTTGACCACTATTTTCATAACAATAGGATAATGATTTTGCAAAAAGTTAGCAATCAAGTCATCTTCATCAAATTGCTTATTTCTGAGAGAATTTTCAACTTTGAAATCAAGATAAGATTATGAAAGGATGGAATTACCTTATTATTAACCTTCCACGCAAATAGGAAAATATTCCTCAACCAAAGGTTAAGTAGGAGGATTCAACACAAGTTGCTTATGGGATTGCCCATTAGTGATAGTCATATCAACAAATCTACAACTAATATAGGAAACTACTACAACTAACCAAGGCCCCCCTAAAATGAGTGTATATCCATTGAACTTGGCTTTCATTTGCAAAAGTAGGAAATTAGTGGGGTACTCCCAAGAGTCAATTGATACCATGGAATCTTCGATTATGCCATTTGGATTTAGTGTGGATATATCAACAAGTTGAAGTTCAATAGTAGTTTTTCTTAGGGAGTCCTGAAGATTAAGTTTAAACATAATGTCCTTATTCATGATGTTGATAACAACTCCTAGATCATTCAAGGTGTTTCAAAATGCTATTTTGTTGATATGTACATCCACAACTGAGCTACCGAAATCTAGATATGAGGGAATAATCATCCTCAAAGCATTACATCAACTAATTTCCCTAGGATATTGATTGTGGGTAATCCATTTTTCTTCTCCTATACCTTTTAAGACATTCTTCTTTGATAAACTTGTTATATATGGGAACTTCTTTTATGGCATGTAAAAGTGATACTTTTTAATTCCTCCAAGTGTTTAATCTCTCAAAGGAAAGGAGGAATTTGAGGAATTTGTTGGCTTATAGGTCCCTCTTATCCCTTTTTTGGATCTTCTTGTAAATAAGGTTGAGGAGGTTCCCATAGGACCTTCCTTGATCTAAGGTTTATCTCTTGAATTTCCAGGGAATAATTTTAGAAAGAATTATTGCCATTATAAACATGTCATGCCTACATATTATTGAGATTCAAATTAGGTTGTAAAGGAAGATAAGGCTACTTTAGTGGAGAAATATTTTGAGGTATGCTAGGTTGTTGAGGAGGATGCATTAATATTGGTGGTTGAGCCACAAGAGGCTTCTAAATTTGGCAAGAATTATTCCATTGAGAAGACTAGTTATTGAATTGTTGGTAAGGAGGAATAACATGTTGATTTGGGTACTACCATGGGGTAGGCATAGACCAAGGTGAGGGATTAGGTGGGCACGAAGGTTGATGTTAAGAATGTGCAAGGTAATTATTGAAATATTGTGAAGAGTTATAACCCATACCTTGTTGATGAGGTATTGGTGTTGTTGACCTATTTTGGTTTATGAAGCACACTGACTCCATGCTTCCTTCAACTCACTAGTAGACAACCTTCAAACCTAGAAAAGAAGGGCATTTATCAATAGTTTGTTTTTTATCACAATGTGCACAAACTCATTATGATGGTTCCCTTTGGTGCACTTGGGGAAAAAGATGGCTAATGCCTTTTCTACCTCTTCTTACTTCTTCTTAGCTGCAATGTGTCCATTCGCAAGGCTAGTGAGTATAATATTTATTTTTTGATATATTTTAACGTTTCTCCTATTTCATTATTTGTAAGCATATGGGAAGGAGTAGAAGGACTTACCAAACCTCTACTGGATCTACCTTTCTTTCTTTTTTTCTCTCTATAATTATTTTTGTAAATTCACTTGATAGTAGCACAATATAGCTAGAAAATGTCTCCATTGTCTAGGAGATTAAATGTATCCATCAAGTCTTATCTTACTCCTCTTAGCATAGTAAGTTTTAGATATTAATTATTGGGTGAAAGTATTTTTGTTTAATAATTTCCCAATCATTAATTGTCAACACGAGGATTTCATAGACTTATGAGGCACATTCACAATATATTCAGAATTGAAGCCAAATTAACCTAATCTAATGTTTGAAATCGAAGCACACAACTAAAATTTAATTGCATAAATTAAATTAATGTAGAAATATGAAATTTCATAAAAGAAAAACAACATGTGAAAAGCAACAAAGAATAAATAACAAATAGCAAAAACAAACACACGTGGGCTCACATTCACAATAAAGAAATCTCAATCTATTACATCACAATGACTTACAATCCTCTCCAACCATAACCTACATAACATAACATTACATTCCTAACCTTTCATATCAACTCTCCAAATAGAGAGAGCACTCATATTTATACATGAGTTTCTTTGAAAATGAGATAAGCAACTCATTAATGCAACTCAAATTTTCTCTCAACCAATTTCCATAATTACAAAATATGATCCCTTCAAATCCTCACACAAATCTTGGATGAGATATCCATATCCTTGTGATCTTCTCCTTGAAATGGGCTTGAATGATTATCTCCTCAAATCTCTTTGAATAATCCTTTATTGAGATATTTTCTCCCATGAGATATGTTGGACTCCTCCCAAATATTCTTTCAATCTTTAAGAGAATTCGAAATTGAACCTTGGAGGCCACATAAGAGCGTCTGGGAAGCTTTAAAATCACCTACACATGTCACCAAACTTATTCCACCTTTAGGTATAAGTAAATCTATGTTATTTTTCTAACTTTTAATCATAAATCCACTCTAAATACTTGAAACCAATAACTTTGGAAAATACTAATGTCACCACATATGAACATGAAAATGGAGGCTAATGTAAGGTTATAGAGTTCTAAAATGTGAGTGAAATAGTGGCGATGAAGGTAAAAATGTATGACATTTTGAAGACATTTTGGAGGACCAATAGCAATCATCTAGGGTGCAGTTGTATTCTCTCTTATAGCTCAATCAAAATCTGTTTTCAAATTCCTCCAAGGATTCCTTGTCTCCTTGGGTCATTTAAATTATCTCATCCCTTATATCTTGAGCTTGATAATAATCTTTGTATTTTTTGGTGAAGGTTTGTTTCATCTTTTCCCAATTGGAAATGTTGTTCCCTTCAAGACTCATGAACCACCTTAGGGTTGCATCTTTCAAAGTAGAAGGGAAGAGCTTGAGTTTATGTTCATTTGTAATATAATGATAAGTCATCCACACTACAACTAACTCAAATAGAAAGTGCCAATATTTTCACAATTAGCCCATAGAAGTGGGGGAGTATATATGGGTTGATGTTTTTAATCCTAGCTTTCTCATTAGTCTCTTGGATAGGAAACTTAAAAACCTTAGGCTAATTTACTTCTTCAGCCATTATATAGAGAGACAAAGAGCTACCCCCTTCTAAAAGGGTCTCAAATTCCCTAGCTTACTCATCTAGATAAGTCTCAATGCTTCTTGCTATTGAAGGTAATGTTTTACAAACAATTAACTACAACTAATTACTACCTGCAGGTTCAGAAGTGGGGGATTTTGGTAAAAACATTCTAGCTTATATCTAAGTCTAAGAGGCATGTAGCTTAGTTAAAATAGAGATATTTTGTTGTTTTTTCTATTATAAGAGAAGAAAATAAAAAATTTCAAACTATCAACACCTCCCTCGACATGATGCCAAAAAACGATGTCCCTTAGTATTTTGACAACAATATTTTAGTCTTATAGTAGTAAATTTAATATTGAAACATCAATTTCATACAAACTTAAGAGGTATCATGCATTGTATGTGCAAGTCACATTTTTTCTTACTTTTCAATGTACACTAAAATATGAAAACAATTGTTCTTTCTAATCAAGTGGAAGGGGTGCTCATACAAATTAACAACCATTCAACTTGGTTTACATTTTCATGAGACGAGAATGTAGGTATTAAAGTGCAAGAAACAAAGTGCAGAAATAAAGTTGCATGAAATAAAGTACAAGAAAGTAATGTTGCAGGAAAAAATATACATGAACTACAGTTAAAGTACATGAAAGTGAAGTTCTAGGAAATGAATACTATGCTATTTTTCTATGGAAAGAACTACATTACATTTGCAAGGAAATCATCACTACTCTACTTTTTCAGCAAACCAATCCACGCATAAAACAATAATAAAACAATTTGCAACTATGTATTGTAATCATGTAGATCTTACTGTTTCTTCTCAACATCCCCTCATTCACTAGATCATGTCTAAGATGACTATTCAAGGTATTTTTCAAATGAAAAAAAAAAACCATGGGAAATGATGCAAAACCAAAGGTATCAGACATGTTCTATAGGAAGCTATGAAATTCTACAAGAAAGCTTGTAGTTCTCAAAAAATTGAGCGAAGTGTAGTAAATTGATTAGAGGAAGCTAACAACTAATAAATGAAGTTAATTTTAGCACATGCAACTAATGATAATAATTCAACAATGAAAAGCAACAGATTCCCAAGTATCTATAGGAAACATCAAAATGCACTATTTACTAAACTTAACTATAATATCAAAATAAATTATGATAGCCTAATAAATAAACTTGAAGATGAAGTATAGAAAGTACAAGAGGGTTTCTAGGGTGTTTATGGGTAGGACCTCCCAAAGGTTCTCAGGAACCTAAGTGAAATCAACACTAAATTCTTTCCAAACAAAACTACTTCATTAATTCAAAGTTGACATTACATAAGTCCGAAAAATGAAAAGTTGAAGAGTTGTAAATAACAAAATAGTATTCTTTCCTCTCAAAAATCGATCTCTCAACCAACTTGTGTCCTCCTTTTATGCAAAATTAAGAGAGAAAAATATATTGAATAGTAGGGTTTATTTTCTATCCAAAAAATCCCTATAATTATGGTAGTTGGTTCCCTTTGGATTGTTGCACAACCATCATCATCTTAACTACTAATAAATCTTGATCTCTAGCAGTCCTGTATGCCCATACTAGTAGTCAAGGGGACGAGGACCCTATATTCATGGTAGGATGTTAGATGAAATTGTTGTTTCTTCAAAAACTTGTCCAAACCAAGATTCTAATGCTTCAAAAGATCATACAAGTCATTAGTATTATTCAATCACTTAAACATACACTCAACATAAGCAATAACATGTAGATTATCAAAAAGCGTAATAATCAAGGTCAGACTGCAGATAGGTCTTAAGTATAGAATTCAGGGGCCCATCAATGTCTTTGATACATCTTCTACACTAATCCTTTCCATCTTGATTAATTTTAAAGGTAGAGAATTCTACTTTACTTTATGTTTTGAGACTAGAAAATGTGAGAAATGCATAGCTAACAACATCAATAGAAAGTTAATTTCGGATTATGGGTAATATATACATGTTGGTTTGTGGTTACATGCATGAAGTAACATGTATTTTCATATATATTTGAAATGGTTTATGGTGACTTGTGGTTGGGTTATGCTACATAAATGGATATGGAAAATAATCATTCCCATTTTTACTTATAAACTAGTTGAACAAGCATGTAAGCTATTGAAATCCATGCTTGAATGATATTTTGGTAATCAAGTACTATATTATTCATATGTTTGGTTTGAGAACAGGGGAAGGATAATTAATAAAATTAGGGTTTCTATTGTTGTATGAAAACTTTAATCTAGACTTGTTACCAACATGTGCTCTTTATATGTTTTTTTTCTTTTTCTTTTCTTTTTAGAAGTATACTTGGCTAAGACAGGTAGATCATATTGCCTTTGATATATGAATGGTACCACAAGTTGAATATTATGGTTGTTATTAGAATATTGAAAATATGAAATATCATACAACAACATAAAATGACACAACACCTTACCAATATAACCTCCTATGCATATAACAACACTTAATAAATATAACAACATAGACAAGAGATAAAAAAAAGGAGCACACTAGATATAAATGATAAAACCCCAATTGGGAAAAAATCTAGAGGAAGGTAATAATGCCCTTTTTATCTTTAGAAATCTCCAATCTTACATAGATATCATCTCTGTGGATGTTTTCCCCTTTACAAAGATAATATTTTATCATTGTACATTGTGTGTTGTCTACCTCACCTCTATTATATACCAAGAGGTATGAAGGATTTACATAAAAATAATATGTGGGATAATGTAATTCAACCTATTTGTATAATAAATTATTAAAAGGGTATTTTACTCCATGATGAATGTGGGATATACCTCTTCTACATAAGATTATAGTTTCTTATGACATAACACTAGACATTATTTCCTTTCAAAGGGACACATTCCAACACTCCCCTTTAATGATGATCAAAGAGAAGGAACATTTATGGAGGAATGGAATTACATAAATACTCCCCCTTGATGAAAACTTCCCACATTCCCAACAACTACCAAATTCATACAAACTTCACCTCCATCATGGATTTCGTGAATATATTTGGTGCTTGCTACTCCATGGGATAGTACTCCAAATTAATAATAGCATCTAAAACATGATATTGAATTTAGTGAGTATCAAGGTCAATGTGTTTGGTTTTGGAGTGATAAAATGGATTATATGCAGGTTGACTTGCAATCTAGATGTCACATCTTAACTCTACAGTTGATTTCTTAGCTAGTCCAAGCTCAATGAGAACATGCCATAACCAAACTGTTTTTTTAGTTGCTTCCTTAGTTTCCATGTACTTTTCTTCATAAGAAGAAAGAGAAAGTGTTCTCAACTTCTTATTATACCATCAAATCAAACCCGAAACAAGAAAAAAGATGTATCCTACAAGAAACTGTCTATGTGAACTGCCACTTGCTGAATCTGAATCTGTGTACCCAAGAAGGGAACTTGTAACTTGAATCGAATAAAAAACACCATAATTCATTGTCCCTTTTAAATATATAAGAATTCTCTTTGTTTCCTACCAATTAATTTCATGAGGTTGGTACATAAGCCTCAATAACATACTAATGGAAAAATATATATTAGGCCTGTTAGATGCCAAATATATAAAACTACCCACAAGTTGACTATAAAGAGTAACATCAATAAGAGGAGTAGTACGCAACAATTAAATTTACACATGACTGAAATGGAATTGTTGAAGGTTTTCAATCGATCATATGGAACCAAGAAAGTAAATCTATTTCATACAAGGTTGCAAAAGAAATATACTATCAGTCATATATCAAATTTGAAGACCCAAAAAATAGTGCAAGATTTCTAAATTTGTCCTTTCAAATTGATTCTTAAGTTTATCCGTCGATTCCTATGCAAATGCAAGTTGGTCTCTAGTAAGGATAAAATCATCCACATATAATGCAACAATGAGGAATTCATCATCAAAGTGCTTTACATACAAATTGAGATAAAATATACATCATTTGAAATCATTCTTCAATAAATAAGTACCGATTTTCTCATACCAAGCTCTAGGTGTCTTCTTAAGACCATATAAGAATTGTGTAATTTGCATACTAAAATTGAAGTTTCGACATTGATAAAACCAGGTGGTTATTACATATAAATGTATTCATGAATATCACCATTCAAAAATGCACTTTTGACATCCATTTGGTGTAGCTCCCATTGATAAGATGAAGCAAGAGAAATAATAGTTCTTGTAATGTTCATTTTAGCAATTGAGAAAAAAATTCATTATAATGAACACCTTCTTGTTGAGAATAACCTTTTTCTACTAATCGGGATTTATGTTTTTTAGCTATCCATTCGAAGTAAATTTTTTCTTATATATCCATTTAGAGCCAAATAAATTATGTCTATGAGGAAGGTGAAGAAGATTCAAAATCTCATTCTTCATTGATGAGTTATACTCGACAATCATTGTTTTTTCCAATTTAAGTTTTTCCTTAGCTTAAACATATGTGGAAGGATTATCTCTATTAAAAATTTTAGTCATAAGAGAAAATTCAGATATAGTTTAACAAGTATTGGAAGGAATAATGATATCAAAACCAACAGATTCAAGAGTTTTTTTTTTCCCAAACATGAAGAGGAGTAGCGGCAGGAACCATTCTATTAGCTCTAGAACATTTAAGAGGATCAGTTCAAGAGATAGGTGAACTAGGATCAATATTAGGCATAAAGCCGGAAGAATGGGTAACTAAGATAGGAGCAACAGGAGATGAAGGAAAATTCAAGATAACATGAGTTTTAGAAGACTCACGGGAAGGAGAAATTTTGTTAAATTGAATATCTTGCTAATGATAACACCTTGGGTATATGGATAAAATAACCCATAAGCTTTATAATACTCACTATAACCAATGAAAATACATTTGTGAGACTTGAGCTCTAACTTTTTCCTCTTTTCGTCAGGAATGTAGGTCTAGCATTCATTACCAAATATCTTAAAGTTACTTACATCATATTTTCTTCCATTCCATTTTTCTTTAGTAGTGACCTGCAAAATTTCCTTAGTAGGAACTTCATTTAAACTATAGTTAGCACAACAAATGGATTTAGCCCAAAATATTTTATGTAATCCTTTAGAAAAAAGCATACATCTAGCCATTTCAACCAAAGTTCTATTTTTCCTTTTAGCTACCTTGGTTTGTTGAGGTGTATAAGGAATAATCTTTTGATGTCAAATACCATGCTTAGATAAATATGCAATAGATTCATTTTTAGTGATTACCACCCCCATTATTAGTTCTCAATATTTTAATATTTTTACTAGTTTCATTATCAACCATGGATTTAAATTCTTGAAATTTACCAAAGGTTTCTCTTTTATGTTTCAAAAAACAAACCCAAGATTTTATGCTATAATCATCAATAAAAGTAAAAAAATAGATGGCATGAGACAGAAATACTTTAGAGTGGACCATAATGAAAATGGTTTTTTTTTTTTTTTTTTTTTTTTTTTTTTTTTTTTTTTTTTTATTATTATGGTTATGGTTATGGTTATCCTAAGTTTAAGATAATCGAATAGAAACACAACCAAGTAAATTGACAACCCAACGTTCATTAAGAATTTATGAGACTCCTAGTGTGGGTAACACAAAAATAGGACATATTAAGGCATGCTTTAAAATGCTCTATATAAAAAAAGGAAAAAAAACAAAATCTACATTTCTTTAATCAAAAGAAATAAAATTATACTAAGAAGGTCAATAATATCCTCGATTGTACAATTGGCTAGTAGTGTTTCTCATATCAAAGCCCATGTAAAATGTATTCATGGCCTAGTGATAGGTTGTTGCACATTCTTTAGAGATAGGTTGTGGATTACACAACAATATGTTTCATATAATATTTGTGGTTATGGTATGAAAAAATCATTCCACTGTAACATATGTGAGATAAGAGTTGAAACATGCCATTGCAACCTCTAAAATGATTGACAAAGACACATGCGCTCTTGTATGAGTTGTTGTTTAACATGGTGATGTGTGCCACTAAACAAACAAATGATATACCCTTATCCTATACATAGTGAGGTTTGTGTGTTATATGTTGGGTTGTGTTATATTCTTTCCATGATTAGCCCACGTAGTTAACCGAGGGGTTAGAAGGGGGGCGGAGCCCCCCCTTTGTTGCGCCGATTACGTAGAAGGGGGAGTCACAAGGAGTTTGAGGGGTGAAAGTAACCCCACTCTATGGGGTCTGGGGCAACGCCCTGGAAAATTTTGGTTTTGGACCCTGTATTAGGTTGGGAAGACCTACCTATGGTTTTGTGCATGTTTTTCGCACATGGTTTTGGACGTGATGGTTTTCGATCCATGGTATTGGATGCTTCAACATGTATAAATATGTATTGCAACATTGAAAGGAACATAATGAAAAATCAAGCTGGTAGTCCTGGTTTTGGGATCCAGGGGAAAATATTTGTGTATATGTGTTTTATGTGTTATGCTCTCGCATTGTTTATTTTCTGTGTTTTAGAATTCGTATGCAAGTAATTTCTGTATGGGGTTAACACCTACATTTTGTATCGGAGTTGTTTTGGCTTCAAGGGGACGCCTTTGTCACTGAGGGGTTTCGCTCGGGCTTGTGGTAGACCCTGTTCAGTGGGAGATCTGCGAGATCGATTCTGGTGGTGAAAGAAGATGGCGAGCAGTGGAAAGATAGAGATCAAGAAATTTAATGGTCAAAGATTTGAGTTGTGGAAACTCAAGATGGAGGATTTGTTGGTGGATAAAGATCAGTGGATTGCGGTAGATTCAGGTACTAAACCAACGGGAGTGTTCGATGAAGAATGGAAGAAGTTGGATCAGAAGGCAAAGAGCATAATACGATTGTGTGTCTCAGATTCAGTATTGTTGAATGTATCAGGGGAAGCTACGGTGAAGGCTTTGTGGGACAAGTTAGGGACTTTGTACCAATCTAAGTCTCTAGTGAATAAATTGTTCCTACGGAAAAAGTTGTATAACCCGAGGATGAAAGATGGAGACTTGGTGACAGAGCATATGAATGCGTTTAATACTGTGGTAAGTCAGTTATCATTTGTTGATATCAAAATTTCAGATGAAGATAAGTGCATTAGTTTGTTGTGTTCTCTACCAGATTCGTGGGATAGTCTGGTTATTGCAATAGGTAGCAATGTAACTGCCTTGCAGTTTGATGAAATAGTCTCATCCTTGCTGACGGAGGAGATGAGACAGAAAAATATGGAGATCCAGAATGGTGATGCCTTGTCTATCCGAGGATGGTCCATGAATAGAAATAAAAATAAGCCATCGAGTGGGAGATCTAAATCTAGAGGGAGATCTAAATCTCCAGGAAAACCTATAAAGGTGGTGTGCTGGAAATGCGGAAAGGAAGGGCACTACAAAAGGGACTGTAAATCTAAAGTTCCTGACAAAAGAAAGGGATCTGATGATGCTCCTTTTGCAGAGGCGAAAACCACCTCAGATGAAGGTGGGGATGTGTACTTGGCTTCTTCAAGTACACATGTAGATCATGAGGCATGCTTGATTGACTCAGGTTCATCCTTTCACTTCACTCCCCATAGAGAGTGGTTATGCGAGTATGAGAAATACGATGGTGGTGATGTCTTCTTAGGGGATGATAGGAAGGCTAGAATCGTTGGTCGCGGAAAAGTAAAGTTGAAGTTGCAAGGTGGAAGGGTTAGAACACTTTCGAGAGTTCTACATATTCTTGCATTGGCCAGAAATCTGATTTCTATAAGCAAGTTGGATGATGTAGGTGTAAAAATAGTGTTTGAGAAGGATACCTGCAATATGGTTTGGGGAGCACTGGTATTGATGCGGGGATTTCGGGTTGGAACTTTGTACAAGCTGTAAGGTAGCACTGTTGTTGATGGGTGCAACAGTTCTGTGGTTCCTGAAAGTGGAGCAGAAAATCTAGTGGTATCTGGAGAGAAGACCATGTTGTGGCATCAAAGGCTTGGACATATTGGAGAGAAGGGCCTTTGAATACTTCATGGTAAAGGTATGGTAGAAGGTATGAGTAATAGCTCTCTGGATTTTGATTTCTGTGAAAACTGTGTACATGGGAAGCAGAATCGGGTGAGTTTCCCCTCTGGTGGTAAGAGGGCGAAACAGATATTAGAGCTTGTGCACAGTGATGTGTTTGGACCTGTGAAGGTTCCATCACTAGGTAAGCCTGTGTACTATGTATCATTTATAGATGACTTCTCAAGGAATACATGGATATATTTCCTTAAGAAGAAATCTGAAGTCTTTGACAGGTTTAAAGAATTTATGGCTCTGGTGGAAAACCAGACAAAGAAGAAGATAAAGGTGCTAAGGATAGATAACGGTGGAGAGTTTTGCAGTAAGGAGTTTGAAGAATTCTGTAAGAAGTGTGGTATAGCACGGGAGAAGACTACTCCATATACACCTCAACAAAATGGAGTTGCAAAAAGAATGAACAAGACGTTGATGGAAAGGGCAAGAAGCATGCTCAGTGATGCCGGGTTAGGACAGGAATTTTGGGCAGAGGCGGTGGAGACAGCATGCTACCTAGTCAATAAATCACCTTCATCAGCGTTGGAGGATAAGACTCCACAAGAGGTATGGACTAGTAAGAAACCCTCTCTTTCACATCTGAGGATATTTGAATGTGATACATATGTACATGTTCTAAAGGAGAAACGAACCAAGTTGGATAGTAAATCTGAAAAGTGCATCTTTATTGGGTATAAGGATGGTTTAAAGGGTTATAAGCTTTGGAACCCAGTAACAAGGAAGGTTGTGTACAACCGAGATGTGGTGTTCAAAGAGGTTAAAGATGTTATTAAACATGAAGTCCAACCAAAGGAACCTGAGAAGATAGAGTTTCAGATAAAGGAGGAAGAATGAGACTCTACAACATAGGAGGAATCAGAAGATGAAGAGCCACAAACTCCAGGTGTGAGAAGATTAGTTCGAGAAAGAAAGCAGCCATAAAGGTATAGTCCATCTACTTTCTGTTCAAATTTTTCTTTATCTATTACTGATGATGATCCTAGAACTGTGAAGGAAGCAGTAGATTCAGAAGATGGAAAACTATGGAAAGAGGCCATGGTTGATGAAATGGCATCTTTGCACAAAAATGAGGCTTGGGATCTAGTGGAGTTGCCAACTGGGAGGAAACCCATTGGCAACAAATGGGTGTTCAAGAAGAAGACAAATGCAGAAGGAAAGGTGGAGAAATGCAAAGATCGGTTGCTAGAAAAAGGTTATTCCTAGGTGCTGGGAATTGATTTTGGTGATATTATTTTTCCTCTTGCCAAGGTAACTTCTATTATATTACTTTTATATGTTTCTACTACTTTTGATTTTGAGGTAGAATAGATGGATGTGAAGACAACATTTCTTCACGGGGATCTGGAAGAGGAGATCTACATGAAGTAACCTGAAGGCTTTGCGGTGAAGGGTAAGAAAGAACTGGTATGCAAGTTAAAGAAGTCTCTGTATGGGTTAAAACAGTGACCAAGGATGTGGTATAAAAAATTTGATACATTTATATGGGGACTTGGCTTCACCAGAAGCAAAGCAGATCACTGTGTGTATTTTAAATTAATTGGTGACTGTGTTATTTATCTGGTCTTGTATGTGGATGATATGTTGCTGGTTGGAAATGACAAAGAAATTATCCAGGATTTGAAGACCCATTTGTCCTCCAAATTCGACATGAAAGATCTTGGTGCTGCAAACTATATTTTGGGCATGGAAATTAAAAGAGATTCGATAAAGAGGAAGCTCTGGTTAAACCAAATGAAGTATGTCGAGACAATATTGCAGAGGTTTAATATGTAGGATATTAAACCGGTGAAGGTTCCTATTCCTGCAAGTGTAAAGTTATCTGTTGAACAGTGTCCCAAGACACAAGAAGAGGAAAAGGACATGTCCCGTGTTTCATATGCAAGTTCAATCGATAGCCTGATGTATGCGATGGTCTGTACTAGACCAGACATTGCACATGCAGTGGGAGTATTGGGCAGGTTTATGTCAAAAACAGGGAAGGAGCACTGGACAACAATGAAGCGGATTTTCAGGTATTTGCGTGGCACTAGTGATTATGGTTTGTGCTACCAAGGAAGAACAGGATTGGACAGAGTGTTGGATATTCGTGGCTTTGTTGATGCAGACTGGGTTGGAGATCTGGATCAGAGAATATCTACAAGTGGGTATGTGTTTAACCTATTTGGAGGTGTAGTCAGTTGGATGAGTAAGAAACAATCTGTAGTGGCACTATCAACTACAGAGGTAGAATACATGGCAGCCACTCATGCAAGCAAGGAAGCAGTTTGGTTGCAGAGATTGTGTTCAAGTATGGGGTTGGTACAAGGAGCTATAAGGATAGAATGTGACAGCCAAAGTGCAATTTTCTTGGAAAAGAACCCTACATATCATTCAAAGACAAAGCACGTTGATGTTCAGTATCACTTTGTGAGGGATATGATAGAAGACAAAAAGGTGTTGCTGGTAAAGGTGGACACTTTGAAGAATACTACAGATGCATTGACAAAATCTGTGAGCTCTGAGAAGTTCTCTTGGTGTAGATAAATAATGGGCATTGCAGGGTTGGATAAATGACTAAGCTCTCTTGTGGCCCCTATGGAAAGAAAACATCAAGTGGGAGAATGTTGGGTTGTGTTATATTCTTTCCACAACTAGCCCACATAGTTAACCGAGGAGTTAGAAGGGGGGCAGAGCCCCCCCTTCGTTGCGTTGATTGCGTAGCAGGGGGAGTCACAAGGGGTTTGAGGGGTGCAGGTAACTCCACTCTATGGGGTCCGGGGCAGTGCCGTGGAAAATTTTGGTTTTGGACCCTGTATTAGGTTGCGCGGACCTACCTATGGTTTTGTGCATGTTTTTCGCACATGGTTTTAGACGCGATGGTTTTCAGTCCATGGTATTGGTTGCTTTGGCACGTATAAATACGTATTGTAACATTGAAAGGAACATAATGAAAAATCAAGTTGGTAGTCCCGGTTTTGGGATCCAGGGGAAAATACCTGTGTATATGTGTTTTATGTGTTATGCTCTCGTATTGTTTTTTTCTGTGTTTTAGAATTCGTATGCAGGTAATTTCTGTATGGGGTTAAAACCTACACCATAAAGAATTATGGCGACAATAACAATCTTTGTGGTTGAGGTCATCGAATGGAATCTCACTCATAAGCTTACAACAATCCTTAGACTGGGATATATTTTGACAATTACAATTTAATCCAGTGTGTTAATAGCCTTTGTAATCAAGATTTGTAACCATTGTTGCCAAGTATTGAAATTTTAGGTTCATGTTTTACATCACCTTTGTTGAGATCCAGGGTTCATATGTCACCTGTTGGAATTCAAGGTTCACATGCCACCTGTTGAAATTGTATGTTGACCTTTAAAACTCATGATTTATGCCTTATATTTCTAGCATTCATATTAGGATACCACAATTTAGTGTGTTTTTCCTTTAAAATTTGGGGTTTCACCCCTTACCTTTAATTTCTATTAAGTTTTAAGGTTTACCCACTTTATGAAAGAATGCATGGTCCTAGAATCAAAGAATTTATTCAAGGAGTATTAAAAAAACCAATAAATTAACCCCACACACACACATATATATATAATGGTCTAATATACTTCTAGGACATTCTTTAATCTCTATTGCAAAAGGAAACACGAGGAAGATATGATAACTACATATTTAATCAAAACTTCACAATAGGTACAATGAATGGAGGAAAAAATAGTTATGGATTAGGGAAAATAAAGCAGTTTTTATACATTAGAATATCGAAAAGAGAGGACTCATCATCTCCCCCCAACTGAATTGGTTGCATGTCCCCAAGCAACCCATTTATTCCTCCTTTAGGATCCCCACATGCAATTGATCCTAGTTGAATGCGGGGTACCCATACTCTCCCTAGTTATAGTATCCCAAAAGATCTATCTAGCTTCAACCTATATGTCATTTCCTCCTCCTCATTCCAAGTCACTGGTTCTCTATAGAATGACTAGGGCACTAGATGATAAGGAAATGAAAGCAAAGTTCAATACATCTTGGGACATATATGAGCAAAGAATTGGCATAAATAAATCATGGGAAATAAGGAGTTCATGTACTGAATATGTCTTGGAAATTTCTCTAAACTTTGTTATATCATATCTCTACTTATGTTTAACTTCCACATAGTTCCTTGGGTCTTGAGTCATCTTATATAGATAACTTTTGATTATATGGGGCAATTATAAACTTGTTTCAGACTCAATCCTCCCATAGAACTCAATCTCCTTCATCCACTCGATCAATCCAAGAATATGTGAAGTAAAGACTTGAATGTGGATATCCCTAACATAAGTATTGGTTTTCTAGTGAGTGTCATATTGCAACAAAAATTAAAAAGTATGGAGCTCACATAATAAGTTCTGATCATTCATGTCTGTAGAAAGGAAAATGTCTATGAATTTATTTTTCCTCTTTATTTAATTTTCCTACCTAATGCCATTTATTTCAACCTAAAATGTGGTCCATTGGTCATGTAAATAAATAGGGTAGACCCTTGTAGGTCCCCTACAAAGAGTGACTTATGTAGCTAATTCATAGGTTTGTTTCATCATTTTTTAGGTTTCTTATAGTTGATCTTTGTAATTTTTAATTCCCACTTCTACTCTTGTAATTGGTACATGTAGAACCAACACTACTTGAGTTTCTCCATGACTTGTTGGTGGGACTCCTTGTTGAGAATCCTGAGGTCAAACATATCACCCATCTTCCTCCACTATCGGAGGTCTAGCTTAAGTTGTATAAAGGCATAGGTATTATTTAAGATGTCACTAGAAAGGAATTAATAAATTGTTGGAATTCTTTAATGTGAGCCTCAACATGGATATCTTCCTTAAGTTTAGGGGTATCTTCCTTTTCAATGGCCCCAACCAGGCTTTGCATGCATCCTATTCTTGGTATGCTACTCTGTAATTTTCTCTCTAGCTTCTTGTTTTGTAGCAATTGAATCTCTCATTTTTCTTAGGTAATTCTTGATATCTAGGACTAAATAAAAATGACTTAGGATCTAGACTTTACATACTTTCTTTGTCTTCCTCCTTCAATGACTAAATTCAAGCATTGTTGTCCCTAGGTTGAACATGAGTTCTATATTCATAAAATCCTTTGTCAAAACTTGTGTTGATCTTGGTGTATGTAGAAGAAGGTCCTTGGGCCCATCATATCAAATTGGCTAACGTTTTGGCCTAGGTTTGTCCCTATTTCATCATTGTTAGCCTCCTTGTTCTCATCTTCCCCTCCAAGCTTCTCAGCTAGTGAGAGTAACCCAATGTCAACATTGGGGAAACTTAAATACCACTACCTAGCACCAATGTAACCAACCTAAGCAAGGAAAGGCTATTTGAATGAGAAATTATTTCACCAATTTTGGTGTGTAAAGTCGGTACACTCATGAGTTCCTTGTCCTCCTAGAAATGTGTCATATGTGGGAGGTGGTAGAAAATACCAAATGTGGCAACCATCCTCCAAAAACATTCATCCCTTCATTTATGTAATTAAATATTCTTAGGAATCCTTTTCATAACCAAGAATGTGGCCACCAATGAAGGGCATCGTCTTGTGATAGCCCTACTTCCCAATAAACCTAGGAACATAACTCACCAATTTTTTTTTTATGGATTCAAGTGATTTTAACCTCACAACTCAATCACATCAATATGGTCCTCGACCCAAGACTCAACTAGGTCAAATCCTCAGAGCCTCTTTCGGATAACAATGGAAATTTATAGGCCCCTTTCCCTTTCTTTGAATCACAACCATAGATCCCCAGGATTATGTTATGATCTGGTGCACCCATTTTCCATGCAGGGTCAACCCATAACTACAATATAGTAGATGAATTTTCCTAGTCTCCTATTTCTACATCAATACTTGAATTCCTTTAGAATTTCCTATTGAAATAGAAGGATTTACTATCTTCTCTATAACTATGGATCCCTCATATGATCGTATTATTTTATTTTACATCAATAAATTTGAATCCCCTCAATTATCTCCAAATATTGTTCACCAAATCCAAATTTTGATCAAATATGTTGGCATTCAATAGTCACACCATGAAGGTATCTTTCTAATTTATGTATCACACCATTTTTAGATATTCTAATTTCACATGGGATTTGAATTCTTCTCATAATGAATCCTCTACTCCTCTAATTGTGAACCGTGTTTCATATCATTTATGGGGTTATGAACCTCCTCAACCTATCATTGAGATTGGACTAATATGGAAATGGTTGAGAATGCAATATAGATCCTCTATATCTCATTGACCATGGGATTTCGTTCTTTAGACCACACTTTGGTTTTTTATTATGTACATATTAGCATTCCCCATATGCCTACTGTCACTTTGTTCTCAACATTGGTGGATGTTTCATTCACTAGTCTTTAATCTACCCTAGTAGATGTTGCAAGTTTGAATCATGTCTCCCATTCCCATTGCTTTCATTCAAGAGTCACTTCACGCTTTGTGCCATATATGTAACTCTCCCTCCCACCCCCTTGGGCTTCTAAGGCTATGGGAGGTGTTACTTTTAACTAACCTGACCTCCATGCTCTCACTATGAAGATTGGGTTACAAAAGTCCTCCTTATCCAAAGCTTGCAAAATTAATTTTGATATCACCATCATACTCACCTCGCTAAGAGATTTTTAGTGATATAAACTTTATCTCAATCAAACTCCCGAATTGAAATACATGCACGATCAAATTTCAGCCAATCACATGGCGTTACATGAAAAACACACAACCATGTTGAGTCTACTTAGACATAGGGCCATGAGTCCCACTAGACTTGACCCCATACTTCTTTGTGCAACTATGCCTTATATCTCATCTCAAAGGAAAATCTAGGGCACACAAATTTTTCTATAGTGAAATATTCCCTGTACCCCCAGATCGCCTAGATACTATATCTCTTCCTTCACATAACATATTGTGGGGCCCACAACCATCCACATGTTTACTTTGGCCATCATGACATCCTCCACTTCACTTCACTCGTGGGTCCCATAACACCCCTGTGGGTCGTGCTTTATTTCCATTCCACATTACATATGGTCCTTTGGAGGAATTTGGATAACTTGTCCTCCCACTTCGACATCTAGTTTTGCAAATATCTTCATTATGCACAATCTCCTAGATCACCCAAATCTGGGATTCCCTAGTTGCGTAACATTGGACTCCACCCTGGTGCGGCCCTCACTAGATTTTTCCACTGACACACCTCCTCATCTAAACTATTCCAAATCCAACGCATTTTCAAAAACACCTAAAGTTTTTCTAGTCGGATGACTGAACCCTCGGATACATCCGCTAATCAAGTGTATCAACCCATTTTGTATATCCAGATGCACTTAAGTGATAAGTCATAAAAACAAATCCAACCCAAATACATTATCCTTCCAATAATCCATCTAACCCTAGATATAAGATCCACTTCTACCATACTTAGACTTATGAAATTTAAGAACGTCAAGGGACTTGGCCAGAGTTCTCCTTGAAGTGGGGTGTTTCCCAGAACACCAATTTCACAGGAGAAAAACCATTATCTAATCAAATAACTTTCAAAATATTACACAAATCCATAATATGTTCTAGAGACCTATCCATTCTATAAATTCAAATACAACAACATCATACAAGATCACAGGAACTATCCTAAATTGTGCATTGCAAAAATCACAATCCTTTGCCAAGAAAAATAATCAATGTCTTTAACCATAATAAATCCATGATATTAACAACACATCAAACAATGGAAACCACATATTGTAACACTTTAGCTAAGCACACCAAGCAGCGAGTCATGGTCACGTAAATAGCTCTATACTTCATATGCATATTAACAAACAAAAATACCTAAAATCCCCTCATAACCATGAGAACATACATATAAGCATCTTGTTACACAACATTTTGTTACTGTCCCTGTACTCCTCATTCCACGATCCTGGAGGACCTCTACAGTGAACCCTCCATGTTTTCCCATCATGAAGAAATTCCCATCATGTCCCTCTTCATGAGCAGAACAATTTCCTTTTGCATCATTTCCCAAGAATCTTCCTTTTACCCCAGTTTACAAGACTGGCGCTAATGAACCATTTCCTTCTTGTGCCGATTTTTAGAGATAAAAACTAGGACTAGTGCCATACGGTGCTACTTAGCCTTTTCTCAGTCACGCCGATCCTCTTTTGGAAAGTTTTTTAAATATGGAGTTGAAGCTTCCAGGTCTAGAAGCTTCGTAATGGAAGTCTGGTAAATGGTTGGGTTGGATGGAGTCGAGGAAGTCAATTTGGGCTCCTTTCCCCTATTAAGATGGAACAAACCCAAGAGATAAGGCCTCTCCCCTGATAAGAGGAACCATATCCGCTCCATCGAAGCTATATAAACCCCTCCTTTTACAAGCTACACTAGTTTTTCAGTATTACTATTTTTGGAGCTTGAATAACCAGCAAGATATTATAGCTTGTAGCTCTCTAGTTTATGTTTGAGGGAGAAAAGTGTGTATGGTTTGGTTTGAGACTAAAGGGAAGAAGCCTTAAAACTTCCATTTTTGGGGCTATCCATGAGATGCTAGCAGAAGTGTGGGAACCCGGATATGTCGGAGGAGACCAATGACGTCAGGGCATTGGTTGTAATCTCTTTTTGAACTTATATGAATACAACTATTGATTGCTTTCCTACATTAAAGTGTTATCTTACATTTGATGGCTTAATGTTCCTTGACATGTTAAGTAGGATGAATGCAATTTGTATGTTATCACGTTTGTTGTTGTTGTTTGTTTGCTTGTTTCAAGTATTCGAAGGAAGGAAATGAGAAGTAGCTGGAGTAAGGAAACAAGATCATCACCAAGCGGAATAGCATTCTAAGAGGTAGGCCCTCTTATTTGATTCTAGCTTAAGGAAGTTTTCCATAGATTGTTTGTTTGTGGCTAGACCCGCTCTCTTGGGCTAGAGGAATTCTCTGTGTCCGCACCGATAATTTACCTGCACCACAAATTGGCAACTCCACTGGGGAGCCAATCCTTCTATTTGATTGATTGTCATTTTATGGTTTTGTGTGAACTTTTCTAGTATCATCATTTCCCTTTAGTTTTCTTTTCTTTTCCTTGTTTACTGCTTTGAGTCTGAAATTTACAGTGGCAAGTTTGGTTTTAGCCTTTGAAAATTTTAATTTTTGTCCTTGAATCCTTGGTCAACGCGCTTATTTTTTTGACAGTCGCACCAATCAGCACGAGTTTCTTTAAAATAGTCGTGCCAACCCCCTTCTAGCACTTGTTGTCAGGTAGGCAGTCGCGCCAATTCCTATAGGTGAAGATCAGGGTTTCCCCTAGATCATAACCAGTGTGTCTTGCCCTCTTGATTTCTGCCTCTTAGCTTGTTTTGACTGTGTTCTCCCTGACTGGAAAGCTTCATTAGCTTGGTTTATGTGCTTGTTTGGTTTGCCTTTTCTTTACTTGGTTTCTTGAGTCCTTGGATGGTTTGTGGCCCTAGGGAATCTAGGTCGTCATCCATTCAGCTGTTTGTGTGCTCAGCAAGTCAAGTTGTTGGTTAAGTTGCTCCTTGCATTTCGTTTTTAGTCCTTTTGTTGCTTTGATTTCCATTTAACAAGTTTGAAAAGTTTCGTTTGTTGATTAAGTGTCTCTTTTCGGGCATAGATCACATTGCTCATCTTTTTTTTGGTTGAGTCTTTGCATCATTAGTTTGGAAGGAATTCTCTTTTGTGCTTTGCATTTGCTTGAGGTTGATTGTTTTGAAAAAATTTCATTGAAGTGTTTGTGAAAGATTCGTTTTATCATTTCATTGAAAAATACATAATTCTAGTTTGCTGAATCAATATGTTACATTAGCTAGCATCATTGAAGACTAGAGTTGCATCATCATTTGCATTGAAAAATAAATTAATTCTCTTTACTATTGAAAGGAATACTTGAAGTGCATTTGATAGGAAATATGGGAATTGGAAAGAGTTTTTCATCATTTTGTTTTCAAAAAAATGTAGTGAAAGGTCATTGTCCTTTCAATTGCTTGTTTGTTGCATTGATTTTGTTTTCTACTCTCATTAGTGTATACAATTCATCGAATTGAAAGGGTCTTGTCTCATTTAGCTGCATATAGGAGTTTTTCGAGTCACATTGATAAGGCCTGAAAACCGAGACATAATTTCAAGATAAACTTTAAAATGTATTCAATTAACCTAAGGCACATTTGAAACCTAACAATCACATTTAGAAGGTCTAAGCTAGAGACATGTTCCGACGTCTTTAAACCTAGTAGTTGTCATTCGCTTCGGCACTAGACAATGCTAGTACGGACTTGTGCTCCACATACCATCACGTATATAAAGGGAGACCCCGCTAGGTTTCAATCCTTTATCCATAGGAAGCTGAGTTTGTCGCCTTGTAAACGTGATACACCGAACACAACATTTGAGGATATTTCCTGCCCGTACTTCTCGGTTCACCGGGAGGTATTCTGCAATTCATAGTTACCTGGTAATCCTTTTTGCCTAGATTATCTTGAGTAGTCATTTTGATCTTTTTGACTCCCTAAATATAAAATATCATCCGAGCGCTTGTCCTTTCGAGCTCGTTTCAAACCGAAAGTGATAGAGTCACCTTTGATTTTTTCTCGACTCTTAAAACATGAAAAAGCACCAGTTTGTTTTTGCATCTTAAAAATTGTTGCCCACGATCATATAACATTCCTATTAGTCTTTTTCTAGACCACATCGTGAGTATACCTTTAAATAAATTTTAAAAGCCTTGGAATCAATCTCTCTCTTCTTGTTAATTGAGACAAAGTCATCGTGGCTGAACCATCAGGTTCGCCTAGTTCCTCTTCCTCTCCTATGTTTGAAAGATCATTTGAGGAGCCTTTTCTTGAATTGCCACAGTCACTTGAGGACCAAGTTGTTGAAATTGGAATTTTTATGAGCATAATACATTTGTCATCTCGTCCTCCCCCTCCCTTAGATATTAGGTCACTTTTTGACATTGGCTCGGAATCTCCAGATATTCCTTTCCAAACTCCCGAGAGTCTGTCAACTTCTGAAGGTCAGCTAGGACTGGTTGTTTATCCTCTGAATCCTTTGTTAGATACTGTTGTGATATCACCGCAGCGCCCGTACAGTCTGTACGATTAGCCAGGTATTCCTTTGGAATTATCCCCTCGAACATCTTCGGCCGTCCATCGTCGTTTGTTTCGACGCATGGAATCAGAAGGCGAAATCCCAATCTCCTCTCCGAGTCACTCAGTGGTTTCCACTCCACACACTGTCGATGAGCAGGAATATCCTTTCCCTCCTGAAGGTTTCCCTTACATGGGAAGCATTCCAACTAGAGTTCATCCTGAGTTTCTGCATAATTACGTGACTTTATCTCAGTTGGTTTCAGGTACGCCTAGTGCCTCATCGCTACATCACAACCCTATCTTGTCGTCTGGCGCTATGCCTACCTCAAGTCCGTTCATTCAGAACCCAACCTCCCAACCGATGGTGCAATATGCAGTTACCTCAGTTCTGGTGCAACCCACCATTCTGAATCCTCTTGTTTTGTTGGTCCAAGTAACCCATCCAGTTCAACCGACGATCTCGAGTCATGTCTCTGTCAGTTCTTCGATTCCTCCAATAAGTGGACCGGATGTGCCACTGCATGGGGGGAAAAGTTTGAATGTTTCTATGATGTTTGGCACAACCAATGTGAGTGGCTCACAAACTAACATGGATGGGATGAACCATCCCTATTTGGGCGCCATTCCAACTGGATCGAGTAATGTCCAGTACCAACAACCGAACCCTATTGGTCCATCTGGGTCAAGTAACGTCCAGTACCAGCAACCCAATGTGGCTCAGGTTCAGTACCAACCTCCTTATGTTCCATATGGTTCACAAGCGATGGTTAATCTACCTTATGTGCCTTAGCCTGGACCTTATGTTCAACCTGTTTCGTCTACCGTGCCTGGTGGATATGGCCAGATATAGTTCGAGAACTTTCAAGGTGTCGCTCCAGGAACTGTTCAAGTACCCTTGTAGCAGCAAGGGAAACCTTCGTTGCAGTAAGGGCCATCCATGCAGCAGCAAGGGAAGATAGTGCCACAGCAATGACAATTGCAACAACTACAGGGGAAGCCCTTGCAACCGTTGCACCAAACCGTGCAGACGCAAATGCAGTATGTTAAACAATCTTCCCAACCTTTGTCCTCGCAAGTGTAGAATTTTCCCTACAAATCAGCTAGCTCACTGATATCATGTAGAAATTTCACCTGCAGATCAAACTTATATATGCAATGTACTAAAGCATAATACTAGATCTACATCTACCATAAAATTTGTGGAAGCTAATCAACCATGAGCAACATCAAGCATGAACACATATAACTGATAAGAAGGAATCAATCACACATAACACAGAAGAATTTATCTGGGAAAACCACCAGCCTAAAACCCCATCTCTGTATTATCAATCAAGTGGAAATCCTCAACAACATACAAAAAGAATCAACTCAAAGCTATCCTGCTCTCTCTGTACTCTGATGATAAAGCTCATGGACTACCTAGCCCTGTATATAAAGGTTGCACCTCAGGTCCAAGCTCCTATTTCCTTGCGTAGTTTTGATTGGGGTCCAATTACAAAACACATGTAAATTGGCCTGATCATACCTGCTGTCACCTCAAGTCCAACTACGCAGTCATAAAAGGAAGAAGCTTCCTTCCCCATGCAAGGAATACTTACTAGAAATATCCTAGCATTTGATAGTACACTGTCCCACATCTGATCTCAACTGGGTCTTTGTTTGAACTGCCATGCATCAGTTATCCATGAGAGAATACTCAATTATCTGAAAATAATAGTTGTCACATGCATGCAAGCATCAACAAACTATATCTCATTAATTTAACAACTTGTTAAATTAATCTAACTGAACTTGACTAAGTTAAACTAAATCAACTGATCCTCTGAATATAGAACTCATCCTTAATTCCTCAATCAGTGGAGCAAATCAAGGACACATTCCCCAATCAGTGGAGAAATTATTGCATGTTCTCACAAAGACTTCAAGTTTGATTTTCCTTAACTAATTAACTCATGGAGAATTAATTAATTAATATTCAAACTGTTGGTAACACCCAATTCGATTTACTTCCTATAGATAGACTAGGGACTGCTATAAATAGGAAGGGACCCAGAAATTCTATTTTTAGAAGATGCTACTTTTAGCAATTTCACCTCTCACCCAAGGTGGCCAGAATGCTCACTGGCGAAACTGCTATTTTTAGAAGTGTTATTTTTAGCAGTTCTATTTTTAGCACTTCCTAAATTTAGCATTTCTTGTTGCACACTTTTCAACACTTCCTCTCAACAAGAAAGCTTCCTCTCGAACCCGATCTTGTAACACTGGAATGTTCTGCATGCAACACATCTACCAAGTGCGATTGCTCTAGTAACACTCGGAACAAAAAAACTCCCAACTGACCTCTCCGTTGGGCTAGAAACATACTCTGATGCTGAAGCTCTACTTGCTGCTGACAAGTGCTCCCTCTCTGACCTCTGCGCTACTGCAACATCTCCATGCATCTCACACCGTTGCACCCTTCTCTGTGCTACCCTGCACTATGCAACACACATGTGCCTATCGCATTGCTGCAGCTTGCATGCTCTGCATTGTCCTGGGATTCCCTGCACTGTAGCTCTCTCTGCCACTCCATCCGCATCTGTCTCTACCCAATCAGTCAATTCCTGCTGCTCCACATCGGGGCTCCCGTAGCAAGGTCTCATCCAAGAGGTTGGGTACCTCGAGGATCCTGCCCCTCCTCCTTGGGACGATCACTCTATATCACCCCACCTCCTACCTGGAGGTATGGCTGCATGTGATCCCTCTACCCACTTGGCTCGAAGTTTCTCCCTACTGGAGGTCTCTGCATGAGTAGATGTCTCTACTCAATCTCCTCTCAGTTGTGGCTGCTCCACAACCTCCTGAAGTTGCTGCACCAATTGTGGCTCCTCCACAATCATCTAAGAATTCTTTTGGTGCTGCATGTTGAGACGCAGTATACCCTCCCTCTCAACCACCAAGTCTCCATTAGTTGCCTTACTGCTCAAGGCTTTGCATGTATCTTGAACCTCAAGAGCATACAGGTTCTTGACCCGTGAACCGATCTGCTTCACCTGTTTAGTGATGATGTGTCTAAGGAAAACCTTTCCCTTACTGAAGACTACATCATAGCCTCTGTCTTCTAGCATCACGATTGACACCAAGTTTCTCTTCAATCCTGGTACATACTTGACATCGGTCAAGGTAAGGCGAGCTCCATGCTTACTCTGAAAAATAATCGTGCCTACACCTGAGACACTATACTTCTCATCATTACCCATCACTATGAGTATCTGGATATCTTTCTCCTCCAAAGTACTGAACAAACTCTTGTCGCCAGTCATGTGGAAAGAAGTTCCACTATCAAGAAACAAACCACTTCCCACCAAGGATGAAACCATGCACGCGAAGAGTGTGAAATCCAACTCAAACTGTGAAGCAAGTGCCTCACCTTCAGATCCTTCCCCGGATCCCTTCTTAGATTTCCTCTATGGACAATTTGTAGCATAATGGCCCACCTCATGACAACGAAAGCATCGCACTTTCGATTTTTCAACCTTCTTCCCACCATTGGAAGAACTGGATTCGAAAAGAGAAACCTTCTCCTTCCCCTTCTTTTCCTTACTCTCTAAGGCACAGTTCTCCT
Source organism: Pinus tabuliformis (assembly GCA_031772625.1). NCBI lineage: Eukaryota > Viridiplantae > Streptophyta > Pinopsida > Pinales > Pinaceae > Pinus > Pinus tabuliformis. Next base: position 954,677,683 of record CM062816.1, on the reverse strand, counting down.
CATCCTCCATGGATGAAGAATCGTCTCTGGTGCTCTGTCTAATCTCCTCCTGCATCAAATCCGACCATAGTCATTCCCAATCTGGCAGTTTCTCCCTTCCATTAACTGAGTCCTGGTAGCTATGCCAGCTCTTAGGAAGGCCAAGGAGTGCTAGACTCACCATGTCATCATCAGATGTCATGACCCCTACACTTGCAAGCTCATCCCTGCATGTCGTGAGCTTGGTTAGATACATAGAGATCGTGTCACCCTTTTCGCACTTGATCTTTCGAAGTTTGTCCTTCAGTGCCAACTTCCTCTGATCACTGCTATTCTGATAAAGATCTTTCAATGTTTTCCACATCGAAAACAGAGTCTCCTTCCCATGGAGGCTCGAGACTATGTGATCTCGAACTCCCTCCAGGATGATTCTCCTAGTTCTAGCTACACACTTCCTCCATTCCGCCAACTCTTGGGCATTAGATCCTGAGGGCTTGGGGACTTCTTGATCAATGAATTCCTTCACCCCATTATCCTTTAATACTGCCTCCATGCGATCCTTCCAGGCTATATAGTTTGAGCTGCCATCTAGTGCATACTCAAGCCTCAAACCATAGAACGCCATTGATGAAATCTGAAATGTGATAAGAACTCGATATCTATATCTAGAAACCACAAACTTCTTCCTTCTTGTATACTATTCTTCCTTGATCACCTGTGCTCTGATACCATGTAGAATTTTCTCTACAAATCAGCTAACTCACTAATATCATGTAGAAATTTCACCTACAAATCAAACTGATATATGCAATGTACTAAAGCATGATACTAGATCTACAACTACCATAAACTTTGTGGAAGCTAATCAACCATGACCAACATCAAGCATGAACACATATAACTAATAAGAAGGAATCAATCACACATAACACAGAAGAATTTATCTGAGAAAAGCACCAGCCTAAAACCCCATCTCTGTATTATCAATCAAGTGGAAATCCTCAACAACATACAAAAAGAATGAACTCAAAAGCTATCTTGCTCTCTTTGTACTCTGATGATAAAGCTCATGGACTACCTAGACCTGTATATAAAGGTTGCACCTCAGGTCCAAGCTCCTATTTCCTTGCGTAGTTTTGATTGGGGTCCAATTACAAAACACATGTAAATTGACCTGATCATACTTGCTGTCACCTCAGGTCCAACTACGCAGTCATAGAAGGAAGAAGCTTCCTTCCCCATGCAAGGAATACTTACTAGAAATATCCTAGCATCTGATAGTACACTGTCCCACATCTGATCTCAACTGGGTCTCTGTCTAAACTGCCATGCATCAGTTATCCATGAGAGAATACTCAGTTATCTGAAAATAATAGTTGTCACATGCATGCAAGCATCAACAAACTATATCTCATTAATTTAACAACTATTAAATTAATCTAACTGAACTTGACTAAGTTAAACTAAGTCAACTGATCCTCTCAATATAGAACTCATCCTTAATTCCTCAATCAGTGGAGAAATTATTGCATGTTCTCATAAAGACTTCAAGTTTGATTTTCCTTAACTAATTAACTCATGGAGAATTAATTAATTAATATTCAAACTACTGGTAAGACCACTTCTTATAGATAGACTGGGGATTGCTATAAATAGGAAGGGACCCAGAAATGTTATTTTTAGAAGATGCTATTTTTAGAAGTGATATTTTTAGCAGTTCTATTTTAAGCACTTCCTAAATTTAGCATTTCTTGTTGCACACTTTTCAACAGCAAGGTCAACCTCTATAGATGCAAGGACAACCTTTACAGCTGTAAGGCCAGCGCTTGCAGCAACAAGGTCAAACCGAGCATCAACAACCCTTATAGTCATATCAACAGGGTCAACCTTTGCAAGGCCAAGGTTAGGGTCAAGTCCTGCAGCAGCAAGCCCAAAATCCTTATGTCCAAGGGCAACAGGTTCAGAATCCTTTTGTCCAAGGGCAGTAGGTCCAAAATCCTTATGTCCAAGGGAAGTAAGTGAAAAATCCTTATGTCCAAGGGCAGCAGGTCCAAAACCCTTTTGTCCAGGGGCAACAGGTTCAAAACCCTTATGCTCAGGGGCATCAGGTGCAAAATCCATATGTCCAAGGTCAACAGGCTCAACAACCTTTTAACCCGTATGTTGCTTATCAGTAGCCTATGGCTGGATAGTTTCAAGGCTTTCAAGGTCAGAATCCTCCCTACGAGCAGGGTAACCTATAGTGGGGGCAAAATCAAATGCCGTATGGACAAAACCCTCCACTATGGGGACATAATCCTTACTAGCATGAATGGGTTTCACCGGTTGGGCCCGCTTATCAGCTTCAAATGCCTTTCAACACCCAATTGTTGTTCTTGGCTACATTAGAGTTGCCAGATGTGTCTAGGCTCACGAATGACCCAATTCTTCATTCACCATACTAATCTCCAATTCCATCCAAGATCCCGAGTGATTTTCCGAAGTTTGAAGGAAAAGCGAAAGAGGATCAACAGGTCCATGTGATGACATATCACCTCCACTGCTCCTCAAATTCCTACGTTGATGATTCCATTTGTCTTCAACTTTTCCAACGAACTCTTACAGGTGTTGCAACTAAGTGGTATATCGAGCTGCCTCGAAATACCTATCATGACATTAACACTCTCACCATGGCATTTCTCACACATTTCCAGTTACCAGTTTGCTATGAAACTGACACCCATCTGCTAACGTCGCTCAAGCAAGACACTGTGACCCACATCTCCGATCACATCCATGAATGGAGACGTAGGCATCACCTGATTAAGTTTGAGATTGTTGATCAGTTGTTGACCGAGTGGTTCACCAAATCATTCATCAGCAAAATTGTTGAGGACATTGCTATGGGTGGATGTGTCACTGAGGAACAAGCCATCATGCCCCAGTATCTAGACCTTGTCTATTCACAATCTGGCACGTTATATGATATGTTACCCGATGCACCTAGACCGTCATCTGATCTGATGACATCTATGTATCCAACTACACCTCTTGTTGATGGAGTAATTGGTTCAGTGACTCAGACCCCCGCAAAATCTTCTTCCAAACAAAAGTCAGTCTCCAACACTGCTTCCAATGATTCCTCTCGCAATTCACCAGGCCCTGGTAAAACCTCAGAGGTTCTTGCTGTCCAGTCTACCGTAGCAAACAAATCCTCTAAAGGTAAGAAGAAAGGCAAATGTAAGGGTCGAGCTGATGCCCCGAAACAGGGCCCTCCTAAGTCGTCTGATGATGATGCTTCCCAATGGAAGCCCAAATATCCATGCCTCATATGTGAGGAGGATCACTATACTAAGAATTGTCCCAGATGATCCGAAGTTAGTCGTTTGCTCAAAGGGACCCCAATTATCCTAAAAGAGCCCTTTCTGTCTTAGCAGACCCAAATGGTAGACCAGCCTTAGTCATCCACTTCCTCAGGTTCCCAAGTGTTCACGATGAATACGCCTATCAATGTGGCTACCAGATCAAAATATTATCAAACACCTACCCAGACAACAGGGAAAGAGAAAGAAGGCACCCCTTCTTCTTCTACCCTATCAAGTTCTGGTCCTCTCCATATAGAGTGACCTAATCTTGATTCTGCCATTCGACCACCTTATCAAGGTGTGCTACGAAAGTCCTCGTACAATCCAAATGCTCGAGCCGCTCAACATTATAACATTGTTGAATATTTGGCTCAAGCGCCATCAGTTATGTCTACTCTCGAGGTCCTTCAAAGCTGTCCTTCTCAGCATAAATCATTACTGTCGGCTATTGGAGGTATTGATCCAAATGACACTAATATCATTTGTTTTGATCTGGAAAACTATGTTCCGTGTATACCTCATCAAATTTCCTTTCTCATTCAAGTGATCATAAATGAGAAAACCATTCATAGGACCGTCATTGATGAAGGTTCTTCTACCTGCATCATGTCTGTCGCTTGTTGGAAGGCAATTGGTTCTCCTACTCTGAACCAGTCCCCTAACACTTCGGAAGATTTTGACGGACATGGTTTGCGGCCATTCGGTGTCCTTCCTAACCTTGACATTACTTTGGAGGGAAAGATAGTACAAGTCGAGGTAGAGATTGTTGACACTCGTCATAACTATAATATTCTACTCGAACGAAGCTGGACCCATGCCATGCATGCTGTACCCTCCTCCCTTTTCTGTATGATTTGTTTTCCTCATCAAGGGAAGATAGTCATAGTTGACCTGATGTCCTTCTTTGCCTCTTCCTCCTCGGATGGCAATGTTCCTTATGTAAAGAACACTGGTGCTCTTTATGAGAGTGTGGGGGTGAGACTCTTTAACGATCCTGCCTTGATGGGTATTTTTCCGCTCCCACCTTATGTTGCCTCTGTCAACATGATCTCGGTCAAGTATAATCCTTGGGTCATTCCCTCACCAAATCTTGTTGATACATGGGGCGAGGTTATGTCATTAAGTCCTGCCGAAATTAACTATGTGGAGATTGTTTCAGCTTTGCCTTCGCCTTTGGTATCCTCTAATCATCATGTTTCAAGAACAACTCTCAATGTGTATTTTCAATCCTCGTGGATTGGTTCTTTGGAATCCCCTGATCCCTTAGCCAAGACTTTTCTTTCTGATGAGAGTATTATGGAAGTTATATCTCTGGAGGAAGTACCTTGGAACAACACTCATCATCGTTCCTCATTCTTACCTAGCCTGATAGTCATGTCTACTTGTCTTGAGAAGTTCTCTTCTTAGTTCTTGACCCTATCACTTCAGACGTCGATCATGACCCATGAAGTTTGGTCGGAAGGGAACATGGGTAACATTACCCAAAAGGTCTCGATTGATATTTTTGTCAAGCCTGGTGTCGTTGAAAATGTCCATATCGGGGTAACTTGTTCTCCAGATGAGATCAAGCTCTATACTCATCTATTCCAAGAGTTCCGGGATGTTTTTGCGTGGTCATATGAAGAAATGCCCGACATTGACCCAAGTATAGTCATGCACGAAATTCCAACTTACCCTCATGCGAAGCCCATTCGCCAACAACTTCGTCCAGTGCACCCTAGAAAAGCGGCCGCCATCAAGGGTGAAGTTGAAAAAATTCTTAAAGCTGATTTATTTATCTAATCCCTCTTATAGATTGGGTGTCGAATATTGTACCGATGACAAAGAAACAAGGCACTATTCGCGTTTGCGTCGATTACCGTGATCTCAATCGTGCCTGTCCAAAGGATAATTACCCCACTCCCTTCATTGATCAGATCATTGATGAATGTGCTAGGAGTGAATTATTTTCCTTTATGGATGACTTTTCTGGTTACAACCAGATAAACATTGCGCCAGCTGATCAAGATAAGACAACCTTTATTTGTCCGTGGGGGACCTTCGCGTATAAAAATCTCCCTTTTGGCCTTAAGAATGATGGGGCCACATTTCAGAGAGAGATTTCATATGCGTTCCATGACATTCGAAACATCATTCAGCCTTACTTGGATGATCTCTCCGCTCATTCTCGTAAGCGCCATGATCAACCTGATCATCTCCAGAAAATGTTTCTTCGCTGTAGACACTACAAAATTCGGCTGAATCCACATAAATGTGTCTTCTACATCGAATCTAAATGAATCCTTGGCTTTATTATTTCGAAAGAAGGCATTCGCCTTGATCCTCTTAAAGTCAAGGCCATTGTTAATTTACCCCCTCCATCATTGTTGCATCAACTGTAGAGTCTGCAGGCAAAAGCAAATTTTCTCTATCGTTTCATACCTTACTATGTTGAGCTAGCTTTAGGGTTCACCCAGTTGCTCAAGCAAGGAACCCCATTTGTTTAGGATGAGGTTACCCAAAAGTCTTTCGAAGACCTAAAAGTTGTCCTCATAAATTATCCTTTGTTGCACCCTCTGAATTATCATCGCAATTACTTCCTCTATGTAGCTGCAGCCTCTAGTACCATCGCTATGGTACTGATACAAGATGATGATGAAGGTAATGAACATGTTATTTACTACCTCAGTTGCAATCTCCTCGACACTGAGACACATTATGCTCATGTTGAGAAGTTGGCTTTGGTTTTCATACAAGCTGTTCAGTGCTTTCATCATTACATTCCCCTCCGCACTACTACTATGATTTCTGAGTGCAACCCCATGACCTACATCCTGAATCATCAGTTGCTGGGGGGCAAGTATTCTGAGTGGATTTTCATCCTCCAAGAATTCAATTTGGTCTTCACTATTGCCAAATCTAAGAAATCACTAGTTTTCGTTGAGTTGATTTTCTCCCTTCCCTCTACTTCTCTTCCTGTTGGTGCTAATGATCAGCTCCCGAATGAGACTCTTTTCCTGATTAGCACTCTCAACCCCTGGTATGGTGATATCATCATGTATCTCCAGAAATCCACCTTTCGGTCTATGTTGACCAAGGATGATCGCTGATGCATTCGGCATCAATCCCAACCTTACTGTATGATTGGAGATACTTTATACCACGTTAGTGTCGATTCAATTCTTCATCATTGTCTCACTCTCAAGGAGGTTGAGAGAGTCTTAAATGACTACCATTCTGGCGCATGTGGTGGTCATCTGTCTGGATATGCTACTACTCAAATAATACTTCGTGCTGGTTATTTCTGGCTCTCCATCTTCAAGGATTGAATCCTTGTTTTTCACAAATGTCATGAGTGCCAAATTTATCAAAAAAAAATGCATGCCCCACTTGCTCACCTACACCCTGTTATTACCATTTGTCCTTTTGCCAAATGGGGCAATGACTATCTGATATGTAACCCTCGTTCGAATGGGGGACATGGTTATATTATCGTTAGCGTGAATTACTTCACCAAATGGGCCGAAGCGATGCCTCTCCTCGAGCTTTTTCTGAGGGTGATTTGGTTCTTTTGTATGATCAGGCTAATGATAAGCTGGGGCAGGTAAGTTCGAACCCATGTGGCATGGTCCCTACATTGTTAAATGTGTTTTACAGAAATGGGCTTGTGAGCTAATTGATTATGAGGGCAATCCCTTAGACAAGCCCCATAATGGGATTTATCTCAAAAAGTACTATGCATAGGTCATTTTGCATGGCTACTTTTGTGCAATAGTGTGTTGTTCATTTTTGTGCAGTGTGGTTTGGTGTGTTGTTTTTCAAGAAACTTTTATGATTATTATGTTTGCACCTACTTTGCATATGTCTGTGTCTCCTCACATCAGTTTCGCTAATGGTGCTTGCCGTAGTACCTGGAATCTATCATCCACGGCATGGGTCATTTATGACCCCCATGGTGAGTTGATTGATCTTCAAGGTATTTGTTTAGGTTGAACAAATAACATTGTTGTGTATAGCGCAGTTATCGAATTGTTGTCAGAAGCTATTACTCGTGCCATTCGAGAATTGGTTGTCAACCTTCATTCACAACTTGTTGTTCTTCAACTAATGGGCACTATTCCATCAGAAACCCTCAGATATTGAGAATGTATTTGTTTATTCATTTATTGGAGAGAAATTTTGATTACATTACATATCATCATATTCCTAGGCATATGAATACATTGATAGATGCATTAGCTAATTATGTGTTGGATAGACATTTGCGAAACATGTGAAAAACAAAAACAAAACATTTGTACCATAGTAAGCAAGGAAATATAGCATATATATATATATATATATATATATATATATATATATATATGTTGATAATGTTTGAGTGTCATACATCAAAACCCCAAAAAATAATATATGTGTTCAAATACATCCATGGCTCGCAGGCCTCAAAAATGTAAAATGCTAATCCTATGGACTACTTGGCATTGTGCTCATGATAGCATGTAACTGCTCGAACTACACGAGTCAGTAGTCGGCGGATCCGGTCTGATACCCCCACTATGTGCCTCTGATACTGGCGTGGGATGTCACCCACTCGGGCATACTCTGGGATACCTCTGGTTAATCCCTCGAGGTTCTGCGTGATTTCCTCCTCATTATCGCTTCTTGATAAGGAGCGATATTGAATTGCCGAGCAACACGCTTGGCAATCGGGGACATCCCGGAAGGAAACTCTAGTCCCACATTTGCATTTACAAAATCAAAATGTCACGAATGCATGTATTTCAAAAACAATAAAAAAATCAAAATTTAAAATTGTTTTTACCTCCATTGTCATAATCTTCTCCCTCTAGGAGCAACATATTTGGATCGTCGCGGAACTCGGTACCGCTATAGGGCCAATCCTCTACTACGATCAACTGACATTGTAGCCATGAAAAGAAGGTGAGCATATATGACATATGTTGGCCCCTGGTAATTTTATGCATCAATGCACTCCAACGGACCATCTGTGGGTCTTGTGGCAATGGCGGATCCACCTCAGCAAGCTAGTAGTGAAATAGTGGGATCTGCTCCAAAAAGAAGGTCATTAGAACGAAACCATAGCAGAAATGCTTCATGTTTCCTGCCTTGGCTTTGGATAGATGGCGCTTCATGTTTACCTTCATGGCTTCTTCCTAGTTGAAGATAGGCGGCGTCGTACAGTCTATACCATACTAAAACTTGGACTTGTTGGACTCATGTTGTGCCTAAGCCCTAGCCACTCTGTTTATGGTCAACAACACACTTTTAGCACAAGATCCCGAACAATCATGATCTCTATCTTGCTGCTCTTTGATTTTAGTGCTTCCGGGTAGTGTTCTATGAGAAACATGTTCACACTTTCCCCAATAGGCCTGGACCCATACAGATTGACTGGTTCCCCTCTTCGGGACAGTCCAATGATGAAATAAATGTCAGAAGTTTCCAACTCCAGTTCTTGGTCTCAGATCATAAAAACTTCTCGATTGACATCCCAAAGACTGATCAAATACTGTAGCAATTCAGGTTGATCCTAAAGACCTAGTGTGAGGAAGAATTTGAGGAGCCCACAGTTCCTTAAGGAATTTAAGCATTTTGGGTCTACCATTGCTTTTGAATCAATTTCGTCATGCTCACGTTCCCTCCAATCAGCAATTTCTCGTTGTGTTTTCCCTGCAAAAACCATAAAATCTAGTCAACAATCATCCTTGGCTAAAGAAATTTGGATCAAAGCAAAGAAATCTAGGAAAAAATCGAAATTGTTGTGTTCATGGTGCCAATGTGACTATTTTAAAAACAATAGCACCAATGGCGTGATTCACAGAGTTAATAACCCTCGATCGGCGCGATTTTGTGCCCGGAAATCGCGCCAATTGAGGGAAATTTTTTTTGCTAAATCCTCCTCAAGAAATCCAAAAAACAGTTAAAAACCGGAAAAGTAAGCCTTAAATGAAGCTAAAGGTCTCAGCTCTTACCTACAACTGACGGATCGTCGAATGGCCTCCCAGATCTCCCGCAATCTGCTCTTGAAAATCTAGGGCACAAATGGGTGAAAAGTTCTCCACACAAGGTAAAAAGGTAAAATGGTAAAAATTATTTACTTTTTCCTCCTTTTATTCATTTTTCATGAAATATTAGGGTTTTAAAAGTATTTTTAACCTATTTTTATCTCAAAAATTGGATAATGCGTTTACCTTTTATGCAACGACAGGTGACAGATTACTGATGATGGTACTGGAGTCACGTTTAAGCTCTTTTCTTGACTCGTAAAACTCAAATGAAAAGATCACCGGGTATTTTTCCCTTTTTTAACTCGTAAAAGAGAATAAAAATGGGAGGTGTATTTTTAAGCTCTTTTCCGACTCTTTAAACACGAAAAGATTGTCAAGCTCTTTTCGTTTTGAACTTGTTAAAGGCTACGAAATGTCATTTACCTAGTATACGTTTACCCCTTTTTTGGGTTGGGATAAACTATTCACGAAAAAGGTACTCCTTGACTGAAATGGTCAAGCGGTTCTCTCAAGTATCATTTTCTACCTTTTCGGGCTCGAGAGACACAAATTTACGAAAAGGGACCATGTGGAGTTTTCTTTTCTGTGTATTTTTCAAACTATATAAACATGAAAAAGATACCGAGTTACACCTTTGTCGAATTCGTTAAAAAATTAAATGTCATCGGATTCGTCACCATGACGGACATGAGCTTCTCCTTCCTATGGATTTTTAAACTTACTAGGTCAGATTCATCTGAAGGATGAACTTACAGTGAAAGCACATGCTATCCCCTTCAAGCTTGTGATTAAAAAATAATTGGGGTACCTGCCATAAATGTTGGGGGAAAATGGGAAATCTATCAGTTGTGTCAACAGCTCACTCTTGAACATGACACTTTCTGCTTCTTGTCGGGTTGGGATATCCTCCCTTCATCATTCACCTTCTTGGGTTGGGCCGTTCATTTTTTTCTTCCATTTGATCTCTGCCATGTCATCATGACCATCGATCTTATGAATCCAAAAGCTTCCAAACTCCGAAGTCATGTCGCCGATATGTTCAAGAGTTATTCCTTCTGTAGTTACACTTACTCCTAATTCTCTGTATCATCTGAAATCATTGCACCCCTTTGTCTCATGTCGATGATGTGGGATACATCATGGCCCTCCTTCAACATGGTCGCTTCCTGTCGACTTCATCTCATTATCCAGGAAGTTGGCCGAGAGACTCCCTTCTAGTACCTTAGAGATTGCATGCCCTAATGGCAAGTTCTTCGCACTCGATGAAAAATTTCACATCATTGGATTTCGATCGGGTGTTCGACTTCAGTTCCTTTATTCGCATTCTGTGAACTTTGTTGCTGGTACCTTGAGGGCCATTGTCATTATTGGTGGTTTCTCTTGTGTTTTTTAATGGTTCATATCATTGACCGATAATCAAGCGAATTTCTAGCATGTTACAATTCAACACATTTATTCACATGCTAGAATTTGTACTTTGGTAAGGCTGTGTTGGAGCGCAAGACCCTGGGCTTAGATTACAAAAGTCAAGGTTGCAAGGTGATGTGACATGATCATGTTGATATACATGTCTCCTTCAGATGGATGGCTGTGACCATACCATGAGTTGTCATATGTGATCCTTCTCATTATTGGATGGTTGCGACCATACCTTGGTTTCGATATGATCCTCTTTATTGGATGGCTACGCCCTTGCTTTGGATCCATTTACATGATCATTCTCCAGATGGCTGCATCCATACCACAATTCATGTATTATTTGTTAGAGTTTTTAGTGATGTATATGTATTTATGCTTGCTTGTAGGTTTTCCGACGACAGACTCCGGTTCCTCGCTTCTACTTGTAAAGCATTTCCTCCCTCACTCTAGTTCAGCCTTCATGCTTTAGGGGGCATCTGTTATACAACATTTTGTCACTATCCTTGTACTCCCCATTCCACGATCTTGGAGGACCTCTACAATAAACCCTACATTCTTTCCCATCATGAAGAAACTCCCATCATGTCCCTCTTCATGAGCAGAACAATTTCCTTTTGCATCATTTCCCAAGAATCTTCCTTTTACCCAAATTTACAAGATCAACGCTAATGACCTGTTTCCTTCTCGTGCCAATTTGTAGAGATTAAAACCAAGACTAGCATCGTACGTCACTACCGAGCCTTTTCTCAGTCGCACCGATCCTCTTTTAGAAAGTTTTTTAAATATGGAGTCGAAGCTTCATAATGGAAGTCTGGTAAATGGTTGGGCTAGATGGAGCAAAGTCAGTTTGGGCTCCTTTCCCCTATTAAGATGGAAAAAACCCAGGAGATAAGGCCTCTCCCATAATAAGAGGAACCATCACCCCTCCATCCAAGCTATATAAACCCCTCCTTTTACAAGCTACACTAGTTTTTCAGTATTAGTATTTTTGGAGCTTGAATAGCCAACAAGATATAGCTTGTAGCTCTCTAGTTTATGTTTGAGGGAGAATAGTGTGTTTGGTTTGGTTTGAGACTAAAGGGAAGAAGCCTTAAAATTTCCATTGTTGGGGATCTCCATGAGATGCTAGCAGAAGTGTGGGAACCCAGATATGTCAGAGGAGACTAGCGACGTCAAGGCATTGGTTGTAATCTCTTTCTAAACTTATATGAATACAACTCTTGATTAATTTCCTACATTAAAGTGTCATCTTACATTTGATGGCTTAATGTTCCTTGACCTGTTAAGTAGGATGAATGAAATTTGTATGCTATCATGTTTGTTGTTCTTATTTGTTTGCTTGTTTCAGGTATTCGATGGAAAGAAATGAAAAGTAGCTGGAGTAAGGAAGCAGGATCATCACCAAGCGGAATAGCGTTCTAAGAGGTAGGCCCTCTTATTTGATTTCAGCTTAAGGAATTTTTCCATAGATTGTTTGTTTGTGGCTAGGCTTGCTCTCTCGGGCTAGAGGAATTATTTGTGTCCACACCAAGAATTTACCTGCACCACACATCTCATCATAGACAAGTAGGAATATCACATTCCTCCACTAGTAGTACCGATACATTCAATGTCTTAACACATATCAACATTATTCATCATTCATAGTGAAAAATTTACATACAAGTAAATACACATATCTAATTAACTTCAATGACTGGAACCTAAGGGGGGGACTTCAACTCTCCACCCAACTATAGGCTAGCTACACTGCAACCTTTCTTGTAGTTGATCACCCCCTTAGTCAGATTTAGAGTTTGATTTAAGTGCTCAAGGGAATTTACACCGATACCAACCATCCAAATGAGATGGATGACATTCTCCATGTGATTTATCAATTGCTTACAGAAATAAGCACCACAGTGACTCTACCACCCCTTAGAATAGATCATATGGATTTACCCTAGGAATAGTGAATTTTTTCTTAGTCTAGGAGTATGATCTCAGTCTCAAAGTAGTTTAACAACTGCATTTTCAAGGCAAGCACTACATGAATCTAGAGCACACTATCCAAGTGGTTTATAAATTAAGAACCACAATGACTCCACCTGATAGTGGTTTATCATCCTTCCAACAAGAAACCAAATGGTTTAATCACCCTTCAACAAGCTCTAAGTGATTTATCATCCCTAAGGAAAGAACTAAGAGGTTTATCGATTGAGAAAACTAACACTAATGAGTCAAATTATCCAATGAGTCTCCATTGTCCCATCACAAAATCAATACACAACACTGGTCGCATACGATAAACTCATAGGGATCATCATCCCATATTCTCTTCTCTTCATTTCGCTCTCCTCCATGAGCTTATGCATTCATTGTTCCTTGTGCTCAGGATCTTACATCCACTTACACATTGTGCATCTCTTTTCCTATCTTTGTGTGTCCCTTTTGCTACTAAATAAATTTCATGTCTATTGGGTGTTGACTTCACCAACATGTCCCACAAGAATCAATGCATTATGGGGTTTTCCCTTTTACTCAGGTAACCCATACTCTACCTCCCTGTCTACTGTGTAGACCCTTTAATTTAGTTAGGGAACTGGTAACATGAATAAATGAAACAACCCAGGTTAATCACTTCCCAAGCAACTCCCCCTCCTTAGTCTCTTTATCCATCTCCACTCCTCTAGCCCAGTCATTATTTTTATTTCCTCGTGGTTTACCTATTTAATAAACACAATGACATTTACAAGAGGAGTAGCGAAAAGGGTTGTCACAATCTAGTACAATTGGGTATTATATCCTAGTACATCATTCCATTGAATACATCCTTGAGTCCCCTACCACATTATATTATCCTTTGGATGATATGCATCATCGTTCCTATTTTCTCCCTCATTAGCCATGTCCCTTACAAAAATATGATATTTAATTAAAAGACTTCATTCATGGTCAAGTGTATTGGCTTAAAAACCCCATCCTGCATAAAGATGCTTTCAAAGAGGGGAATATGGAAAATATCTCACCTTCCATTAAGATGGATATCTATATCAAACCTTAGGTCAAGGAAACATCTTACGGGGGGGAATTGATCACTTGAAGAGGTTGCCTCTTACAAATCCTTGTTTAATGAGTTTGGAGATATTTTTTCTTAGTCCTAATTTGAGATTCCTAGACTAGATCCTACCATTGTTGAGCATTTAATTAACACATGATTGGATGCCATTTCTATCCTCCAAAAGCAATGACCTATTTACCTTGGCATATCCTCAACCATCAAAGTTGATATTGTTAAGCTCTAAAAAGTAGACTTAATTTATCCTATTTCTTATACCTCTTTGGTTTCAAACCCTATCATTGTCATGAAGAATCAAGGAACTATTCAAGTTTATACTAACTTCTAGGATCAAAAAAAGGCTTATCTAAAAAGAAATTACCCAATGTCATTCATTGATCAAATTATTTATGAATTTTCTATCCACATGGTCCTATTATTCATGGATGGATTCTTAGGCTACAACCATATTAGTATTCAACCTAAAGACCAATACAAGATCCCCTTCACCACTTCTTGGGGCTCCTTTGCATATAAAGTGATGCCAATTGGGTTGAGAAAAGTAGGAGTCACTTTTTAGTGAGCCATGTCATACAATTTACATGACTTTATCCATGTTATTCTTGCATACATTGATGATTTCATTACTCAGTAAAAATAATGGTCACAACACCTAGAAGTTTTGCGAATAATCTTCCTCCAATGTCACAAGTATAAAATCCATCTTAACCCTCTTAAGTGTGTCTTATGCATACCCAAGGTGTTTTTTTGGAATTCATTGTCTCAAAGGTTGACATTACCATTGATCCCATTAAGGTTAAATACATCCTTGAGACTTACATCAATTGTAGAGCCTTTAGGGAAAGCTAAATTTTTGCGTTGGTTTTTTCCAGATTACACAACCATTGTTCATGTGTTTCTTCATATCCTACATTCAAACATTACTTTTATTTGGGATGATCAGTCTCAAAAATATTTCAATGCACTTAAATGTGCCCTTATCTCTGCTCCTTTAATTAGTCCACCCAATAAGGACGTTATCCTTTACCACTTACATTGTTGTCGATATCTTAGTTCAAAAAAGGTGTCCATGGATGCAAGCATGTCATATGTTATGAGAGCAGGGACCTCCTATGTCATATTCACATGAGAAGAAATTTTCCATGGTTATTGTTTTCTCTGTACATAAGTTGTGTCATTACATATTGATGCACAAAAATAGAGTCATCATGAATTCCAAACCTATTTCCTTCCCAATGAGTAGGCGAGTTATCAATGGGAAGTATGATTTGTTGTATCATCACTCTTCAGGAGTTTGACTTAGAGTTTGTGACCTTGAAAAATAACAAGGGATTGTTTCTTATTAAGTTCATTTTTGAATGTCCCACTAGTGCATGTGACTCACACTTGAATGATCACCTTCCCGATGAACATATATTCTCCATATCCTCTGATGATCCATGATATGGTGATATTCTTGCTTTTCTTCTCACCTAAAAATCCATACCACACTTATCTTGTGATGATCAATTGTGTATTCATCACCACACCCTATTCTACCTTCTCTTTGGTCATGATCTCTATGTTTGTGGTGTCGATACCATTCTTCATCTTTATCTCACCCATGAAAAAGTGGATAAAGTCTCTTATGCTTGATATAGTGGTACCTGTGATGGACACCTTTTAGGAATGGCTACTTCCAAAACAATCATGTGTGTGGGTTATTTTAGGCCTTATCTCTTTACTAATTGCATTGAGGTAGTGAAACATCATAGTCACTTCCAATTATATGTGCCAAAGGGGTGGACCCAACCGACCTTGTTACACCTTATCATTATCACATTTTACAAATGTGTCATTGAATTTATGGAGTGTCACCCTCCCTCATACAATGACCATATGTACATCAATGTGGATGTCAAACACTTCACCAAATGGATTGAAGCCTTGTCAAGTTTTAAAAATACCAAGTCTATCATAGCTCATTTCTTTTTTAACCATCTTATTGCTTAATTTAGAGACTTGAAACAACTAGTCTCTTATCATGGATGAAATTTAAAAAATGAATCCTAATGCAAGCTAGAATCACTGTTAGGTTTAGAGCACCAATATTCATCATCCTATTACGCATAGGGAAATTCCAAATTTGAAGCTATCAATGAAATAATTAAATCCATGCTTTAACAGACAATGAATAAGCACAAATCCAACTAGCATCTCATTCCCTTCCTAACCTTTGGCCCTATAGGACTTCTATTAAAACCGCCACTAGGTTCATCCCTTTCCAGCTTATCTATGGAGACGAGGAATAGTTCTTTATCGAGTTCCAAATAACCTCCCTTCACCTAGCCATCAAACTTCTCCTTGAAACCTTTCCATTATAACAAAGGTTTGTCATGTTGGAGCATGCCAATGAAGACCACCATGTTGCATTGAAAACCATCAAAGCATCCAAAAAACGTACCAAAGCTCAATATGACTACAAGGTTCATCCCCATGTTCTTTATGAAGGTGATATATACCTTGTATATGACCAAGCCCACAATATCCTTGATTGAGGGAAGTTTGAGTCATTATGGTGGGGCTTTTATGTTGTCAAGCAATTTCTAGTTAATGGGGCTTGCATCCTTGAGCACCCAAAATGATATCTTCTTCCAAACCTTCATAATGAACTCTATATAAATAAATTATACCCTTGAGTATTTCCTCAAAGTTCATATTTTCATCTTTTTACATTTATAGGTAGACTTACATTTGTATAGTCTTCATCTCACTTGTTATCTTGTACCTTTTAGATGGATCCTTTTTCCTCCTATTTCGGGAGTTGTTATGCATGGAATCTAAGCTTAACAACTTGGTATGCCTTCACCCCTTTGCATTCCCTTGTCCAAACCAATGGTATTTGCATTAGATATTCCAACAATAACTCGGCTAAATATGATGTTGTGATAGATTTGTTAGTCGATGCCCTTGATCATCATATTCATCACCTTCATGTTTGTATTGATTCCCAACTTTTTGTCATAGAGTTGAATGAAATTTATCATGCGTTTAACCCTATGTTTTTTTATAATATCTATGAGTTATCTTTTGGTAAGATCATTTGAATTCATTTAATTTAGTGATATCCCTAGAAGTCAAAATAGTTATGTAACTACTATTTCAATTAATAATTTATATTGGCATTTATCACATGCATACATAAGAATATAACATTTAACATTTATACCTATTTTACATTAACATCATATATTGGCGACGACACATCATTGTATTTCACACAATCACATAAGCCATGCATAACCATAATTCACACACACACACACACACACATATTAAAACAAAAATAATATCACCATTATCATATGTTTGGAGTCCACTACTCTAAATACCTTTGGAATACCCATATCGTGCTACAAAATACATACAAAATTGGGAGCATACATGACATGCATCTAATACTCCTTATAAAAAGGTCCCATACTACTAGCACCATGTTCCTTGCTCTAAGATCATTAATAGTTCCTTATCAACCATCACTACTCTCTACAATATTGAGCATCATTCCAAGGGTATACTGGTACACACATCTATTTATTTATCATCCAACTCATGCCATCATCACTTACACACCCTCATCAATGTGATGTCAAACAATCATTATATATCCTCAACAGAATTTTGGATATATTTTCTCCCTTAATATCTTGATGGTTGTGGATCAGTGGTCCCAACACTTGTTGTCCTTTCCACATGCCCTACCAGCCTCACCAGTCGAATCCCTACACGTCACATGAGTTAGAATTCCAATACTACATACTATAAAATTATTACCTATGAAATTAATAAAATCAATAACCAAACACCTATCTCTTACCATATATTCCTCACACACATCCAAGTGGAAGCGGCATTTTTGGATCACCCAAAATGGTCATTCCAGAGTAAGGTGAGTCCTTTAAATAAATCAAAAGTTGGTCCTAGTGTGCAAACAAGTCTAGTTGGAACACCCTCCTAGCTCCACTCCTCATCCCTATCATAATAGTTTCCCCCAGTTCCACATATTGGACTCCTATGGAACTCATCCTAGAAATAGACATGAGTTCAGACAGTAGCTATCTTCTTGAGGGAAGAAGGAGAAAAGCATAGTTCCATAAAAACATTCCCCCTATTGACTTGGGGTAGGAAATTAGTTGGGTTTTTAGTGTTGTTAACATAATATATGCACACTTTTAGTAGGTCCCAATGAGCACAACATCCACCAATAACACATATCCACCAGATAATTTATGGAGGGAGTGGCTACCCAAAATGAAAATCATTATTGTTTCTAAAATAAAAATCATTATTGTCAATATATCCCATGTCACAAGTATTTCTAAGTCCATAAGTTGTATCACTAAGTCCATCACTTGGGCCCCTAGTACATAATTCCTATCTATAAACTCTTCCAAATGTCTCTCATGAGGGAATATTGGTTGAGTCTCCCCAACTACCCCCTTTGAAGGGCTCTATCAAAGAAGTAAATGTCCTATATTTTGATAGGAATATGGATGATCTGGATCGTGAATGCATCAAATTCCAAATACTAGTAGTTTAATATCCATGTTATAAGGTTCTCCCCTACCCTCATTATTGGATTGTCAATGAACTTGAGCAATCCATATTGGTCCTAAACCTATGTTTGGAGATCCTCAAACTCTTTCTCCCTCCATGACACCTTCAACCATGCCTACACAAATCCATCTATTTGTCAATAATACATCATCCCATACAAAATTTATGATATGCCTAGCCCAACTTGGGTAACGTAGGTTTCCCCCCAAGGACCTGTGTTGGAAAAATCTAGATATGACTAGCTATAACTGTGGTCCCAATGCATTTATGGGGCTAGTACTTAAGTTGGCCACAAAAAATAGGGTACGTGGTCCCCAAGGGATCAAAAAGAAAAAATCTAAAAAGTACTCTACAAGAAATGACGAGGCAAGGGCACTAACCTAAAATTTGCTAATCCAAATTTTGATAGTTGGTTTTTCAACAATGAGCTTTTCAGTATCTAGGTCCTTTCATAATCTTCCAAGGTCAACCTCCATAAGTGCAAAAATTGACTTAGCTTTTGAGGTAAAGTCCCTCTTTCTAGAAAACCTTAATTTTCCTCTTGCCCATTTCATCCTCATATGAACTCTAATCAACCTTGTGTCATCACCATTGGAATACTGATTGCAATCCCCCCAAAAGGGTATTCTTTCTTTTTTTGTGCTTTTATACTTCACCAAGATCCCATTTTTTTTTTGAATTACAATTGTACTAAGAAGAGGGGTGAATTAGTATAATGATAATTTTTACTTATTTATAACTAGTGAAACATCATAAAACATCAATCTCATAAACTAAACAAGTAACATAAGATATACGTGGAAAGCCTTATGAGGGAAACCATACAAATTCTTTATATAAAGTATCTTGTAGGAACCAACCTACTATTACACCAATTTGTAGGCACAAACATACAAGAGACACCAATCCCATTTGTTTTGCAGGCACTAACTTGATGGATATACCAATCCCCTCTGCTAATTTGTATGCATCATCCTACATAAGACACCAATACCGCCCTATTGCTTTGCAGGTATCAACATACAAGAGTCACTAATCCCCTCTACTATTTTGCAGGCACCAAGGAGACTCCAATCCCCTTTGTTTTATTTTAGGCACCAACCTACAATAGACACTGATCCCCTATGCTACTTTGTGGGACTCAACCTATAAGAGACACCAATCCCATCTCTCGCTTTATAGGGACCAAACACTGTACAAATGAGGCCAAAATCTGACGGGTATTACTCGGATATGCCACTTATTAGCATCATCTATTCGACACATTAGAGTTGAGAAAATCATCATTGGAATTGTGTCAAATAGTCAACACTTTATTAAGTGTCAGATATTTGAGGGGATTGGCGTCGATTATCTAACGCCAAAAATGGCCAAAATTTCCATTCAAAATCCTATGTTTTGAAGTTAGTTTTCCCATGCTTATATTCGTTGGATATCTGATGGTAAAAATTTCGATAGAGACACCCACATGCGTTGAATATCCAACGATACCCACAGTTACTTCCATCACCGTAGACACCAAAAATTGCGACACTTTATAGTTATATATTCGATAATTTGTTAGTCTATTTCAATGGGAATGTCTGATGGTGTGGTGTCAGAAAATCAACGGTAGAACAAGATTGTGTGACGAGAGTGTTATCACTCCAATGCTTCCTTTCGTAGGTATGGGGCAACAACTATGACATTTCAATGATAGATAATCAACATTATATTAAATTAGTTCAACTGGAGTTTTTATCTTAGTTGCGTCATTATGTCGATATGGAGTAGCAATTCTGATGGTTTAGCGTCAAATATTCGATGGTATAACATTTTTTTTCAACAGGAGTGTTGTATGTCCGAAGCTTTGTTTTGTCAGTCATCTGTTGAATATCCGATAACTATCCCATTGGATAAGAGTTAGACGACTTCCAAGTATTGTCGAATATCCAACATGTGTATACGCATTAAAAAAACAATATAATTTTATGGATTTACATGAGGTTTTCTTGATTTCTCGATGGCTCCATCATACTCATTTCAAAGGTTAAATACCAACGCCTCTATTCAATAATTCAACGACTATGATCAATAATCCATAAATCAAAATTACTCACAATATATAGTAATGTAATTTTCGTGTTATTACTATTGGAGTGAAAGAGAACGATATATAATCATTTTTTAGATTATCTCCCCAAATCCAACTTTCTAATTGACAACAAATGATAAATCCCTTATGACTCATCCCTATATTATAATTGTAATATATCTAAAATTGTACATAACACACTCACACAAACAACAAAGTTCACAAAAATGAGGTGATATCTACTATGTCTTGATGCCCTCAAAAGAAATCATGTTAACATGGAAGGGAATTTTTTCCACTTTAAGTTTGGATAGTCATCAAACTAAAAGCTTCAAGTGCTTAAGCAATTCTCTAGATTGAAAAATTTAGAAACTTTTTGCTAGATTTCTAAAGTGGCTTAAAAACAAAGAGTTGAAATGCTCTCTATAACATAAATTGTGAAGCCTTCCTCTGTAATACAATCTCAATTCTTAATTAGGTATGCAATTCATTACTCTTATTTTTGTCCATGATATCTACATGCATAATGTTCTCTTGTACTATTCTTCATAGTTTTCTTTGCGGAACTAGAGTTATGAGCTTCTCTAAGGCACATAAGTAGTTTGCATGTCTAATGGATGCATTAATACACCATGAGGAGAAGTTTTCTACGTAAAATAGGATGTTTAGAGTTTTTTTTAATGGTTGGCAAGTGCAGATATGATATAACATTGTAATAAGATGGATTTTGTTCCACAGTAATACTCTCTTCCTTTTGTATTTAAGAGTTTGGGAAGTGACTCATTTTAACCTTTCAATAATAAGCACATAGGTTCCTAATAAATGTGAGTAGAAGCGTAAGTATTGCAATGCTAATATTATAATGAGAGAGGATAATATCACATAACTCACATACCTACGTGCTAAAGAAAACCTACAGTCTATAATGAACTTCAATTGAACAAAGTTTTTGATGTATGCTTTGTTAGGCCAAAACAAACCACAATATGTGATGCTTTATGGCATGATACCATCAAAGAGTTAGGAGAGGGGAAATTATGAATTTGAAGTGTAGGGATTATTAATGTGGAAATAATCCCTACACCCAAAAGGTCAATTAATTCAAATTAACAAACCTTTTTGTGTATGCTTCACTATCTACAAACAATCTTCAATATGTAAAGTATGAATATTTAATATCACCAAATGGTTAGGCACATGTTGTTTTGATAATATAATTTGCAACATCACATAAACATTGACCATAACTCAAAATCAACTAATAATGTTGCGTTAAGATAGTTTACAACATCACATAAGCACTAACCATTACCCAAAAACATCTCACAACATATACATAAAAACTATTAACAATATTAATATTAAAACTAACATTATCATTAAATTATAAGCTTAAAAATATATCAATATAATAAAACAATCGACAATGCTACTACAACTAATGTAACTTTGAACAATCATATATATGAAGCTTAATGGTTATTAAAGATAGATTAGGAGGCCTGGGGGGAGTGAGTTTCTAATAACGTAGGATTCTAATAAATAAATAGCCACCCATAGATCAAAATGGCTTATAACATATAGTATTGCAATATTAATATTGTTAAATTTAAATTTAAAAGACAAATTATATAGAATTAATTTCAATCCTATCAAATGATATTTTTAATAGAAAGTTATTAGGCCATGTTGTAAATAAACAAAGGATTTACATAGATTCTCTGAAAAAATTGCTTTACTAAGGATGCTAAGGGGATGGATATGGTATCCAAGGGTGTGAAAAATGTTCTGGATTTCCTTCAAAATGATTTTCATGACATGGATGTTAATGAGTGTTTCTAGTAATTTCTGTGCATACAAGAAACACATATTTGCGAACTGGATTGAAGGTCGTGGAAAATCAGTGGTGTTTGATGTTATCATCAGCAAGGAAGTTGTTAGCAAGGTTTTTAAGAGAATTGTTCTAGTGTTTTTTAAACTTGAACAAGTTCAAGAACAGAACTGGATCTGCACTAGCTAGTGCAATGGGAGGCTTCAATGCTCATACATCCAATATTTTCTACTATATTTATTGTGACTCATCTATATATTGGTTGCAATTTCTAATATATATCAGTCTAACAAAATCATAACATATATTATTTTTCAGTTCACAACATTTTGTGATTATGACGATAATTTAAGTACATATGAGTGTAATTTCCATGATGGGATGTATGAATTTTCCTCCCCACATTGCCCATCAATGATTATAACCTTGAATGGGCTAGCACTGGTTTGTCGTCATCATATCAAAATGACCTGGCAAATGAAAATTTACCATGCTTTTCATCATCAATTCACACTGTCTCATACATGACCCCTTCTACAGATTATATGAATGAATTTCTAGTAGGCCATCCCCTCTACCTAGCCTATGATTGATTGTGACAACAGGTGAAGAAAGGAAAATTTATAAGTATGGGATCTTATCAACAAAGATCCTTCAATTGTCCTTTATTCACTTGTTGTCACAATCAATCATAGGATAGGTAGAGGGGATGGACTTCCATAAATTCATGCATATAATATGTAGAAAGGGTCATATATGAGATAATGTGAAGTGATGATGACATAAATTGTAAATTTTCATCTATCGGGTCATTTTGAGATGATGAGATAGACCAGTGCTAGCCCATTCAAGGTTATAATCATTGATAGACAATGTGGGGAGGACAATTCATACATCCCATCATGGAAATTACACACATATGTACTTAAATTGTCATCATAATCACAAATTGTTGTGATTAGGCATTGAAGCAGGAGTAGCTAGCACCTAAATTAGGAGTGTGGTAGTGTATGGTGGAGTGGGATAGGGATACAAAGTAGTATATGGTTGACTTATCATGGGCACAGATTGTGTAAAGGCTTAGTTTAACATGAGAATATGATTATAGGCTCTTGGTGTTCCTAACAGAGTTAATTGAATTATACCATGAATTTATCAAATATATGGTATTCTAGACTCTCCTTGTATTTTAGGTTAGTCAAATACAAGGTCAAGGAAACTTCATTTTGGCATATTCTCATCACACATCTTTCTCTCTCCTCTTTTGATTGGTTCGACCTCCAAGGGAAACTATTCTCTTCACACATGCAAGAGTTTGACTGGGCATTTTATCTCTACGATGACTTCTTGTTTCAGCCAATGTTGACCAACTTTGACCGAGGTTCATTTGACCTATTTTGACTATGATTTTTGGAGGGTTGACTCTATTTGACTAGGCCACATTGAATGACACAAGAATTGAGGAAACCTGGGTAGGTTTGACCTGCATTGACCACAGACCTGAGGTGGCAGTTTGACCGTAGGGTTGACATTCTATTTGACCAAGTTTGACTGCTCCAAATTTGACTATTTTTTTGTTGTTTGACTATCAAGAGAGGTTGAGTTCCTCTCTCCTTTGACTGAGTTGTTTTGGAAGAGTTTGACCAACCTTTGACTTTCTGGTTAGGGAAGAGTTTGACTACTGTTGACTAAGGGTAGAATTGCAGACTTTGACTAGGCCATCTATTTGACTATGAGCAGTGGTATTGGATCATCATATTGGCAAGTCAATTTGACTATTGAATTTGACTTTGTATCATTGTACTCTTTTGTATTTCTCTCTCTCTGAACATTTGATATTATCAAGAATAAAATATATGTGGGTTTCCCCCTTGTGGGGTTTTTCCCTAGCTTCAAGCCTAAATCTTGGTGTCCTCTTGTCTTGGCTTGTCTTTTGCATTTTTGTTTATTATTCTTTCTTCAATTACTGTCAATGTGATAATGGTTTATGTGATTTCTATTGGAAATGAAATGAAATTGTAATTGGGCTAATATGGAACATTGAAGTAATTGTTATAAGAAAAGAACATGTTAACTAAAATTAACATGGTATCAGAGCCTAGGTGAGGACAAGCCCAAGCAAGAGAAGAAAAGAAATCACCAAGGAATTTGTTGTCAAATGGTTTCCACTTCAAGTATTGGATTATGTGGGCATATTTTGCAAACCCTTGTTTCAATGATTATGAAGAGAAGGTCTCTAAATCTTCAAGATAGAGAGAGAGGAAGCAGGTCATCTAGGACCAAGCTCCTAGAAGGAGAAATATTTTAATTATGGAAGCCCTAATAAGTGATTAGGTCACATTCCTATGGATGAAAAGAAAGAACCCAATAACTTTGTGTTAGAGAGCCGATGATCTAGTCTAATAACCCATACAAGGCCAAGCATATTATCAAAAATAATATAGTTTTGATATGATTTACGAGGTCTAAAGTTACTCCGTTAAGTAATCAAATTTTTTAGAAGATATGAATTCTATATGGATGTAAATCTATATCTCATAGCATTAACAAATGAACAATGTATCTCATTGTTTAATAAGTTATTCAGAGGTTTGAATTCTGAACCACCTCAAAAATCCAAGCACTGTGTAATCGAATTAGAAGATATGAATTAATAAAAGGCCTTATAGGCCTATTTGGAAGTTCCATAGTGAAGCTACAAAGGGAGCCAATTCGTCCTTAAGTTCTGGGCATAAAATCAATTTGAAGGTTTTGATTGATAGCCTTAGTCATTTTGAAAAAGGGTCGAATCCCATGCTACTATCCTATGCATCTAAAAAACCTAGACTGAATTGCTAGAAGATCTACTATAGAAGAGACCTAGACTTCTTTCCAAACAGTCACATGTGCATATAAATATCTAAGTTTTTGTGAACAATAAAGTCTTCCTAGTCTAGTGAGAAAATATCTTGGTAATAAAAGAGAATCAAATCACTTTGAAGATCCTTGAAAGGCTGATGGAAGGGTAAAAGAGTGACTATAGTCACCTTAATTAAGGTATTTTTTGTAGTCTTATGAGGTGCCATAAAAGGAAAGAAGTATAATAATTATAAGGCCATATATATATGTGCATTCGAGCTTGAATAGAGAAATAAAACAACCAAACTGTGGAGCGTCTTAAGTAATTTATATAAATAATAGTATTTATCATTCTCAAAGAAGAAGTCGAGATCCCTTCTTCAATCATGTTCACATAAGAATCCTTAAATGAGTTGATTGGAGGTACATTAACACTATCTTGAAATATCATTCATCAAGGTGCATTTTGTAGTTCTATATGTTTGTAAAGAGGCTGAGAACTTGTGGAGAAAAGACATAGTCCTAAGGCACTCATATATACTATTGTGCTAAAGTTTGAACAATCCCATTGAAGGCAATTTTGGAGAGAGAACGATCTTGTGAAGTAGTTCTGAGTATATGAGGGTTATATTGCATCTTTTTTCTAATCATATTTATGTATCTTTATTTGAAAGTCTGAGCTCACATATCATTTTTTTAAAATCCCTAACTAAAGGGTTAACTCAAGTTCCTTAAGGTCAATTTTGAGGATAGAGATAGTAAGAATATTCTCTTATAATGAAGATAGTGAGAAACTACAAACATCTAGTACCGGATGTAATCGTGTCTCTAAGGTTGAGAAATATCAATCTCCTTAAAGGACATCAAACTTATTTCTGGGTGAAAAATATCCTTGAAAAGGAACAACAGAAAAATTCCCTGAAGTCCTATAGTTGTATCTCATATAAGTCAAGAATAGCAACTGTATTATTTAAAGCAAGACTGAAGCAATGATTGTTTATCCAAAAGTCAAAATACACACTTAATGGAAAGATAAGTATGAAAGAAAGATGTCTTGAAGAAAATGCAGCACCCTTTTACTTTGGCATCTTAGATAAGGTTTGCAGTGCCCTTGAGGTATTTATTCTTGAAGACAAGTAGTAAGAAGAGCATGGAATATTGTAGCAACCTTTATGATCATGAAGGATAGAGGTATGGAAACCCTAAGGTACATATAATATATTTTATGTCTACCAGATGGTTTGAAACCTTATTTTTCTAGTTCCCTCATGAAAACCCTACTTCTTGATTTCTAGGATTTGTCAATAATCTAGGGCATGATTGATGAAGATGGTGATTTGATTTCTATCTAGATCTAAGGGTTGTATTTGGAAACCCTAGGATTCCATCCTCCATTATTGCATGGAAACCTTATATTTTATATTGACATCATGGTTACATTTATCACATATTGTGCTTGGTAGTTCTTGTCATTGATCATTGTAGGTGCCTCATGAAGAAAACATTGGAAGGAGGAAAATCTTATGTTTTGGAAAGCATAATGAAAAGAGGGAACTATGAGGACCCTGAATTTGGTATCTTGGTTGGATCCTTGGACACTTTGATGCATAAAGCCATATTTTTATGAAGAATGGTCATATGGATATGGATTCCTGGATGAGAAGGACCTCCTTATGAATAATGGATTGGCATTGGTAGAGTCATCTAGCAATGGAGAAATAACGCAGTCGTTTTTTGATAATCTCATGGGAGGATTTATTTACTTTGGTCGAAGAAGGATCGTGATTCATATTTTTTCTCTCTGATTTGAAGCAAGCTTCCTAGAAGTTTGTTGATACAATTGCAACATGATAAAATCTCATATTTTGAATGAGGAACAAATTGATGAAGGCTAGATGACCAATTGAAGTAAGACTTTAGAGGGACCTATAGAATCCCTAACATAATAGCTTGATGTTTATTACATGAAGGAAGTCCATGACAAAGGATGTTGATGAAGGAAAGACATGACAACTCATTATGATTTGATGACTTTGATGTTTAACTTTGATGATTCGATATATCTCTGCTACCTAAGAAGATGCATGGAATTTATATGATTATGATTGGATGTCTTTGGCACATGGATTAATGATAGAAAAGGTAGCAGGTTGTAGATAGCTCAATGGTCATGTTTTGGCAAGGTCACTTTCCCGATATTCAGAGGGAGCTATGGTTGAGCTATGATGATTGGTTTGTGAAGATGCAACTATTGATGATATCTCATGTCTAAAAAATGTTGATCCTCTCATTTATCGAGGTAAGAGGGAGTTGAATTCTAAAGTCAAGATGAAATACCTAACCCTGATGCACTACTTCCTAGGCTTAAAGGTCTGGAAAAAATAAAAGATCTTGGTCTGGATATAAATAACTTGTGGGGGCCCTAGTGTTCTTGGTAAACACCCAACCGGGCATATGCCTTGCTATGAAGACATTGAGTCAATTTATGGTTAAACCTCATTCATTAGATTTTTGTTTGTTGATATATCTATATGATATAATTAACTATGGTATGAGGTACACTGTTAGGAATCTAAGATTCCATGGATATTCCGATGTTGGCTAGGCTAGCAGTGTGGTGGATGGAAAGAGCACATCTAGGTGTTATATATCTTGGGATCCACTTATATTTCATGGGTGAAAGTCAAAATTCTATTGATCTGGGAGCACCGTTGAGGCTGAATATATATAAAGTAAC
Organism: Pinus tabuliformis; assembly: GCA_031772625.1. Lineage (NCBI taxonomy): Eukaryota > Viridiplantae > Streptophyta > Pinopsida > Pinales > Pinaceae > Pinus > Pinus tabuliformis. Next base: position 954,649,796 of record CM062816.1, on the reverse strand, counting down.
GAACATGGCTTATTATGAAGCCATTTGGTTGAGGAAGCTCTTCAGTGATCTATTTGATTACATGCCAGAAACCACCATTATATATTGTTATAGTTAGAGTGGTATTCTCCTTTCATAGAATTCGTGTTCCATAACTGCTCCAAGCATATGTACATTAGGTACCACTTTATTTGAATATGGTACAATGGGGAGAAATCAAGCTCCATCATTTCAGGTCAGATGAGAAGGTTATTGACATCCTTATAAAGCCTCTTGGTAAGTCTAGGAAGTCTAGCGAGAAAGTAAAAGGATGTCACTCTCCTTTGAAGTGTGAATTCTCTAGGGTCTCCACAGTTCTAAAGGAGAAGAAGATAGCAATTGACTTTGATGAAGCATATCTCTTGGTTGGGTGGTTGATCTGATCATGGTGTGTTGTTCTTTCGGTCTATGGTCTTTGAAGTCTCATTTGAAGTTGATAAGAAGAGAATTTGGGTCTATGGTCTTGGAATATTTGCAATGTAGAAATAAAAAATTGCTTTAAATCAAATGCAACTCAAAAATAAATCATGTAACCAGTAGCCAAGCACTTTGTGGGCTAAAGTTGAGCAAAACTTGGATGATGTGCTTTTTGTGTATATGACTCTAACCCTAGTTAATCTTTCAAATCCAGATATGTGAATGCAAGTACCTACAAAACAAAGGAAGGAGGAGAAGTTATATGAGATAAATAATTAATAAAATAGAAGAGAAAGCATACTAGTGCCTTAAGCCCAATCAATAGAGAAAAACTTTCTCCTCCTACCCTACATGAAAAATGAGAGTTTGTGGTCTTTCACTCAAATAGAAACACAATGGTCAAAGAAAGGAAAATACTACATGAATTTTTTCATGGAAAAGTTTCTTATTTCTTATAAAGCTTTATGTAACTCCTACTCAGCCAAAACATACAACACAACTATCAAACAAATGTTGTTGTCTCACCTAAACCCTTACCATGTTGAGATATTTGTTATAGATAGTTGTTCCACTTCAACATCCGAATTGATACTAGTTGTCCTATACATATTCATGAGACCAATGAGGTAAACTTATATTAAATTTGACCAAATATTAAATTTATTTGCATGAATAAATAATAATTAAAAGGAATTGGGTGCATGAATACTTGAATGAGCTCCTCTTGGTTTTGAGAATAAATTGTTGGAGTAGTTTAATCTTGGAGAAAGCCTCCCTCCACTTGATGAGAAACAACAATTTAACATTGACTTTGTTGTTTCTCTGTTGGATCGAGGGTGCTTTGCTCCACGATTATCCAAATCCTATTTTTTTTTCTTTATTGAACAGGTCCAACCATGTGAAGGTGGAATCTCTCATGACCCTTTCCCCCCCTCACATCACTCTCAATTCCCAAGTACCCAATCTATCTACTATATAGGAAATAGTTGAAAGAAAGACATTAAGATACATAAAAAAACATATAACAAACATTCATTCATTCATTTAGTCATTAATCATAAACACAAAATACTTCATCTCAGAATGTTTATCATCAAAAATATGTTTTCATAATATGGCACATGATATTTCTAATGATAAAACTAGTACAATCATTTATTTTTTCTTTTTCTTTATTTTTGAAACCTTAGGCATGTACTCATGACGTTGTCAAGGTTGTTGCAAGAGAGGAGGATCATCAATTGTAACAAGAAAGAAGTGTTAAATTGATATTTTTTGTTATTCTTCATTAACAAAAATAACATTAGACTTTTCTTTATACTGTGCACTAGTTGACATTGTTGGAATGGATGCCCTGTGCTCATCTTCTAGTACAAGATCCTCATGTATGACACTCTTTGCCATTGAAATCTAGCTCGTGGTGTATGTATGTTGTGGTGTGAACTTTTCAAAAAAATCATATATAAGAAAGAAAATGTTTTTTTCTATTAGACAAAGTAAAAGTTAAAAAACAAACATTCATAATTGAACTTATGACATAAAAAAAATCACTTTAAAATACGGTTATTACCTGATATCTCTGAAGATGTTGGTTGAACATTGTAGTTCTATTTTAATCAGTCCTAATTGATCGAGACTACAACATTTAATTGTCAACCCAGGGTAGGTCTTGCTGTTTCAATGGAGTTCGCACTCTCTGTGCCAATACACTACAACCGAGAATAAGAAAATGCAGAAAACAGTAAAAGATTTCGTTGAACCAAATTGTTGAATTAAACCATTCATGTAGACATAAAAAAAACTAAAAAATTAATCACATTTCGCAACTATCAAAGTAAAGGCGTTCCACACAGGAACTAATATCTACTCCAGCTGGTTACTACCATTATGTTGATTAACTTAGTGTAACAACTTAATATAAATGGAAACAACAGCGAATGTAATCCACAATTTGTACAACTACAACAAGAAAACCAATTGGCTAAACTAGAATATACACTACCTATATCACTGCAGTCCCTGCCAAAGAGGAGGGCACTTCCTCCTCAGTAGGGCACAGGAATAACACAAAAGTAATTAATGAATCAGCTAAAGAGTAGTAATAACATCATTGCGTTGATTAATATTAAAAATAAACTCATAATTATAGAAGAAGAGTAACAATACTTTTCTATATGCCATGTTCTTGTACATGAAAGATCGAGTTCCTTTATAGTTATTACATACCCGAAATTAGAAACAGATCAGTCATGAGAATCTCATGATTCACATGTTGATCAAAAATAAAACAACCTAATTCTAAATACAAATATACAGTACTTAGGATTGCAACCGCTTGGGTCTGTTGCTTCCAAAACAAACAATCCCTACTGTCGACAATTGTTATGTGGAACAGTACCCACATTTTCCAGCTTCAGCGCAACAACATCGAGTGAATAGCCATTCGGGATGCCACAGCATCACTGGCGACAACACTGTTGGTGTAACAACAGACTCTTGTATCAGTGCGTAGTGTAACAACATCTTGTAGCAGCATCCAATGTGTAGCAGCAGATTGTAACAACATCCAATGTGTAACAACAACCTGTGGCAGCATCCAAGGTATAACAATGAATTGTTCTACCCTTCTCTATATTTAATTTGCACTACCTGTCTGCTTCATAGCTTTGTTCTCACGAGCATTCACCTGAACAGAAGAAGAGCTTCCCAAAATACTTCTTCAATACTCTCCCAATTAGCCACAAAAAGGAATAAAGCATCATATTACTCAGTAAAATACGACAAAGTAACATGACAATAGAATAGGTTATAAAGGTGAGAAAACATGGAAATTGATCATGTAAAGTCATAGGCCTGGAGGACAGAAGGGTCAAAACTGGGGAAAGAATGTGAAAAAAATAGGTAAAAAAGCACACCCAACATCTCCCCCAGACTGAAGCAACTGCATGTCCCCATGCAGAATCTCAGCTCCTCCTACTGTACCCCCAATGCAAGTCTGTGAAATTGTAGGCACCAACAGTGTCTTCACCCAGAGCTCTGTATCGTTGAATGGCCATCAACTGACATGGCCAAGATTCCTCTTCATAGTCACATAGGTGGTAGTCTGGCTGATACTCCTCTACTAGCAACCAAATCAAAGGAAATTTGAACTTGAGCCCAATCCAAAATTCCCCCAAGGTCTTCACGATCCGAGCATACTCAGGCAGCCATGTAACATCAACCAAAAAGTTCTTGTACTCAAAAGGATCCCCTTCTTGTAGCTCAAAGCTACAGGCCTCAATGCGCTTAATAAATCCTGCTAGCACTCGGCTTGCCATATTTGTATACAGGTTGAGGCAGACTCTCACGATCCTTTTCCTATCGATGGCTGACTGTTCTTTGATTTCTGGAGTGCTTAGGAATAGCTTAAACTCACGCCTGATTTTGTAAACCTTCGCTGGTTCAGCTCTAACCCACAACGTTTTTCTCTCCTTGTTAGCTTCTGCTGATTTCATGGCTAGATGCCACTCAATCTGATTCCTCATAAATGAAAGGAAGGCCTGCAACTGCAAATCTCCCATATAGGAGAAGACAATTGCTACCATCTTTGTGCTGACACATTCACACATGATATTATTCAAAAAAAACTCGCACAACAAGCTCTGGTCATCAAAGTCGGAGAAGCAAAAAATCTCAAGAAAAGTACGAGTTGAAGAACCCAAATAGGACCTATTCTCAAAAACTGCTTTTAATTGAAATAAATAATAACATTCCCAAAGGAACACTAGATATGATGGGGACGACCACCTACATGCTAGCAGGTTTAGGGCAAGGTCACGGAGCTTGGTCTTGTCATCCGTTAGGTCCAAGATCTATCGATTTAGCTGATACAGTTGTTCATTCTTCTTCTTCATAACTTCCTTGTGCCTCCGTGCTTCCCATTCTTCCTTTATCCATTTATCTCTAAGGGAATCCATCATCTTCTTGTGAGCCTAAAGCAAGATCACCCCCTCTTGTAGAGAGAGTGCTTGCTGCTTCCATTTTTGTAGCTCTGGTAACAACAACATCTTTTCAGAACACCATCCTTCATCAGGACTCGGTGTTCTCCCACATGCACTATCAATTGAGGGTGTAACAGCCTCCCGATGGTGAAATTGTTCCACTTCTACTACTAGTTCTTGTGTAACAATAGCTTCTCCAGTGGATTTTGTCACAATTTCCTTATCTTCATGGTCAGCTTCCATTTCCATTGCTGGTTCTTGTGTAACAACAATGTTATCCACAGACTTCTGTATATCGTTTTTCCCCGGGTAGGCTTCTGTCTCCACTGTTGGTTCTTGTGTAACAGCAGTGTCGACCACAGGCTCATGGATGTTAGCTTCTCCTTCCTTTCCTTGGCTGACTTCCTCCTCCACTGCTGGTTTTGGTGCAACAGTAGTGTCATCCAAGGGCTCCTGTGTATCCATTACCCAGTCACTTTCTATGGAGTGTGTTGTCTCAGTTGTTGGTTCTTGTGTAACAACAACATCCTCAATGGGTTCTTGTGTGTCAGCCTCCTAGATTTTAGTTTGTGTTTACCTCAAGGTGGATTCTACTACACAAACTTTAAATCCTACTGCCACTAACTTCTCAGCATAGGTTGTGCACACAATGCCCGAAACATCTCCCCTTCTGGCCCTGTTCATGACCTCAACCAAAGTATCTAGCCCTAGGGCTCTTGGCTCTGCCTTTCCCTCTGCTAGCTGTTCCCTTAGCTCTCTATTTTCTTTTTCTAAATTTTCAATTCTTAACAACAAGGATTGGGTTTCTCTCTTACTAGGTGAAGAAGGTTCCTCTGGCTAAGCCTGCTCCTCGTCCTTCTGCTCTGCTGCTTCTTTGTTCTTCCTTGACATGGATGGAGATTCTGGGTGCCCACTAACCCTTATCCTCTACTTCGGCCACCTGTCACCAATTGGTTTTTCAACTGGCCTCTTACCAACCCTTACTGTCAAGGGTTGGGGCTGCTCCTTTGTCACCGCTGGAGCCTCCTCAACCATCCTGGTTTGCCTCCTGTGGGTGGTCCTGGCCTTCTTCCTCATGAATTCTTCCCAATTCCTACCCTGGCAGCTCAAGGCGTCCAACACAATGAGCTTGATAAGGCCATGGTTGGTGACACACGTTTCTGGATGCGCAACTGTTTTCATAGCCGCGACCATATGCCTAATGTTTCCTAGCAAGAAGTAAGGAAGATTGATCAGCTACTGATGCCGGAGGTGGTTCAGCAATGGAAAGTGGTAATTGAACACAATTGTTGCCCTTCCCTCATAAGTAATGTACTTGATGAGGTAGAGGGAAACATCAGCCCATGGCTGGGGGAGTGACAATCTATCAATTCCCCTTCCTTTCTTTAGCAATGAATCTTCTTCTTGGAGGAAATCCCCTTTCAAGGGGTCATTAACCTTCCTGTTGAACCACCACTTTCCTTCCATTGGTAATCCCGTCACTCTAGCAGTCACCTCTTCCGTGACCTCCAGCTTCAACCCTCTGACGTCCGTCTGGTTTCTCTCCAAATTCTTTGCAAATTCCATGGCAACACCGCCGTCTGATCCCTCCACCCTCTAGAAGAATTCAAACCAACCTGCATTCTTGAAAATCTGGCATGCTTGAGGGCAATTCTCCAAGGCTTCTGTGGACCCTAGCTCATTCTGTATGGCTGCTCCACCCATTGCTTATGTAAATTCAGTGTTGTTTCACCTCCTTCTCCTTTCCTTTAGGTGCTCCAGGGTAGTCGGCACATAACCTAGAAGTTTCAGCTTGCCCTGTTATTTTCCACTTCTCTGAGCACTCTGAATAGGGATTCAGTGCTTCCAATAGGGGTAAATGGTAGGGTGGTAGGGTGGCACAGGTGAGGATTTTGAATTAGGATTTTTCACTCATGGTTCATACTGCACAGTAAATTTTCCTTATTAATGGTGAGTCATGGGAGGTCTCATCGAAGGTACACTTCCCCTTTTTGGTATGATCAAGCATTAAGTAACAATAACTACCAGGTCATCATGCCTTAATTGCAGGATTTTTTGAATAATCAAAAATCATGCGATGGTCATGTCGCAATATGATTCGCTCCCCCCCGGCTTAAATGTGACAGTCATCCTCGGCCGTCAAAAGTCATGTTAAGTTGCCATAATTACCAAATAAAGCGAATTCAATAGTAGCTTTTGATGAGTACCTGGGTAACGTGGAGAGAAGTCATGGGTGGCGCGACGTGCGAACCAAGATCCAACAGCGATACGCGCGAACTTAATTCTGATGACGAGGATCAATGTGATGCCTGCTATTTATTACAATAAAATATCTCATTCATTTCTTAAAAGTCATCGGTTTTTACAGGTGTAACAGCCAAGATGACTAATATATATATTATTTTGATTTCTATCAGAAAATAAAGAAGAAAAAATCATGTAAAAACACTTATCACAAGGTATGCTTGGAAATAACAGATGTTGTTACAGAGTGTGTAACAACTGCCACAAGGTGGTTTTCAACTGCTACAAAAAAAGTGTCTGTCTGTACCCAGGAAAGGTTTTCACAGCTAGATTTATTATTATTATTATTATTATTAATGAGTTTGAAGGTGTAACATCTGCCAACTGTAGTTTATTTTCAGTTGTTACATTTATTGGAAAAATTAGAATTTCTGCAACAAAGGGGGCCTTTCCCCTGTTCCTGTAATCTGAAGATCTGAATTTGTGACAATGTTGATGAATGAATCCCTTGAAGCAGGTTTGTGATATGACTGAAGACGGTGCCCATTTGCAAGCAATGGTGTCCTTTCAATGTCAATGGTCACCAAATTTATAGTCCCATTGTCAAAGACTACATCTACCTCATAGGACCTAGCCATCTGGTGCTGAGCTTACCCTTGAAGTCTTTAAATCTTGAGTCATATAAGAGAGCCCAATCTCCTTTTTGGAACTTCTTCTTATTGATGAATCTGTCATGCCAATTAGCTCTCTGCTACTGGATAATATCTATTTGCTGGATAGCAGCTAACAGTTTCTCCTCCAATTCATTGAGTTGGTTCAATCTTTGCTTTTGTGCTGTAGCCAAATCCAAATTGACCTGCAATGTTGTTCTTAGTGTCTTGATTTAAAATTCAATGGGGAATAAATGGTTTTTACCGTACACAAGTTCATATGGTGAGAATCTAGTGGTATTCCTCCATGTAGTCCTATATGCCCACAACACTTCTGGAAGTTTATATGCCCAATTTCTTCAGTGACTGGCCACAATCTTAGTAAGGCTCCCCTCAATGACTTTGTTAGTGCTTTCCATTTGGCCATTTTCTTGTGGATGATAAGGTGGTATGATTCTATGATGGATTTTATATTTTTCAACCAACTCCTGGATCTTATGGTATGTAAATTGGGGCCCTCCGTCTGTGACTATCTCCCTAGGTATGCCAAATCAGACAAAGATGTCTTCAAACAAAAAGTTTGAGATAGCCTGCTCCGTGGCTCTGGTTAGTGCCTTTGCCTCAACCCATTTTCTGGCATAGTCAGTGCAGACCAAGATGTAAGTTTTCTGTCTAGATGAGGGATTAATTTGTCCCACAAAATCTAGATCCCACTTCTTAAAAGGTTCTAAGACGATTTGGGGCTGTAACACCATCTCATCTGATTGCAGTAGTTGGCCCATCCTTTGACAACTATCACATCCCTTCACAAACTTCATGGCATCCTGAAATATTGTTGGCCAATAATACCCTATTGAAAGGAATTTGCATCCTATATGTTTGTCTGCGAAGTGCCCTCCACTAGGTTCTTTGTGATAGGCTTTAAGGATGTCAAAGACCTCATCTTATCTAACACAACGTCTGATCTAGAAATCTGGTCCAGTGTGATAGAGTTTCCCATCTATCCAAGTATATGTATCACTTTGTTGTGTGATCTTTCTTTTCTCCTTGGAGGACAGATACTGTGGAAACTTCCCTGCAGTAAGATAATCGGTTATATTTGCATACCAAGGTGAGTAAGTAGAAATAGCAAAAAGATATTCATCTGGGAAAGAATCCTCAATAGGAATGCAATTGTCATCAATAGTTAACCTATAAATAAAATCAGCTACTACATTATCTTTTCTAGGTTTATCGACAATTGTGATATCAAATTCTTGTAACAACAATAGCCAGCATGTAATCCTACCATTGGTAATTAGCTTATTCATTAAAAAACGAATGACAGAATGGTCAATGTGCACAAATAATTGATACTTGGTGATATAATGTTAGAATTTATTGATGGCATTTACGGTTGCTAAGAACTCCTCGATCACTGTGTAGTTGAGCTCATTTGGGGTTAGATTTTTGCTTATGTAGTAAATAGCATAAGGTTTCTTATCCTCCAATTGGCCCAAAACAACACCTACAGCAATATCAGATGCATCTGTAGCTATGTGAAACAACATTTCCCAATTAGGTCCTCGCAAGAATGGAGCCTATGATACACAACATTTCACTTTTAAAAAGGCCTGCTCACACTTCCTTGTCCACAAAAAGTTGACATCCTTCATGAGTAAGGAAAATAATGTAGATGCAATTTTTGAAAAAAAATCTATAAATTTCCTGTAGTACCCTGCATGTCCCAAGAAACTACGTACCTCTTTTTGCAATTTGGGGGTTGGGATTTTCAAAATTACCTCTATTTTTGCAGGGTCTACCTTGATTCCTTCAGCAAAAATGTAGTGTCCAAGCACGATCCCTTCAGTCATCATCATGTGACGTTTTTCAGTGCTCAAAGCAACATTAGTCTATACGCGGCATTATAGCACTTTTTCCAAATTAACTAATTTTGTTTCAAAAGCATCTCCATAAGGTGTAAAATCGTCCATGAGGATTTCAAGACAGTCATTCAATAAGTCAGAAACAATTCCCAGTATTTCCCTTTGAAAGGTTGCTGGTGCATTACAGAGTCTAAAAGGGAGTACCTTGTATGCGAAGGTTCCCCAAGGGCAAGTAAAGGTTGTTTTATCCTGATCCTCCGGGGCAGTCTGTATCTTATTATAGCCACTAAATCCTTCCAAGAATGAAAATAATTTCTTTTCAGAAAGGGTATCAAGGACCTGATCTATAAATGGTAGGGGAAAATGGTCCTTTTGAGTGGCTTTATTGAGTTCTCTGTAATCTACACAAACTCTCCACTTGCCATTCTTTTTAGGAACGATGACAAGTGGCGACACCCACTAACTGTCAGATATTGGGTAAATAAAATTAGCACTCAGGAATTTCTGTAGTTCTTCCTTTACCACCTCCTTCAGTGCAGGGTTCATGCGGCGCTGTGGTTGTCTAACTGGTTTGCAGCCATCCTTCAAATAAATTTGGTGAGTGCATAGGTTAGGGTGGATCCCTTTCATATCTATATAGTCACATGCAAATGCCTTTTTGTATTTCTGTAACAGCTGTAAAAACCGTTGGTTTTTCTCAGTAGTCAAGTTGAGGTTAGTATTCAAGGACTTTCCAGGTTCTATCTCAATCGGACTACTGTCAATATTAGGAGCGGTTCTCATCTGTTCAAAATCTATATCTTCCACCTCTTCTTCCTCATTCGCATTTTTAGCAGAAGCGACAGAAAGTGAATTACTAATAAAACCATTAATGACATCATCTTTTATCTCATCCTTGAAATAATGGGCTTTCCCAAGAGTGAGGATTGGCAGGGAAAGATTTGACTCAGGCTCAAACTCATCCCACCAAGGGTTGTACACATCCATATTTGGTTTTGGGGGGTAAAGGTTAAGGTTCTTTATTTCTTGGCCATCTGAGATCACCATAGATCCCGATCTTCAGCCTATAAATGCATCTGCAGTGGCTAGCCAAGGTCTCCCTAGGATCAAAGGATGTCCCTCCAAATTGGATTTGGGATGCAAGATAAGAAATTCAATTGGATACCTCTAGGAAGCTATTGTAATCACGATATCCTCCAACACAGGACCTGTCCTCCAATTCAAGTACAATAGGAGTATGTCTAAGTCCCTATAGCCCGAGAGTGGTAAAGAGGTCCTTTGTCATTACATTAATGGCAGCCCAAAGATCGATCAATGTGTTAGCTATGGGTTAATCATTAATGTAGACAGTGACCGTAGGATTTCGTGGATCATTATACTTAGTTAGGAGAGGCTGAACAGACATTAATTCAGATAATTTCCCCATCACATGTATGGTGGCAGGGTCTTTAGGCTTCCTCTTAGGTTTCTTGATGCAAAAATATCTCACTATTTTAGAATAAATAGGTACTTCCTTAAGGGCTTATAGCAGAGGAACTTGTACATGAAAATTTTCCAACTCCCTAAGGAAATCAGATTCGGGTTGTGAAGTCATCCCAGGTTCAGCCAATCTTTGAGGATATGGAGGGTCTTGAGTTATGACAGTTGAATCGGCTGTTACAGGTGTATCAACCTTTCCTGAGTTGGTTGTTACAGTAGTAACAATCCTTCACAGGTTGGCTGTTATAGATGTAACAACTTCCTCTATATCGGTTGTTGTAGGCACAATAGCCATCTCAGAGCCTTCGACATCTCTTCTGGATGGTTCACATTCCTCCTCCGTAATGATAGGGGAGTGACTTGGTTTAATTACCTTACTCGATCGCAATTATTTTTCATTAAGTCCCACGGGGGTAATAAGGTAGGTTTGGAAGGTATTCAGAGCCTCTATGCTCTAAGCTACTTTATTGTTCGGGTTTGGGTTAGGTTGCACAGGTAGTTGAGGTCGCACAAGTGGTGGAGGAGCAAGAATTTGGAAAGGAGGTAACTGCAGCTGTTGTTGCATGGGTAATCCAGGAAAAGGTGAGTTCTGAGCATTTCCTCTCCAGTTCTGGTTCCAAGGATATGGTTGAGATTGAGGATATTAAAGAGAGGGAGATGGAGACCACTAGTTCCAGGGTGAAAGAAATTGTGCTGAAGGAGGAGTAGGATATTTCCATGGATATTTATGAGTATTATATGCATTGTTCCATGAATTGAAAGAGGAAAAATCTTGAGACATACCTCGAGGTCATGGTTTCCATGGCCTCCTTGGTGCGATGAAATAAGAGAATTATACTTCCTCGCTTGACTCTCTGAGTACTGCCTTCAGTCTAGGAAGCTCCAAACATTGTCCTGTCAAATGTTCTAGCTCACAAATATTACACAAGCTAATGTTGTTCAATTCGCATTCCCTCAAAGGATGTTTCTTCTGGAAATTCGGACAAAACACAGCCATAGGTGTGTCAGCTTCTGCTTGTGTCTTCTTGATCTGCGTTGTCATTATCTGGGCAGAGAGAGTATTGAGGATATCAGTCTTGAAATTTTCAAACAAATTCCCGATTTCTGCTCTGGTTACTCCCCCTCCTGCAGATTTTTGTATCCGAGCAGAGGCATCTCGAACTGTGCTCCTCCCCTTAGATGATCCTCTAGAGCATCTTAGACAAAGCTTTACAATTTTAGCGAATGGTTCTTGTGATATATCCCCCTTCCCTAATAGGTTCAGGGTATCAAGGCAGTCATCCCTCATTCCTATGATAAATATAGTCTTCAATATTTCCTAGTCTAAATCGCTATGTTTAGACCTCTGCAGATTATAGTGGAACCTCTCCACATAATATTCCAGGCTTTCATCCTCCTTCTGTGTCATTATAAATATCTCCTCCCTTAAGTCCCTAGTTCTGAAATAGTCTTGGTACTTTGATAAGAACGTCTCCTTCATGTCATTCCATGTTCGAATAGAAGCGGAGCCCAATCCCATGAACCATCTCAAGGCTGCCCCTTTTAAAGTAGCAGGAAATAATTTTAATTTTTGTGCATTTGAGGTATAATCATAACTTCTACATAAGACATCGAACTCAAATAAAAATGTGTCTAGATTTTCCACAGTCATTCCCTAGAAGGATGGTAAGGATGATAGAGGAATATTTTTCATAGGAGCTTCACCTCTGATATCCCTGATTGGGAACTCAAAGGTGGTGATAGTAGCATATGTTTTAGAATTTTTGTCATCATTTTCCCCCATGACTAATCCTTCTAACCCTTTTTGTAGCATACGTCCTTCAAACTATTCTTTTGATGGTCTCATAGATGTGATTAGTGGCTCAGATGTTCTTGGGGTTGGCTATTTCACCGCACTACCTGTATCTGGGTATTGATAAACCATTAGGTGTTCTTCAGTCTCAGGTGTTATATGTTCCCCCTCAGTTTCCCCTTGCCCTCGGCCCTCAAGTTCTGGCTAATAGCTTCCCCCTCTTGCCCCTGAATTAGAGTCTTGGTCTTGGGGGTATGGGTGTTAGCTTTAGAATGATATGTTCTTGAGATGGAGGAATTAGAGGTTTCTACCTTTGCTATGGGAGTAACAACTTTCTGCGGCTATGTTTTCCTTGCATACCTTTGAGAGCTGGACTATTCTTTTTCTGCCTTAGAGATTAGTTCCTAGATGAATGTTTTCCTTTCCAAATCTACACTCCTCCTTTCCTTTTTACGACCCATTTTTCTTGTGAATAATTAGAGTTGGGGTAGTTTTGGTATCTCTATAATTCGTACAGTTTCACACATGGACCCTGTGTGTATTAACTCACACCCTAGGTGTCTCAGTCTTTGATAGTGGTGAGCTCGCCCAGGTATGTTAGGGCGATGCGCAGTTTCTTACCTCTCGTCTTACCACCCAACGACTGAAGAGCTAAAGACATGCTAAACAAAACACCAAAGTGCCCTAAGTGCCCTAGTGATTACAATGGTGAGCCCGCCTAGGTATTTTAGAGCGATGCACAGGTTCTTACCTCTCGTCTTACCGCCTAGCAATTGTAGACTAGGAACACTCTACATCAAACAAACAACTTGGCTAACTATATCGTCAACTACCATCCCCGGCAACGGCGCCAAAATGTAGTTCTGTTTTAATCAATCCTAATTGACCGACATTGCAAAATTTAATTGTCAACCCAGGGTAGGTCTTGCTGTTTCAATGGAGTTTGCACTGTCTGTGCCAATACACTACAACCAAGAATAAGAAAATGCAGAAAACAGTAAAATATGTTGTTGAACCAAATTGTTGAATCAAACCATTCATGTAGACATAAAAAAAAAAAAAAAAAAAAAAACTCTACAAAATTAATCACACTTCGCAACTATCAAAGTAAAGGCGCACCACATAGGAACTAATATCTACTCCAATTGGTTACTACCATTCTGTTGATTAACTTAGTGTAACAACATAATATAAATAGAAACAGCAGTGAATGTAACCCACAATTTGTACAGCAACAACGAGAAACCATAAATCAATTAGCTAAACTAGAATATACACTACCTCTATCATTGTAGTCCTTGCCAAAGAGGAGGGCCCTTCCTCCTCAGCAAGGCGTAGGAATAACACAAAAGTAATTAACGAATCAGCTGAAGAGCAGTAACAACATCACCATGCTGATTAATATTAAAAATAAACTCAAAATTACAGAAGCGGAGTAACATTATTTTTCTATATGTCGTGTTCTTGTACATGAAAGATCAAGTTCCTTTATAGTTATTACATACCCGAAATTAGAAACAGATCAGTCATGAGAATCTCACGATTCTCATGCTGATAAAAAATAAAATTAGTTACAACCTATTTCTAAATACAAATATACAATAGTTAGGATTGCAACCACTTGGGTCTGTTGCTTCCAAAATAAACAATCCCTACTGTTGATAGTTGTTATCTGGAATAGTACCCACATTTGCGAGCTTCAATGCAACAACATCAAGTGAATAACGGTTCGAGATGTCACGGAATCACTGGCGACAACAATTTTTGTGTAACATCAGACTCTTATATCAACGCGTAGTGTAACAACATCCTGTAACAACATCCAATGTATAACAGAAGATTGTAACAACATCTGATGTGTAACAACAACCTGTGACAGCATCCAGGGTGTAACAACGAACTGTTCTACCCTTCTCTATAGTTAATTTGTACTTCATGTCTACTTCATAGCTTTGTTCTCGTGAGCAATCACCTAAAAAGAAGAAGAGCTTCCCAAAGTACTTCTTCAATACTCTCCCAATTAGCCACAAAAATGAATAAAGCATCGTATTATTTAGTAAAATATGCAAAAGTAACATGACAATAGAATAGGTTATAAAGGTGATAAAACAAGAAAATTGATTATGTAAAGTCATAGGCCTGGAGGATAGAAGGGTCAAAACTGGGGAAATAATGTGCAAAAAATAGGTAAAAAACCACACCCAACAAACATTTTGATCCTATATTTAATATCAAGACTTTTATTTCTAATGTGAATCAAATGAGAAAGTTCTTCATTCGTTCTAACCACGCACTTATTGATTGTTATGATTGGGCCAGGAGACATGTACAACTCATCATCATCAAACCAATCAGGAACACTAAGCACTTCCTCAACAACATATGTGGACTCTGAGGATGGTGCCTTCCCCTTATTACTATGTCTATCAAATAATTGTAATTTTTAATTTTATTCCACCATCCTCAACTATAAACATTCAAAGATTTTATTTTGATGAAACATTTTAGATTAATAAAAATTCCAATTTAATGAGTTAGCTCAATTGGAATGAGCATCATTTGGTTGACAGCCATCATGAGGTGACTAGAAAATGGGATATAATATTTTTTTTAATTGAATTGACTTGGATTAGTTGTAGATTAGGAGGCCTAGTTAGTAGTACTAAGCAATTCAATGGTATATTTCAACGAGAAGCCTATCTTTCATGGATCATGATCTTTTCAAATGGATAGTTGAGTTAATTATCACATGAGTTGAAACCATTATGTAATTGAAAGGGGAACATGAAGATGAACAATTTAATCACTGAAACTTAGAGGATTAAACCCTTAACTATTCATTTGGAAGGTTGATTGAGACATCACAACTAAGGGAGTAGTTCAGGAAGAAGAGAAGAAGGGTATTATTCAAGGAAAGGAGGGCATTGACTCTTTTATTATCAAGAATATTAGAAGTATTAAAACACAATATTGTGGATGAAAAATCCTAAATGTCATGTATATTGCACTATAATAATCCATTAGTCCATAAACTCGAAATTGGAGTTACTTAAATCCTTCACTAGGGAAATGTTTATAAATATCTCATCTCCAAGAGTAAAATGGGAGGTTGATTTAACAAATGTTTGTACGTTAGAAAAAATTTCAATGGATGGTAGTTATAATTATAAATCTTATGGAAACTAGTGTTATAACCTATGAAATCTTAATTGGTTTGCCTAGTAGTCATAAGGGATGTACATATTTGAAAATGACTTGGATACCAAGATGTTTAAAATCCACAAAGTTTATATGAGACAAAATATTAGAATGCATCTTCTATATTTTTCCCCTTATTCAGTTTACATGGGTTTTGGTTGAGCCTCTATAAAAAATTCCTTGCATTATAATTTAATCATAACCTCAAACCAGAGTTGGATGAAGAAAGATCACAAATATATGATTCCTTAAAGGGTGTCATCATTCATTCATTCATTCGTACATCCAAAAAATATTTTATCTCATTTTTTTAATCACAAGGTCATTCTAATTTTTTCCAACGGAAAAATCACAACTTTTTATTAAGATAGTCAAAAATTACATGTGCAGGTGCCATGAGGCATCCAACCTTAGTTGAAAATGTGGTACTCAAAAAATCGGGCTCTAAATAAACAAGTGTAGTCATTTTTTATCAGGTTTCTTTCCCTTTTAAAATTTGTAGTTAACAAGGACGTCTTGATCTTAGCCCCCTTCAACTGTTGTGGGCTCATTTCTTGCTGCTAACCTAGTCCTACGACTATGCTACTGCAAGTGGGGCCAAGCATTAACTGCAATAAGAAAGAAATGTTAAATTCATATTTATAGTTATTGTTAAAATTGTTTTATTAATAAAAATAGTTGTAGAGTGTTCTTTACCTACTTCGATAGTGGAGGGAAGCATAATACTTTCGGATGTGGCCATATGTTCCTCCTCTTCTCTTGCCGCATCATGTACATGCAATGGTGTAGAAAAAAGAAATTTTATAATTAATACACCAATTGCATTTAAATATTTTTAATTGTATTCCATACTACATTTTTCTTATAACACATGAAATACCTCCACTATCGAGATGAACATCAGTCTCAAGAGGCACTCCACTGTTAGCAGGCTCATGCATTGTATCTACATTGCTCTCATGCTTTTTACAATCAAGCTCATTAATTTATGGCCAAAAATAATAACCAATAGAATCTACAAGTAATCATTTCTAAATGTTATTCATTGCTTTTATTTTCCTTAATGTTAGTTTGGGTGCTGGAAGACTATGAAGATGCCAAGCTTGTCCTATGTTCACCCACGACTTGATACCCATGCTTGAAAGAAAGCTTTAGGTCTTCCTCTGTGGTAGCCTCTTTGAATTGTGACTGTTATCACCCCAAGAAACACTCCTAGGTTGTATCTCGAAGATGCTCAAGAACATTACAAACTCAAGAAAATGTTGGAAATGGATGAATGGAAGGAATGATGCATATTCAAGCCAGATAACCACTTCTACTATGCTTAACTCCAGACATGGGTGAACACCCCCAGACTGCAAGGCTTTCGACCACCAATTACTCATAGTTTGAGGATTAAGTGAACATGGAGAATACTGACCACACCAGTAGATGCACAAGACCATGTGATGGCCGGCTGCAACCAGTAAAGAGGTTTGCAAATCTATTTCCTAATGCACAGACAGGATGACAGCTCTCTGGCATTAAGTGAATAGAAACTTGCATAACACATTCAATGATACATACTAGACTTCAACACAGAGGTGGGATGACAGCCCCTCTAATGCTAAATATCAAGAGCACATGAACAAATTCATAATAGGCACAGCCTAGAACAGAGTAGAAATGGAAAAGTGAGCAATTAACAGCAAAAGAAGCTTGTATTAGCTGAAAATGAAGACCAGACGCTGCAAGTATCAAAGTAGTTACAATCTCCAGAAGTTGAACCTTACATCAAAACAACAACCATCAACCATCATCCCAGATTACATCTGTGTTCTGGGTATATATAGAGTTTGATTACAAAAATGCTCTGCTGATCTATGCGTGGAGGGGTCATAATTGACCACCAACTGCTTTAACTATCTAGAATGGGTCTCTGTTGCAATCTGCTTGCTTTGGTGAACGGACTTGATCTTCTCTGATATTCTGTTGTCCTTCTCGAACAGGTGGAGTGTAATATAGAAGACATTCCATGACTAATAAATTCTTGTAACTGCTCGAGGCACGTCCTTTTCTTCTCGGCCATACTGTTTCTTGAATGCGGTTGTTAGAGAGGAAATGCACCAGGTACTTGGTAGATGATCATTGTCGTCCTTCAGGTGCACGGCATGACCAGGGCATGTTGAATTCATGAAGGATGTACGAGTGGGCAGAGGATGAATATCAACCGTTGGACCGCACTGATCGATGGCGGGGATCGTTTTACAGAAGGTATGGGGAGATATGGGATCGGGATGGACGAGGGCCGTTGGATTAAACACGGGAAGATCCAACGGTGATCAGGGGTGGAAGCTGTGCGGGGACTTAACGGCCGGGAGTAATGGACGGAAAAGGGAGGTGGACAGTCATGAGCCGTCAGATCTCGGGCAGACAGATCCGACGGTGATCAGGCGGAAGACATGCACGGGAGGTTAACGCGTGGGGACAGGCGAGTAGGAGGTAAGCAATATTGCCCGCACCGCTTACGGGCGTCGGGCGGTAATCATACGCGGGCACACGATCACAATCAACACTCGACACGTGGTGGATGGGACAGGGGAAAAACCGCTTTCCCCGTGAGTTAACGAGTGGGCATCTTACGGGCGTGAGAGGTGCGAATGCCATCATATCGTGCAGCAAACGATCAGACGGTGGAGGAAATAAACAGGGTTTAACGCGCGGGGTCGCATGAACATGGTTCTTCGGGGGCTTAAGGTTGGAAGGGCCATTCCGCAAGGCTTAGAGGAAATACAAAGGAAATGGAACAAAAGAAGGGCAAGCGGGACATGGGAAAAAAGGGAAAAGGTAACCGATGTGGAATCTCTCTGCGCACCATCGAGTGGACCAAGACTACCTCTTACCTTAGGAAATCGTCATTGTATAGTAGAGCTAACACTGGCTCCTTCTGGGGATGAGATCCTTCTTGTGAGGTCTCAAGAACTACAGACCAATGCCTTCATACAAAACAAGCTTAAAACCATTTGCCTAGTATTCCATTGGGCATGGAGTCTAATTAGGCCTACGCTAAAACCTATAAAAGAAAATGCCTACAATCATTAAGGCCTGAGAACCTTAAACATAAATCCTCAAAAACTAGCCATCTACTGGGCCACCAAAGTTATTTCCCCTTAGATTTATTTTATCATCTACCTCAAACAGTTTAGGACATTTGAACTTATCTAGTAGATATGGATCAAATTTCATCCCCTTTCTGTATACTCTCATCCTCGGATGTTCTTCATGGGAGCCTTTGTACACCTGCTGAATAACAATGAATGCAGTGTACTTCTCTGTGTCATCTGTGGCCTGCACAATTAATATAAAAGGTGTACCAATGTGTTCATGTGTGGAGGACACAAAGACATCATTTGCTTCTACATCTTGCTTAGAACAGCCTGCATCCAAGGAGGAGTCCCAAGACTGTGCACCCTCTTCCTCTGTCATCTAACAAGCTTCCTTTTCAATCTGTGTGGAGGCTACCTGAGCAGGTTTCAGAATATCAAGACTGAGGTGATTAGTATCAGCCTTGAGAATGGAGCTATGACCTGCCTCAGTGCCTAGGGGGCAACTATGAGGGATTCTCTTTTGAGCAGACAGAGAAACATAAGATGATGGGGAGCTTTCTTCTCCCTTATTGATCACTGGGTAGGGGACAAAAGCAGGTTGGCTAATTTGCAGATCTGCATAGTCATTGGAAGATGGGCTAGCTTTAGGCTCAGCTTCTTTGAGGATGGGAGGACCTGTTGCTGGTTACTTCTACTGATAAGCTTGTTGTTCTGCAGGTACAACAAACTCATGAGCAGTGCCTCTAGATAATGCTTTCTCATAAGCAGCCCTGGTTAAAAAAGGAGCACAGCCCTTATCTTCCAAACCATGAACCTCCTCCTCTTCTTCAGACTGCTCTTCCTCCATGACTACACTCTGAAAAAGGGTTTTCACCCTTTGATCTTTGTTTGCATTTTTGCTTCTCTGCAAAATCTGCAACTGTTCCTTTTCTCCTTTATATGGATTTGAAATTGAAAGAGTAAAGGTATTAGGAGCTCCTGCTTCCTATCTTCTCCTTTCAACTTCTCCTTCGAGCCTCTCTGCAGCTAAAATGTTCGATTCTACTTCAAAGGCTGCCTCTTGCATATTAGCCAAAGAAGCACATCTTCTTTCTCTTAACAGCAGGCAGAACTGAGAATCGAAGGCATTGGCATAAGTGATCATAGCAGAAGTAGGGGTAGGTTTTACTTCAGCTGGTATTCTGTTGTACATATGGCTGAATCTGATGTTGAAATCAGACAGCAGTTCACCATTCTCCCTCTGCAAGTTCCCAAATTTAGTGTGATATTAGAGCAGATCTTTCTTAGCCCCCTAGTGCTTTAGGAACACGTCATCTAAGGCCTCAATGTTTGCTATAGACCTAGGGGCTAATTCTCTGAACCATTTTCTAGCTTCTCCCTCTAGGCTTGGACAAAAACCCTCATCCACACATCCTCTTCATTGATATCCAGGTTGTCAGCATAGCTATGAAAGGACTCAAGGTGCTCTTCAGCTGTTACTTCTTTTGTACCAATAAACTTAGGCATATATTCTTGATAATCTCCTGTGGGCATGGCATTTAAAGGGACAGGCAAGACCAAGGGCCCATACCTAGTAGCAACGATTCTTTCTATCTTTGTAGGAGCTTGCTGGCCTACCATGACTAAGGTAGGTGGAAGGATACTGGTAGACTGAGTGATATGGATCAATGAAATGAATAGCAGAGACAGAGGAATATGATGGACAGTGTGGGATGCTTTCTTTGGACTGAGATCTGAAAGGGAAATGAATGAATAGGAGCTTTATGAATCTTTGAAGGTGATTTTTCACTAGCAGAGATACATGGGACCTTTAGGCTTACCTGATCCTCATGCTCCTTTCTGCAAAATTTTCTTCTGCTTAACGATCTTCTCAGGGTCAGGCACTGGTTCAGCTGGTGATGTCTGAGGATTTCCTTGAGCATGTCTCACAAACTGAGCCAGGACTATGATGTGGAGTCGCCAAAGGTTGGTCTTCCTCCAATGGAGTTGCCAGATAGATGATTACAACTAGAAATGTGCTCAGACTTTGTCTATCACCAAAATCTGGAAATATGTCATTCTCCCAGGGAAGCTGAGCTTCAATCTCCGGTCCCCGGCAGTGGCGCCAATTAATGTTATCACCCCAAGAAACTCTCCTAGGTTGTATCTCGGAGATGCTCGGGAACATTACAAACTCAACAAAATGTTGGAAATGGATGAATGGAAGGAATGATGCATATTCAAGCCAGATAACCACTTCTACTATGCTTAACTCCAGACATGGGTGAACACCCCCAGACTACAAGGCTTTAGACCACCAATTACTCACAGTTTGAGGATTAAGTGAACATGAAGAATACTGACCACACCAGCAGATGCACAAGACCATGTGATGGCCGGCTGCAACCAGTAAAAAGGTCTGCAAATCTATTTCCTAATGCACATACAGGATGATAGCTCTCTAGCATTAAGTGAACAAAAACCTGCATAACACATTCAATGATACATACTAGACTTCAACACAGAGGTGGGATGACAACCACTCTAATGCTAAATATCAAGAGCACATGAACAAATGCATAACAAGCACAGCCTAGAACAGAGTAGAAATGGAAAAGTGAGCAATTAACAGCAAAAGAAGCTTGTATTAGCTGAAAATGAAGACCAAACACTGCAAGTATCAAAGTAGTTACAGTCTCCAGAAGTTGAACCTTAAATCAAAACAAAAACCATCAACCATCATCCCATATTACATCTATGTTCTGGGTATATATAGAGTTTGATTACAAAAATGCTCTGTTGATCTATGGGTGGAGGGGTCATAATTGACCACCAACCACTTTAACTATCTAGAATGGGTCTCTGCTGCAATCTGCTTGCTTTGGTGAACGGACTTGATCTTCTCTGATATTCTGTTGTCCTTCTCGAACAGGTGGAGTGTAATATAGAAGACATTCCATGACTGATAAATGCTTGTAATTGCTCGAGGCACATCAATTTCTTCTCGGCCATACTGTTTCTTGAATGTAGTTGTTGGAGAGGAAATGCACCAGGTACTTGGTAGATGATCACTGTTGTCCTTCAGGTGCATGGCATGACCAGGGCATGTTGACTTCATGGAGGATGTATGAGTGGGCGGAGGACGAACATCAATCGTTGGATCGCAATGATCGATGGCGGGGATCGTTTTGCAGAAGGTATGGGGAGATATGGGATCGGGATGGACGAGGGCCGTTGGATTAAACACGGGAAGATCCAACTGTGATCGGGGGCGGAAGTTGCGCGGGGACTTAACGGCCGGGAGTAATGGACAGAAACGGGAGGTGGACAGTCGTGAGCCGTCGGATCTCGGGTGGACAGATTCAACGGTGATCGGGTGGAAGACATGCACGGGGGGTTAACGCGCGGGGAAAGGCGAGTAGGCGATAAGCGGTATTTCCCACACCGTTTACGGGGGTCAAGCGGTAATCATACGCGGGCGTGCGATCACAATCAGCGCTTGAAACATGGTGGATGGGACAAGGGAAAAACCGCTTTCCCCGCAAGTTAATGAGTGGGCATCTTACGGGCGCGGGAGGTGCAAATGCTGTCGGATCGCTCGGCAAATGATCGGACGGCGGGGGAAATAAATGGGGTTTAACGCGTGGGGTCGCATGAAAATGGTTCTTCGGGGGCTTAAGGTTGGAAGGGCCATTCCGCAGGGCGTAGAGGAAATACAGAGGAAATGGAACAGAAGAAGGACAAGCGGGACATGGGAAAAAAGGGAAAAGGTAACCGATGTGGAATGTGCACCATCGAGCGGACCAAGACTGCCTCTAACCTTAGGAAATCGTCATTGTATAGTAGAGCTAACAGTGACCCCTGCAATTTTGCATGAGAACATGAATTTTTCTTCTTTTGTGACATTAAATTAAAATTGTTAAGAATTTACAATTTGGATGCAATGTTTTTTATATTCTTACAATTTTTGCAGCTAGTTTTGAGTAACCACCTAGGCCAAGATGATGCTAACCATATTTAATTATTCTAGCCATCATGGCTTTGGATGTATCTGGGAGCCTATATTTAAAATATTGAAAAAATTAATTAGATGTTGCAATGATGATAATGCATCATAATTACATTATTAAAAGTAAATCATATATTCCTAGTCCGAGTGGTGTCTTCCATGCTTTTTGCAGTGCCTTATCGTTTGCATCTGCCATAAGTGCTTTCCACTCCATCTCTAGAATAACTAGAGGGAACGCATGTAACCTTATCCTTTCCAAATGAGACCTATACTAGTCCCACAAATATTTTAAATGTAAGCATGCCTTGGAGGTAACTCTAGTTTTGTTGAAGGTACCCTCACCGAATAGGTGAACCATCATGGTCATAAGTTCATCTTTCAACTTGGAACTTTGGGATTTCTAGTTTGTGTGAATGGTGGGCCCAAATATTTCCAAGGTTAGGTCATACAAATGCCTATATAATACATCATTTCCTGCAAAATGATATTATCATTAGTTTAAAATTATCACAGACTATACGTTAATTTCAATTAGATTGTACTTAATATTTAAAACACTTCTTAAATACTTGGAATTTTCTCTATTTTCATGGGGACATTGTCATCATCTACCAAAAATGTAATTGGTAGTTTTCCCGTGCTAGTAACACGAGAAGATCCAGGAAATATCACTTCAAATTGTGTAATGATATCATGTTATGCATACACAACATCATTTTTAGATACTGACATATTTTGTTCAAGAGGTGAAAATCCTACCGTGTGTGGTTGAGCGGGTCTACCGGTCTCAATGACTAGTGTGTCACTCACAGGAAGAGCATCGACATTGCTACCAATCTTGTCCCCCATAATTGTAGCATGAGAATTGTACTCCACCAAAAACTCCTGTAAAATAAGGATTTTTTTATAAAGGATGAGATAATTAAAATCATAAACAAATAAATGGGACAATTAAATGAGTTTCTCACCCCATACTAACAAATCTGGCGTCAAGGTTTTGATTTTTCCTTTTATCTCTTCTATCTGATGCACAATCAGAACTAAAGAACTGGATTTCTTGTTTTCTTTCATTTGAAGCCTCTTTATTGTTTGGATTGGATTGACAGACATAAAAATTTCTTCTTTAGTAAGATCTTCCTCGGGAGCATCTGCGGACTACTCTAAGGTTGGTGCCTTCCCCTTATCACCCTGTTTATCAAATAAGTGTAATTTGCAATTCATCCACAATTAATCATCATTATATTAATAAGAAAACCACTACTGACATATGTCTAAATTTATATAGAAACTTCACATAATATCATGGCCAAAATAAAAGGTTATAAATTTATAAAAGCATCATCATCTTGGAAGGCTCTTGGAAGAAGAATTATGACAGGATCAATATATATTCCATATTTTATAGAAACAATGCTTTGAAAATGATGAAGGAATGCATTTGCTCAAGTTGGTCATATGCACAGTGAATCTTTCATTTAGTTACATGATGCCTAAAAATATGAATTTGACTTGCTCTATAATGGATAAACGGCTACTCTAGAATAAATCTCATGGTTATATTATTTTATGTACAACTACATTAATGTTTTCCCATTGTGAGATTGGTGTCCTTTGACCTTGATCAACCTACCACAGTATTATAACCATGACGTATTAAAATGTTTCCTCAACTGATAAGATGCTTGACAATATATTGTAGTAAATGGCAATCATAACATATAATAGACATTTCTTATAAGTTGGGTAAAATTGAATACATACCGCTCCCATAATAGCAATATTTGTATCTATTCTATTCAAATTGTAATCTATCATAAACTCTTCCCTTGTAGCTACTGATTTAATGGAACATATGAATACATGGTTTCCTTCACGCCCCTCGAATATGCAATTGGGTTTCTTATTTATGGTCACGGGTCGTGTACTATTTAAAACCCTGCAATATTCCTTGTTGCTTTTGGCCTTCTACCAATATACATAGTTTCACCTTTATTTTAATCATTGCCTTTTAGTTGTATATAATTTGTGTCCACTCCATATATTTGCATACTTTTGGTATATTGGACTAGTCATACCCAATCATTGTATTTGTAACAAGATATTACATACTCTATCAATTCAGTTAATCCTTTGTAACATACCTTTATGCCATTCATGGAAAATAGCCCCAAACCATGTAATGATGATGGGGCAATGCAATATATCCTTTCACTGACCAAAAAAAAAATGCTTATTTCAGGAAGATCCTTGGGTGCCCATTGTTTCACTAGAGGTTTGTATCTCAAGGGCACCTTGATTACATCTACGCTCTCATTATCATAATAAAATGACCCCCCTTTAGCAAGAAAAAAAACCATGCATCTATGGAATTTTATTATAATCCTTTCACCTCTAGTTGATCTTTGCTTGTTAGACGACACAATAGATGTTTGGTAAATTTATTCTATCCTACCTAAACTTCCATCACTTGATGAAGATAGATATGAAAAATACCTGTTTGGTTGAAAGTACTATAACACTCCATCTAATGAGAGAAATTGTTAACGAGTGTCATAAGGGATTTTGAGAAACGTCTTGATGAAACCACAAGAACATTATAATAGTACAAGTGAATTAGAATAAAATTCTCTATGTTTAACCTTACATAACTCCTCCCTCTAACTGCATCACAATAAACATTTTCATAATATGTCACAGTAGCCATATCCTTGACTAGATCAATAATGAGATGTCCTCTATCCAAAACTAGAACTACTTTGGGTGCATTATCCTAATTCATGTCCTTAGTACAAACTTCTCCATTACACATAACCACCCCATGATGTTAAGTAATGGAAAATCGAGAACAATCCACCATTAAGTGGACCATCGCATGGCATCTAGAACAACAAATGACACATCCATATAGTTAAGAATATGAGTATATGAAATAACATCACTAACAATTTGGATTGATTCATATAAACCACACTTAACATTGATATCAACTAGAATCTGGGCCATTAACCACAAGTTATTCTCTACATACCCATCATCACCTATAATATAGGATCTAATTTCATATCCTATGGCTTTAATGCCTACATTATTCCAAAGTTCAAGTGGGATACTGGGAAAATTTACCAAAATGAAAACATTACATGATTTATACGTCTCCACACATAAAAAAAAAAAAAAGGTGTCATAGTATAAGCCCAAGAAAACAATGATTCATTAACCATGTTTGGGCCAATATGTTCCATGCTCCCTCCTTATACCAAAGGATAAAACCATGCCATCCTCAACATGAAATGACTAATGATGTTATACATGAGAAAAGGAAACAAAATTATTGCATACACAAAGACAAATGACCTATACTAACGCATCAATTGAAGAACTTACTGACTAATGTTTTGTTGAGAAATTCCTCAACTTGATAAAGAGAAATGTCCTTTCCTACCACAAGAGAAATACTATTCCCATGGGATTTGATGGGCCTTGTCCTATACCAATGACTATTGTGGCTTGGTTTTGGAATAGGTAATGAACCTCTATGTTCCTCAATCCCTAATCCCACTCCAATGGAGGGAAAAGATGAAGAGTTACAAATGTAGGGTTTGACCCACCCTTCATTGGGATAGTGTTAAATGTCATGTTATGGACACCAATACTTGGCACAAAAAAATTCACATTAAGTGCCACATGAGAGGTCTCAGGCCTATTATTAATCTCAAATGATAGTGGATGTAGGCTGCCAAATCCATGAGTGGAAATGTTAGGAATAGTTAGTGAATACTTACTCATCTCTATCATGTCACCATGATATAACCCTGTATCATTGTTAGAGTGATTTTTTGAGATTTGCAGCTACATAATTATGATAAGTATCTATAATAAAATATGATCCTTGGAGAGATATTCATCCAAGTATCCTATTAGCTAGACATCTTATTAGTTAGAGATTCATCCAAGTATTTTGTTGTTCGTATCTACTTGTAGCTTTATCCTGTGTATATGAATATTTCCTTTCTATCACGTTTTCTTCTTGTAGATCTAATTTTCAACTTGTGTTTTCATAATGATCAAGTAATTTCTAGAGATAGTTATGCATGTTGATTTTACATGATAATAAGCATATTTGTTAACAAATTTGGAAAATATATGCAAGTTAGGTGGGAGTATTTATGGATATAATAAATATGTTGTAATAAGTAATTTTAAATATATTATATGTTGGGAATAATGTGCTAAGTGCTAGAAAATAAATTCCCTTGAAGTACATTCATTTGATTTTTGTTTTCTTAGGTTTCCTTATGTATCTAGTTGGATAGAAGTGAAATATATATTACTATAAGTCATACTTTAGCTTCAGCAATAAGGTTTAAATTTGATGAGAAATAGATCTGGAAAATATCAAGGTTGAGGTGAAATTTTTGAGTTTATATTTCAAGGTGACTTCTAAGAAATTCAAGAAAAAGTTAGTATAAATCAATCCATGTCATAATGATGTATTAAAACATAATTAGGTGATACATCCCTTATGAGAAAGAAATACAAATGCTTTTAAATATTCATGAAAATGCATTCATATGTATGGTCCTACATAATAAAAATGCATAATCGAGTCTCCTTCTATCTCTTTGTTATGCATGTTGATTTCTAACAATTGGATACAACCTGGAGAAGGAAAAAAAATAAGGTATAAACCATGAAGATAATTTTTCATCCTCAACTTAATACATTGTCATTTTGTTTTAGTTCTCAAAGAAAACATTTAGGTGCTAAGTCCACTAAATGGATTTTTTTTTAAGACACGGATAGAGTTTATATGGATCAACCATAATGTTTTATTACTAAAGGTAAAAAGCATAGGTTTTCAAGTTAGTGAAAAAATTATATGGATTAAAGTAAGACCCAAACATGGTATAAGAAGCTTGATCAATGCCTTAGGTCCAACAATTTGAAAAGGAGTAATTCAAATCCATACTTCTATATTAAAAAAAAAAAAATGAAATCAATACCATGATCCTTATTACATAGGCCAATTAGTAATTCAAATCCATGATTTTATATTAAAAGGAGTAATTCAAATCCATACTTATATATTAGATAAAAAAAAAAATATATGAAAACAATACCATGATCTTTATTACTCTTTCTATGCAAATCTTTAAAAACAAAGAAAAAAAAATTCCTTTATAAATTAGCTTACAAAACCATATAAATGAAATCACAAGGTGATCCTAGTCGGAAAATGGGGTTGTCAATGAGCATTGGGGTTTTCATCCTCTGTAGAGATAACCCATATGTGGCTACTGTTGAATACAATTTTGTCACAAATACAGAAGGAGTGCCATGGTTTAGGGCTGATGAGTACGGTCCTATCCATGGAGACATTTTTCTTATTAGCTTCGGTCTTACCAGTGAAGATTTGGTTTCCTCTCCCTTCTCTAAGCCTACTTTTAGCTCTGCGGAGGCCCCTCCAATTGGGATCAATGGAAAATCAACAAGGTTGTACAAGGGAAGCTTTAATGTTTATATTCTCCAAACCTTAGATACATCATGAAGCAAAATTTGTTTTACAAAAGCACTAAGAATCCAAGACTGCTGTAGATTGGTGCTAGATATTATATAGGACTAAGACAACCTTTTGTGCTTGGGTTTTAGCTTTATGATTCAGGTGCACAATCATGCAACGTTTTTATGGTATATAATAAGCTTTCTACCCAATCACAACAAATTACTCTACCATTCAAGTATCGTTGTCATAAAAGATCAAGCCATACAAATTTGTTGCCATACTATATCAACAACATGCAAGATTATGTTATCTATGTTGAACTCGTTCTATAATGGATCTAAGTCTCAAAATAATAAACTAATCAGATATAGGTATTGTGCACAGTATATCAAAATTATTCCATCATTGACTTTAATTCACACCCTACAACCATTCCGACTTTTTCTTATCACACTTTGAATTATCTCCTTTTGTGCAATCACATGTTTCCATATCATTGAACCATAGGACCAAAGTCATATACGACACAGTTTCATTATTTTATTATACATAGGAAGTGGATTTGAGTATATGTCTCTATCGTGTGTCTCAAATTTATTTTAATAAGGTTAACGATTTTTTTTAAATCAAAACGCCAAGAAAACATAGATCAAGAGATCAAAGTTTCTTGTAGAAGCTATAGGTAATGGCCAAGCATCATGAATTGCAGTTGTTAATGTTTACATAAAACTAAATATTCATGCGATATATTTTTAAGAGATCTGCTTCCTCCATAGATGCATTTTAGATGAATCCAAGGAACCCCAAAGAAATTACATAGAAAGCTTGTTTTTGCTTTAGGGCATAAATGGTCTTAATTGTGCCTAGATTAGTATTGTGACAATTTTTTAAAACCCTAGATTTGCAGGGGTTCAAGAAGGAATGTGGAATTACCATTGCTTAACCTTGATGCCTGAATTTTCCAGCTGCTATGGATTCTTGAAGGAGTCTGCATGGGGAAGGGAACACCAAATCAAATGTAGGGAGGAACCATCGAGAATTTCTCAGGTCGGTCTGCAAGTGTTGAATGTAGGGAGGAACCACTGAGAAACACTCAAGCGAACACCAAATGGAATGTAGGGAGGAGCCACCGAGAAACCCTTAGGTCTGCAAGAATCAAATGCAGGGAGGCACTACCAAGAAACACTTAAGGGAACATTAAATCAAATGTAGGGAGTGGATCCACCAAGAAACCCTTAGGTCTGTTGCAAGAATTGAATATAGGGAGCGGAGACACTGAGAAACCCTCAAGTCTGCTGCAAAAATCAAATGTAGGGAGTGGAGCCACAAAGAAACCCTTAGGTCTGCTACAAGAATCGAATGTATAAGGGAGCAAAGCCACTGAGAAAAGTCATGGTCTATAATCTACAAGAATCAAATGTATCGAATGTATAAGGGAGTAGAGCCACCAAGAAAACTCACAATTTATAATCTACAAGAATTGAATGTATAAGGGAGCAGAGACACTGAGAAAACTCAAGGTCTATAATATATGCAATGACATGTCAAAACCATATGCAATGACATGCCAAAAACATATATTGAGACGAGCTAGGAACAAATAAATAAATCATTTAATAATATAATAATTAATATAATACAATTTTGATTTAATAATATAGTAATTAATATAATAAGGTTTTTATTAATAATATAATAATTAATATACTCAGTGGAGCTTCTTCGTCTTTCGACCATGGAGATTTGGGGGTTGTTACTCAAAGAACTACCCTCCATGTGAGTCCTCACGCAGGGGGTGGTTCGCTCTCAGCTTCCATAGGGAGGAGTACACAAACCGGATTCTCTCGAGGTTCAGGAACATTGAATATGCACCGGTTCTGTTGAAAAGATGGGATCCCTTATTTGACCCTTAAAGGGAACAACTTGGTGCTGGGTCGATATGGGTTCGATTACTTGGGCTGCCTATGCAATTTTGGTCTCCGGATGTCATCAAGCGGATCGGGAATGCACTAGGAACCTATTTGGAGCATGACCGGACCTATGAATCAACTGGAAATATGACGACGACATGCATTCTGTTTCACTTGGATACATGGGAAGGTCTGGAGGAGAAGATCACCCTCCATTGGAAGGATTGCTCACACAGGCAAAACCTGGATTATTAAGGCATACCCTTCAGGTGCAGAAGATGCCACAAGGTTGGGCATCTATACAAAGATTTCCTGCTTATCTCACCATCTTCTCCCCCCACATCCAAGGGCAAGAAACATCTGCAGTCTGAAGACCCGATCGTGGATGAGTAGCCCTCAGGTTTGGATAGTCCAATGGCAGTGGCTGGGGACACTGTTCAGCCAACATGCTCTGCCCATGTTCCGCCTATCTCCCCGCCCATGACTAGGTCTTGGTCTGCTGTGGCAGCTACTCCATCTTTGGGTACTGATTTTTTCTCTGGAATCTACTGCATCTTCTCCCTGCATGATCACCACTCCCATCACTTGTGCAAATGACCCCCCTCTGACCATCTTCTCCACTACACCACCGGCTATACACACTCCTGGGTTTCGTGATCCCCCTGTTTCCCCATCTATTTTGGGATCCCATTCATACAACCTCTGCCCTCGCCTTCAGGCTCCTCCTAAATCATTGGGATTGGGAATCTCATCCACTAAAGCCGACCCCAAACCCTCCTGGTGGAGGCCCTCCAAGATATCCAAAGCCATCAAGATTGCTAGGGCAGATGTGGCCCAAGGAAAAAAGAACACTATTGAAAGGGTACTTAGAGCACAGGACACCCTTGGAAGTGTTCCCCCATGAAGTGGGTATCCTTTAACTGTAGGGGTTTAGCTAGCCCTTCCAAAAAATTAGCTCTTAAGAGGCTCATGGGTTGTGAGCCTTGTGATATCATTTTTCTACAGGAGACCCTTGGTATGGCCGAGCAGATTGTTAGGACCCTACAAAACATACTGCCTGGATGGAGTTTTCAGGCTTTGGATGTCGTTGGGCGATCCAGGGGTATTGCTCTTGGGGTAAATCCTCGAACCATCAAGATTATCTCTGCTTGGGGTGGTCATGGGTTCCTGGGTATGGATATCTTTTCTGCTGAACTGGGCAGGAATCTCCGAATTATGAATATATATGCACCTAATCATAGCAAACTGGACTTCTGGCATAAGATTCTCGAAAACCCCCTGATTGATCACACTACTATAATGGGTGGAGATCTAAATTTCACCATTGGTCATGAAGAATCTTGGGGCCATCATTCACAGTTGGATCCACTCTCGGATCAGCTGGGATTGCTATTGGAGCAACACCGCCTCATTGATATCCCCATGAACAAAAAGATGCCTACTTGGCACAACAGAAGGACAGGAGATGCAGCACTAGGTAGGAGATTGGATCGGTTTCTCATTCATGAAGACCTGATAAAAACCCTCACAAATTACAGACAGTGGGTGGGATCGGGAGGGATCTCTGACCATTCCCCTATCTATCTAGAATTGGTTGGCTCCTCAAAAAAACCCAGGGCACCCTTTAAGTTTAACTCGACCTAGTTAAAGGATCTTGAATATCTCAGGTTAGTATCAGAATATTGGAGCGATCATCCCCTAACAACTGATCAAGGTTTAGCCGAAGGCTTCTGCCGTAATCTGGTAAACCTTAAAAGATTATCTATTGACTGGGAAAAGGGGAAAAGGGCCAGGGAGGAGCAGACCCTCAATGATATTGAAAGACAGTTGGATTTGCTAACGAATGACCAAGGAAGAGGGTTTACCTCTATTGAAGCTAAACTACACTTAATAGGATTGGAAGCCCAGAAATCCAAGATTTTGTTGGATCGGGAAGAGACATGGAGGCTCAGGAGCATAGCGATATGGCTACAAGTTGGGGATGGAAACACCAAGTTCTTTCATAAATTTTCTAACGAAAAGAGGGCATGAAATACTATTTGGTAGATGCCCATAGAACAAGGGTAGACTACCAATACTTATAATCAGTTGTCTCAGATGGGAAACACATACTTCAAGAAGTTATTCAAAGCACCACCTGGTGCAACACTTGCAGATATTATTCGTATTGCGGGGAACTTCCCTAGATTTGTGGAGCCAGACACTGAGGAGGACCTTATCAAACCAATTACCATGGGGGAACTGGAGGGCACCCTGAAGTGGTTCAAGAAGGATAAAAGTCTGGGGCTGGATGGATGGTCCGTGGAATTCTACCTAACATTTTTCGACATTATTGGCCCAGACCTACTCAAGGTGATTGAAGAATGCCGATCTACAGGTAGAATGTATGAGGCCATAAACTCTACCTACATAGCACTGATCCCCAAATCAGACTCCCCTCTATCTTTCAGCGACTTCTGGCCCATCTCACTCTACAATTGCCTTTATAAGATTATTGCCAATCGTATCAAGCCGATCCTATCTGACAATATATCCTCCGAACAATTTTCTTTTCTCCATAATCGTCAGATACATGAGGCCATAGGCACAGCCCAGGAGGTCCTCCATTCCATCAAACAGAAGAAGCTGAAAGGTGCCATCCTCAAAAT
Source organism: Pinus tabuliformis (assembly GCA_031772625.1). Classification (NCBI taxonomy): domain Eukaryota; kingdom Viridiplantae; phylum Streptophyta; class Pinopsida; order Pinales; family Pinaceae; genus Pinus; species Pinus tabuliformis. The sequence continues at coordinate 954,617,018 of CM062816.1, read as the reverse complement.
AGATCTCTCAAAGGCCTTTGATCATGTCAGTTGGCTTTTCATAAGGATGATTCTTACTCATATGGGCTTCCCTATTCTTTTCATTTGATGGATCATGTGCTGCATCACATCTGTTTCTTTCGGTACCCTAATTAATGGATCGGCCTCCAATTTTTTCCATGCGGAAAGAGGTATCAGACAGGGCTGCCCACTATCCCCGTTACTCTTCCTAATTGTTATGGAAGGTTTAAGTAGGTTGATCTTATTGAAAAAAAGGTCTAGGAGGCTTAAGGGACTCAAGATCATGGATCAATGCACTCTTTCGCACTTGCTATTTGTGGATGATATTTTGATTTTCCTCAATGGTGGCATACAAGACAATAACACTCTCTCTGAGGTGTTGCATTTATTCTACTTTGCGACAAGATGGAAATTAATGGGCCCAAATCCACCATCACCCTATCTACTTGTACCCCTCAGGAAACCTGTCATGCTCACCTTAAATTTCCCTTCCAGAGAACACAGCTAGAGGATGGATTGAAATATCTGGGCTTCAGGATTAAATCTCATGGATACAAAATAGTTGATTGGACTTGGTTAGTCGCCAAGGTGGAAAGAATATTGAACAATTGGAGTCATCGATTACTATCTAGAGCAAGTCATCTGGTGCTCATAAAATCTGTTCTTGAAGCCACCCCAGTCTACTGGATGTCTCTAGCCTAGATTCCTCAAGGTATCTTATCCCAGATACAAAGATTATGCTGTCATTTCTTATGGAGGGGGCACAAGGAAGGGAAACCCTTTGCTTGGGTTAAATGGATCAGAATTGCAATCCCCAAAAAATGGGGGGGTTGGGGCCTCAAGAATCTCTCTGCATTTGCACAGGCACTTGCAGCCAAATTAGGCTGGCTCCTCCTGAAGCACAATAGCCTATGGTCGAAGGTGGTCACCTACAAATATATCTAGCCTCGCTCTATTATGGAATGGATTTGGCTACCTGCTTGGAACAAGCAAGGAATATCAGTGATCTAGAAAGTTGTCATACACACCCTTCCCATTATAAGAAGCGGTCTTACTTGGCGTATTGGCAATGGTTTGGTTGTCCGCATTGGGGCTGACCCATGGACTGGTTGTGGCAACCTATACAACCTTTCATCAGATCTGATAGAATTCCTAAACCACAGAGGTGTGATTTCCATAGCACAGATAGGGGACCATTTGAATACATCCATCTTTCAACAAGCTTGGCTATCTGTTGAAGATCTTGGCATATCGGATCAGTGGAGCAGGACATGGAGGCAATTCACCGATGCCTTAAAGGAATCTCATGTGAGGCTCAGGGACAATGAGGATGAACTGATATGGGCTCCTGCCATGAAGGGGACTTATTCACCTAAAGATGGTTATCCAATCATACATGCTGCCCATAATCCCATCTCATTGGAAAGTTGGTGGTGTTGGCTCTGGAAGTTGAAAGGATCGTCATGCACTTGTCTCCTAATGTGGAACATAATCATGGATAAGACTCCAACAAGAACAAACCTTAGAAAATTTTCCTTCTAGGGTCCATCTTGGTGTGTACTATGTCGCAGGGAGGAGGAAGCAAACAACCACCTGTTCCTATCTTGCACCATCATGCAACAAATCTGGGAACAGGTGCTGCCTATGCTTAATATAAATCAGCGATGGGAGGGAGATAGTATTCTGAATGCCTGGAACAGCTGGTGGATCGAAGCACCCACCATGAAAGCCCGAAATCTCCCTTTAATCATGTGTTGGAATATATGGATATGCAAAAACAACATCATTTTTCACAGCAAACAAATTCGATGGCCTCTCATTATCTCGAAAATATGTAACAGTTACAATGAAATTGTGGATGATGAACAGGCTATCTCGATCTGTACTATCACTCCGGAGGCCATAGATCAAGCTCACCCATGGGCCTACTTTGACGGCTCTGCACAAGACCAAGGGTGTGGAGGGGGCATTTTACTACACTTATCTGAGACACATTTTTTCAGTATTCGCATGGGTTTGGGTGCTGGCACAAACAATTTTGCTGAGCTCCTATCGCTTCAACATCTTTTATACTTTGCATTATACAAAAACTGTCGACATTTACAAGTATTTTGGGACTCTAAGATTGTCATTAATTGGTTCAACTACATTACTACATGCCATTTTCATTCACTCAGGAACATATTAGATGATGCATTGTTGTTAAACTCTCAATTTGATCAGATTTCATGTTCTCATATTTACAAGGAGCGCAACCAACTTGTAGATAATATTTCTAAAGGGGCAACACACCATCCCATAAGGGAATGGGTGATCCGTGAGGAAAGACAGGAGAAGATCTACCAGTTTTACCACAAGCCTTATATTGATCAGGACTTGCAGAGGGTTGATAGGCCCTAACTTATTATAGTTTTATTTTTGAGAACTGAACAGAGACTCACTAATGGTGACTTTTTCACTAAATTTTGCAATTTTGTAAATATATGTATATGCTTACAGACACATGATGGTTCACCCACTTCTGGGTTTTTTGTATAGACTATTACAGACTTTTCTGCTTATTGATGACTTTGGTCACTCGTTTTGCATATGCCAATCAGGAATCTACAACATATAATTTTCCACTATAATGAAAATTACGATTTTTTCCCTGCAAAAAAAATATGGTATTGATTTAATAATATAATTTATAATGTAATTGTTAATTTCAAAAAATAAAATATTATTAAAAAAATAAAATCAACAACTATGTGATAGAAAATAGTGATTAATTTTATTAGTTAATAATTAATTTACAATAATGGTTACATTTAAAAAAAAATCATATAATTTGAATTAATAGAGGTAGACTTTAGTTGATATTTTTTTCAATTGTTATAGGATGTCTTAAATCAGTATCATTAATACACATTCGATCCATATTTTGGTGAGTAGAAGAGAATCTTGAAACAAATAATGTCAATTCATGTCATTCAATACTCAATAAAAGGTGTTAGTTATCCATAAGCATCCATGATTCATAATATGATAATCTTCATGTATTGTCTTGTTATTAGATCTATCAACCTCTACATTTTCTTGCAAGGATCAACATAGTAGCCCCCAAACATATCTCGCAGTTGAGCCCTACAATGCATTCCCCAATCATCCTAAAACTCCTTGAAATTCCTCTGGATGAGCACTTCCCATTATATCACAAGGTTGATTGTCCATGTGACATAGAATAGATGGTGATGGGGTGTACTATTAAGTCACTCTATGATGTGAAGGTGACAGGTTCGAAACTCCGTTGGAAATAATCCAATCATGTTTAGGGTTGGTGTGGCCCAGACTGGGTGCGATCCCCAGGTTATTTTGATGGCTTATATGCCCCTGGGTCACGGTTTCTTAAGCCACATGTCAAGCTTGATGTAATCTATGGAGAACTCAGACCACTTGACAAAAAAAAACAAGGTTGGTTAGTGGACAATCTATCAAGCTTCTTGTGAATGTAGAAATCCTTTACATGAGAAGTCATGTTTACAAATTATATAATGGGAGAGTATCCTTTGCTTAAATGACTCGTTATTGCTTCATGAAAATTTGTATACACATTGGCATAGTGTCGTAAATGTAGGATTATTTATTGGAATGAGTTATGGGGGAGATTTAACATAAGGTATAATTTTTTTATTTTTATTTTTATTTCAAATTGTACTAAGATCCAATAGATTGATACAAGTTGTACTTTGAAACATTTTTCATTTTATGGAGTTGAGAAAATAAAGCATTTATATTCACATGAGTTATATACATGCAATATCACAAGTCATGGCATGATATAATTAAGAATTTTATGCATTTGAAAAAAAAATATTAAGAAAAGATCACAAAATATTTCTTTTAGAAATAGTTTGATGCAACACATCACAAGTTATTCATTTCAAGGATAGTATGAAGCCATTACAATGATATACTCATTAAGAGATCAACACGTTACTTGCAGGAATTGAACATAAGTGGGGACGTGTTGTGATAAAAACACAACCACCCCCATTATTCACTTAATTCTCATTATGGGGACCCTTTGATTGAATATTGGTCATGTCGCTTTTTAATTTTCTGAGTTTGGATTTCTCCAATGAGTTTGGTCTGTTTTTGTCTTCCTATCAAAACTCGTTTGATCTCATTTGGTTGTTTGGTTTGTAAATGGCACCTAATTGAAGATTGGATATTTTTTACTCCCTTGGCCTACTAAAATGTATAAATTGTGCATTATTTTTGTTTCATAAATTTATTTATTTGAAGATAAATAATTTTCAATTGTAAAGATTTTGTTTTTATTCTATACATAGCCCTCGAGACCAAAAATCATTCATAGGATTTAACCCTTAATTAAAAAACAAGTGGTGCACATATTAATATATCGAAGCTTTAATATCAGAGGAATTCATTTGGAATCCCTAATATTCAAATTCCAATCCATAAAGTGGCTCTTTTCAATAATAAAATGAATATAATAAATTGGCCATATAACTTCCGAAACTATATAATAAAGCGGTTGTCATAGGGCCCACATGCCACGTCATTTTTTCCACTCCCACATATCGGAGATAATTCATATCAAAGATTTCTTTTCGAGACACATTTAAAAAAACTCTAATACAACACTCCCTCTGATCTCCAATTTCGATATTCCAATTTGCTGATATTGCGATATTCCAATCCGCAGATATTTTGATATTCCAATCTACCGATATTGTGAAATTCCAATCCACCTATATTGCGATATTCCAATCCTCCGATATTGTGATATTCCAATCCACCGATATGCTCATACAAGTTGCTTCTCTGACTTCTGATATCTTCCAGGCTCCGATATGTCAGACCTGATATGCGTATTAACGATGGTCTAATTGGAATATCATGTCTGCCTGTATATCATAGCTTTTCAATGGTAACAATTTTAAAACCCCCGATGTCAAATCTATGATACAAGGCTTCGATATAATGGACCTGATAAAGTTATTAAAGGTATTTGAATATGATATCGCATCTGCTCCATATTGGAGCTGCCCAATATCGCAAGTTTTATATTATTGCCATTGTTAAAAGTTTCGATGTCCATTTCTCTAATACCTATTAACATATGCCACTTGTCACCTCTTATGGGCCACTATTGTATAAATTTAAAAAGTCATGGTTTATATGGTTTTGGGGCATAAATATAGTTCTTCACATTTTATGGTTTAAGTTTTTTTCTTCGACATTTAAAAAAGAAAAAGATCGTTAAAAAAAAAAACTAATTTTGTTTTATTTTGATAGAGAAGCTTCCATGGCTGAAGAAATCCCAAGTGACGACAATTTGTTTTACTAAACAGAAGATGTTGAAGCAATTGAATTCCACCTATCAGTTTGAAACAAGCTGGACAAACTTATCAGAGAGCAAACTAAATTGGGCATTTTTCTCAACTGTGGCCATCTACATTTGGCCAGAACCCCAACCGAAGGAATCATTTTGTTTCATTTTCTTTTAATTAACTCAGTTGTTGAGAAATAGAGGGGGACTATTAATATTTCCACTATGTATAAATACCCATCTCTGATTGTGAGAAAGGGAGATTTGAATCCGAGAGAAAAGAGGCAGAGTAATACTAGAGCTTATAGCCTATTTGTATAGAAGGATTTAAGACTCATTTTCACTATTGTAGTGAGATCGGATCCATCTGTGCAGACAAGGAATCAATTTAGAGATAACAGAGGACCTGCACTATTGTAATTCTCTGATGTTTTATGTAATTGATTCATTTTTATAATAAGATTTATTTATGTAATCATATGTACAACACTATTGCTTGCTCTATTATTGAAAATAAATTCTTCATATTTCAAATTCATTTATGGAGTATGAGTATGTATGTGGCTTTTCAGCACTATTGTTGATTGTTTACTGAAATTATCATTTAGAATCTGGTCAAGGTATCTTGCAAGGTTAATCAAAAATGAGTTTCGAAACTAGAACTTGCATAAGGACAAACCTTTATCTCCTTGAGCTACTAGCTATCTAACAGTTTAATCTTATAGATGTCCTTCTTTCCACATGTCATGTATTTGAACTATTTTAGTATTGTGACATGAATATTTTTGTTCTTATGCATATGTTTTATTAGGAGTTGGAGTTATTTATAGTTAAGTGTCTGGTAAATATTTATTATGAATTTAGTTGTTTATATATTATTTAACAAGGATTAGATCTTGTGAAATATTTCCCTGGTCTATTTCCTTTATCTCATTTCAATTCCAAATTTCTTATTTTCCCATTCTTTTAGCTTGCTCTTGATTGAAGGAAGGACTAATTATTCCTTCAATAAAGCTAGTTCTAGTATTAGATGCATCTTAGATTATAATTTGCATGTAGTTCTACTTTTTGCATCCTAGAAGTCCCCTCATACAGGGGCAGTCTTTAGAGTGGTTTGGCTAGGCCATAAAGTCATCTTAAGGATCACTTTCTTGCCTGATCAACAAGAAGAGTCGATTTAATGTCTCTTCTCTATTAGTAGGTGAAAGTCATACTTTAAGCTAGTAGAGATAGAGAGAGGGTAACTGGACCCAGTAGAACCAATCGAAACCACCCTTTTAATGGAAAATGAACTGTTTAAAGTTCCCGACCGGGTGGTCTCCCTTAAAATGTTGAAAGGTCATTTTTTCCGATCAACATTTTTGGCGTTAGAAGGAGGGTTTGTTTTAAATTGTTTGCTAAATTTTATTGCATAATTTTAAAATTTGAATTATGGGTTCCTCCAAAAAACCTCCTTGGAGATGCTTTAGTGTATCACAATCAAACACTACTCCAATCAAGGGATTTAAAACATTGTCAAAGGTAAAGTTCAATGGTAAGTCTTTTTCCTTCAATCACCTTTTTCAATTCATTTCAAATTCTCAAAAATTTAATATTGATGAGGTTGATCTTGGCAGAATTTTCACATATAATTTGATAGTACAAGCAAAAGACTGGTGTCTTTCACTTCCATTTTCCTCATTATACATCTGGGATGAGTTTGCAACTATGTTCCTTCGGGATTTTCAATGGTACAACTACAAAAAGGTATGCAAACAACTACGTGAATTGCATAGGACCGAAGGTGATCCCTTGAATAAATTTTCAGTTAAATTTAAATTGACATTAATGCTCTTTAAATCCAATGACTTACCTCCTGAACATAAATTAACGATCTATTTTAAGTATTTAATTTCTCTTCCTTGTAATTCTAATGAAGAATCACATACCAAGGAAGACACTAATAAAGCTATTTATGACAATGAAAATATTGAACTTGGTTCTTCTTCATCTTCAAAATATGTTTTAATTGATTCCCAATCCTCAAATGAATATATTTTTGAAAGTGAAAAATATAACAGTTCAAACACTTCCTCTCATAGTCATAATGATTTCAATGATTATAAATCAACTCCGATTTCTCAATCCTACAATGATAATGTACCTTCTTGCAGTTTTAATCTTGAAGATAATAATGATTTTAAATTCATAATCACTTGTAAAAAAGAAATCTATGTAAAGAAACTCCCACTATGTTGTAACATAATTTGTAGCATAGATGTATATTACAAATTACCTTTCTCTCATTCTTTTCAATTTCTTTCTTTGTTCAATTTTATTTTTGATTTTTTGCACATACTACACTGGCATCTTGAGCAACAAAGTTCCACACTCTCGTCAAATGCATTAATTAGTACATGCAATAATCAATTTCAAAATTTCAATCATCTATTTCAATTTCTTCTTAGGTTGAGGTTCTATCTTATGATTGGACAATTGATTTCAGATTTCCAAATGCATTTTACACGAATGATAACACTTGAGAGTACATCTATACATTTTGACCAGCCATGCATTCTTTTCAAAAATCTTTCTCTTTGCTATCCACTCAATTCTTTTGAAAATAACATTTCTGACTAATATTTGGAAGAGTTTCAAGGGAAGTATTTTGTAAATAATTTTATTTTTATTTTTTCAATTTTAAAAACACGTAGTGTGTTTCATTTTTTTTTTATGTTTCAGCTATAGTTTTATTTTTGCTGACATTTTTTGGTTGCATGCATGCAGAAATAAAGCTTAGAGCATGGTTACACTAGAATTTTGATTTCACCTAGTCTTAATCTACTTTTTAGATTAGGATTAGGGATATATTAGATTTGTTTTTGTTAATGTATTGTAGATTGAATAAAAAATGATTTTAAACATTTTTAAGAAATACATGGAAGAAGATGAAGATAAATGAGGTAAACTTATCACCAAATTCTTCCAAGTATGCATCATTTGATTGTTTTATTTCGATTTGTTCTTCTTTTCCTTTAGTTGTTTCTTCCTTATGTTTGTTTGTCTTCCTGCAGGATTTATTTGGAATAATTTGGAAGATCAATAAAGCAGTTGTGAAAATTTTAATGAGGATAATTGCCAAAACGCATTCAGGGTGATTTTCTTTCTCATTTCCAAAGCTTTCATTTATTATAAAACATTGATTATGAAGACTTTATATTTTATTTGGAACCCAGACTTATAAAAGGAAATTAACCTTGTTTGAACTTTTAAAAGCAATTTTTTTTTGCAACTCCCCATTAAATTAGAAATTTATTTAGTGAATAACTAACTTACTAAGCAAGATAACATTAAAATTCTTGGCTTCTTTCTTAACAAGAAACATAATTTCTTATGCCAAGATCATTTTTTTTACTTATTTAAGTTGAGTATTGTTTATCTTATGTTTTTCTTTTTGTGGTTGATTGTTTTTGGGTTTTTCTAGTTTCTCTTGGCTCTTGACTTTGGGTTTGAATTAATAACATCTCACTTATACCCCCTGCAATCCCTTGAGTGCCACTTTGACCGTTGCCTCGAATTGATTTAAGTAAAATTACCAAGCCTTTTTAAAGAGTTCTTTTTAACCTAACTTTGGTTAATACTTGGGAAATTTTTACTCTCATCTAATGGAATCCATTAGTAAAAGGAAGCATAAAAGGAAGACCATTAAACTGTGATTTTTTAGGCTTATATTGAGGTTTTGACATCATTATCTTCTATTAGTATTTGAATTCTCTCTTACCTTAATACACATAAGAAAAATACTTTACAATAAGCCATATCCTAAAATAGATACTAAGGTTACAAAAGAAAAACACCAATTTAGTATTCTATAAATTTTCCATGTCATCCCCATCTCTTAAGGAGAGGAATTGTCTCCCCATCTATTAGCACAAATTATCAGAGTATAAATTAAAAGTTGTGTGAAAAACCTGAAAGATAGGGGGTCTCTGTAATGAGCCAACCTACCATGATCATGGGCTTTGATTGTTATGACATTATCATATCTGGTCACCAAGTCAGGATAATGGCTCACAACACTTCGTTGTAAGACAAGAGGTCTCATCACAAGTCGACTTGTTCATGACTATCAACAATGGTGAATGACATTGTCATATCTCGTCACCAAGCGAGGAAAGTGTTTTTCAGAGTTATTAATGAAATATGTCTTCTCTGAAATACTAAATAGTATATGGGATACTAACATTCCTTTGGGTTAAAAAGGTAACCCTGTCGAGGCTATGGATGCCTATTGGAAACAGTGGCTCTACCTGTGACAATGAGAGTTCATCTTTCTTACTAAAGACAATGTTAAAATTTTGTCCTTCAGTTTATATTGTCATTAATTAATGGTTATTGTAAACTTTGTTTTGATGGATTTCATAGAGTTTGAATCTTAGCATTTGATTTTATTCAGCCTTGCTCATTTTCATTTTATGATTTCATTAATAATAGACTGGAGATAAATGGTTATTCCCAGTGTATCACCATTGTTGTGATAAAAACACAACCACCCCCCCCCCCGCATTATTCACTTAATCTCATTATGGGGACCCTTTGATTGAATCTTGGTCATGTCACTTTCTAATTTTCTGAGTTTGGATTTCTCCAATGATTTTGATCTATTTTTGTCTTCCTATCAAAACTCGTTTGATATCATTTCGTTATTTGTTTTGTAAATGGTGCCTAATTGAAGATTGGATATTTTTTACTACCTTGGCCTATAAAAATTTATAAATTGTACATTACTTTTGTTTCATAAATTTATTTATTTGAAGATAATTAATTTTCAATTGTAAATATTTTATTTTTATTCTATACATAGCCCCTGAGACCAAGAATCATTGATAGGCTTTAAGCCTTAATTAAAAAAAAATGGTGCACATATTAATATATCAGAGGTTTAATAACAAAGGAATTCATTTGAAATCCCTGATATTCAAAGTCCATCCATAAAGTGACTCTTTTCAATAATCAAATTAATATAATAAAGTGGCCATATAACTTCCGGAACTATATAATAAAGTGGTTGTCGGAGGACCTTGATTGCCACGTCATTGTTTTCACTCCCACATATCGGAGGTAAGACATATCAGAGATTTCCTTTGGAGACACATTTAGAAAAAAATCTAATAAAACACTCCCTATGATATCCAACTGAGATATTCCAATTCACCGATATTGCGATATTCCAATCCATCGATATCCCAATACACTTTGCTTTTCCAACTTCTGATATCTGCCAAGCTCTAATATGTCGAACCCGATGTGCATATTAACAATGGTCTAATTAGAATATCGCGTCCACCTGTATATCATAAATTTTAAACGGTAACAATTGTAAAACCCCCGATATCAAATCTCTCATATAATGGACCTGATAAAGTTATTAAAGGGACTTTAATACGATATCGCATCAACTCCATATTGGAGTCACCCAATATCGCAAGTTTTATATTATTTCCATTGTTAAAAGTTCTGATATCCATTTCTCTAATACCTATTAACATCTTCCACTTATCACCTCATATGGGCCATTGTATAAATTTTAAAAATTGCAATTTATATGGTTTTGGGGCATAAATATAGTTCTTCACATTTTATCGTTTAATTTTGTTTTTCGACATTTAAAAAAGAAAAATCTCGTTAAAAAAAAACTAAATATGTTTTATTTTGACAGAGAAGCTTCCATGGCTAACGATGGTGAATAGATCCAATCAATATTTCCAAAGAAACCCCTCTAGGTGGCAATTGTTTTTTTTAATAAACAGAAGTTGTTCAAGCAGTTGAATTCCACCTATAAGTTCGAAACAAGCTGGGAAAACTTATTAGAGAGCCATCTACATTTGGTCGAAACCCCAACCAAAGGAATCAATTTGTTTCATTTTCTTTTAATTAACTCAATTGTTGAGAAATAGAGGGGGACTATTAATATTTCCACTATGTATAAATACCCCTCTCTAATTGCGAGAAATGGAGATTCGAATCCGAGAGAAAAGAGGTAGAGCAATACCAAATCTTATAACCTATTTGTATAGGAGTTAAGACTCTTTTGCACTATTGTAGTGAGATCAAATCCATTTGTGCAGACAGGGAATTAATTTAGAGACAACAAAGGAGCTGCACTATTGTAATTCTCTGATGTTTTATGTAATTGATTCATTTTTATAATAAGATTTATTTCTGTAATAAAATGCACAACGCTATTGCTTTCTCTATTATTGTAAATAAATTATTTAGATTTGAAATTCATTTCTATAGTATGAGTATGGATGTGTATTTTCAACACTATTGTTGAGTGTTTACTGAAATGCTTAGTTAGAATCCGGTCAAGCTATCTTGCAGGTGTTAATTTTTGCAACAAGGGTAAAATTCCACATTTAAAAACTCAAATGCCCAATATGATGCTTGCATTAAATTCCTCTTTTTGAGAGGACCAAAATCAACCTAACGATCACCTAATTTGGTTAAGCGGAAGTTAAGTTTTGAATTATTTTATTCATACATACATTACGGAATGGGTCAACCCTAACCACATGGGTAACAGCTTGAGTCAATCTTAACTCCAAGTAAGCCCTCAAGAAAGCCTATAAATAAAAGTGACCTCAAGTTAATTTCATCAAATTGATCAAGTCATTTTCTATCTTCTATTTTTTATTGGCTCGCAATGGTTGATCGGAAGGAGTTCGAACAAGGTCCGAAATCACAGGTGAAAAGTGCGCTCTGTGTTAGGGTTTTCTAGATCTCGGACGTTGGCACATGACGAAGAATTTTGGTGCCTAGACACTAGCACATAGTGGGAAAGAGGGTGACTAAGGCTCTTTGGACGCTGGGATACAAGCTTGTGTGAGCGACTAAGGGTTCAGAAGCATATCGGAAGGTTTAGGTCCCCGGACGCTCACACAGAGTCATCCTGAGAGCGTCTAGGCCATCCCGGACACTCACAAAACAACTGTAAGGAAGAAAATAATGGTTTTAGGTGTGTTGCACCGTGGTCGCATACACAGAGACTTCCTGAGAGTGATTGAGCAGTCATAGTCACCCTCATACAATATTTGATAGAGTGACCAAGGTGTTTCGGTCGCACATAGACAGTTTTGATGAAGGCGACCAGAGTTCAGATCTAGGGTTTGACATCTTGGCTTCAGTTGACTTTAATGATCTGGTAGATCTAGGTTTCTCTCTACTATTATATAGATCTGTAGATATGTAGATATTATTTGTTAGTATCCACTGCAAACATATGTATTGAGCTCATTGTACTCTCTGCTGAAATATTTTTATGATGATCTACTAAAGAAGAAGATTTGAAAGGGTTTCCCCCTTGTGGGGTTTTTCCCTGGTCTTGGACCAATCTGTTGTCTCTTATGGTTGTGTTTTTGTCTTCTTTTTCACTGCATATATTGTTCTTTCTTCAATTACGTTTATGATTGATTATACTGCTAATAATTGGATGCATTGTTAATGAAAAGTTAAATTGGGCTAAAGTAACTGATACAACATAGAACAATCAAAAAATTTAACATGGTATTAGAGCTGCGGTGAAGGACAAGCCCAAAAGAAGATAAGCATTGATGCCCTTTCTTTCAGAAAACATATTACCTAGTCAAGATCAAGATGTTGTCCTCGACCTTCAAGGAGCATGAAAAGTTGGGTGATGCATCAAACTTTGCCGCATGGAAAGTCAGATTGAAAATCATATCTAATAGCAATGATGTGCTAGAATTCATTCAAGGAAGGTTCCCAAGCCTCCAAAAAATGCTTCTTCTTCCCTCAGTAACAGTTATGAGAAAGGTGAGTCCAAAGAAAAGAAAATTATAGTTGATTGTTTACAAGGTCATTTACTTGCATATGTTGGGAATTTAAGAAATTCTAAAGATACATATGAAAAGATAACCGACATGTATGAAGTGAACAACCTGAATGAGATCATCATCTTGAAAGATCAACTCAAGGAAACTAAGATGAACAAAGGGGAAGATGTCCAATCTTGCATTATGAGGATCTCTCGCCTTAGAGATCAATTGCAAAGAGTTGGAGAAAATGTACCTGACAAGGAGTTAGTAGTTGTGAATCGTAGAGGTCTCCCCACTATTTGGGAAACCTTCATTACTACAATCAACAATAGCAATTTCCTTCCGTCATTTGATGAAATCGTTGAGAAGCTCACTCAAGAAGAATCAAGGATGATAACAAGAGGAAGGATTCAAAAGCATGAAGAGGGAGATCTCGCTGCATATATCAGTCACGAAAAAAGGAAGGATCAAAGAGGATGTTCATCAAGGAAGCCTCCTTCTCAAAATACAAAAGGAAGGAATGACAAATTGATACCTCATGTTGAATGCTTCAATTTCCACAAGAAGGGTCATTATGCACGAGACTGTTATGAGAAAGGAAATAGGCCACGTTACAACACTAGAGGCAACTAAAATAACAAAAGAAGAAAATACAATAAAAGAAATAACCGTGACAGAAGAGATGAAATAAGAAGAAGATGATCCTCAAGCAGTCGTGAAGAAGATCATCCTCCTCAAAAGAATTCAAGAGCTCCCAGTTATGAATGTAACACTGTAAATAAATATGAATACATTCTTATTTCTTCTCTTACTAGTTCTTCTCCACTAGATTCGTGGGATAGTTGGTTGGTTGATAGTGGGGCCACTCATCATTTCTCTAGTTACAGGGAATTCCTCTCTAATCTGCCAGAGAGGGAGACTAAGCTAAATATCATTCTTGGATACAACTCCACTCATCCCGTGAAGGCTTTGGGTCCATCAAAATTCAGTTGAATTCTGGGGAATCTATTCTATTGAATGATGTTATGTATGTACCTAGATTAATGAAGAATCAGGTATCTATATCCACATTGGAAGATAAAGGGATGAGGTTTGCCTTCATCAAAGGTAAAGTTTTAAATTGGCATACCGATTCACCTATGAGAGATGACTTCACACTAGGATCGAGATTTGAAGGACTTTATAGTGTCACTAGAAGAACTCTCCTAGCATTGGTTCATAATACCAATCATTTGAGTGAATTATGGCACCACAAACTGGCTCATCTACACTATGATGCACTTCTGAAGTTGAATAAATTGGTCTCTGGTATTCCCGATGTTCAATCTCATCATGATGGAGTTTGTCTAGGTTGTGCAAGTGGAAAGAAAACAAGGGGGTATTTCCCTCTAGTAAGAACAAGACAAATGACATCCTCCATCTCATTCATTCTGATATATGTGGTTTGATGCCTATACATTATGTTGGTGGTCATCTCTACTACATCACCTTTATTGATGACTTCTCAAGAAAGACATGGATATACTATCTTAAGCACAAGGATGAAGCCTTTGAAACATTCAAGGAATTCAAAGCCTTGATCGAAAATCAATCAGGAAAGAGAATCAAAGTCTCCAGGTCTGACAATGGAGGGGAATACATATCAAAAGAATTTATAGCATTTTGCAAGAAAGATAGAATCAAGAAGGAAATGATTGTGCCATATACTCCTGAAAATAATGGTCTAGATGAAAGGAAGAACATGTCTATATTAGAAGTTTCCCGTGCTATGCTCCATGATCAAAAGGTGCCAAAGTTCCTTTGGGCTGAAGCTACATCTACTGTTGTATATGTTCAAAACAGGGTGCCTCATCAAGCATTAGAAAACAAGACTCCTGAAGAAATATTCATAGGTATCAAGCCTAATATCAACCATCTTCGTGTATTTGGATGCCCCATATATTTTCATGTGCCGAAGGACAAAAGGAACAAATTGGAAGCTACAGGTAGAAAATGTATGTTTGTGGGTTATTGTGAAAATTCTAAAGCATATAGAATTTATATTCCTGGTCAGAGGAAGGTCGAAATTAGTAGGGACGTAACATTTGATGAAGATGCAGCTCTTGGAAAAGCAAGAGATCTTCCTCCACCTCCTCCTCCCAAGGAAGAGAATGATGACTGGGATATTCTGGATGGTTCGTCCATGCTTGAGTCCGATATGGTTGATGATCCCATAAAGCCTATGGATCCGTTAGATCCTCCTCCAAGTGATTCTCCCTCTAGGAAGAGACCACTTTGGCTCTGCGATACTTTATAGTATACTGAAAGAAATGTCCCCATTCATATATCATTTAGGGAAAGGAAGCAACCATGCAGGTATCATGGTTATGTTACTGCTATGAGCACTATGATTCTAGTTGAACTGTCCTCTCTCGAAGAAGTTGTAAAAGAACAAGTTTGGAAGGATGCTATGGCTAAAGAATATAAATCTATTATGAAAAATGATGTATGGGATATTATACCTAGACCGAAAGGGAAATCTATTGTGACTTCAAAATGGCTATTCAATATCAAACATGGAATTGATGGCAGCATTAAGAAATATAAAGCAAGGCTTGTAGCTCGAGGCTTCTCTCAGAAAGAGGGAGAAGATTATGATGACATATTTTCTCCCATGGCCTGATATAAAACCATCCGTTCTATAGTTTCCCTTGCTGCGAGTCAGGGATGGAATATTCATCAGATGGATGTAAAGACTTCATTCCTTCATGGTATGTTACAGGAAGAGGTATATGTTAAAAAAGCACTGGGATTTGAAGTGGAAGATCAAAGAACTCATGTTTGTAGGTTGAATAAGTCATTTTATGGTTTGAAGCAAGCTCCATGAGATTGGTATGCACGCATTGATAGTTACTTAGTGAAGTTGGAATTCACAAGAAGTAATGTTGATCCCAACCTCTACTTCAATGTAGTCCAAGGTATGCCATTGATTTTGGTTTTATATGTTGATGATCTATTCTTGACAGGTAGTGAGCCTCTGATGATCGAATGTAAGACAAAACTAGCCTATGAATTTGAGATGAAATACCTTGGTCTGATGCACTACTTTTTGGGCCTTGAGGTATGGCAAAAGCCTAGTGAGATTTTCCTTTCACAAGGAAAATACGTTGTAAATTTGCTGGAAATATTTGGAATGACTGAATGTAAATCCATGGTTACACCGATGGAAATGAACTTCAAGAAGTTATGTGGAGATGATACAAGACTAGACTTAGAAAGTTCATCCCAGCATAGACAATTGATTGGGGCTCTGATGTTTCTTGTGAACACTCGTCCAAACATATGCTATTAGTAAACACATTGATTCAATTCATGATTGAGCCTCGCCACACACATTCAATAGCTTCCAGACACATATTGAGATATTTGCATGGGTCGATCACACTTCGCCTGAGATATTTAGCAATGTTCAACTTTATGGATACATTGATGTTGATTGGGCCGGAAATGTTACCCACAAGAAAATTACATCTGGATGTTGTTTTAGCCTTAGATCTGCCATGATATCCTAGATGAGCAGGAAACAAAATTCTGTAGCATTGAGCACAGCCGAAGTAGAATACATTGTCACTAGCATGGCTAGTTACGAAGCAATCTGGTTGAGAAAGATCTTTGGAGAGCTATTTGAGTAGGTCCTATATACTACAATGATTTACTGTGACAATAAGAGTGTATTTCGTTTGGTATAAAATCATGTGTTTCATGAAAAATCCAAGCATATTGAGATATGATATCACTTCATTCGAGACATGGTGCAGAGAGGAGCTGTCAAGCTCCATCACAAATTGATAGATGAACAGATTGCAGATATTCTCACCAAGGCATTATCAAAGAGAAATTTCTTGGTTTTCAGAGAACAACTTGGATTAATGGACGTATCCCCTTCAGATAAGGGGCAACACTTAGTTAAATCTTCCTACCTTTCTCAAGCTCCCAAGGTGAGGAATTGAGATAGAGGGCTCCTAGGGTTGAGGGAAATCTCGACAATAGGGAATTCCCCCAATCTGTTTCCCACAGGGTTGAAGAATGTTGCTCCCATATCTTCATAGGGTTGGAGAATGTTGTTCCCCTACTTGGTCTTTGCAGAGTATACCCCAATTGGCATCATACCCATAAGAAGGTCAACTTGTTGGGAATACTGCTCCTCGTTTAGCCAACGAGTTGAGAGTGTACTTGGGGTGTACAAACCAAGCTGATTATGATGCAAGTGTTCTACCACATGACTACTAAGAGTCATTGTTGGGAATATCGGTAGGCAATAGGATTGGGTTGAGGATAAGCTCCCTAATGAGATTCCAGGGTTGAGGATGTGCTCCCTTGTATGATGTGTTATCCTATTGCTCAGTATGGGTGGAAGCTATTTATCCTAGATTCTTCTTCTTCTAGATCCGATAAAGTTTTAGCACATAGAGTTGAGCATAGACAGTGAAAACATTACAGGATGATGTGAAGATCAACTGACAAATATTGATAGGTGGAATTCTTCCTAGTTGAAAGGGAGTGTTAATTTTTGAAAGTAGGGTAAAATTCCACATTGAATAGCTCAAATGTCCAAGATTATTCTTGCATTAAATTCCTTTTTTCGAGAGGACCAAAATGGACCTAAAGATCAACTAATTTGGTTAAGCGAAACTTAAGTTTTGAATTATTTTACTGATACATACATTATGGAATGGGTCGGCCCAAACCACATGGGTAACTGCTTGGGTCAATCTTAACCCCAAGTAAAACCTCAAGAAATCCTATAAATAGAAGAAACCCCAATTTCCTTTCATCACATTGATCAAGTCATTTTATATTCTTCTATTTTGTCTTGGCTCGCATAGGTTTGTCGAAATGAGTTCGTACAAGGTCTGAAATCACAGATGAAAGGTTCACTATGAGTTAGGGTTTTCTGGATCTCGGGCGCTGGCACAGAACAGGGCATTTTTGTCCCTGAAAACTTGTAAAAAATGGTCAAGAGAGCGAATAAGGCTCTCTGGACGTTGTGAGATAGGCTTGTGAGAGCAACTAAGGGTTCAGAAGTAGATCAGAAGGTTCAAGTCCCCGAACGCTCGCACAAAGTCATCCAGAGAGCGTCCAGACCATCTCGAATACTCACACAACAACTGTAAGGGAGAGACCAAGGGTTTTAGGTGTGTTATACTTCGGTCGCATGCACAAATACTTCCTGAGAGCGACCGAGCAATCAATGTCGCCCTCATACAATATTTGAGAGATCAACCAGGGAGTTTCGGTCGCACACAGTCAGTTTTGATGAGGGCGACCAAAGTTCAGATCTAGGGCTTGAAATCTTAGCTTCAATTGAATTTAGTCACCTGGTAGATCTAGGTTTCTCTTTGGTGTTATACATATATGTAGATCTGATTTGTTAGTATCCATTGCAAACATATGTATTGGGCTCATTGTACTCTCTGCTAAAATCTTTTTATAACAATCTACTAAAGAAGAATATTTGAAATGGTTTCCCCCTTGTGGGGTTTTTCCTTGGTCTTGGACCAATCTACTGTCTCATCTTCTTTGTCACTGCATATATTATTCTTTCTTTAGTTACGTTTATAATTGGTTATACTGCTAATAATTGGATGCATTGTTAATGAATATTTAAATTGGACTAAAGTAACTAATACAACATAGAACAATCAGAAAATTTAACAGTGGGGTTAATCAGAAATGAGTTTCGAAACTGGAACTTGTATAAGGATAAACCTTTATCTCCCTGAGCTTCTAGCTATCTAACAATTTGATTTTATAGATGTACCACTTTCCACATGTCATATATGTGAACTATTTCAGTATTGAGATATGAATTTTTTTGTTCTTATTCATATGTTTTATTAGGAGTTGGATTTATTTACAGTTAAGTGTCTGGTGACTATTTATTAGGCATTTAGTTGTTTATATCTACTTTAACAAGGATTAGATCTTGTGAACTATTTCCCTGGTCTATTTCCTTTATCTCATTTCAATTCCAACTTGCTTCTTTTCACATTCTTTTAGCTTACTCTTGATTGAAAGAAGGACTAATCTTTCCTTCAATCAAGATAGGTATAGTATTAGATGCATCTTAGATTATAATTTGCATGTAGTTCTACTTTATGCATCCTAGAAGTCCCCTCATATAGGGGTAGTCTTTAGAGTGGTTTGGTTGGGCCATAAAGTCAACTTAAGGATCACTTTCTTGCTTGATCATCAAGAAGAGTCGATTTGATGTCTCTTCTCTAATGGTAGGTGAAATTCATACTTTAAGCTAGTTGGGTTAGAGAGAGGGTAATTGAACCCAATTGAGATAGTCGGAACCACCATTTCAATGGAAAAGGAACTATTTTAAGTTCTCGACCGGGTGGTCTCCCTTAAAATGTTGAAAGGTCATTTTTGCTAATCAACAATATGATAACAATCATGCCTCCCAATCACCTAGGTAAATCCTATTAACAACTAGATTGTTTATTTTGATTCTAAGTACCATTTTGATTATACTTATGTTAATAGCATTCCAAAATTGTTGAATAAAATTTTTCTACCTTAATGAATTTCCATAAGTCATTAATGACTTATACAATTTGCAAAAATTCCTTTTATACATTTTGCAATATAATTAATTGCTTGAGTAATTATATACAATTCAAGAATTTGATTGTCGAATTCTTTCTGTGAGTCGCATTTGAGCCTCAAAACCCTCCCATATTGTCAATGCATGCATCTACCATAACCATGTTAGTAACATCATTTGTTAGTACCATGTTGTATATTCAATCAATTATAAATCGAGTTTTAACACCTAAACATTAATTTAGTCAATTTTATAAAAGTCATTATGAGACACCCTCATGGGAACTTTGTTCATGGGTAGTCAATATGTGCCGAAGTTACATTAGAGGAAATTTCAGCCTAAAAGTGGCCTCCTAAGGAAAAATCAAGAAACTAATAAGAAAATGTCATGTGGGAAATTTTTTAATATTACTTTACTTTTATCTATGTTCCACAATATTTATTAGCACGAGATTTAATAATTTTTTAAATATATTATTTCTAATTTTTTACTTTTATTCAAATCCCTCAATATGTTGCAGTTTTATTAAAATAATTGTGTATATATATTTTATATTTATATGTATATATATATATATATATATATATATATATAACTATTTTTTGGGTTTTTTTTAATGGCATTTTCTACTAAAGTCACAATTTCGCCCATAATATATATTTTTGGCGTAGTCTAACTTATAGACAAATAACCTTTTTCACAAGAATTCACCAAAATCCGGCAATAAAATTTCAATATTTTTTGTTGTTTAAAATAAATTTTTGAATGCATAAATGGATTCAGCACCATGAAAAACCCTTGGGCCCCTCGAATTATGTGTATTAAACAATTTAAACTCAAGTTTTTAAAAATCTTTGTTAGATTTTGATTAAAATGAACTAGAAAAAATGTCTTGAAAATGGCCATTTCATCTATAAGTTAGAATATGCCTATATTTTTGGCCGGAATCCGGTGATTTATCCTTTATCAAGTACTTTTTAAAACTATTTAACTATTCCTTAACGGCATAGTCTAACTTATAGATGAAATAGTCTTTTTCACCGAAATTCACCAAAATCCAGCAATACATTTTCAAGAATTTTTGTTGTTTAAAGTAAATTTTTGAATTTATGTATGGATTCAGCACACTGAAAACCCCTGGGGCACTCAAATTATGAAGATTAAACAATTCAAATTTAAGTTTTTAAAAAACTCTGTCGGATTTTGATTAAAATTAACCAGAAAAAATATCGTGAAAAAAGTCATTTCGTCTATAAGTTAGAATATGCATTTCTTAACTATTTAACTCTTTTATATTTAACTATATATTCTATATTTTTGGAGGGAATCTAGTAGTTTGTCCTTTTTGGAATACATTTTTTAACTATGGTATATTTAACAATAACTATATTTTATTTTTAACTATTTTATATTTTATATTTAACTACTATTTAACTATTTTATATTTAACGCCCAGGGGGCTTTGGATTGACGGTGAATGGATGCGTTGTTAAGGCACTCCTTGTGATAGGTCACCGGTTCAAATTCCCCGTGGGTACTTAGATTAGTCTTAACTAGGAAAAAATAAAAAAACTATTTTATATTTAACTATAATTATATTTTATTTTTAACTATTTAACTATTTTATATTTTATATTTAACTACTATTTAACTATTTTATATTTAACTATAATTATATTTTATTTTTAACTATTTTATATTTTTATATTTAACTATTTTTTTGGTGTTCTTTTGGGGCATGGTTATTAATGTCAAATAGACCTGCATTTTTAATTTATATTTTTTCACTAATATCAAGATTTACATTGCATTAATAACTTTTTTGATATCCTAATTCATATGTGTAAGGTAGGTAAAAAAACATTAATAAAATATTTCACGAATACCCAAATTAATAATACAATATTTCACGGATACCAAATTAAATCATTTGAAATTATTTAGGAGATGTATCTCTTTTCAAATTTAAAGGATTTTGATTGGTTTACATATTATGACATGGAAATTACATGAAACTTTCATGGGCACTTTTAGGCTAAAATTTCCTCTAATGTTTCTTTTATGTGGGCTTCTCTTACCAAGTTGGGTCGACCCACCAACTCATCGCACAGGTGCCCTGGCATGCCCAACACGCAATGCTCCCATGGGCGCCTCGGCTCTTCACCTTCGTGCAGGCGTGCCCAGGGCATGGGCGTTCAACTTGTCGTGCAAATCAAACAACACAAATCATTAGCTCATTAACAACAACAAAATATTATCATTTGTTAGTACCACGTTGCATAATCAATCAATTATAAACTAGCTTTTAACACTTAAACATTAATTTAGTCAATTTTCTAAAAATCGTTATGAGACCCCCTTGTGGAAATTTTGTTTATGGGCAGTCAATATGGGCCGACCTTACTTCTTTTATGTGGGTGCCCCTTTTCAAGTCAGACCGACCCACCTACTCATCACACGAGCGCCCCTGTCAGGTGAGCACCTTGGCGTGCCTAGCACACAATGCCCCCATGGGCGTCCCCCGCCTTTGTGCGGGTGCACCCAACGTGTGGGCGTTCACCCTGCCATGCAAATCAGACAAAATGAATCATTATCTCATCAACGACAACAAAATAGTATCATTTGTTAGTACCATGATGCATAATCAATCAATTATAAACTGCCTTTTAACAACTAAACATTAATTTAGTTAATTTTTTAAAAATCATTATGAGACCCCCTTGTGGGGAATCTGTTCATGGGCAGTAAATATGGGTTGACCTTACTTCTTTTCTGCGGGTTCCCCTTGCCAAGTCGGGCTGACCCATAAAATCGTGGCATGGGTGCCCCTATCAGGCGAGCACCTTGTCATGCCCAGCACATGACGCCCCCATGGATCATCTGGGCACCCCACCTTCGTGTGGGCACAAGCATTTGTCTCGTCATGCAAATCAGAAAACATAAATCATTAGCTCATCAATGAAGACTAAATATTATCATTTTTCAGTACCATGTTGCATAATCAATTAATTATAAACTGACTTTTAACACCTAAACATTAATTTACTCAATTTTCTAAAAAAACATTATGAGACAGCATGGTGGGAACATTGTTCATGTGCAGTCATGGGCCAACCTTAATTCTTTTGTTTGATCACCCCTTTCCAAGTCGGGACGACCCACCAAATCATCGCATGGGCGCCCTGACGTGCCCAGTATGTGATGCCCCCATGGGTGCCCCAGGGTGTAGGCGTTTGCCCTGTCGTGCACATCACACTATGAATTTTCCCATCGGTTGCTTGACTCATATGTCATCGTTCACCAAATTGCTCAAACGTCTTGTCCTCACTTATTTTGCATGTTTGCCCGATCGTTGTGTCAACCAGTTCACTCATCACCCAACTCACGAGGTATGTCTACTTAATGAACCAAAGTTAAAATTGGAAATCATCGTATAAACATAAATGAAATTCTCTTCATTTCAAGAATAATAAATTCTCTACTGAACAAGGCCAACAATTGAAGGTGGAAGCTCATATGGCTCCTTCCCCGCCGCCCCCCGCGCGCCCCCCTCCCCACATCACTCTCAATTCCATGATACCCAATCTATCTAGTATAATATATTTGAAAGAAACACAGTAAGATTCAGACATAAAAACTAGGAAAGTAAAATTTTTAAGGTGAAGAAAAGGGAACAAAACAATTGTAAACATATAAATGCATACCTCATACTTTTCAACATTTTGATATCATTAATCTTCTTTGTCATCCAACTCATCATCTGTATCATCCAGTTTAGAATTCATGTTCAAAGGATTCACCATATCAAAATCATCATCATCATCATCTATATTATCATCTGGAACATGCTCTTCTACATTTGGTTCAAATTCTTCAAGTTATTCATCCAACACAACGTCAATATCATCTAGTTAGACCAAATTAAGATTGTCTCCATTAACATATATTCCTTGAACTTCTTCAGCGTCTTCATATGACACTACATGAACCCCCTACTCCTCTACACCATATTCTTCTTCAATTTCATCTTCTTCCGCTACATTATACTTTACGACCCTTCCTCGGGGATCACATCTAACAACATATGACCAACCCAATTTACTTGGAATGTCTACGTAAAATATCTATTCACATTGGCTTGGAAGAACATATGAATCTAATCATGGCTCAAGATTCCTTGTATCAACCATGGTAAATCTGTTATCATGCTCAATAACGGTTCTATCAGGGTCACATTCATGGATTCGTAACCTAAACCATTTGACATCGAACCCAAATATTTTTAAGGATTCAAAGTCACACTTAAGTATATCATGCAGATACCCATAATATCGATTTTTAGAGACTTATGGATGTCTTTCACGTCTAAAGGAAACATTGATGGCTTGAAATATTGTAGTTATCCACTATTAGAAGTTTTCATCTTTTCATCCAACCTTTTGATGCAAAATTTGTGAGCATTATACCACATTTTGTTGTGGTGTTTCAACTCCAATATGTCAAACACATAAAAAATGCATTGTAAATTGATAAGCATATTTATACTTGCAAAATTTATAAATTAAGAAAAAAACACGCCATATGCATCAATATAATTGTAAAAGAAACTAAGTAGTATGGGTGAATATGCTTTCTTGATAATATTTTAAACCATATGCTAAATCAATTTTCCTATGTGTAAGATTGGTATCTCCACTACTTTGAGCTTATTTGACCAATGTAGATAGACCATACCATGTTAACCTACCATTATTAGTTTACTTGCATCGTTCAATCCATACCTTCATCCAATCAAGATTCTTTGCAATGTATAAATGTATTGCATCCCACTCTCGAACAGCTGTATTAAAATAAAACAGTTCACATATATATAATTAGTTACCATGTTATACCTTCGTAACAATGGATTATGCAGGAAGACTAAAAATTAAATAAGTATGATATACATAAAAACAAAAAAGTCAAATGTGATATAAATCTCCACTATCTACTTACATCTCACTTTCGTCATTCTACCTTTCCCCAATAGGTGATCCCCTTAAAATTTGTTCATGGAGTTAACATCCCAAATGTGATCCAATGCATTAATACTTTTTCCTATTACATGAATATATTGACGAATATAAACCATGGTTTGATATACCACATATCCCTCTACCATAGAACCCTCAAGACGTTCTCTTTGTTTGATCAAAGCCTTTAGTGATTTCAAGTGCCTCTCAACCATCCACATTGATCTTGTGTGTATAGTTCCACACTTTTCATTCTCCTCGACTTGGTGTATGAGGTAGTTTTCTTGTGCATTTAAAAATTCCGGAGGTAGATACTTTTGCATTTCACACATTAGACGAGGAATTTGTTTCCTCCAATACTTTATATCTTCTATATCAATTTATTTAGATGAAAACCATCTACAAATGAAGCAAGAACATCATAGGTTTCAACAAAAAATGTATGTAGTACATGATGACAAGTAAAACGCATGTAATAAAAAATATGCAACTCAACAACTTATTGAACAAATCACACTTTGCGCATAAATCTCCACTTACCTAATGTATTTTCCAAGATCATGTGTAACTTGTTTGACATTGTTGTCAAAGTTTTTTGGGAGAGATAGAGGTAGAACATATTGTAACAAAAATAATGATTGATCATTATTTTTTCCCAAATTAATAGAGAGAAAAAACACTAATTAACAAGATGTTTCACCATTGTATAAATATATACACCAAAATAATTACCTTAATGAACATATGCCAATCATGAGTTTTTACCCCACCTAATTCATCTTTCTTTGTTAAGATATTCTTTATATTTGAAGAAAATCTAGTTGGAAATTTAATTTTTTCAATAATCTCTTTCACATCCTTGCTTTGCTGCTCTATCAATAGCCATGGAAGGGTGCTTATATTTTGAATGTCTCCATTGTTGTTTGAATGAGTCACACTTTTCAATGCATGGTTGGCCTCCTTAATGTCTCCCTGATGTGCATTGTAACAAACAAATGAACAATTTCTAGGTTCTCATAGTAGGGGAGTCAATTGAATTTATTGGGATAACTTTTCATTCCTTGTGGAAGTTCCCTATTATTAATGCCTTGACGACCTACAATGTGCATCATAGCTAAAGATATTATAACAACAATATAGCCTGTCAATTAATATAGTGAATAAAATGCCACAAAACTATAAAATAATCCAAACATATCATGTATACTGATTCATAGATAATTCAATCCATACTTTGAGAGACCCTATTATATTGCAACTTCCATGCACAAGGTGTCATTCTCCATGGTATTAATCTAGTCTCTTCTTTCCCATTGAAAAGTTATTTTTCAGTACTTCGGTACCTATGGTTCTTAGAAAGGAAGTTTCTCTACAAATCAAACACCTCCTTTTTCTAAGCTTCTTGAACGATGACATTTCAACTTAGGACCATAAATTGGACAAGAAAATCTACCCTTTGTTTGATGACCTGAAGAGATGGAATAATGTTTATATCAATTATTTTATATACAATGAAGGTCAAACTATTTAAAAAACATACATGAAATGAACTTCATAAAATTAAACACTATTAAAGTGCAAGGTAACATTATAACATACCATATAAATGTGTTAGCTTTGGGGCATCATGAATTTTCCTTGCAAGTATTGCATGGAATTCAAATTCCCTTTGTGCATCTACTGGTCTAGAGATATCATACATAGTGACACTATTCCATAACTCCACTAACTCATTGATAAGAGGCTTGATATATACATTCATATCTTTGACTTGGTACTTACCTAATTGATTGAACATACAATACATAATTACTACATATATGAGTAAATAAAAAAATTATAAGACATAATTATAAGAAATAACTGAACATATATGAGTAAACAAAAAAATATAGGACATAATTATGAAACAAACAATACAAATGAGATGTTATTGTGTTAAAAAAAATTATTCTAAACAAATTAATACCTAGAACAATCATTGTCAACATTATATTGTCCCTCTTTATCGACTTCCATAGAGGAATTTTATTGTTGATAACAAAAATGGGCCACACCAAGTAAGTAGATCTGGGCTTTCGAAATGGATTGACACCGTCAGCTACTAATGAAAGCCTAAGATTATGTGGTTCTCTTTTAAACTCTAGCCACTTTTCCTCTATATTCCTAAATGCAGATCCATCTACATGGATTCGAAGAACGCCATCTTCACTTCTATTTGTTTCATGGCAATCCATAAGTTCTACTATCATTTTTCACATGAACAATTGTTGCAGACATGGAATTATTGGAATATAATGAAGAACCTTGCGAGGAACCTTTTTTGTTACTTTATTGGTTTGATATCTACTCTCATCACATTTTGGGAATTTGTCTTTTGAGGCATCTTCTTTACATTAGGGAATATCATCATTAGGGCATGTACGAATAACTTGATACTCCATTCCAATATATTTCATAATGGCATGTAAATTTCGGTACGTACGAGGTAAAACATTTGACGGTGGTAACATAAATCCACCTAATAATTTACAGCATAAAAAAAAGTAGTATTGGTTAATGTACTAAACAATATTAATCATACACATTGCATCCAAAGGTTACAAATTAATTAAATGATGGTCAACATACTAACATTAAAAACAAAGGAAAAAATAATTTATTTATCATGTATATAGTACTAAATGTCACAAAATATATTATATACCTTAGGATTTGCGTCACACATATGTTTGAAAAATCATTCAGCACCTTTAAGTTGACCTACAACAATAAAAAGAGAGGAGACGTTTTTTAGCCTTCATAAAGAGGTTTAATTTCCCTCTCAAGCACAGATATATCAAAATCATGGTCATCATATTGGTTTCCATCATCATCCATTCCAACATTATTAAATGTCTCCTAGATCAATCTATTGATGCCATCTTCTTTAACTATGTTATGAGCATCATTATCTTCTTTTGTAGGATTGTTAGCCTGATACTCAATATTAATTGCTCCATAATCTTGAACATACGCTTGTACTAGAACCACCTATTCCTCATCGAGAAATGCCCTAGGAGGTCCATACTATGAAATTACAATTAATAAAGTAATATTAGTATATATAGAAAATATTTAAACATCGATATAACAACCATTTACAAATATAACATATAAGGAAAACAAAGACAAAGAGAAAGACAACTTAGGTGAGACCAAGGAACAAAGACAACAAATCAATGATGATGTTTGTGCAATTTATCAAGATATTTAAGAATAAGTTGAAAAAATATAAGAAAGCTATTACTTTTCTTGACATGTCGGAAGTGAGACACATTCTAAGATATATAGTCACAACCATAATAAAAAAACATATTGACCTTATTTTTCATTCATCATTATAATGTCATATTCTTTCTTATTTTCACTTAGAGGCCAAAAGTTTTAATAGGATGGGTGAGCAATCATGAGCTTGGGTGAGAGAAAGAAACAAACACAACAAATCAATGCGATCATGAAGCTTGTTTAATTTAGCAAGAAGTTTAATATTTTGTTGAAAAAATTAAGGAACAATAAACACATGTGAGCTATAGGAATGTGTTTAACACATATTCTAATGATATGTAAGAGCATTTAATGCAGAGAAGTGCCCTAGAACTAACTCTAGTGATGTCTAAAGGTGTGACACATATAGGGGTGAACATACTTAAAGTGACACTTGTGACTGTAAGAAGACATGAAAACAACACTTGCACATGTGAACGACCTTGAAAGTGAAACATGACAGAGCAAAGATAACATGGAAATGCCACTTATTAAAGTGAAACCAAGCCAAAATGATACCCGTGAATTTGAAAGCGACACTTGTGAAAGTGAAAGTGTGAAAAAGATGACAGTTGAGAAAACTCACCAAAATAGAAGTACAAATGCAACCAAAGTGAGGGAGGTTGTTAGCAAAAGTGTGCACTGACTTTCAACATGAGTTGAACATCACATAAGCACTGTCTTAATGGATGGTGATATGCTTGTTTAAGCTTGCATAAAGGAAGTGCACTTTTTTCTTTAGGAAAATGGTAGGGAACCCACTAAAGACATTTTTTTATCGGAAACCCTTTCTTATTAAGGCACGACGTAAAATATATCTCCTTCTACACAAAATGGGGTATTCTTTATTTTTGACTACTTATTTGATTTAACCAAAATGTCAAAAAATCACTCCTTTGTACTTAGTGGTAAGTGAATGTTATAGAATAAAAACATTGCGTCTACTTCAAAGGACTTTCGAAATGGAATGTTATACCTTGCATGAGTGATAATAAGTAAAATAAATTTGGAAAAATAACTATTCATCTTTTATCAAACATTTCACAATTTACAGCAAATGAGACCCTTTACTTATCACAAAAATAGACTTTATATAAAGAATTCTTCACTCTATATCACTTGAGCTTAAAAAGTTCATTGTCACCTAAAACATTTTGAAACATCAAATGCAAGGCTTGTGTCCCGTACTTTTTTCCTTAAAAAATGAGAGTCTCTTTTATGAGCAAAATAGACTATGGTTAGGAACATAACATTTTAATAAATTGTGGTTTATAAATTTAAACTTTCTAATAAATAAATAAATAATATATATATATATATATATTATAATCTTTTTCATTTAAAATAGTTTTTTATTAAATATCATCTTACCTTGATTAATAAAATGGACTCCTTTTATCTTTATCCAATCATCTTTCTCTATAATAATTTTATTTTTAATCCAATTTTTATTTAATTATTTTTTTTATGATATTTATATTTTATTATTTTGTCTTATAAAATTTTATTACAATATATGATATAATTATCTTCTTCTTTCCTATAAAATGTATTCAGTATGTCTATGTTTTAAATTATGTGCATAATATACTTAAAACGCTTATTAATAATTCTCCATAAAAACTCATTATTAACCTCTAAATCCTCTAGGTCCTAATTAATCCCCTAAACGTACATTAACCCCCTAACACCTTAATTACATTCCTTTAAGCCCTTAAAACCCTAACCCCTAAGACCTTAATCCATAACCCCTAAACCCTTAAACAATAACCCCTTATCCCTAAGCCCATAAAGTAATTAACCCCTAACTCAACCTAACCCCTAAATTGACCCTAACAAAAAATAATCGAATAATATTTCTAGTCCGCATCAAGATGAAAACATAGGTCAAACAGCTACCAAAAGAATATTATAAATAAATTTACAATAGAAATACAAAACAAAAACATACAATCTAAAATACAATATACATATAAACATTTACAAAAAGAATCTACAATACAAAGACATATAGTGAATAAATTACTAATGGATTATATTCATGTCTGCCTTTGGCGTGTCCAAAGTCTCTACAATGTTTTTTCGCTGATTTTATTATAATTATCCTTGGCCTCAAGCCCTTTCAATTTCTACAAGTGTAATAACATCTTTGATCCTCATAAGCCCCTGATGTAATGTTATGAAACCAGCTCACAAAAAGATAGAAAAGAGAGATCCACGCCTTAGAATTCAGCCTCTTCGAGGGGGCAACCTCCTTTACATTACATAAATGAACAATTCTTGGATGATACAAATGAAAATACCTCCTTTCTATATATAGGAGTCTAAGTAGTCCCAATACAATCAAAGCCTACATAACAATAATATTGTAGGGCACAACAATAACAATAGTGGGCTTCTATGTGGCACAATAGTAACAATATGGGGGTAATAGGGGCACAACAATATAAATAAGGGGTATAACTACAATAGTAATGGGGTAATCACTAGTATTAGAGGGACCCAACATGCCCCTCTCCTTCAAAAAAGTGTTGTCCTCAACGCTTGAGTAGTTCTGGATACTTCTGCATAAAATTCTCATCCTCCCATGTGGAATCTTCAGCGGATAAGTTCTTCCACTTGATAAGATACTCTGAAATTGATCGATTTCGTAGCTGTCGAGTTCTTGTTTCTGTGACTGCTTCCGGTTCCAATATAATTTTTCCTTCCTCATCAAGTTCTGGCAATATTGTTTGAATTGGGAGCTTGTCACCTATGACCTTCTTTAAACATAAAACATGGAAGACTGGGTGCAATCGAGAAGCTGCAGGAAGCTCCAATTTGTATGCCATAGTACCAATCTTTTGCAACACCTTGTACGGACCATAATACTTTGGTGATAATTTATTATCCTTCTTAGCTTGCTTTAGGGACATTTGCTTATATGGTTGTAGTCGTAGGAATACCCAATCACCTACATCAAAACTTCTTTCACTGCGATGTTGATCTGCCTGTTGTTTCATTCTATTTTGTGCCAACACGAGGTTATCCTTTAAGAGTTGGAGGACTTGTTGTTGATGTTCGATGTGATGTTCCACTGCCTGAACCTTAGAATTTTCTCTTAAATATGATGTGATGGATGGTGGTTGATACCCATAAAGTGCCATAAATGGGGTCATTTTTGTTGCTGTATGGAAGGAAGTGTTATACCACCATTCAGCCAGAGGCAACCATTTGACCCATTGTGTCTGTTTATCAGATACAAAGCAACGAAGATATCCTTCCAAACATTTGTTTACTATCTCAGTTTGCCCATCAGATTGAGGATGATAAGATGAGCTATGAGCTAACTGAGTACCAAGACAAGAAAATAATTCTGTCCAAAAATTTCGAGTGAAAATGGGATCTCTGTCACTTACAATAATCTTTGGGTTTCCATGTAGCTTTTGAACTGTTTCCATAAATGCAGTAGAAACTGTACTGGCTTTAAATGGATGTGATAATGCACAAAAGTGTGCATACTTGGTAAGTCTGTCAACTACCACCATGATGACACTCTTTCCCTCAGACTTGGGTAAACCTGTGATAAAATCCATTGAAACCTCCTCCCAACGTTGGCTTGGAATGGATAAAGGTTGTAATAGACCCGGTGTCTTAATTGTTTCAACTTTATTTTGCTGGCAAACCAAACATTCCGCCACAAACTTTTGAATATCTGATTTAAGGCCATCCCAAAAAAATTCCTTCTTAACCCTGTGGTAAGTTTTTAAAAATCCTGAGTGCCCTCCTAAGGGAGAAGTGTGCAATTCCATAAGAATCTTTTGTTTTAGCTGGGAATTCTTACAGAGGTATAAGCGATCTTTGTACCATAACGAATCATTTTTCCAGCTAAATGTATCAGAAGTACTGGAATCTTGTTGTAGCTTTTGAATAAGTGCCCACACTTCTTCGTCATTCTTCCATTCCTCCCTTGCTTCGTTTATCCAATCTGGTTGGATAATAGAAATGGCACACAACAATGCTTCCACATCCTCATCCTTTCTTGAGAGTGCATCTGCCACCACATTTTGCTTCCCTTTTTTGTAGATGATTTCAAAGTCATAACCCAACATCTTTGTGACCCACTTTTGTTGCTCTTCAGAGGATAATCTTTGTTCTAAAAAGTATTTAAGGCTATCATGATCCGTTTTTACCTTGAAGTGTCTTCCCATTAGGTAGGGTCGCCATTTCTTAAGTGCATGGAGTATTGCCAACATTTCCTTCTCATAAATAGCTTTGCTTAAAAACTTTCCCTTGATTGGACGACTTTCAAAAGCAATGGGTCTTTCATCTTGCATTAGAACAGCACCAATTCCATTTCCTGAAGCATCACATTCCACAATAAAGGTTTTTGTGAAGTCCGGTGTAGCTAAGACCAGTGCTTGGCACATTGCCTCTTTAAGATGTTCAAAGGCCTTTGTTGCTTCCGGAGTCCATGAAAATGAATCTTTCTTCAATAATGTTGTTAGAGGTGCTGCTATTCTCCCATAATTCTTAACAAACTTGCGATAATACCCTGTCAACCCAAGAAATCCTCGCAGATGCTTTATGGATGTGGGGATTTTCCATTCCTTAATGGCTTTAATTTTGCTAGGGTCTACCTTAACTCCTTCATGAGATACAATATGACCCAAATATTCCACCTCCTGGACTCCAAAGAAACATTTGGATCTTTTTGCATATAATTGTTTCTCCTCCAATAGTTGTAGCACCCTGTCAACATGTTCAACATGATCCTTCCAAGACTTGCTGTAGATTAGTATATCATCAAAAAATACTAACACAAATTTTCTAAGGAATGGTTTGAAAATTGAATTCATCAAACCTTGAAATGTTGAAGGTGCATTGGTAAGGCCAAAAGGCATGACCAAAAATTCATAATGACCCTCATGAGTTCTAAATGCCGTTTTTGGAATGTCTTCAATCTTCATTCTGATTTGATGATATCCCGAACGAAGATCCAACTTGGTGAAGTAAATTGATCCATGCAATTCATCCAGTAATTCATCAATAACAGGAATGGGGAACTTATCTTTAATAGTGAGCTTGTTGAGCTCCCTATAATCTGGACACATGCGCCATGATCCATCCTTCTTGTGCACCAATACTACTGGAGCTGAGAAAGAACTTTGACTCGGTTGAATTATACCAGCCTCTAGCATTTCTGCAACCATACGTTCAATTTCACTTTTTTGGACATAGGGATATCTGTACGGCCTGATGTTTGGAGGAACACTTCCTGGAATCAGATGAATAGCATGATCATGATCACGCATAGGTGGGAGACCCTTGGGAGTCTCAAATACCTTGGAATGATTGTCCAAGACTTTTTGGAGATCTGGAGAAATAGATGATTCCAATGTGGAAACATCTAGCGAGCATAATTGTGCAATTACACCTCTTTGCTCCTTTTTTAGAAGCTTTGTCATACCATGAGAGCTGATTATCTTTCCTGGTTTCCCTGCAATACCCCTTAATTCAACTTCCTTTCCTTCCGCAGAAAATTTGATGAAAAGTTCTTGAAAATTAAAAGCTATTGTACCCAAGGATTGTAGCCATTGGACTCCTAGTACAACATCCGCACCTCCCATTGGAATGGAAAGCATTGGGCTAGTCAATACATATTCTCCCATGGATAGCTTGATATTATGGCACTTTCCAGAGCAATTTATTGTTCCTCCATTTGCAATCATCACTTGACACTCTGGTGCTGGATATAGGAAGCAATTCAATTCTTTTGCTACCCTACAATGAATAAAATTGTGGGTGCTTCCTGAATCAATCAACACTATTACCTTTTTCTTCTTGATTTGTCCTTCTATCTTGATGGTTTGAGGAGTGGTAATTCCCGCCAATGCATTACAAGATATGGTCAGATTTATTTGTTCTTCATCTAGGCTTTGTTCCTGGAGTATATCTTCTTCTTTTGACCTTTCTTGCTCCTTTTCTTCTTCCTCTTCACAATCTATGTAGAATAATTTCTTCTCAGCACACTTATGACCTTTAGTGTATTTGCTATCACAACTGTAACAAAGCCCTTTTGCTCTTTTTTCTTCCAATTGTTGTGGTGTCAACCTTATAGGTTGTGAAAGACTAGGGGCAACAACACTTCCGTCTTTATAGTTGTGAGTGGTATGCTTCCTGGTTGCCATAATTTTGCTTTCCATTTTTCTTGCTAACCTGAATGCCTTCTCTAATGAATCAGGTTCCCAAAGGCGAACATCATGTTGGATATTATCCTTTAAAGACCCTATGAACACATCAATCCTATGCTCCTCTGGAATATCTTTTACCCTTATGTTCAATTTTTGGAACTCCTCAATGTGCTCCATTACTGAACCCTTTTGTTTGAGACTTATCAATTGGCTAAAAAAAGTGTTGCTTTTTGTATCTTCATAATGTGCTATCAATTCTTCCGTAAAAATTGCCCAAGTGATAAATTGTTTATGAGAGCAAAGCCATTGATACCATACAAACTGATTTGGTTCCAAATATACAGTTGCCATACGTACCTTTTGTGCGTTTTGCACATTATTGAGATCGAAGAATTGCTCCATCTGTAATATCCATGTAGCAGGATCCTTGCCATCAAATTTCCTCATATCGATTTTTGGAATATGGTGATTCTTCAATCCAACATTAGCATCTATGGTATCATGATTAACATTTCTTTTGTT
Organism: Pinus tabuliformis; assembly: GCA_031772625.1. Lineage (NCBI taxonomy): Eukaryota > Viridiplantae > Streptophyta > Pinopsida > Pinales > Pinaceae > Pinus > Pinus tabuliformis. Next base: position 954,582,261 of record CM062816.1, on the reverse strand, counting down.
TTCATCATGAGATTCCTTTACTACCTTTTCACCATTAGTGACCCTTTCTTGTAGCAACTTCTTCAATTCTTCCATGTTTGTCTTCATATCTATCTTCAAATCTGCCATGTCTCTCTTCAAGTCTATCTTCGAATCATCCATATTAGCTTCCATGCCCTTTATCTTAGATTCCACGCCATTTATCTTAGATTCCACGCCACTTATCTTAGCTTCTGTTAGCTTTTGTGAGCGTGACATTTGTTGCACTTGTTCTTGTAATTTTGATATATCATGTAGCATTTCTTCCTCTTCTTCATGGGTCATGCTAGAGCTTTCAGGTTCCTTACTAGGTGTTTGCATTTTCTTTCCTCGGGGCATCAGTTACCGATAATAATGCCTAACTATGCCCTTTGAATTCCGTTAAACCAAGCTTACACAAAAATTAAAAAAAAAGACTACACACCTTTTTTCACTTTATAGAAGCCTGATATTGAATCTGATGTATCTCTGTAATTTCGGATCATCCAGTTTTGAAATTGCTACCTGTAGTAGCCTTCTGCGTCCTCTTTCCAATGCCACAAGTCTAAGCCAAATTGGATTCTCCAAGGAAGAGTTATGTGAAATCTCCCACAGTGACTTGCTTTTAGACTGGTTCAGTAGAGCGAACTTGTACGACGTGCCACGAGTCACTGTTTCAACCTTTGAATCTGAAACACACACACAAGAAGTTACAGTCCGTCCTCTTTCTGTACCTTTTTAGGAAATTTCAATCCGATCCTCAGAGAGAGAGTTATGACGATTTTTCCCAGATCACTTGTTTTGAATATAATTCAGGAGTCTACAAAAAGGTCAACTTCCTCAGATCATATCTCCGAAAATATCGTGCGAAAAGCTCTAAAATTCGGACCCAAGGTTCAGCACCAATTCTTCTCAAATGGGTTTTTTTTGCGAATTCTGAAACATCACAGAAAAAAAAGTTATAGCGAAAATTCCACGATGACCTGTTTGGAGCAGCGAAACCCTAGAATTCCAAAGCTCTGATACCAAATGTTATGAAACCAGCTCACAAAAAGATAGAAAAGAGAGATCCACGCCTTAGAATTCAGCCTCTTCGAGGGGGCAACCTCCTTTACATTACATAAATGAACAATTCTTGGATGATACAAATGAAAATACCTCCTTTCTATATATAGGAGTCTAAGTGGTCCCAATACAATCAAAGCCTACATAACAATAATATTGTAGGGCACAACAATAACAATAGTGGGCTTCTATGTGGCACAATAGTAACAATATGGGGGTAATAGGGGCACAACAATATAAATAAGGGGTATAACTACAATAGTAATGGGGTAATCACTAGTATTATAGGGACCCAACATGTAGACCCCATGTATCCTTGGTCTCCTTGAGGAATGTTATGTGGCATTTCTTGTCACCAAAACTTCAGTAATGATTTTGTTAAAAAATTAACCTCAAAATAAGCCTACAACCTTTCAAAATAATCACAACTAATATATATAGTAACTATGTCATATAATATTATATTAATATTAATATATATTAATAATATTATCTATAATATTAATATATATGTTATAATTATTATAATTCGTTAAACTCAACATAAAACAGTCCCATATTAGACATTGTCAATGGAAAAAAGCCATTAATGGTGGAATTGAATATTATGCAATGATTAATTTCCATTTGTTGGATATTGGAAAACACATTTTCATATTGGATAAAGCGTCATATAGTCAACGGTAAAATAACTCCGTTGGATATTCGATGACCATATGGATTGTAGAAAAAAAAATTAAAAAATACATAATGTTGGATAATCGACGTGAAAAGATATTTCGTTGGATATTCGACAGTTAAAGAAGCCCTGTAATATATTCAACGATTGTCGGGATTTAAAAAAAAAAAACATAAAACAAAAAATACATTTAACTTTCGACACTATTTTTGATTTTATCCATTCCGTCAGATTCTGTTGTCAGAACTTCTGCCCAAATGTAGTGAACCTATAAGAACCCCCTCTAATTTGCAATCTAATTTTCAATGGTTTTCTCTAGTCTTCTTAAAATATTTGCAACTACCTTAAAATTCTTGGATTATTCATATTATATTACTCACTATTCTCCTCATTTCATCTCAGTAATCTCCTCTCATGCACTGCACAACATACCCTTCACTCCATTCTCTCACTTCACTGCAAATCATACTACTCCCGCACTTCATTGTAGATCATTATTTCTCTTCCTATGGTTTGGACACCTCATATGGTGATACTCATTGTACTGCACCTACTATCACTTCTTCACACATGCTTACATATGTTCATCTATGTCAATTGACTCTCATGGATCTTCTAATTTATAGATGCTTCCTTCATTCCAACTTCACACCTTTACCAATGGATCCTAGATCTATGCCACTTCCTTCACTTACGAAATAATTTTAGATCTCCCTTTGATCCAATGCAATTAAACATTTGACCAAGTTCTTGTGCAAGTGGTCTTCATTTTTCTTTAAGCTCCCTTCCATAAACCTTGAAACTCTAAGATTCAGAAACTGGATTAACTAATGTGCAAATGTTGAGATTCAAACTTTACCAGGCATTCGAGAAATACATGGGAATTATTTAACACTAAGCAATCTTGCAACCCACGTTTATTTGGTCATATGAGTGGAAAATTTTTTGTTGGGAGACGACCATATTTCTATATCTTGGGGCCCTCAACCAATGGATATTGGGTTATTGGACATTTAGGAACAAACACCTATGGATATGTCATCCAACACCCAAACATTAGGTCAAAAATTTCCTAGAACCACTTGTTCTGACCAAGGGATTTCCATATTGGGTTTGTAGGCTATTGGGAAATACTCAACCATACTTTTCAAAAGCATCATTACAAGATTCCAAGGCTCTGAGGCCCACTTAAACTACCACCTCGTTCTTCCAACAAACAATCATATTCTGACACGTTGCCAATGTTGATGTGTCATTTTCCATGTGCACCTACTAACACATGTTATGTGTCACTCACCTTTACATAGATAGCCATCCAAAAATGAAAAGACAAGGTGACATGTTTCCTCCACTACCACGTCATTTTCTCCACCTACCACACCATGTCACTGCTCAATCATTGACCAGCTAGCATGTCTTAGGCGTTTAGCTATTGGGAAAATTTCTGAACTTTTGCATGCAACATGTTTCAAGGGCCTAATTGGGAATTTATCCCTGATGCCCTATATCTCAATGCTCTATGACAAGGAGCTTGAATAGGATCCAACCATCTCGGGTACCAGAGAAAATTTATGAACCTTTTCATTGAAAACCATCTGATACATGATGTTCTAAGGGCACCTACCTCTTGAGAGCCAACCCTTAAGCAGCTTATGAACATGATCTTGACCATGGGATTATCATATTGGATATCAAAGAAATGCAAGATAAATTGCATTGAAAATGATTAAATGGTCGAGTGTAAAATTAATAGATCAACACTTGATGCTAACCTTTTCATTTATCAATTGATAGTGCACCTAAAACATTTGGCCCCACCAATGCCAGATCAGCCAAACTGGTCTTATATCACCTCAAGCAATTTGGGGGGGTTGGGGGGGGGGGGGGGGGGGTGGGGGGGTGTAATAATGGCTTTAGTAAGAAAGGCAGGGGGTCGTAAATAGTGGTATTGGTAAGAAGGGGGGGGATCCTTTCATCAAATTCCATGTGCCTTCAATTGTTTTACTACCTGATGTCATTTCAAACCTCCTTGATAGAAATAAAATGGAACACACCAATAAATATGACATAGATTACAATAATATGGTGAAAACACAACTTTTATTAATAAATGAAATAGTAGAATACTCGAGAACACAAACTAGCCATAATGGTGGTAGTTATCTTTGAACAGAGAGAGATAGTGGTTATGTGTATTAGAAAAGTCTATTACAAGAGGCAAAAATAATGTCCTTTCGACATAAATAAATAACACTATAGGTCCAAAAAGCTAATCCTAGAAGATGAAATGCCAAAAGGGTTGTGATCCCTGAGGTGGTTAGTTGGTACATAAACTTCCTAACAGTATAAATTTTGCATTCAAATTATGTTTGGGGTGCACAATAACTCGTTGGAAGAACTATCGAAGGATTAAAAATTTTGACTAGGGCTGGGGAATTCCATGGCAACCCTTGGCCCCCAAATTTCCAAAAAAGATTATTTAGGGCCTCAAAATGACCCAAGAAGTTTGGGACCCAAAAATCATATAAACGTTAATTTTACTATTTTCTTGATGGTCATCTTAGATTTTGACTAGTGATATAACGTTGTAGTTACAATGATAAATAAATAAATAAATATACCACATGTAAGAGATGTTGGGACATCTTTGTTATAACTACAATAATTCTAAAAGGATATAAGGTCTTTTTCACGAGTGAAAAACAAATTTTGTTTTATATAACTGTTTTGTGGTTGGGAAGAAAGTAAAAATACATTAGATGGGGAACTATTAATCGGTTGTGGGTCCACAGAGAATTTCAAATGAAACAACTGATAGAAATTGTAGGAAGAATGGGCACATTTAAGAGGAGGACAAATATTGTTCCGTAGTAAGCTATATTTTATGAATCATTATATATATTTTCTTGATAATAATTATATTTGTAAATGTTTTTATTGTTATAATATTTGTTCTGCAGACTCATTTTACATGATTTTGTAATTATTCTAAAGTCAAGGTGGTTGTCGAGGTACTTTGATCCGAATGCGCCAAGTATTAGTACTGTAAATGATGTTATATAAGTTGAGGAACATGGAGTGCATATGGTCAAAGATCAAGATAATGACACAATGGAAGAAGATGAAAATAATAGCATAGTGCAAAATCATGGGAAAATATATTGATCCAAGACTTGTCCTATAGTGAGAACGATGATGATATTTATGATGCACCTATGCTACAGAATGTAGGGACACCACTTTATGCAGCGTTGTAATTGTTCCTTCATAATAAAATGCAAGTTCCTATTGTCAAGAGTTTGTTTACAATTCTGATTTATTTTTTGAGATATTCTTATTCCAGTGTTTTGGACCCGCTCCTGAAAGAATCTTTGTCTTCATCTGTATCACTAGCTTCAAATTTTACTAATTTATGATTATCATCCACTTGTCATATTAATTGCAACACCGGGTGCTTTATTTAGTAGTCGTAACATTGGTTTGCAGGGATCGTTCTTTAGATAAGTTATTTTATGATTGTTATTTCTTTACTGCTATTCCTTGAAGGTTATTGCGAGACTATTGATGTTTCTGCATTTGCTTAGTTTCTTTTCCCATTAGTTGTTCCTTTTTGTTGCATATAATATAGTTCCTTAGTGATGTTTCTTCAATTCTAAATTGTTGTTTCTTAGGTAACAACTTAGCGTTCAATAGATTTTCTTATTATTTCCTATAGAAAGTAATGAGAATTCGATATTGTTATGTAATTTTTGCAAGATATCATATTCTTGAGAGATAGATCTTTTAAATGTGTGCTTTAAGCTAGGAGTTGATTCCTTCATCATTGTTATTTTGGTTGTTATTCAAGTTATTTTCAACACTACCTCTTGCATAAAAAATTTGGACAACCTTGAAATAACCATATGAAACCTCGAGTTGACAAATTAATATGTGGTTGTTAGTTTCTCCTTTAGAACAATTAATGTTCCCAAAATTTTGGCGTCATTGTCGGGGAGGTTGTCAAAAGGGAGTGCCATTATATTTAGTTGCATATCCAATTTTCTGAGGGTTGGATATTGAAGATGAAAGGTAAGAACTTGTGTACGCACCCTAGTAAACATAAACGTGTGGTGGTGTCTTCCCTAAGTTAATAGATTTAGGTTCTTTAGTGTGTATGATTAGGAAGAATACTAAAGGTAGGAATTAGGTAGACATAGACCAAAAACCCACTCTAAGAAGCACCAAAATCTAGGGTCAAGTTGGACTTGGGCGAGCAACCTTTATAGATGAAATTATTCGAAGGGAAGAATCTTAGGCCTCGGTAGGACCTCGAACGATATCTGGAAAGGCTCTACTACTATTTCCCCTCCAGTAGCATAATTGTTTGTTGTGACTAATGCCGAGATTCGTAATAAAACCATAGGGTCGAGGCAGAGCTTTCAAGATCTACGAAGAAGGAATCTTGATCCTTTTAGCAAGGGAAAGGGGCACTCTCGCAATTTAAAGGAAGGGGAAAGTGATACAAGTGATCCATATCTTAAACCCCCTGAGTAGGAATTTCCCATGACACCCATTACAAAATAAGGAATTGAAATTCTTGATTCAATTAGTGTTGTAAGGCCTAGATCGGGTCTATGGTCTCATTACCATATCAATTTCTTTCAGCTAGTACCTCCCAATTTTGGCATCCATGAAGGATACTGGCATATTGTTTACCAAATTCCAGGATAGGTATCAGGCACACAAACCTCAACCATAGAATACCCCATTGTTGATTTGCAAGCTAATGCACCTACGAAGTCTATTCCACTTCAAAACCTTTCGAATTTCCATGGGTTGGCCTTCGAAGACCCAGATGCATTTCTATTTGAATTCGATGTCTTATGTCGAGGATATGATTATACTACTAACCCTTAGAAACTAAAGTTATTCCCTTCCACTCTGAAGGGAGAAACATTGTGATGGTTCATGGGATTAGGGGGCGGTACTATTAACTCATGGGACTGGATGAAATAAGCCTTCCTTACTAAATATCAAGACTATTTCCGATGTCAGGACTTAAGAGAAGAAATATTCAAAATTTCATTTAGGAAGATGAAACTATAGAGGAATATATCGAGAGGTTCCAATATAACCTGTAAATATTGCCATACCCAACTCTACCTAAAGAAGAACTAAAAAATGCTCTAATTATGGGAATGAAGGATGAATGGATAAAAACACTTAACATAATGGGGTAGAGTGATATTTCTATAGAAGAGTATGATGATATTGTGAAATTATGTATCAGGTTCCCACATGAGAGTGCACAGACTAAGTATGGGATCTGTGGTCTGGTTAGTGGTACTAATAGAACTGCAAGTTGAGGAGTCACATGTGTAGAAATTGGTAATTTATTAGAAAATTTTAAAACTTATATATTAAGCACACTAACTACACAATTGGATGTCTTCCAGGTAAAGTAGAAGCAAGTTGAAGTAAAAGAGACATTGGAAATCTGTTGTCCTTGTTGTCGATGAAAGCATGGTTATAAGGAATGCCCACTGGATACAGTTGAAATCCGTGCTATTTGTACCAAATATCATTCAACATATCAATATCCCTCTCTTCCTGGATTGGAAGTTGTATTTAAAGAAGTTGAAGAAGAACCAAAACCTGCATTCTTTATGGCACAACGACAAAAATGGAAAAATCACCCTACAGGTATGGTTCAATACCCCTCCATGTTTTTTTTTGGATAGTATAATCAACAACAATTTCTCGAACTAACTTGGCAGGGTTAACAACATGCTAATACCTCTTCATAACCCCAGTCATATCCCTCACCACCTTGGTCAAAGTAGCCATTTCCTAGACCATCTTGGTCAAACCAACAATACTTTGCACCTTCATGGTATATTCCGCAGAGTAATTTGTATCCTCCGCAATGGCCAAACCAGCCCACTCAGGACCAATATGGTCTAAAAACTGGAAACACCCATAGGACTTGTTAATCAATTAGTAGGAATGATTCCAAAATCACAACCACCATTAAAACCATTACAACTACCACTTCAGTTACCCTCAAATGCCCCACCTTCGTTATACCCCTAGTTACTTGCACAACCAAATCCAAACCCATACAATAGGCCTGTGAAGTTTTTAGAAATTTTTGATATTTCTCATTGTTCTCCTTCATCCTTAGAATATAATGAACTCCACTTAAGATCTGGGTGGACCATTTTTCCAGAGGATCCTTTCATAAACTTAGAGCACCCAGAAGATGAAAATTTCGTTAAAGAGCATCATTAGTTGGAAAAAACGCCTTCTACTGTAATTATCACCAAAACATAATCACCCAGTGGACCAACTAAGAATCAATAATCCAAAAAAACTTCAGATGTTGCTCCTTTTTTCGTAGAACGACTAGAAATAGTAAGGCCACCCACATATCCTAAATTCGATCTTGTAGGGCAACTACAAAATGTGTGTATCAAAATTCCCCTTCTTCAAGATATTAGAGATATATCAATCTCTGCTAAGGCCATCAAAGAGATATGTGTTAAGAAACCCGGAAGAAAACCAAAAGACCCTCCTATAGTCCATGTCCTTGGGAAACTCTCTGATCTTATTTTAGGAAAATATACACCCATCAAATATGATGATCCTAGAAATCTAGTGGTCACCGTTCAGATTTAGGGATTTAGCTTTCCAAATATTTTAGTGGACTTAGGAGCTGCTATAAATATCATAACACTTGAAACTTGTGCCCTCCTTGGAATAACCATGTTAAAACCAACCCCGTTCATGTTGGAGTTAGCTGACAGATTTGAGGTAAAACCAGAAGGAACCCTAAATGGTATTATCATCTCTATGGATTCCTGGGAATATCCAGTATATTTTTTGGTTCTTACCCTAGAAATAAGCTCGAAAGACACCCTCTTATACTAGGAAGATCGTGGATTTCCACTGCAGATGCATACATCGGGTGTCAAACGAGAATTATGACTATTGCTAAAGGAACTGCTATCAAGAACCTTATCTGATATCCATCAACTAAACCTAGCATGTCATTTGACATTCTCAGGTGGATTCCTCGAGAGTATGAAGAAGGTAGGCTACGTTCTCCTCTTAACATTGATAAAGATCTTATCTTTAATAGACAAACTGAGGATGATACAATCAATGGTTTCATTAGCCATCCCTCTAACGTAGCATATCCAACATGTCAGATGTTTAAAGTTGTGCTTGATAACAAAGCCTAGGGTGATCCACTGGAGGAGTTAAATAATGATCATATACCTATAACAGCAATTCATAACAGCAACCCTGTTGAGATTGAACCAGGAAAAACATTGAATATTAATGCTAGCCTTAATGACCTCCAGCGTCATAAATTGATCCAAGTCCTTCAAAAGTACAAACAAGCTTTTGCCTGGGACTATGCGGATATGAAAGGTATCAACCCACAACTATGTACACACCACATTTACATTGAAAAAGATGCTCGAGAATTTCATCAACCACAAAGAAGACTAACTCCACATCTTAGGGATATAGTGAAGTAGGAATTATAGAAACTACTCGATATCAAGTTTATATACCCTATATCTGACAATCAATGGGTTTCACCATTGGTGGTAGTCCTTAAAAAGAATGGGAAATGGAGGAATTATGTATATTACAGAGAACTAAACAAAGCCACACAAAAGATCATTTCCCACTTCCCTTTGTAGACCAATTCCTTGATGCACTCCCTGGAAAAAAATACTTTTCTTTCCTAGATGGATTTAATGGATATAATTAAATTCAGATTTCTCTTGAGGATCAAGACAAAACCGTGTTCACCTGTCCATGGGGAACGTTTGCATACATAGTTTTACCATTTGGGTTGTGCAATGAATTGATGACCTTTCAGAGGGAAATTCTGAGTATAATTTCTTATTTAATCAATGATGGACTTGAGCTTTATATGGATGGTTTTACTCCTTATGGTAATGACTTTGATGAAGCTTTGGATAATTTGGAAAATATAATTGTACAATGTATAACTACTAGACTATGCCTCAACAGTGAGAAATGCCACATGCTGATGACAGAAGGTGTAGTCTTGGGACATTTTATTTTCGTTGCAAGTATTCAAGTAGATCCAGCTAAAATCGAGGTAATTCTGAAACTCCATGTCCCTCGTACACCAACATAGGTACGCAATTTCCTCGATTATGCTAGGTACTATCGTCGTTTCGTAACACATTTTTCAAAAATTGCAGCGCCATTGTATCCATTAACTGGGCATGTAGAATTCAAATGCACTGACAAGTGTCACTAGGGGATTTTTTAGGTCTAAAATGGGCCTCCTAAGGAAACTATTAAATAATAGTGGAAATAATAAAATAAGATTACATTACATCATCAAATTTTAGATGGAAAAATTGATTCCTCATCCAAGGAGTACCCATGTTGCATACTTTCGATGGACCCTGCTACACGAAAAATGAGAAATACATGAAAAATGTAATGGCAATCACATTTTTTCATGTATTTATATTTTTTCTTGTAGCAGGGTCCATCAAAAGTATGAAACATGGGTACTCCTTGGATGAGGAATTAAATTTTGCATCCAACGAGTTCTCCCTCTTGAAATTTGAGTAAAACCTTAGGAGATAAGTTGAAAATATGAGTTGCAAAAGTAGTTTTATTATTTTATTATTTTTTAATCTTTTACTTTTTACTCCAAAAATGGTGAATCATCCCCCATGGTTGACATCATCATCTTGAATCCTATTGGTTCTTGTAAGGTTTATTTTGTTTGTAAATTTTTCTTTGGAGGCCCATTTTAGACTTCAAAATTCCCCTAATGGATATTGTTTTTGCAGAACTGAAGAAATTAGTCTCAACAATGCCTATGTTGAGGGAACCATACTAGAGTCTGCCATTCCACATATCCTCAGATGCATATGATATGGCGATATGAGTAGCTTTGTGAAAGGAAGATAATAAGAAACCTTATGCAATTTATCATATTAGAAAAAACTTAACACCTACATAATTAAATTATACTTTAACAGAAAAATAATTTCAGGTTGGTTTCTATGCTATAAACAAATTTTGCTATTATGTAACAAGCTACCCATTTTTTTTATATATTAATCATTTTTCTATTTTATATTTAGCTAATAAACTTTTTACCAATAGCAGAGTAGCTCACTCGATATTATTGTTGCAAGAATTTGATATCACTATAAAGGACTAGGCAGGAAAGGAGAACCATGTTATAGATTTCTCGTTAAGACTTCCACCTGCAATCGATTCTTCACCAGAGTAGGATCAATTCCCAGATGAACATTCGTTTTTCATGACTGTCAAAACATTGTGGTACGTCAATGTTACAAATTATTTGGCGGCTAGAAAATTACCATCACATCTGTCACCCCGGGAAAAGAAACACATTATCTATAGTAGTTATCGATTATCATAGATAGATGGTTATCTCTTCCATACAGGGGCAAGTCTCCAAGTCTGCAAATGTATTAGAGAGGATGATATTTGTGATATCCTTAGGGCCTGCCACCATGAACCTTGTGGGGGACATTTTTCCGATCGCATAACTAGCCAAAAAGTATTGCAGATGGACTATTTTTGGCTTACAATATTCAAAGACGCCAAGAAATACATTCAGAGCTGTGATAGTTGTCAAAGGATGGGTCACACCATTCAGGTTGACAAAATTGCTCTCCAGCCACTGCTTCTATTGGAACCATTCGAGAGATGGGTGATGGACTTTGTAGGTCCCATCAGTCTTCCATCAAACCAAAAATCATATACTCAAGTTTGTAAAAACTATGTAACAAAATGGGTGGAGGCAGTAGTAGTTGTAAGAGCTATAGAGGAGGTAGTCATCAATTTCCTGTTTGAATTGTTTTTTCAATACGTCTTACCTCGAGAACTTGTAAGTGATGGAGGATCACAATTACCACTCATAAAATATATGCCACCTTCTGAAAATACCATATCAAGCATAGAACCACCCCCCCTTACCATCCACAAGCATATGGTCAAGTGAAAAGCACAAATAAAGTCTTGGAAGAAATCCTAACCAAGACAGTATCTACATACCACTAAGATTAGGCCTCCAAACTCTCTAAAGCCTTGTGGGCTTAATGAATGACTTGGCATAATACTACTGGATTTTCACCTTATAATATTTTCTTTGGTAAGGAGCCTATTTTTCTGATTGAATTTGAAGTCAAAACTCTCAGGACCTCTTAGGAAGTTGGTCTCGACCTTTCAGAAGCACAGAAGCGGTGCCTCCAAAATCTCAACGAAATGGACAAAATGTGCCTTGCTTCCCTTCAGTGCACAACTATAGTCCAACAAAAAAGAGCTAAATGGCATGACCATTTGATTAAAAATAAGACTTTTTAAAAAGGGGATTGGGCACTATTATATGATTCTAGATTCCAGGACTTCTAAAGTAAGCATGAAACAAGATTGATGGGCCCTTATGAAGTCAACGAATTTTATGATAATGGGACATTATGCCTTACTATGATCGATGAATCTAGCATTTCCTTCCTCATCAATGGTCATCAACTTCATTTGTATCACCAACCACTTACACATGAGTATTTTCTTAATAAATCCACCATGCTGAAAATTTCCAGGTTGTAGCCGATCAAGGGAATATCCATGCGGTGATGATCAGGTAAATTATTTCTAGAAACCCCCTTATTTCTATGTACATAATGTAAATATTTTTTTGTTTTTCTTATGGTGGTCTGGTCTTAGGAGGAGGCTCCCAAGATCTAAAAAAATTGAAATGGATCTTGGGGGGAGAGGCCCCGAAGATCTGAAAAACTGAAATGCCAGAAGAAAAAGTGGATAACACACAATAAAAAAACCACAAATAAAATTTTTTTTATTAAAACAGATAATAATTGTAAAGGCTACATTGTGGTGGACAATCTGTACTTTTACAAAATGCGACTTGTTACTTACAGCCTTTTTTGGTTACAATACAACATGTAAATTCCATGGATGGGTAAATACCATGGGTGAATGAATACCATGAGTTGATGTCACATACAATACCATGGGTGAATGAATATCATGCATGGATGCCACTTACAATACCATCGATTAATTCCATGGGTGGATAAATACCATGGGTTGATGAATACCATGGGTAGATGCCACTTACAATACCATGGGTAAATTCCAAGGGTGGATGAATACCATGGGTGAATGCCATTTTCCATTCAGATCATTCCTCCCTCTTTAAGAAGCAATGTTCCCCATTGCGTGAACTTCCCTCCTGAGAAGCCTTTGTTGAATATGAAGATTCATTGAAGAGAAGTCTTTTGTGTGGTTAACCCATAACCGCAACGAACGAAGATCCAAGGATAAAGATACCATGTAATGCTTGTGACCAACTGTGATATTGACAATGTGCGGCCTAGCAAATGGACTTCGATAAAGTGTGGCTTTGTGGATGACCCATAACCATGAAAAACTAAGGTTTGAGGATAGAGATGCCCTATAATGCTTGTGACCAACTATGATACTAATAGTGTACAGCCTAATAAATGGACTTCGATGATAAGGATTTTGTGCGGTTGACCCATAACCGTGATGTTGACTGTTAATGAAGTAGCAGATGCCTACATAGCTTGGGGTGGGAGGGCATGTCTCCAAAGAACCCAAGCCAGATGCTTCTATGCTGAAACTGATGAATGTGAAGCAGGTGCCTACTAAAGTGGGGTCGGAGGGCGCGTCTCCAAAGGGAACCCGCTCCGAATGCTGCTCCAGATTTAAAATGGACATAACTTAGTCAATATAACATGAAATATTTATTATAGCCTGTTTTTGGAAATAGAATTACTATTCGGCATCTTCCCATGTGTTTGAAATCCATATAGTGACACTCTGGAAACTCAGATTCGCGCTGCAACTATTTCCTTGTCACAAAAATTCTAAAAAAAAAATAGTTGATTTTAAATCAGCGATATCTCCCTCATCCGAACTCCGTTTTGACCAATTTTTTTTTTTAATTGGATGAATTTTCGAGAGGAGCTCAAATATACAATCATGTTTTTGAAATTCTGCACAGAAACTGAAAAAAATTATAGGAGACCCTCCATCCACAAATTGTCATTAGAAAAATTCCTACAACATAGCTGATTTTAAATCAGCAATATCTCTCTCATCCGGACTCCGATTTGGCCGATTTTTTTTTTTTGAATTCGGGTATTATTTAATATAATGATATGTATAAAAAGTACTACCAACAACAATATTTTATATTTAAAAGAAACTTATAATCCATAAATAAGTAAAAATAATTCAACAAACTTACATTTGAAATTCCTCACACATTTCGTCCAATGATAATTCACCTGACTTCACATGAGATAATATTGTTTTGATAATATTCTCATCCTTCACTCCTTGCATTTCTCTCCAAGGTGTGATAGTCATATCTTCTGGAAGGAGCTTCATTTCAGGACCTGATTTACAATTGGTACATATCAATGGTTTAGACTTTTTGACCTTCTAGTTTTTTATGCCAATGTTCTCCCACGTGTCAAAAATCTCATTAATCAATTCCCATATCTCTCCAGTTATAAATTCCAACTAGAAAATGTTATCCATACATCTAAATATCTTAGAATTTACTTCCCTGCCTTTTGAATTGATTTTTTCTTTAATTTTATAACATATTTCCATATAACATTCCTTCTAAAAGCCCAGACTAACCTTTGCCTTATCCCCACCAATTTTTTCTTCAAATTCATTATGAATAAATCTTACCCTTTGGATGAAAGTCATACACATCATATACTCATTATTTGTATTATGATCCCATGCCAATAACTTTTCTTTTGTATCTGTTAAACCAACATAAATGATGCATTTCATTGTTCCAAAATGCGAGTTATTGGGATATTCTTCCATCAAATTCCTTTTAGCTTCTACAGAATGGTTCCCCCCCAAGTAAATAATATTTGTATTCAAAAAATCTAGACTTATCAAATGTCTCTTTGTTGGAAACTGGAATTAGATCAACAAGAAGCACATACCAACCACATGTGCATATGGATTGTACGTGATCAATGTTTTCAAGTTGTGAACATGCAAGTGTTGTGGCTTTCTAATTTGATATTTAGAATGTCCTTTATTTAGCTGATAGATTTGGCTGACATTAAGTTGAAATGTATGATTGCTCTCAATTAAGTTTGTCTTCATCAATTAATGTCGAATATGGAATTTTGTTTTGTTTTAATAATGTCATCCTCTAAATTAGATCCTGGTGTAATGATTTCCCTCCTTCCTTTTGAGTTTTCACTAGGATCTTCATTGTTGCACATGATTTTTTCAAAATAACCAACTTTTAATTTCTTCCTCCTATAAGTTATCATATTTTCTTCTACATTAGAAATTTCCTCATCTTTAACTAGAAGGGAGACATTCCTGGTAATTTTTGTTTTTTGTATTTTATGTCTCTTCTCCTTTCTAACATCAGTTCTAATCTCATTCTCAATAATGGAAACATATTATTTAGTTCCAGCTTCCTCATCTTCAAAAGTAACATGTCTAGCTTTACTAGATTGATCCACTATAGTTGTTCTTTGGTGATCCCTTGTATTTAGTCTTGTAGCATCATGAAGTGCTTTTCTTCTTATTTCTCATATCTTATTCTAACTCTGAGTGGAAACTGCTAACAACATTCATAATATATCTCTCTATATAATAAAGTCCCTCCAACATATTGAAAGACCCTCACCAAAATTATGTCAAACAAAATATAATATGTCAATAGTAAGTAACTTATAAAAAATATAATGATACAGTTACAATAACACAAAACACATAAATATAAATAAGAATACTTACAATATTTTGTGCAATTTCGTTTACAATTTGTTTACATATCTTTGTAGAATCTTTTGTCGTGTCATACATCAACAATGAAAAATGATATCTAATCTTCTCATGTGACTTGGGCGGTTTTGTAAGTACATAAACAACTTCAGTATCCGACATCAAACATATGTCTAGTACTTTTCCCAGCACCTCATAACTTCCACCATCGTAAATCATACCAGCATATAGATATATTTGTAGATCTTCATTGCCTTCTCTATCTTTCACATACCATGCAAATTTTGTACACTTCACTTCTTATGATTTCTTCCAGTATGAAATCAACTTATTTTCCTTTGAGGAGCCACTTTTATGATTTTTACCAATTATCTTAGGTCAGTTTCATTTAAGAGTGTTTTTTGATGGTCCACCTACGGCTCTAGATGATGTAATTGTTGTCTTTGGTCCAAAAAGATTCACAGAAACCTTCCTTGATGCAATTTTCCTGCAACGAAAAAAAAAAAAAAAAAAAATATATATATATATATATATATATATATATATATATATTAATATTACAAAAATAAATAATATCTTAAGTAAACAAACAAACAAAAACAAAAATTAAAACTAAAAAAC
The DNA here is from genome assembly GCA_031772625.1 of Pinus tabuliformis. Classification (NCBI taxonomy): domain Eukaryota; kingdom Viridiplantae; phylum Streptophyta; class Pinopsida; order Pinales; family Pinaceae; genus Pinus; species Pinus tabuliformis. The sequence continues at coordinate 954,566,060 of CM062816.1, read as the reverse complement.
ACTAGAAACATGCACAACAACCCCCATGTCAGGGGGGTTGTTAGGTTCATCAAGAATACCAAAAAAACCCCATTCCTTAAATAAATAAATAAAAATTAAATTTTCCCCCTGCCTGTCAGGGGGACGCTGTGCCTTGGGTGGGCATGGCCAAGTGTGGGTGTGCCCGCCCGTGGCACAACGGCCCCCTATCTTCCAGGGGATGTTATGTCGTGAATTCTCGGAATCAGCCCCCTTCCTGCTAGGGGGTTATTGTGTCGTCGAGGGGCATTCCCACCTGCGGCATAGCGGCCCCCTGGTGAGCAAGGGGTCAATTCTCCCCCCTTACCTACCAGGCGGTCATTGTTTCAACGGTGAGATCGTATGGGCCTTGGGTGTGCCTGCTTGTGGCACAACAACCCCATGCCTTCCAAGAGGTCGTTGTGCCATGACGGGCACGCTGACGCCCGGGTGCAGCCAACCAAGGCACAATGGCCTCCTACCTACCAGGGGTCCACTATGCCTTGGGCATGCGTGCCTGGCCATGGGCGCAACGGGTGGGCACACCTAGACATGCGCACTTGCTAGGAAGGCCTACTGTGCCACAAGCGAGCACCCCCACAGTCGAGCACGCTCGCACTAGCAGTCATGTTGTGCCGCGAGCGGGTGCACCTACCCAAGGCACACTTGTCGTTGTAACTTGGGAAGATACAACCAACAGCGGGCATGCCCTCCAGCGGTATAACATCCCACTGCCTCCCAGGGGGTCATTGTACAATGAGCAGGCACGCCCAAGGCCCAGGCACACCCGCCGACGGCACAGCTATGCCTTACCAAGAAAGGGGCCGATTCTAAGAATCGACCCTTCTACCTTCCTAGGGGCTGTTGTGCCTTGGGTGGTTATGCCCGACGGTAGGCATGCCTTCCTACTACATTGTAGCCCCCTATCTGCCAGGGGGCTGATGTGTCTTGGGCGAGCCCGCCCATAGAAAATCGGTCCTTTACCTGTCATAGGACCATTGTGTCGTGGGTGGCATGCCCAAGGATTGGGCGTGCCTATCAGTGGCACAGTGGTCCACTGCCTGTCACGGGATTGTTTTGTCATGTGTAGGCACGTTCATGACCGAGCATGCCTGCTGGCAGCACAGCGGCTCCCTGGTAGGGACGGGACCGATTCTTGATTCCAGGAATCAACCCCTTTCCTACCCTGGGGCCGTTGTACTGCGAGCGGGTGCGCCCCTTGCCTATCAGGGGCCCTCTTTTCTATGGGCGGACGCGCCCCCTTTCCTGCCACGGGGGCACTGTGCTGCCGGCAAGTGCGCTTGGCAAGCAGGGGGCTGTGGCATAGTGGACCCCTACCAGGAAGGGGGTTGATTTTTAAAATCAACCCCCTACCTACTAGGGGGACGATATACTGCCGACGGGAGCGCTTGGGCCTTGGGCACTCCCGTCAGTGGCACAATGGCCCCCTACATGTCAGGGGGTTGTTGTGTCGTGGGCAAGGACACCCACGGCTGGACGCACTTGCCCAACGCACAATGGCCCCCTGCATGCCAAGGGGTTGTTGTTCCATGGGCGGGCATGTCCATGTTACACAATATTTTATCACACTTCCCATCCCATATCCTGAAGCATCAAAATAACGAAAGTTGTTAGTGTACTCACCATGAAACACATACAAAAATATCACTGAAGAAAAGAAGAATAGTTGCCTTGAGAGAATTCTGAAGAAGTTTGACTGAAACCCTAGTTTTCAGGATCAATGTGTTTTGTACTACTGCTAGCCCATGTTGATGGCTTGTTGCATCATGTTGACCTAGTGTTTCCGGCATGGCTTTTGATAGGGAAACCTACGTTGAACCCCTTCTAGCAATTTTTCCTAAAGTGGAGGAGAATCTTCTCTTACTAGAAGCCTCAAGAATGACGAGTTGGATATTGTTGAATGATGATATGGTCGAGTTCTCCCATTTTGATTTCTTGATCCTCCCTTTATGGATCTTCCCCTTGAGATGTGGACCTTCTTCCCTCTTTTTTGGATCCCTAACTCCCTCTCCTTTCCTATAAATGAAATCCCTTCTATCCCCAACTGGTTGGTCATTTCTTGGTTGCATTCCTATGTTGAAACTATGCCTAAATGTTGCCCATCTAACTAAGGAGAAGGAGTGCTTGAAGGTCTTGGCTTAGACTTGGAAATCCACCACAAATGAGGTTTCCAACATCAATGCACCTATGGTTATATGCTTCCCTCATTTCTATTAATAAATACATCAGGTGTTTACTTTCCATAAGTGTATAAATCATTATTCATTTAGCATGATGTTCCTTGATTTGTCATGTAGTTCATGTTAGAATGAATTATGCTATGTATGATTTTGTCTCTCTTGTTTGATCTTCCTTGTAGGTACTCATCCAGGACGGCATAAAGAGGATTGCACCTGGAACCGAGAAGGTCGAGAATGACATAAACGAGTGCTTAGCATCATAGTGAGGTAGGTTATCTGTCTTACTTTTCATTTTCCAACATAAAACTAAGAAAGCATGCACTTGTTTGTTTGGTTTATTGCTAGATCCTCTCATAAGACTAGAGAGATTTCTTCTGTCCACAGAAGGGATTGTCTTCACAAAAAAATGACGACTCCATTGGGGAGCCTATAGCCCTTTCAACCTCTTTCTTGTGTTTGGTCTATTTGATTAGTTTGGCCAACCGTTTAGTCATCAGTCATTTGGATTTTGTATAGGTTTGCACTTTGAGTGATCAGTCCTTTAGAGTGTTAAGTCTGGACTTTTCTTTGAAATTCTTTTTATTTTTCCTAGTCTTTCTCTTCCAGTGTGTGTTTTCCTGGAATAGTTGCACTGCCAGCATGGTTTTCTCAATAACAGTAGCACTAAAAGCCCTGTCAGCACAGGTTTGACTGTAACAGTCGCACTGATCTCCGAAGTTTGTGAAATTTCAGAGTTTATGTCAGTAGGGTCTAGTGTGTCTTGACCTCTGAGGTCTTTCCCTGTCCTGTGTGCTTGGATTTGTTAGTGTTTTGGCTGATTGTCTTATTAATTTACGAAATTCATCCCATTGCTTTGAAGTATTAGAAGTGAAGTCTGATTGAGTTCTTAGGGTTTTAGGTCAATTGGATTCATCGCTTTGCTTGTTTTTTTCATTGGGATACTTTTTTGTTGATTGAGCATTGTTTGTTCTTTTGAGAATCATTAAGGAACAACATTTGCATTTGTTTTAGATTTTACTTCAAAATTTGCTTTTCAAATTGCATTAGGTTAATTTGCATTGAAAAGTCATTTTGGTTTATAATTAAGCATAGATCACATTGCTTGATTCTGAAAGCTGAAAGAAGTGCATTATCATTCATCAAAAGAGAAGTGAAAAACATATTCATGTAGGTGCATTTGAATCGAAATCCTTTTTTACTTTCGTGAGTGCATCGAAAAGGAAAGTGAAAGATTCATGTATTTCATTTTTCTTTTGTTGTGTTTATTGAAATAGTGAAATTGAAAGTGAAAGATAGGAATATTTTTTTGTTGCATACTTGATTATTGCATGAGTGAGTGAACCTCTTCCTTATGTTAGATAGCTTTCATCGAATTAAAAAGAATCATTTTCTTGATGCTATATTGCATCATAGGTGTTCAAGTGACATCATTTTGTGAGATTTAAAACAAAAACTTAATTAAAGATCAACTTAAAATTTACTTCAATTAACCTAAGGAGAATTTGTCATTAATGAAAAAATATTTAGAGGTCTAGGATAGAGATGCGTTCATCATCATAAAATGTAGCAGTTATTGTTGTTTTCCAGCATTGTATCCCAAGGGTGAAATCCCATTCCACTTATGGAAGTGTATAGGACCGTTCTCCAGTACTTTTGGGTATATTGGAAGCGCTCCACGCATGGTAATTATATGGGAATGCTCTGTTCAAACAATTATCCATTAGATGGCACTACTCCAGACTATCACTCCCACGTACCATCGCATATGTTTTAGGAGCCCGCTATAGGTTTCTATCCAGCCACAAGTAACCGAGTTTGTCGCCTTGTATAGCATGATACGCTGAACATAGAATTCGGGGAGATTGGTTGTCGTACATTAAGTCCTTGGTTCCGCCAAGGTGTATATAGAATCTCATGGTTGCTTGGTAATCCTTTATGCCTATTTTTACCCCTTTTTTATTTATTTATTTTTCTATAATAACATTAATCGACCATAGAATCACTAATTACCTGTGAAACGAAAACCTCCTTTTGTCCTCAACATTAATGGTTAATTGTAAAATTGGTTTTAATCCAAAAGCATTCACCAACACACATTTCTAATTCATTCTCTGAAAAGACATCGTGGCAGAACCACCAAGAGTCCCAAACGAGACCCCAAATATCCATGGAAGTACTAATGCACCTAATTCACCTAGAGTTGTAAGTACCGATAACATTGAGCTTGAATCTCTTGAAAACCAAGGAGTTGAAACTGCTTTTATTCTATGGCAAACACTTTTGAGTCAAACTTAGAAGACAAGGATCTTAGAACCTTTTCAACTAAAGTAACTTCTTTTATCTCTTCACCCAAATTTTTCATGTGATTAACAATCTCATCTATACATAAGAAATAATTAGCCACACTTTCATCATTGTGCATTCTGAGAGTTTCATATTGAATTCTAAGAGATTGTAGTTTTGCACGCTTTACCTGATCATCTCCTTCATAGCTTAGAATGATCTTGTCCCATATTTCTTTGGCAGTTTTGAGCTACATAACCTTGACGAATTCTGATTGAGATAGACTCCCCAATAGAGTATTGACAACCTTTGCATTTGTTTCATACTGCTTTTTACCAGCTATATCTGTAGGAGTTGCTGATGGAAATGTGTATCCTCCTTCCACGATATCCCAAACTTCTGTACCAAGAGATTGAAGATAGGTTGTGGTTCTTACCTTCCAATAGACGAAGTTGCTCCCATCAAAGATTGGTGACCTGATGGATGCCTCCTTTTCGTAGTTGCTCGTGATGATAGATCTTCCTTCAAGCAATCAAGCTTCTTCTGAAGGACCTGCTCTGATACCAATTGTTGGAAATAATACTGAGAGAGGGGGGGGGGGGTGAATCAATATTAACAAGTTAACAATTTTTCATTTCCATAAACAAATTGATATACGCTACTTCTGTTAATTAAACCTGCGTATATACGCAACTGCATTTAGAGAAAACCGCGTATATCTTGCAGACTTCTAATCTAGTTAGCTGGTCTTAATCTGTGTATCAGAACCACAAAACAGCAATCAAGTGCAGTAAACAGTACATGCAATCACACACATGAACACAAGATATAAGGTGGAAACCCAATGTGGGTGAAAACCACCTGCTGCAATTCGTCTCTATCTTCTTTTAATAAGAAACTTATTTTTACAATATTTCTGTACTGGTGCAGTCTTATACCAGTACGGAGGCTTCTACCTGTAGAAGGCTACAACCTTCTCTCAATCTCCATCTTCTCCTGGAAGGGAGCTACAACCCCCTTAGCTCTTGTACTAGCTGATGTACTAGTACGTAGGTGCTGACCTACAGAAGGTTACAACCTTCTCTTTTCTTACAGGGACCATGTTTCATAAATTTTCAGACTGGATCCATCAATAACATCAATCAAACATCAAATGTATCTGCATCAACCAATCTCCTTTACACCAAACAGAACTGAATCAATCAATCACTTCTCTGAATGTTGTAACCAGAAACCAATCCTAAACCCAGAACACTATAGCAATAAACAGAAGTAGCTAAAACATATTTTATGAGACGTATGCTACTTCAATATGTGGAACCTACGTGCATACGCTATTATATTAAGGCAAACATGCATATATGCCATTTTGAATTACTGAACCAGCGTGTATACGCGCCTCTGCTATGATAAACCTACGTACAGATTTCTCTTCAAGCCTTAAGATCTTGACCCATCAATAGAACTTATCCTTCTCCTAGCACTCAGGTTCCTCCTTGATTCAGATCCAGCTATGCACCATCGCCCAATGACCAGTATTCTAGATCTTGTTCTTCATAAGATATTCAATCCTTGAGTGACTTTGCATAATGATCTCCTTCCCCTTTTATAGTCTTAGGCCTTACTCAATACCATGGTCCAAAACCACTTAGAACCAATACCTGGGTCCTAATACCTAGGTTCAACACTTCGAACGAGAATACCATGGTCCAAAACCATAGGTCCAAATACCAAGGACCAAAAACCAAGATTTCCAAACTGTAAGTGCTTTTCTGTGCATGAAAGTGCGTGTATACGCATACATGCCTTTTTGTCTGTGAATACGCGTGTATACATGGTTTGGTCAATGGGAACTTGTGTATACCTCCTTTTCCTTTATTCTGAGAACCTGTGATCCTAAACTGTCATCTGAGTGATTTTCCAAGTGAGTTTCCATCAAGGACAATACCTATGCCATAGTGCCAAGCTTGTGTCACAATGCCAACACACTATGATGTTGATCCACTATTGTTTCATCCTATTTTGTGCCATAACCAATTTTTACTTTAACAGTTTGAGAAGTTGTTTTCAGTGATGCATGTGATCCTTTGCTACTTGAGCCTTTAAGTCCCTTTCAAGGGTGATGTGATGGATGGAGGATAACATCCATAAAGTGCCATAAATGGTGATATTTTTTATGAAGAATGGAAGGATGTGTTGTACCACCATTCTACCAAGGCAACCACTTGACCCATAATTTTTTTTTATTAGATGAAAAGAAATGTAGATATCCTTCTAAAAGTTTATTCATAGTATTTGTTTTCCCATCAGATTGAGGATGGAAATATGAGTTATGAGCCAACTGAGTACCCAAACAAGAAAATTATTTAATCCAAAAATGTCCAGTGAAATTTGGATCTCTCTCACTTACAATAATCTTTGGTATTCTGTGTAGCTTTCAGATTTTTCCCATTAATGCATCTACTATTTCACTTGTTCTAAAAACATGTGAAAGAGAGAAAAAATGGACATACTTTTTAATTCAATCTTTCCTTTATATTTTGTTAATCCTGTAATAAAATCAATTTGAACTTATTCCAATATTGGCTTGGTACGTCTAATGGTTTTAGGAGCCCTAGGGTCCTGCTTATCTCTCCCTTTTTTTTTGGCATACCATAAATTCAACCACAAAATTTTGCACATCTACTTTATAATACCTTCCACCAAAAGAAAAAAAAATCTTGATCTTATGCTATGTCTTTGAGAACCATGACTGTCCTCCTACAAGAGAAGTGTGTAATTACAAAATAACCTTCTATTTGAGTTCTGAATTCTTACATAAGTGATCTTGATACCACACTGAATCATTCTTACACAATTTTTCTACTACATCAGGGCCCTCCTATAGTTATTGAATGATATTGCATACCTTCACATATTGCTTCTATTCTATCCTTTCTTCTTCCACCCAATCAATTGTGGAATGGAAATAGTGCACAATAAACCTTTTCCGTCTTCCACTTTCCTTGAGAGTGCATCTACCACAATATTTTGTTTTTTGTTTTTGTACACAATTTTAAAATTATAACCCAACATCTTTGTAACCCATTTTTTTTCTTCTAAAAATTGTCTTTGTTCCAAGAATTACTTGAAAATATCATGATCTATTTTTACTTTGAAGTGTCTTCCTATTATGTGTGGATGCCATTTATTAACTTCATTTAGTATGGCCAACATTTATTTTTCATAGATGGGTCTCAGTAAGTTCTAACCTTCAAGTTTACTACTTTCAAAGGCAAGGAGCTTTCCTTCTTGCATCAAAACTTCACCAATATCATGGTCTAAGGCATCATACTCCACAATGAACTATATTGTGAAGTCCGGTGTCACCAGGATGGGAGTTGTACACATAGCCTCTTTAATTTTTTTAAAATATTTTGTTGCTTCTTTATTCCAAGAAAATTCTTGCTTCTTCAATAATTTTGTTAGAGGTGTCACTATTTGAACATAATTCTTGACAAAATTGTGGTAATATCATGTCAATCCTAGGAATCCTCTAAGTTTCTTCAATATTTTGGGATCGGCCATTCCCTTATATCTTTGATTTTGTTAGGATCCACTTTGAAACCTTCATGGGATACAATATGACCCAAATATTCCACTACTTGAACCCCAAAGGCACACTCAGACGGTTTTGTATATATTTGTTGGTCTTCCAATAGTGTTAATACCATGTCAACATGTTTTACATGCCCTTCCCAAGATTTTCTATGGGTATGTCATAAAAAATACAAACACAAATTTTCTAAGGGAGGGTTTAAAAATAGACTTCATCAAGTTTTGCAATGTTGAAGTTGCATTTGCAAGTCCAAATGACATAAGCAAAAACTCATAACAACCTTCATATGTTCTAAAGGTTGTTTCGGAAATGTCTTCTTGCCTTATTCTAATTTGATGATATCTAGAATGAATATTCAACTTCATAAATAAAATTTCTCCATGCAATTCCTCTACTAATTCATCAATGATAGGAATAGAAAACTAATATTTAATTGTAATTTTGTTGACTTTTTTGTAATCTGCACACATACACCATGAACCATCCATTTTTATAACCATCACTGCTAGTGAAGAGAAAGCACTCTAGCTAGATTTAATGATTCTAGCCTCTAAAATTGCTTGAACCATATGCTCAATATCGGTCTTTTGTGCATATGGATACATGTAAAGTCAAATGTTAGGTAGTACACTTCCAAGTTGCAAATGAATATCATGGTCATGATCTTGAGTATGTGGAAGACTCTTATGAATCTCTCCAAATATTGTGGAATAATTGTTCATAACTTTTTGAAGATCCACTAGAGTATAGGATATCAATATTTTAACATCCAATAAACATAATTTTGAAATTAAACCCCTGGTGTCCATTTTTTAGCAATGTTGTCATGATATTAGAGCTTATCACTTTACAGGGTTTCCCTTAGATACCTCTAGGCTTAAGTTCCTTTATTTTTTTGTTTCATAGGTTATGTGAGTCCCAAGATGACTCGCATGTCTAACTTAAGGCTTGAGTAGTCATGACCCAGGGGTATATAAGCCATCGAAATCAATCAGGGATTGCACCCAGCATGGACCACACCAACCCTTAGTGTGACTAGATTTTTTTCCAAGGAGTTTTGAACCGATGACCTTTACACCACAAAGTGCCTTAACATAAAAAGATGTCACCGTCTATTCTACGCCTTGTGGGCTAAGCTTAATTTCCTTTCCTTCTAAGGAAATATTATGAAAATATATTGAACATTAAGGGACATTGTAACTATTGCACCTCTAATACAACATCAATATCACCCATTTGAGTTTAAAGCATGAGACTATCTAACACAAAAATCCCCATATTCAATTAATACCATGGCACTTTCCAGAACAATTTATGGTACCTCCATATGCAATCATTACTTGAAATTTTGGTGTGGGATATACAAAATAGTTAAGATTTTTTTCCAATTTGTAGTTGATGAAGTTATGCCATGTACCAACTGAATCAATCAACGTTGTTATCTTTTTCTTTCTGATATATCCTTTTATCTTGATGGTTTGTGGAATATTGATGCCCACCAATGCATGATAAGAAATTGATGGAGTAGACTCTTCTAACTCGTGAAGGTTCGTATTCTTTATCTTCTTCATCTTCATAGTTTATGTAGAATAATTTCTTTTCACTGCATTTACACCTCTTACTATACTTTATGTCATATTTGAAACATAGTCCCTTTGCTCTTCTTTGATCCATTTGATCAGGCATTAGCCTTATTGGTTTGGGAAAGGGAGTATTATTTTCTCTATAATTATTAGTGATCAATTTTATAGTAGTCATATTTTTACTTTCAACTTTCCCTGCTAGAATGAAAACATAATCTATAGATTTAGGTTCAAAGAGAAGAACCTCATGTTTGATACTCTCCTTTAAAGTTCCCATAAATAGGTCCAACAAATTATCCTGTAAACTTTTTTTAAACCTTAAGATTCAACTTTTGGAATTATTGAATGTATTTTATGTTGTAACATGAAACCTTTATGTTCTCCCATTTGTTCTAATTTCAGGATTCCATGAAATTATTTTTAATTAAATAAAATCCAAAAAATGTGAATAAATTTACACATTTTTCATTTTGGATAAATAATTGATAGTTTAAAATGGTGGGCCATAAGTGGTCTCATATCGACGATCCTTGTTCATTTTTAGAATCCCAAATGTGCTCAAGATTTAATAGAGGGGGGCGGGGAGTCCAAAATGATGTCATAGTGGAAAACTGCCAATGACACGTGGCTAGCAATAAAGTTATTCGCACCCCCCATGAATGTGGTTTGCAGTATTAGGCTGGGAAAAATATGTTTTGAAGATCGATGGGACTAGGTGCTTAGATGGACTTGACCACATCTAACCAAGTATCCACATGGTAGGTAGTTTTTATGCTTACGTGTAACCAATGTAAGATGACATCAACACAAATTTCAAAAAATGAGAAGCAACGCATTTCTCGCATATTTTTTCCCAATGAAAATCACCATGTGCCGAAAAAAGGGTTGGCTTGGCCATAAAAGCAGAAAAAAAAAAGTCACTTTCAATTACATTTATAGTTGTTCAAGGACAAGAAGGAAATATGTGTTAACCATACTCTTCTACCAACAATGAGCACCAACATTACCAGTAATTTCGGTCATCACCTCTTGTTTCCTTTTTCAAAATGAAGACTAAGAAACCCAATCCCCAATCTATAGAGGCCCGACTAGTAAGACCTTGATGTTTTTCCCTTAATTGATCGAGAAGGGGGTGTCCATAATACCCACTGCAAATTTAACCTCTTTGAATTAAGGGAGTGGGATTATCAAGGATTCACAAACCAAAAAGATATTTCTCGTTTCTAGAAATCGTATCTAGACCTATTCATCATTCCTTAGAAATATCATTTTCCTAAGTTTATAACCTAGTGTACTAATCATTATATCCCAACTAAACAAGTTATGGTTTCTAAAAGTGGCATTATATTTGTTACCATAAATCCTCAATATATTTAAGAGATTCACAAGGTGCCTAACAAAACTCAACCTTTAAATGAAGACAACCTCAATCATGATTATTGAGATTTAACCTTAGAGGATAAAGAAACTCTGCTTGAATCTTACATAAAATTAATTACCACTTTACTTGAAACTCCACCTTCATATCCTTCCACTATCTTCCCTAAGTTGTCTAGGAAAGTAATTTCCATGGTCTGTTGTCTACTAGGATGTGATCATGACCAATGTGTTGATGAAACTATCGTATGTTTCTTAATGTCCATTTCCCTTGTAAAGGAATCCTTGATTAGATTTAACATCAGTTAATATTTTGCAGAAAGTATTAATTTTCAATTGCCTCAATATCTTATGGCTAACTATTGTAGATGTCATTCATTTGGTTCATATATTCCTATGTTTCCAATCTGAAAATAATTATATTCTGCAATTGAAACTTAAATATGAATAAGGAAGTCCAAACACTATCATTTTTTGGACCTAGTATCATCAGAAAGTAGCCACAAAGTTTAGGATTTGAATATTTTTTCAATTAATTTTTGTCTATTGTCTATTCTATTATGTTTGAAGAGACTCCTCCTAGAGTTTTTTTTCCAAAAATGAAGAAAATTCTACATCTTAGTCCAAATACCAAAGTTGGAGACTGGTATTTGTTTGAAGATATCAAAGAAATTAGAGTGTGTGTTTGTGATCTTCCACCTTATCAACTTCCAAGCTTTCTTACCATGAGGATATTTTATTTAAAGTATAATACCTAGAGTTTGGCCCTAGACAATCTACATTTTATCTCCGAAAAACATCAGGTAAAGTTTAAATTTAAAAAGGAGGTAGGTACATTTTTGTTGAGTACTAAAGATGATCTTCAACAAGTGGAATAATTGATTAAGCAAATGAATTTTTCTCAAGGAGAAGTATGGCCCTATGATCCAATTAGAATTATATCAAACATATGAACTAAATAGTGATCAACACCTTATATTCATATGGCCAAACCAAAAATTGAAAAGTTAGCTAATAGGGACTCTTGGGAAAGAGAAAAATCCTGGAGAATGGAATAGAGTTCAAAAGTCAACAGTCATCTCAGCTACCTATCCTAGAAACCCCTCAAACAAAGGAGAAACTTTTAAATAGAACTTCTTTTTTCTTTTTCTTTTTCTTTTTCTTTTTTTTCTATGTGGTTCATGGACCTCGAAGATTGGTGACCACTATGTTCACGGAATATTTGTACTAGGAAGATCCACCTAAAGGGATCACTTCCTGCCAACTTAACCATAGAGCTTGGCCTATAGAGTGTTGAGAGAATTGAACCTATAACCTCTCAATAACAAAGGTTCTCTAACGATAGGGACTCAAATAGTTGAGTCAACCCTCGAGGTTATTTTAAAGAGAACTTTTACTCAAAGCCTATAGACAATTTCTAAAACAAAGGAAGAAAATTGGTAGTATAGGAAAACACCAAGGACAGAAAAAGAGTGAGAAATGAAAGTATCAACACAGAGCATATAGGAAGCACCATCAAGCAATATTTATTTTAATTGGGAACTTTTACCAACAGTTTATATAGTCCAAGAAACTTCACCTTCGACTACAAATACGTGGAATAATATATACTCAAATTATGGATATCAAAATTAATAATATTAAATAAAGTGGGATTCATACTCTAAGTCGTGGAGAAAATTCGCAAGATCATCTCAAACCAGGCTATTGTTTTTCCTAAACTATGAAAAGGGTCAGTTCAATACATCTATCTTAGAACCAGGGGCTCCAATAATCAAAATTGTATAAGATTACAAGGTAGCAAAGTATACTATAGACATGAATAAAATACATTTGGTAGATCAAATGGGCCTGCACAGAAAAAATGGAGAAATTATCTTTAGAAGCTTAACAAATATTTCCTTGAATGCGTCAAAATTAGAGAATATGATGACAAAGTCACAAATCAATGGAAATAGGAGAAAATTGCTACAATGACAAAGCAGATGAAGATAGCTTAACTAGAGCAATTGAGTATTGAGTTGGGGGAAAAACCAAAGGACACATCTTCAATACAAGCCTTAATTAAGTATTTATATAGATATATTTAGGAATTAAGAAGGAAATTGAAAATTCCTACCATAGAACATGTCCAAACGCTTGAATTGGAGGCAATGCAAAAAGAGCAGTAGTTATTTCCTATAATTATTGAATTAAGTAAAAAGGTGGAAAATGTTGAGAAACAGACTAAAATATTATCAAAATAGATAAATCACATACTTTTCCATCATCTTCTTCTACGCCATCAACGACCATTGATAAATATGAGAAGTTGGTTAAAATGATGTGTTCTTTAAGTCTAAAGGATGTTGCAATTGAAAATCTTGGAAAAATAATCTCTAGTGAAAAATGAAGAAATTTATAATCTCAAGGAGCAAGTTACTAATAGAAATTCTACCATAAACATAAATCAATATCTTAAACCTAGACTTCAATAGGAAAAACAACAATTACAAAATCAATTAGTGAGCATAGTAGCCTTGACTGAAGCAAGGTGAATTATATGGGCAGAAATTGTCACTGAGATTTCAAATATGTGGTATTACTTCAAAATTATGGGTGATGAGTCATATTTTCTCTACAATATAGAAGAATCTATCCAACAGTCCCAAGATGAATTGGGAAATAAACCTCAGAAGGAAAATAAAATTATGAAGTTTTGAATTCTGGAACCTAGGAGAAATTACATGCTTTAGGAGTCTATGACAAATTTTCACTGGTAGTGGAGATTAACAAGATCCTGACTAAATAGAATTTACTTCAACAATCCAAAGATAAATAAAAAACGGTAAAGAAAAATGTAGATGCATTTAATAATAGGTTTAAGGCCTTGATAGAACTAGGCATTCCATCTTGTTTGGATGTAGATATTTGCCAAATTCTCAATACAAGTCATTAAATCACTTTCTTATTTTGTAAAGTATATCCTAAAATGTTTCATTTGCAACATACTTTTGTTGTATCCATTTTGTATAAATAAAATAATGAAACTTAGAAGAAGGGTTGGAATTTTAGAGAAAACCCCAAATTGTATTCACTATAAAAGTGTGTATGGACAATTTTTTGAAGTTGATCAATCATAATAAAAAAAAAAAAATCAGCTATTTGTAGTTTTTTTTGTTCCTTTGTGTGAATTTATTTCATATGATTCACAACCTTTTTAATCTATAAAATATTAAATGTATATGAAGTACTCTTTGAGCGGTTAATGTTGAGTGTCAATTTTCCCTTAGGTCAATTATCGTACAATCTTAATAAGGAAATATATTTAAGAATGGATTCAATTTGTTTCTATCATACCTCTTCTTTTTGAATTTGTATGCCAAGTATTTAATGTAGTTACTATTTATGAAAGTGTTTGACAACTGCGATATTCTTTTATTGCGTCTTCTTCATTAAGGAATTGGAGCATTTGTTTGATATTAAATATCTTTTAATTTATACTTCGTATTTTGCAACTCATTCCATTATACACATAAGTGATTGTATTGGTTAATAAACAATTTTTTTATTTATCTATCTAAAACCTATTTCCCCACATCTCTAATTTTATATACAATCTATATCCAATAATTTGCAAAATTAAACTCTGGTGCCTTGGCATAGTTCCCTAGCCACAAACTATCTTAAGGATACAACATCAAATTGGTGCTATTTTCAGAGATCAAGGTAATGAATAAATTTTCCCTAGGGAAATGGCTTTTACCATTCCTTGGTGAACAAGGAACATGTGCGCTAAGAATTTTCACCTGGCAAACTTTGTTAAAGAATCCCAAAGGGAAATCAATTTTCCTTTGAGGGAAAGATAGGAAGCTTCTACTTTAAGTGCCTCTCAAGAATTGATTTATTTCCCTGAACATTCAAAAGACAAACCTCAAATCCAAATCCTAGAAATGTCCCCTAGATTTCTCGATCTCCTTGAAATAGGAGTTTCTTTGCAAATTGTTTTTTCATTGAGCAGATTGAAGCCCTAGAATAATTATCCCTTATTTATCTTGAATCTCAACCAACTGAAGTTAATCCCAAAAGGCCCTTTTCACTCTTTTCTCATTCCATTCCCTAGAAATGACAAAGAGCTAAAGTTTCACATCAATCACATTGCACCTAAGGTTTAGCAAGCTTTACAAAAGAAGCTTGCACAGTAGTAAAATATACAATGACAATAACTAATGGCTACAGTAGAAAATCTAGTAGTTGGAAGGTATGCTCCATTACAAGTACTTACAAACTTGCATGATTTTACTCAATGTTATTTACAACATATACCAATGTTTGATGGATAAGAAGCGACCATTGGAGAGCATTTGGAAACTTTTCTCAATTATGATGATAATATGAACATAGAGACCAACGATGTTTATACTAGGTTATTTGTTCAATCCTTGGAAGGACAAGTCAGGAAATGGTTCAGACAATTAGATGCCAATTAAATTCCTTGAATCCTGATAGGTTTTGGAACAATCGTTTTAAAGGAAATGGGGAGAAAAGAGAATCATTTACACTATCTTATAAAATTTGGGTCTATAAAAAGAAAGAGTGGGGAATCAGTTCCTGAATTCACATAAAGGTTTAATAAATTGTATAATAAAATTCTTATAGATAGTAAACCATATTGACCAGTTGTGAAGGACAATTTTACTATTTCTTTTGATTCTAGTGTTTCCTTAATGTTAAGAGAAACAAGATCAGGAACATATTCAAGAATGCATGATGAAGTTATTGAAGTGAAATCCAATATGCTTACTTCAGGTAAAATAAAAATAAAAACATATCCAATAGAAAATAAAAGGGTAAAGAATGAATATAGTCCTTCGCTAGTGGTTAAGATGAATAAAAACATAAAATTGATGAAATTACAATGATGATAAGAAATATCTCAAATAAAATAGTTGTGATGAATTAGAAGGAACAAATCATACAAGAAAAGGCCAAGAGAAAGAAAATGGAAATCAAAATCAAATTTTAATTCCATTTAATCCATAAAGTCTATAAAGAGAAAGGGAAAATCCAAAACAACCTATTCAACCTCCAATGGTTATTGATGACCTAGTTTAAGGTGATTTTGCATAGCTATAAGAGGAAATCAATTATTTCAAAGATCAATCTACTTTTATATCTATTACACACTATTATTATAACCAGACAACCATTTCAAATTCAAATAAAAAATTATTTGAAGGTATGGATCCCAATGTTTCCTCTCAATATAAAATACTTTGATTTTCTACACGCTAAATTACAGAAAAGAATATGATTTGAGGTGTAAATATAATCTAGTTAAAGCATTGGGTAAAAAAAATGTAAAGAAAGGAGCAAGGGTCTTCACCTTCAAAAACCATCTTCAAAGCAGAGATAATAAAGAATGAACAAGACTAGAAAAAATATGGAGTAACTTTCAGCTTAGAAAAGGAATTGGAGATAGTTAAAATTATTGTATCTTTAATGGAATTGGCTAAGAATCTAGTTTATCGATAATGGATGACCAAAGTGATTCAACCTTTAGTCATATTCTCAACAAGAAATTTTTAAATTGTACGATGAAAATCCTATTATCATGTTTGGGCCACATGTGGAGGAACATTCTAATGTTGTAGCTCCCTTTTATATTATATTGGACATCCATGATTTTTTTCTTTACAATTGTATGCTAGATTATGGAACTTCTCATAATTTAATTCCCAACGATACAAAGGAGAAGCTATAAGTGTAAATAAACAAGGCATACCATGACTCGTACTCATTTGATTCAAAAAAAATAAATGCTTTGGTCTAATTAAAAATATGGTTGTATCATTAACCCAACTTCCATCAAAAAACATGGTTATGGATATAGTGGTTGCAGATATACCAACAAAATTTGGCATGTTATTGTCTAGGTCATAGGGTGTGAAATTGGGAGGAGAAAACATGATATTGTATAAAGAAGCAAAGTTTTCCCACATTAATGTTAGTGATGCAAAACATCCTAACAATTTTCCAGTATATATTGTAGAACAAGATCTAGGATGTTGTATATTATATAAAAGTGATGAAATTGATTCACAAATTTGTAAATAGCAATGGTTCTTCAGCAAATATAGTGTGGAAGTTTTATTTTGATGGAGTGTCTGCTAAAAAACGATCAAGAGAAACAATAATATTGATCACTCTATTAAAAGAGACCATTGATATTTATTTTAAATTGGGATATGAAGTCACAAAAATGTTGTTGAGTATGAAGCCTTAAACCTGGAACTGGAAGCTGCAAAGAAACTCAAAACTCAGAATATTGCAGTTTTTGGGGATTCATAATTGGTAGTCAAGAAGGTAAGAAATATTTGTTAGGAAAAGAATCCATGGCTTAGATCCTACATAAATGAAGTTTCGGATATGATAGAAAACTTATTTCTTGCTTTTAACATTAATACAATCCCAAGAGAACAAAACCACATGGTAGATTCTTTGGTAGTCTCTACAAGCCTTTTCGGGATTCCAGGGAATCCTCAACTACATTATGAAGTTGAAATCAAATATTGGCCCTCAATTCTAGATAATGTCATATATTTGTAGGTTTTTGAAGATTATTAGCAAATTAAAAGGTTATTAGAATCAATAAATGAGTTTTTTGTTGCTCATATTGATCAAGATATTGACCAAGAGGATGAAATTGAAACAATAGATCCTAACCCTGAATCGAAAAATGTGATAGCAGAACACAATATTGTTCAACTCAAAAACAATTTCAATCCAAACAGATTGGTACCATTGGAGAGATTTTTTGATCAAAATGACATCCCTATCAAAGCAACTTTAGAAGAAAATTTTAAGGAGACCGAAGATTGTAATATTGGGGAAGAAAAAGAACCTAAGTTGATCAAATTGGCTAAATATTTTCCTTCAAAGATGAAGGAAAGGTATGTGAATATTTTTAAGTAGTATATTGATGTGTTCACTTGGAAGTACGAGGATATAAAAACCTCTAATACCTAATAATACAACGCCATATTCCATTAAAACCAGGTTCGAAACCATTTAAGTAAAAGATTAGATTAGTCAATCCTCTCCCATAATTTACCAATGACTGAAAAAGAAGTCAAAAAATTGTTAGATGCCAGGATCATAGTACATATCAGATACTTTGAATGGATAGAAAATTTGGTCCCTATTAGAAAGAAAATTCGAGAGATTAGGCTCTATGTGGACTTTAGAAACTTAAAAAAGGTCTCGATAAAGGACACTTATCCTCTTCCAAAAATGGATTTTATTTTGCAAAGAGTAGTTGTAGTGGTAAAGAAATCAATGATTGATGGCTATTCAGGGTATAATCAGATAATAGTGCAAGCTAAAGACCATAGTAAAACAAATTTCACTACATTGTGGGGTACATTCATGTATGCCAAAAATCATTTTAGCTTGATGAATAGATGGGAAACCTTTCAAAAGGATATGAACATTGCATTTGTTGGACAAGGAGATAAAGTAATTGTAGTATATTTAGATGACATAATAGTATTTTCCAATTATGATTCAAAATAAATAAAGCATCTTCAACATACATTTCATAAATGTATAAATTTGGTGGATTCTCCCTCAAACTTAAGAAGTCTCATTTTTCCATGAAGGGGAAATTATTGGGTCATATTGTTTTAAAATGAATTAGAATTGATCCAAGAAGTGTATCAACAATCAAAGTGATTGGCCTACCTTGAAACAAAAGGAGATTCAATCATTATTAGGTAAAGATCAAATTTTTAAGAATATTTGTTTCTAATTATGCTGAGATAATCAAATATGTTTGAAATGCTTAAGAAGGATAATGATGTTAAGTGGACAGCTCAAGCATGGGCCTCTTTTTATCATATCAAGAAAGTATTAGATGACGCCTTTATTCTCAGTAGTCCAAATTATAATCATCCCTTTATTATATTTTCTTTTGCTTTAGATTCTACCATTGCAACAGTATTGTTAGAAAAGAATGAGGATAATTATGAAAAACCAATCGTATTAAATCCCTTAGGGATGTTGAACTTAAGTATAAAATTTTAGAAAAACAAGCTTATGTATTGGTCAAAGCCTTGAAATATTTTAGGACATATGTTTTTCATTCTAAGATAATTGTGTATGTTCCTAATAGCATTGTTAAGGCTATTTTAAGTCAGTTTGACATTGATGGAAAAGGAGAGAAATGGATTAGAAAAATCCAAGAATTTGAAATGGAAATCAAGCCAACAAATTTAATCAAAGGACATGGACCAACCAAAATGTTAGCTGAACCAAATTGAAAAATATTGGAAATAAATTTTATCATCCAGATTTCATATTCTCCTTATAATAATAATACAGAGAAGAATCCACTAAACCTTCTTCGCCTTAACCCAATGGAAATAATCCACAAGAACCTTTCCTAAAGGTTAAAGAAAAATTCTCTTCTTCAATGCGATATAAGGAAATTGTATTTTACTTATAGAATTTGAAATATCCACCAGAAATCAATAAAGTTAAAATGAGATCTCTCAAACTTCATGCCATCAAGTTCAGCATTCTAAATGAACAGATGTATTGGAAAGATCCATAAGGTGTACTTTATCTATGCTTGATTGAAGAAGAAACTAATAATTTTCATCATAGAATATATGGAGGACATTATACCTAGAGAGAAATAGGCCACAAAATATTAAGAGCGAGTTTTTATTGGCCTAAAATGTTTGTAGAAGTAAATGCTAAAGTGAAAGTCTATGTACGACGTTACATACTCATAAGTAAAAACAAAATCCTTTCTTTACCATTAATTGCAATCTTCATAGAAGCACCTTTTACACAATGGGGCTTAGATTTTGTAATAGAGATCCATCTACCCTCAAATAACCAAAATAAATGGATCCTCATAGAAACAAATTATTTTACTAGGTGAGTTGAATCAATTCCCACTAGGGTAGAAACAGATACAATTGCCATTAAATTTTTAGAAGAAATTATTTTATCGAGATTTGGCTGCCCAAGGAAGATTATTACAAATAATGCTCAAGCATTGAAATAAATAAAGATCGTCAATTTCTATCAAAATATAATATTATTCATAGAGTCATTCAACAGCTTAATATCCTCAAGGAAATGGATTGGCAGTGTCTTCAAACAAGATTCTGATAAGGATGATTAAAAAAGTTTTGTCAGATAATAAGAAAAATTGGGATGCCAATCTTAAATATGCACTTTGGAAAAACAAGGTATCAACGAAAAGGTCTACATGTACATCACCATTTTAGTTCGTATATGACACTGGCGTTATATTTTTCCACGACTATTGGTATTCATTCTCTATTTCAAAAATTGTCTGGAGACTTTGAGTAAGAGTTCTCTTTTAAGCTTTTCTCCTTTTTTGAGGTGTTTCTAGAAAAATAGCTAGGATGACTATTGACCTTCTTGTTGAATTTTGTAGCTATGGTCGGTCTTCATATTAATATATTTATCATTGATGTACTTGTTTATGTAATGCATGTTCTTCATGCTCATAAGAAAATTAAACTATTCATGACTATCAAAATAAAAATAAAATGAATTTTTTGTTTTGACACCATAAGTTGTCCAAGTCAGCCCTCAAGTCTTCAAGTCAATTCAGCTATTCAAGGCACCCATTCTATGTATTGATCACTATATATATGAGACGCTCGTCCTCTTCTCCACCACCATTTGATCTTATCATGAAGACACAATATCTTCTAGCCATACGAAGGAGACCAAGGAGCAGAACGAAGAAGATCAAGAAGCAAATCAAAGTCAAGTCTAGTCTTGTGAAGAAGCTGAATTTTTTGTTATTATTCTCTAAGGAACGGGGTCTATATGTCTATGAGTATTCTTTGTGGATTAGGCCAAATAACCTATGGTTTATCTTCGTGGATTAGGCTAGATAACTTGTGGTTTATCTTTGTGGAAATGGTTGAATATCCTATGCTTTATCTATGTGGAAATGGATGAATATATTGTCATTTATCTCTATGGAAACCGCCAAATATCCTAAGATTTAAATTTGTGGAGAGGTTTAAGTATTTTGTGGTTTATCTTGGTGAAAAGGGGTCGATATTTTGTGGCATATACTTTGTGGAAAGGGGATCAAGTTTTATATGTTATCTTTGTGATCAAGTCTGAACTCTTGTGGAGATAGACATTTGTTGCAGAAATATTGAGAAGGGATTGACTTGGAATTTTGGTTGACGTCTTTTCCGGTTAGTTTGTTCATAACCTTGAATTTGATATCTATTATTGAATGGATTATCTAAGGAAATAATTTTTGGGTTTTTACCCAAAATGGGTTTTCCCAAGGTAAACATTATGTTGATCTTGTGCATTGTGATCTCTATTTTTCTTATTCTTGTATGGTTGAATTTATGAAGTATAATTTCTTGATGAAGAAGTTTAAAATGATAAAATAAGACATATAAATCATCAAAAGTAATTACCATATTCAGAAATTTGTGTTAGTCTACATTCCACTTGATTTTTCAACATAGTATCAAAGCGTTGGTGAAGAAAGAAAGTTGAATATCACACATTGTTGAATCTCTATCTCTCTCAAGGAAGAAATATCTTATCTCTATGTCCAAGATTTCTGAGCAAATGGCTCCCACTTGCAAGGAAGGCAACAAACTTGAAGTCGAATATAACTTCAAATCATGGAAAAAGAGGTTTGATCTTGTCCTAGAAGAACATGATGTTTTGCAATATGTCCAAGGAAAAGTACCTCAACCAAATAAATATGATGATGAAGGAAAGGAAAAATTCAGGAAAGGTGAGGTCAAGGCTCAAAGAATTCTATTTGAATATCTCAAGGACCATCTAATATTATTTGTTTTAGAGTTGGCTACATGAAAGGATGTCTATGATACTCTTGTTAATTTGTACTCAATCAACAACATCAATAAAAATATGTCTTTAAGGAATCAACTATGTGATATTAAGATGTCAAAAGATGAGCTTGTGGCCTCCTACTTCATGAATATAGCACACATAAGATATCATCTCCAAAGCATTAGTGAACTCATTTCCGAATTTGAATTGATCACTACAACAATCAATGGAATACCAAAATTATGGGATGCATTTTATGTTGGCATCTTTGCTAGAAAGGATATTCCAAGTTTTGAAGAATTGTGGACCTCTTGTTCTCAAGAGGAATATAGATTTATAGCTAAAGGAAAGATCCAAATTCCTGATGAAGAAGAATCTCAAGCTTTCATTGCAATATCTAGAAGGAATAATAGAAAGAAGTATGGATCTCAAAATAAAAATGTAGGTAGAAGACCAAATTCACAAGGAAAGAAAGACTTCTCAAAAGTCCATTGTTTTGGATGTCACAAATTTGGACATTATAGAAATAATTTAATTGAAGCATCGAACGATAAGAAGAGGAAGGGCAATGATGATTATGAGTATCCTAGTCAAAAGAAATCTAAGAATGATACTACAAAATATTTAGCAGCTAATGATAAGGGCTTATTTAACTGGAATTGATGCAAGTATGCTATGAGTTGTTGGAAAATGTAACTAAGTGCGGTCTTCATAATTGAATTTGAAGTCAAAAATATAATTGTAAAAAGAAAAGAAAAAAGAATTTTTATTATTATTGAATTGACTTATTAAAGCATGGGTTTCATGCTTGGGTCAAATATATAGGTCAAGCCTCTATTGTAGGCTTTAGGTTATTGTCAAAGACAATTTATGAAGACTCCTCCATCCATCAAAGACTCCTTGCTGGTTGAAAGAATCCTCTTCAAGTCAGCTTCCATAAGGTGAACTCATGACGGCTTGTAAGAAGACATTATTGTTCTAAGTCTCATGTCATCTTATTTAGATTGGGAAAAAACTATATATATAGGCATAGGGTCTTCACATTACTCTTACCACAGGAAGTTCAGATATAATTTCAGAAGATAAGTTTGGTTAAGAAGCTCGGATTTCAGAGACAAATTCGAATAAATCACAATGACAATCTCGACCTACATTTTGTGATACAAATGCAGATTTCAATGAAGGATAAAGACAAAAATTCAGTGATATGTTAGTGAATGGTTTGGTGTTACTTTATGTGAAGATATTTCAATTTTATCACAACAAATATTTTTTGGTGCTTACAGAGTGATTAGTTTCGATGCTAGTACAATGATATGGTTTCAATGTTATCTCAGTGAGAAAAATCAATGTTATCACAGCAAGGATGGTTCGGTGCTCATGACTACTACAGGAGAAAGGAATGATGGAACTGAAGAATGACATTACAAGGTTGACTAGATGGATGGAGGTAGTCTTGAGTTTTAGTTGTAAGGGTCTTGGTCGTCTCATCTTGAATCCACTGAAGGAAGAATTTTGACCTGGTTTTGCAATAGAGTGGGTTTTTGCCTTGGCATCGTGCTTACATCTTGTTTTCTCTTTTATTTGTTGCTTGGAATTAGTAATGATGATAAGAAAAGATAAATTCAAATAACTAATAATAATAATGAAAACATCACGAGATAATGTCATCAATAAGAGAAATCATTTAACTGTCACTCTATGGATTTCTCTAACAGGAACAAGAGGGAATTGAAGGAGTATCTCACATAAAAAGAAAATTCATAACTCTTATGCTATGAGCCCTTCTTATAACTAGGTTATAAACCCTAGAAATCTAGAGTTCGTTATAAGAAAGCCCTAGGATTTGTGGATAAAAACCTACAACTAGACCTAGATCACCATTTATACTTAAAGATGTAACCCTAGCTCGTGAAAGGAAGGAATGGTATCATAAGTACCTAGTTACAATGAGGACTAGATCAAGAGGGAGCTGACATTTTTCTCAAAAGATAAGTATTTTATATTTTTTCCTTGATTATTACTATTGTTGTTTTTACTAGCAGTTAGTTTCTTGTCTTTGTATCTTTTGCATGGTTATAATTGTTCTTATGTTGCCTCCCAGTAAGGATTTCAAGTATGTGATGAAGGTTTCTAATGCTTTGGAAGGAGATGGAATAAATGGAAGAACGAAGCAAAGCATGTGACAATAGGACTTTCCCAAAATCAAGGTTTATGTTGAGAGATATTGTACTAGATGAAATCTAAGCCCAAATGGAGAAGACTAATAAGAAAAGATTGAAGTATGCCCTTGATCTATGTTGAAAATAATTCAGTGATGACTTCCAAATCAAGTATGAATATATGGCAAGAAGCACAAAGCAAAGGATTATCTCAGTAAGAAGGAGAAGATTATGAAGTCAGGTACACTTCTGTTAAAATTTATTTCTATGATTTATGTTGGATGCAAAGATCATCTTCCTCGATGAAAGAAGAAGTGTACATATAACTTATCTCAAGCTTGTGAGGTACACGAAGAAGTATTATACTTGCAAGAAAAAAGAAGGCTTTATGCGTGCTCTTCGTATTTGATACACTTTTATTAGTGAATCAAGGTTGATCATATATGATTTGTTTTCTGATGAAAGTAGAAGAGCTTGTTGCTTTAGAGGGAGCATTCAAGACTTCCTCAGGAACCATTTTTTTAACTTCATAGGGAGTTGGCCTTTGAATTTTAGATGATGGAATATCATTAATAGTTGATATACTAAAAGACAATAGTGGCAGAGGGAGCAGCCTAAGTTACCACAACAGGATATGTCTCAGTCTAAGAGGGAGCACCCATACCAGGAGACCGGAAAGCATCTGTGATCCAGTGAAGGTAGCATATTAGTTTATGGTTGATCCAAGATATATTGCTCAAAATGTGGTGGAGTATTAGCAAAGTATAGTTGGTTATGGAAAAGTCGGTTATGATTTGAGATTTATCTCAAACATTGAAGTATTATTGCAGATTTAGATTGAGTTACCAATGTTAAATACAGAAAGAGTTTATGAGGATATTGCGTCAATTTGGGCTATGTTACGATTTTCTTGGATGAGATTGAAGTGGGAATATGTTGCACTCAGTGATCGAGTATATTGCATCTGATTTGTAAAGTTAAGAAGCAGTATGATTGTTGAGGCTACTTGCAGGATTATCTTGATCTGGGGTTGGTTGTTAGGTCTAAGTATTGGTATCTTTGGCCAGTTTGTTTTTTACTTTTTTACCTTCCATTTGAACCTTAAATCCTTGTCTTTTTACCAATTTGATGAAGGAAATGGCGTAAAAATATAAAATTGAAGGTAATATATATTTATAAAAAGAATTTATTTCATGTACTAATGGGTAAAACAATAAATTACAGGGATTTATGTAATCATGGGAAATTAACGAATGCAGAATTCTTATAATCTATTCAAATTTTATGGAGGTCCACGTCAGCTAATGTGATCCTAACACATGGAGCATGATCAAGATGTTCATCTAATGGAGGAATATCTATCTTACCTTCTCACAGTTGCTTGCAACCCATAAGTCAAAGGTTGGTCAATACAACATATCTACTTAACAAATCCTACAAGCCATTTTGGAAATCACCTGAATCCTCTCCATCAGTTGGAACTCAATTATATGTACCTGGAACTTAGCATGTGAGTCATGAAGGGTCAAGGAGACCATGTAAATATCACTAATTTTCCTTTGTAATCATTTTATGTTGGTTTGAAGCGCTGAAATGGCCCTATTTTTGGGGAAGTCAGTTTAAGATTGACATTTCTGTATAAAAAGATGATGCATAAAGAATATATAGGTTAGAAGAAACATATATTACATTTATTATATTTGAACAAGGTGGCAATTTTCTATTTCTCGTTAATATATGAAGGAATTCTCTGATATGGTGCACAATTTTTTGTAGTTTTTTAGTGTTCCACTGCCAACATACACCAGGAGGGCCCCCTGATATGTGTTGTATATCTTTTATCATGTGTTTTATCAATTCTGATATGCTTTGAGTGATTTATGTTTATCATTTTTGTTATATAACTCAAAAATTGGCATACTTTGTTTCCATGTAATGACACAGAATTTCATGTAATTTCCCAAAATTTCTTGTAATAATTTCCTATAGTGATCATGTAATCACACAAAAATTATTGTAATAAGAGCTATGTTTTTCCTATAATAGTCCAGTTTGATAACAAAGCGTAGATAGGGAGTAGGATTTAGTTATATTTGTTTCCTTGATCAGTATTTACTATGTTTTAAATTTAAATCATAAGAATTAGTTAAGCATCATGTGCTTGAAATAGTGATTAGAATGATAAATTGATGAAATTTGTATTTAAACTAAAATAATTGTAATTGAGTGAATTTTCTTATAAGCTTGGAACATTGATTTCACTTAAATTACTTTCCAGTTCATTCTTAAATCAATTGTGACCAAACAACTATTATTTCAAATAAAGCATTTGGTGATAAAGTGTAATGCATTTGACTGAATCTACAATATCATTCCAACAAGGTCAAAAATTGAATTTAAAATTATGAAAACCATTGTAAGCTGGAATCAACTATGAGGTTTACCTGTAATCGGTTTGTTATTTGTTTCTACATAAGAAATAACTAAGTACCCAATTTACACATATTGTGTTTCAACTCACAATTTACCTACCTAGGTTGACAAAACAAATGTTAAATCATTTACTCCACTTTATGACTTGACATTGGTGACGGCCATGATGGGAAGTCGAAGCACGTTGAGATCAAGTACCACTTCATTCTAGACATGGTGTTGAAGAGAGTTGTGAAGCTCTAGCATATCTCCATTGATGAGCAGATTGTTTATATTCTTATGATGCCCCTTTCCAGAGCAAAGTTTGTGTACTTTCAGGACAAGCTTGAACTTGTGCAGAACACCTCTCTTATTTATAGGGAGAGTTTATGGGACACCATTGTGAATTGACATTATTCTTGTGTCTTCATGACCTTAGTTGGAGAACAACTCCATATTCTCCCTGTGTCATTATGACCTTGGTTGGAGAATTCCTCCATGTGTCATGATGACATTGGTTGGATAATGGTTTGACATAATAAATAGCATCATGGACTAACATTATTCTTGTGTCTTTATCACCATGGTTGAAGAATGGTCCAACAGACTGACATTCTTCTTGTGTCACTCTGACATTGGTTGGAGAATGGTCCAATGGAAGACATTCTCCATGTGTCACTTTGACCTTGGTTTGAAGAATGGTTCATTAGAGGATATTCTCCATGTGTCAGTTTAACCTTAATTGGACAATAGTCATAGAGGCCATTCAGATGAGAATGAGCCTCCTAGCATCATGCTCGGATATCTTTCTAGAGTGAGCTTGTTTATCATTAATGAGGCCTCTAGTGTTTCACCTAAACTATGTCTATAGTTGTTTAATGGTGAATTGTGATTATGTATGGTTGTTGTTGGTGATCATGATATTGATGATGATGCTTATCTTAATCTTGATTTTTCCTTAGAGAAGTTTTCAACTTGAGATCATTTTTATAGTCATTATGAATACCTTTGTAGCTAAGAGGGAGTGTTGAATTTTGTAGTTATGGTTGGTATTCATACTAATATATTAATTAATGTACTTTCTTATGTAAAGCATGTTCTTCATGCTCATAAGAACACTAAATTATTCATGTATTTATCAAAAGAAAAGAAAAAAATGAATTTTTGTTTTGACACCACAAGATGTCCAAGTCATCCCTCAAGTCTTCACGTCAACCCAGTTATTCAAGGCACCCATTTGGCTTATTGATCACTATATATATGAGACATTAGTCCTCTTCTCCACCACCATTCGATCTGATCATGAAGACATAATATCTTCTATTCATACAAAGGAGATTAAGGAGAAGAATGAAGAATATTAAGAAGCAAATCAAAGTCAAGTCTAGTCTTGTGAAGAAGTTGTATTTTATGTTATTATTCTCTGAGGAATAAGGTCGATATTTCTATAATTATTCTTTATCGATCACACTGATTATCCTGTGGTTTATCTCCATGGAAAGGGACAAATATCACATGGTTTATCTCTGTGGAAATGGATGAGGATTATGTAGTTTATCTTTGTGAAAAGGGTTCGAGATTTTGTGGCATATACTTTGTCAAAAGGGGCTGAATTTCATGTTTCATCTCTATGATTAAGTTCAAACTCTTGTGGAAGATAGACCTTTGTTGTAGACAGATTGACGAGGGCTTGACTTGGACCTTGGTGGACGTCTTTGCTGGTTATTTTTTCCATAGTCTTGACTTTGATATCTCTTGTTGAATTGATTCTCTAAGGAAAGAATTGTTGGGTTTTTACCCCAAGTGGGTTTTCCTAGGGTAAGCATTGTGTTGATTCTATGCATTGTGATCTTTACTTTTCTTATACTTGTATGGTTTAAGTTCTAAAGTATAATTGCTTAATGAAGAAGTTGAAAATGATAAAAGAAGACATATAAATCATCAAAAGTAATTATCATGTTCAGAAATTAGTGTCAATATACATTGCACTTTATTTTTCAACACTTCTAAACTATATTCCATACTTTATAATTGTTCTATTTCTCAAGTGTCCCTATTCACTAGCTTTTCAATTTCTAGTTCTGCCATATGAATATAAGTTGATGATCCTTGCCAAATTTCAAGCAAAATTTACCAAAAAATATGCCCAGAGAAATGCTTTAGACTATGTGATTTAGTTGTCAACTATTAGAGAGGATAATTATCAATAACTACTATCTGCAAATGTGGGTTGACTAATCACCACTATTTAAAGAAAACCATGCAACATGAAATGGCCCATTCCTAACATCTAAGGAATATGATCTTTTTAACCTATAATAATTTATTTATTTTTTAGATCTAGGCTAAACCTAGGACAAGGCCAACCCAAATATTGGACGAAAGAACAATATGCTCAATTGTAAGATATTGTCACTAATATTCTGATAGACTTTATCGAACCTAGACATCTCTTAACACAATTTTTTCCTTCCATAATTGACTCCCACACTCAACCCCTCGCATGAGGTTTGAACCTAATAAGAGTTATTATAGTTATTACAACTTGAGGGGGCTTAGTGGTTAAGAACATGCACTTCCTTGTACAAGGTCATGGGTTCAAATCCAAAGGGGTAAAGAATGTACACCTCCATATGCTTTAGAAGTCAAATCTCTACACAAAGGTAAACTTAAAATTAAATTAGTATTATTTTTTTACCTATAATTATTTATCATGCAACATATAATGGTTATAGCAACTTGAGTGGGCCTAGTGGTTACGAACATGTACTTCCTTGTAAAAGGTCATAGGTTCAAATCCAAAGGCGTAGAGAATGTACCTCTATATTCTTTAACAGTCAAATCTCTACGCAAACATGTTCAAGTTAATCATGACCACTTATGTATCTCTGCGTTACACTGATCTTTGATGGTAACCAGTGAACGATTTCATGAACCGTGTCAACTAAGAAAATAAAGACATCTCAATCTCATTCATTCCATCCTCAATCTGTATCTGTTTGAGGTAGAAAAAATACATTTCAGATTCATCAGTTTCACGATATTGACTTGTGGGATCACGTTCATGTTCTTCACTAATTTAAATGAAATAAAACAAACTGGAAAATTGATGCCTAGAAAGGAAATTTAATGATGTTTCCATGTTTTATTCTTGGATCAGTTCTCTTTGAAGTTCTCCTAAGATATTTGAATCTCTCACTCTGCAACCAGCACTCTACATGAAAGTAGTAGTGATCAACGTCGAACTCAGAGTTTAGCGCTAATTGCTCTTTGTTCAAATATCAACCTCAAAGTATTTAGAGGTAGAAACCCTAATTATTTACACAATCTAGATATTTGGATGTATTCTAGTTGGTGATACAACTTTGCTTCAAGCCTTAATACCCTTTCAGATCTAGATTATCTACTTTGATCTTAAATCTGAAGTTTCAGCTATCCATATGATCGTTAAATCTAGCATTCAACTATGACTCGTATTGATCCAAGTTGATATTGGTGGCCACCTGCCTATTCCACTTGAACCCCCAACATTGGTTCCTTTCAGTTTCTTAACTTCTAGCACAACTTTCTATTTTTGGCATTTTTTTGGGTCCTGAACTTCTGGAGTTGTTTTGAGGCCCTAAACATCATTTTTTTGGGAAACACACCAAGCCCATAACTCATAGTACATGGGCTTGTCGAGAAATTTTTTTGTCCTTGAATATATCTTTTTAATGAGATATTGTGTGTGCCAAACAGAGATCATATGCCCAAATTACGACCCCAAGAAGTTGGCATTCCAATTAATCTCAACAAAACCAACAAAATTTTGGCACTTCATCTCCTATTGTTAGGTTTTTGGATCTTTAGGGTTTCCATTATTTCTCAATAATAAAAATTCCTCTGAGCTAGTTTGTTTTCAATTTCCATGTAAACAAGTTTTAGTATTGTTATTAATTAATTAAAGTTCAGTTTTCGTTGTAGTTTTGTGTTTCTGTTTAAATCTATATTTCATTTTGTTCCTACATAAATCTGGATCATATATTTCCCTCTAATCTGGATATCTCCTCTCTCTAGATTATTTTGTTAGTCTGTATATATCTTTGGTATAAATATATCTTTCAATGTAACAATCACTTCAATCCTAGTGATTCGGAATTCAGCGCAAACTTGTGATTGAACTATTGTCTACAACCCAAATAGTCGACAATTCATGACAGATACCTTCTTTGTGTCCATCAATCAATTAACTCTGAAAAACACAATCCATATTTTGATCAAATTTCTAAATGATGAAATTTAGGCCTGATCCGATCTGAAAACAAGATTACACTATGAACCATATTTCAATCTGTGATTCCCAAAACTTGAACTTGGGAACCCAATCACCTACAACAATTGATCTTTCCACAACAAAGTAAAGAAATCTAATCTAACTTTCACTCAATACAATATGAATTCAACCACCCAAAACCCACAAAGAAATATACATACTCTTATATGTATTCAAACTTCAAAAAAAAAAAGATTACAAATTACAATTCACGTATAGTATTCCTCTCTACACACCACTCATGCTCTTAAAAACTAAGAATCTCTTTCCCTCGATTATATTGAAAAAACTATCACATAATGTCTTGTGACTAACTCAAAAAATTCAACCTGTTTTGCTAAACTATCTAACAAATTCCTAATTTTGTTATCTCTTTACATTGCAATTAAAATACACTCATTCTATTTTCTCTAACAATATAAAATCCTTCTAGATTTATAACAAGGAACAAATTACAATTTAATAAAATTAAAGAAGCCAACTCCCTTTAGTAAATAACATTTGACTTAAGATCATAAATTATTTTGACTGGTAGATGTTTTTGCAATAGACTCCTGGAGAAGAAAACAATTGTTCATGAGATCTTCAATATGCGTTCCATACTTGGAGAATTTTTATGTTGTCATCAAAGTAGCATCGTCAATTGGCTAGTTTTTTCGTTTGACCAAATACTGAAAATATTATTTACCTCTGATTCTTTTAGTTACCCTTTGATCAAACACCATTTTGATCTCTTTGTGAACTACTTTTGGTAGTTGTTTCTTCCATCCACTGGTTTGATCTTCATAACTTATAGGATCATCTATTGTAACACTTTTTATCTCCTTGAAGAGATATAAATTTGAGACGTTGAAAATTGGAGAAATATCAATATCACTTGGGACTTCTAACTCATTAGCATTAGAAGAAAAATTTCTTAAAATCTTACATGGACCAATTTTCTTAAGTTTTAGTTTATTGTATGTCCCTGCAAGAAACCTTTCCTCCCTAAGATATTTCATCACTAAGTCACCAACTTCAAAGTCCATCTATCTTCTTTTCATATTCTATTTTTTCATACTCGCTAATGTTATCTTGCAACTACTACTAAACTCTTTCCTGCAATTCTTGCATGCTTGTTGTAATGTCCTCACTAAACACTCCTTAATTCCTACTTTCCCAAATTTCTTAACTCATAAATTCCTCTTAGATGCATTCCATATACTATCTGAAATGGACTCATCCATGTGCTTCTATTAGGTGAATCATTATATGCCAACTCGGCTTAAGCAAGTATTTGAATCCATTGTTTGGGATGTTCATTCACCAAGCTTCTCGAGATATTTTTGAAGCTCCTATTTACCACCTTTGTTTTCCCATCTGTCTTTAGGTTGTATGTTGAATTGAAACTCAAGTTAGTGCCTAGTTTCTTCCATGGTGTTCTCCAAAAATGTCCTACAAATATTGTATCTCTATCTAAATCAACACTTCTAAGAAAACCAAGCAAACCTTACAATCTCTCTAAAGAATAAATTGGCAACATTAGTTGCATCACTAGTCTTTGTACAAGCTATGGAATGTCTTATCTTTGAAAATTTGTCCACAACAACATAAATGGAATCATTACCCCTTTAAGTTTGAGGCAACCCCAAAACAAAATACATACTTACAAAGTCTCACGGTCTACTTGGAATTAGCAATGATTGATATAAACTTTCATTTTGACTCATTCCTTTAACGTGCTAAGATACTATGCATCATTCAACAAAATTCTTCACATCAACTTTCATACTTGGACAAAAAAAAAAGAATGCAACAAATAAAATGTTTTATTTTGTCCAAAATGTCCTGACAATCCCCCAGTATGTTTTTCCTTTATCAAATTATCTCTCATTCAACATTTTGGTATGCAAAGTTGTTGTCCTTAAACAAAAAACCTCCCTGAATCATATAACTCAACCAATAAGTTTTGTTCCTAATAACTGTATTTTCATTTGTTGTATATGCATCCTTAAAATATTCATCACATTTGCACGTCTCTTTTAGCTCATTAAATTGCAAAACATTAACTTGAAATTCATGTAGAAATAAATTAGTTATAGTCAAATCATCAGCTACATTGTTGGATGTACCGCTTGTGGGCTTAATTACAAATGTAAAATTTTGTAGAAATTCCACCCACTTGGCATATATTTGATTCAATTTTGGTTGACTATTGATAAACTACAAAGCATGGTTGTTAGTATACAAAACAAATTCCTTGGGCATGAGATAATGTCACTATTTCTTTAAGGCCTGAACTATGGCATAGAATTATTTATCATGAGGAATATTTATGTTTTGCTTCATTCAATTTCCACTGAAATAGACAATCAGTCTTACCTCTTGACTTAAGACAGCTCCAATGGAAATTCCACTTGCATTTGTCTCAACTTGAAAAAATTATTCAAATCTAGCAAGGCCAAGACATATAGTTCTATAATATTTTGTTGTAGAAATTCAAATTTTTGATCAACTGCTATTGTCCATTTGAATGTTTGTTTATCTTCACTGTTTATACAATAGGAGCAGAAATTTTACTGAAGTTTCTAATAAACTTTCTTTAAGCGCTTCCTAAAACATGAAAATTTTTCACCTCAAAGAAATTATTTGGAATAAGCTAATTAATAATTGCTTTAATTCTCTTTTGATTCATCTTCAAACCATAGTCTAAAATCACAAAACCCAAGTATACCAATTCCTTCTTCATAAAACTGCATTGCTTCAAATTAATCAATAATTTCTCTCGTTCCTCCTTTGTTTTACTATATACCAAGATATCATCAAAATAGACAATGTCAAAGTTACCAATAAATTCTTTCAAAACCTCATTCATCAACTTCATAAAATTGCTAGGGGCATTATTGAGATAAAAGGTGTCGCTAATTGTTCATATAATCCATGATTTGTTTTGAAGGTTGTCTTTGATTCATCTCCTTCTCTAATCCTAATCTAATGGTGTCCACTCTTCAAATCGATCTTAGAAAAATACTTGCCATTAATCAAGAAGTGTATTAAGTCATTAATGCATGGAAGTGGAAATCTATACCTGATTGTAATTTTGTTCATGGCTCTGGAATCAATACACATTCTCCATCCTCCACCCTTCTTTGGGTTGAGGATTGCAGGAACAACACATGCACTCAAACTCTCCTTGATGAGACCCTTATCCAGCAACTCTTGCACTTGTCTCTTCACTTCTTCATTCTCTTGTGGAGTCATTCTATATGTTGCTTTATTTGGAAGACTTGAGCCTGAGATTAAGTCTATATGATGACTAATGCTTCTAATAGGAGGTAAATTACTTGGAAAATCATCAACAATGATATCAACAAATTCATCCAACATAAATTTGACTTCTTCAAACAAATCATCTAAGCTTGTGCTAGTAAAAATTACTTGAATCTTTCCAATCAAAGAAAAATGTACTTCTTCTTTCTTGACTTCTTGCAATAGCTCATTTCCACTCATTAACAACACACTAGGACTAGCTTCTTCCTTTGCTCCTTCATCTTGCAAAGGTAACAAGACATGTTTCTGACCATTCTTCTCAAGTGTATAGGTGTTTCTCCTATTATCATGAATAGTATTTCTATTATACTTCCATTAGATCCCTAATAAAATATGACAAACATCCATGGGAATTATGCCATATAATACCTCGTCCTTGTAGTTATCAATCTAAAACTCCACTTCACAATATTCATTCACCGAAATTTGATGTCCTTTTTGCATCGATGATACTTTATAAGGAGTAGGGTGTGTTATTCTCTTCAAATCTAATTTTTCTACCATCTCAGTAGAAACCAAATTATTTGTGCTACTACTATCAATCAGTGTTAAAAATTCACCCCATAGCATCATAACATTATTCAGATTTACATCATTATTCAGCAACATATGCAACTATATAGAAAGAACAATATCATCATCAATGCAGTGGAACATAAAGGAACAATAGAAGAAAAGCATTCACACATAGAGACACCAAGATTGGTCAGAAACCAAGGAAAAACCAACTATGGGGAAAACCCTTTCGAATTCTTCTTCTTATTAGATTGTCATTGAATGATTTAGCAAGGAGAGAGTACAATGATCCATATCTTCATCCATACAACTATCTAGCAAAATTAGCTAAACAATATCCTTAAGATGAACCCATCCATGCTAATAATCCAAAAACCATGATTCGAGAACCTGTAATCAACTTTCACTATTTGCAGTCCACTATCAAACCCTGGGGTCAATGAGCGAAAACTTCAGTCAACTGAAAATTCAACCTTTAGGTCCCAGTCACAGGGAAGACGTGTCATGCATGCGACTGAAAGGCTTTGGTTGAAAATTATCCATGACGTGTTTGCAACTGCAATTGAAATTTCTCCATGACATCCATGTGGCTGAGAACCTAAACCCTAAAAACAGAGATGCAAGCTTCAGACCCTGCAATTTCAAACTTGTGCCAACCAATCTGAACTTGCCTCAAACCTGTGCGAGCCAAACCAAAGAAGAGAATAGAAGAATTCTCCATGATGATGTCAAATTGAGGTTCAGGTCCCTTGTATTTATAGCCTTCCAAGGGTATTCAATTTGATTTGGGGTCGACCTGATCAAATATGCACATGTGGGATTTAATTCAAAAATACATTTTCCCTTGTCCAAATTGAGCGCTTTAATAGTCAAAACTAGTCCTCTTGAAAAGAGGAATCTAGTCCCGTGATTGGAATTTGTCACTAAGCTTCCAAAAATTAACAATCAGAACTTTGCAATATTTAACTTTTGACTTGCATACAATTTTGAACAAGTTTTTCATCTAGGATAGCTCCTTAGCTTTTTTCTCTAATTTAATCAAAACTCTTTTCGTCAATAATGACTCTCCTGCTTTAGGATTTTTTTTCAGTTGTTACTAAATTTACACTTTCTTCTCTCGCTTCTATCACATGCACTTTTTTAACTAGTTTTATTATTTTCTAGACATTCCCAAGACATATGGTCTGATTTCCACATTTGTAACATTTAGGTTGGTAGTCCATACCTATGCCCCTGCCTCTTGGAACATCCACCTTCCTCTCTTGAGGACTGAAATCTTATTCTTCCACTTTGTTGTCTTTTTCCTCTTGTAGAACTTCTCACTATGTTTTCTGGTTATCTTCTTTTCTATTTTCAAAGCAGCTTGATATGCATCTTCAACTGTTCTCAAGGATAAGATGTTAATCTCATCCTAAATTTCGTACCCCAAACCATTAATGTACCTAGAAACATATTCAGCATAAACTTCAACATGACCAACTCTAATGTTTAATTTATAAAATTCTTCAATGTCTCCTCTTACATTAGTTTTTTGCCTAAGCTCTTGCTTTTGCTTGAAAATATTTCACTGGTAATATTTATGCTTGAATTTACCTTTGAATTTAGCCACCATTTATGTCCCAACCCCTAATCTTGGAATTCCATTTCTTCTTAATATTTGTTTGCACTTCATCCCACCATAGGGTTGCATGACCTTTCAATCTTGTCACTCCATATTTCACTCTTTTCTCTTCAACAATTTCTTCATAATCGAAATATTTGTCCATAGCATTGATCTTATCCATCCATTCATCAACATTTAAATTATCTGCATATACAAGCACTTCCATCTTTGGTTTGACGCTCATCTTTGCTATCATCTTTAGCAATTTCTCCTCTATTGATTCTTCACCTTCTTCTTCCATAGAAGATTCATCTTCTACCTCATTTACATCTCCCATCAATTCTCTTTTCTAAGTAGTATCCATTGCTTCTAATCTCATCTAAATGCATCTAAACTCTGCTTGTAGGGCGCATTCGCTACAAGCCTTCCTTGACTTGCTCCTTGAGCTTCTGAGCACTCCTTACTCTGATGCCAAATTGATGTCTAAACAATAAATCTACCAATGTTTCCCTCTTTTATTCTCGGATCAATGATCTTTGAAGTTTTCTTGAGAGATCTGAATCTCTCATTCCACATCCAGCACTCTACGTGGAAATAGTTATTACCAGCTCTAAACTCAAAGTTTAGTGCTAATTCTGCTCTATTCAAATATCAACCTCAAAGTCTTTAAAGGCAGAAACCCCAACTCTTTGTGCAATCTAAATATTTGAATGTCTTCTAGTTTTTTATTTGGATTTGCTTCAAGCTCGAATACCTTTTCAAATATGAATTATCCCCTTTAATCTGAAATCCAGATATTCGGCGATCCGAATGATTGTTAAATCTAGTACTCAATGATGACCTAGATTTCCCTCCAATCTGGATATCTCCTCTCTTCGTATATTTCCCTTCATCCTGATATCTCTTCGGTTTGGATATCTCTTCCAACACAAGAAGCACTTTGATCATGGTGATCCAGAATCGAACTCAAATTTGCAACTAAACTATTGTTTACAACCCAGATAATTGACAATCCGCAACAGATACTTTTTTTGTTCCCTTCAATCAACAAACTTTGAAAAGCACAACCCAGATTTTCATAAAAGTTCTACATTTTGAAATTTAAGCCCGGTCCGTTTTGAACACAGACAATTACACTGTGAACTAGATTTTGATTTGTGATTCTTGAAACTTGAACCTATGAACCTAGTTGCCTTGCAATCGATTCTTCCTGCAACAAAATAAAGAAAGCCAATCTAACCTGCACTCAAATACTATACGAATTCAACCACACAAAATGCATACATAAATACACATACTATGATATGCATTCAAACTAAAAAAAAGGAAGATTACAAATGTACAATCAGTGTATAGTCTTCCTCTCTGCACACCACTCACTCTCACAATTTTGAAATCTCTCTTAATTACATTGAAAAATATGTTACATAGAGCTTTTATAACCAATTTAACAAATTTAACTTATTTTACTAAATTATCTAACAAATTCCTAATTTGGCTAAATCTATCCCTTTATATAGCAACTAAATGACATTCTATCCTCTCTAACAATATAGATTCCTTCTAGATTTAACTACAAAAATATCACAATTTAATCAATTAAAAAAAACAACAACAACAACAACTTCTTTTAATAAATAAGTTAAGATCTTCCTTTAATAAATAAGTTAAGATCTAGGAAGATCAAAAATGATTTTCGCTAGTAAAGGCTCCTACATCACAAACGCGTAAGGTAGGGGTCGAACCTACTAAACTAGTGATGCCCTTCTCAAGAGAACATATCAACAAAGTTGCATTCCAGACCATTCCCTCTGCATCCATGTAATTAATATCCTTCTCTCTCTCTCGTATCCCTTTTGGATTTTGGTTATAATTTGGTTATCAATGCTTATAGGGGTAACATAATGCCCGCTTCTAGAGGCATCAATTCGATTTCCCCTACTATCGAAATATTTTGGGTCGCTGTTCATTTTTCATTAATATCATTTTAAAGTTTTTATTATGTTTTATGCACTCTTTCTATCACAATCCTTTCGAAGGCCTACTACTGCAATTGCTTCTTAGACAATACTCCTTGGACTTAGAAAGTTTAACCATTAAATTTGTATCTTTGCAATCTTGTCATAGTGGAATCAGTTTCCACTCTTCAAATTAATGTTCCTTTGTCTTTGTAAATCCAAGGGTTAATTTGATAACCCATACCCTTATGATTTTAATGAATCCATTACGCATCAAGAAGGATAAAAAAAACTAACCATAACCAAGTGTAAACCTTTAGGCGTTTAGAATTTACAAACTATAATGTGTCTCTATCCATATATACAAGGTTGAACTTGACATATCCATTTCATACAATGTTTATCATGATGGGCTATGGAATGCAACTTGTTTCTCTAGTGCATTCAAAGTTATAGGTAGTTATCTTCGAAATTTAAATATAATTGCTTTGGGGTTGCCTCCAACAAACTTCTATATCTATAGAAATTATGTAATTATCAACGAAATCAAAATAGAATAACTATTATCACCAACTTCTTTAAAACATTGAAGATTAATAAAAAGACATAAATTTCAGTGAAAATTGGTTTGACCTATTTAGCATAATTGCAAGAACAACCTTGTTGAACAACATGGTAGATTAGAAAAGTTGACCTAATTTATCAAGCAGAAAGTGTATTTTAGTTTGTCCATTCATGCTTGGTGAATAATAGATAGCTTAATTTTATTGGATAGTTGTTCCACATGATATAAATTTTAAATATCCTCACTTAATGCATCTGAAGATATAAATTTTAAATATCCTCACTTAATGCGTCTGAAGATATTGTTGTGAGGAAGTTCAAGCTTATCATGTTCCTATTTTTGTTTCCTTACATATTGAAATTAAGAGGGTGTTGGAATCTCTATATGGGCTAAAGGTCGGCAAGGTACAGACACATAACATGCAAGGAATAAAGAAACACAGAGGTGGGATTGTTTTTGCTTAACCTTATTACAAGAAATCATATGTAACCTTCACACATACAATCACCTTGTGTTAAAATTGGAAACTAGGGCCAAACTCCATGTGGGTCATCTTATTTGTGGAAGCTGATATTTTTCTTGGATCCCTCTCATCGAGAGGTGTAGGAATGATCTAAAGATCATCCGATTCCGATAAGTATTCATGGAGATATGAATTTATTTGTGTTATGGGACAATTCGTCAAGGTCGGCGAGCGACCAAATAACCCCCACATGTGCTCAACGCTTTAGTATAGAAGGAGGTGACTTGATAGTCACTTCTACACACACTTCACTCTTGATTTCTCTCCACTTTTTTTGGGTTTTAGTGGCAAAAGAAATCTAGATAATGAAGCCCTAGACGCAGGAGGAAAGAAACTAAGGGCGC
Organism: Pinus tabuliformis; assembly: GCA_031772625.1. Taxonomy (NCBI): domain Eukaryota; kingdom Viridiplantae; phylum Streptophyta; class Pinopsida; order Pinales; family Pinaceae; genus Pinus; species Pinus tabuliformis. The sequence goes on along the minus strand of CM062816.1, from coordinate 954,526,457 downwards.
TGCCCTAGAGATGATGCCCTAGCAAGGAAGACGTAGTCATGTTGTGAAGAAGGGATGTCGTAATCCTCTATGCTATCAAGGAAAACTGCCCTCATATATACATTGTCCCAAGGGTGATCCTAAGCTGTCTATAGGATGCCCTAACCACAGTCAACAGAAGGTCTTAGCCGCAGCAAAGGAAGGTCTGTTTCATGGGTCTTTTGGAGGGTCGAGTTGTTGTAAGGGAGGCCGAGGTAACTCCCTAGAGGGCCGAGATAAGGGCAGACTGTTTCAGGGCTGCGTAGAGGTGTTCTTGGGTGCCTAACTCTTGGTGAAGGGCAGTGTAGGTTGTTGTGGGTAAGCCGCAAGCCCTATGAGCAGTTTGGAGGGAAATGTAAGGTGGAGGTTTGTGGTAGGCCGCAGGCCTAGCCACTCCAAAACAGGGTAGCGTGGAGGTGTATTGAGAGTTGTCTATGCCCAAAACAATAGTGTAGGAAGCCACCACTTCTCCAAGGGTAGGCCGCAGCTAAGGAGGGTTGTCTTGGTCACTGATTAGAGGGTATTACAGCAGCCAAATATACCCTAACCAGTCATAGTCATAAAAGCAGCAAGGTTACATACCATGATACATGGACAGCGAGGACAAATGGTGCAACAATGACACATGGGACAGCAAGGTCACATGGTGCAACAATGATACATGGGACAACAAGGTCACTTGGTACAGCACTGGCACATGGTGCAGCATTGGTACATGGTGCAACAATGGCACATGGAACAACAAGTACATGGTGCAGCGATGGTACATGGTGCAGCATTGATAGAGTAATGGGAGCTGCAAGTACAGTGCAACCTAGTGAAATGAAGAGCGCAACAGTACAGTGATTGGTACATTCATGATTAGTGAAGCATGATGAGATGCAGCATTGTGATGATGGGTGCAGCATGGTGCAGCATAGTGCAGTGCAGCATGATGATGAGGAGCAACACAATGATAAGTGCAGCATGGTGATGGAGTCATATTGGAGAATCAGTTGAAGCAGTTTGTCTTCAACTAAGTTCAACAAACTCATGTATCATCTTCTTAGAGATTATCTATGCTCTTATTTAGATGAGTTAGAGTGTTGACTTCTGTTGTATATGTACTATCTCTCTCTCTCTCTCTGTTGAACTATTGAAGAACATATAAGAAGAATTGATCAAGGATTCCCCCACATTGGGGTTTGTCTCTGGTTAGTGCCACATCTTATGTCCTCTTGTCTTGGCTTGTCTTCCGCGATTTATGTTTATGTTCTATATGTAATTTACTATTATGCTGATGTGATTGCTAATCTGTGTTAGGATATTCCGACACAAATTCCTACAATCTGTAAAAGATATTGAGCTAACTATGAAAATCGAAATAAATTTCTCTAAGCATAGAACATACCTAAAATTAATATGGTATCAGAGTTGAGGTGAAGACAAAGCCCAAGCAAGAGTGTAAGAGCAATCACATTTGGGAAAGGACAAAAGGCTCAATGGATTCCTCATCCCTCTTCCAATTCACCAAAGGTGAAGTCAAAGCAGAGAATATTATTAGAATGGCGCAGTGGAAGCTTCTAATGGCCTACCTTAAGATCACTTCAATGGGAAGCTCGGATCTAAGGGTGGAAGGAAAGGCAGATGCCTTGTTTGTAATAAGTTCAGCCATTATGTTAAGGAGTGTCTGAATGGTAGGGACATGTCACTTGATGATGATAACAATCATTCTAGGGACATCTTCAATGATCGAAGGAATCATAGGTAATGCAGGTCATCAAAGAAATAGTCGACTCTTCAAAGAAAGAAAGGAACCCCAGGTATGAAGAATCAAACATTGTTTATGATCAGATAAAGAAGCATTACCTTATATTGGCCCCTCCTCCAGAGTCTTTGGGAATCTGGCTTATTGATGGTAGTGCTTCAAGGCACTTCATTGGATAGAAGGGTGCACTCTCTAATTTGGTAGAGATGGAAACAATCATGGGATTATACTTGGAATCAATGCCACCTATCCCGGAAAAGGTGTAGGGAATGTTACCCCTCAATTGAATGAGGGTAACTCGATTCATTTATAAGAATCTCTTCATGTACATGATCGCAAGAAGAATCTGGTGTCCATTTCAGCAATGGAAGTCAAAGGTTTCAAGGTGGCATTCATCGATGGAAATGTACGTGTGTGGATAAGGAATTTTTAAAAGATGCTTTTGAGTTCAAGGTTGGCAATTTGTATCAAGTTGCAGGAAGTCCATTGGGGACCATGTCAGTTGACACATCTCTTCTATAGCACCGAAGGTCTGCTCATTATGGGGCCCTACCCGATGTGAGTCAGATGGTGAAAGGGATGCTTGAATTCAAGAAGAGCATGGAGGTACATGTCCAAGATGTATCGAAAGAAAATCTTACAAGGGGATCATTCTCCTCATGTAGCAAGTCCACAGGTTTGGAACAACCCGAGGGGTTTGAGATTCATGATCGGGAATCTAATGTATGCAGGTGGAAGAAAGCCCTCTATGGCGTGAAGAAAAACACCCTAAGCTTAATATGAGAGGATTAATAGATGTCTGATGAATCTGAGATTCACTAGGAGTGAAGCCGATCCAAACCATCTCTTGAAGGTTGTGGATGATAAACCTTTCATATTGGCACCTTCTGAGGACGACCTCTTTCTAACAGGTGCAGACCCTCTCATTTGCAAACGTAAGAAGCAGTTGGATTCCAGATTTGGAATGGTGAAATGCAAGCTCGTGACTACCTTGATGGAGCTTAACTTTCAGAAGTTATGTGGTCGTAATGCCGGACCAGATTTGGGAAATGCCCCTGAGTTTCATAAACTCATCCGCATTGATGAACTTCCATCTGGATATATGTTTTGCAGATAGCATGTTGGGCTCATATTTGGTTGAGCCTCACTAGATTGATGCCAAGAATCATTTGAGATATCTTCAAGGCACAATCTCTCATGGATTGAGATACATTGTCGGAAATGTGAAGCTGCATGACTATACTGGTGCTAATTAGGCAAGCAGTGTGGAGGATCGCAAGAGCACTTCTGGGTGTTGGTTCTCTTTGGGTTCTACTCGATATCTTGGATGAGCAGGAAGCAGAAAGCAGTTGCTTTGAGCACCGCTAAGACTGAATACATAGCTACGAGTATGACCTCGTGTGAGGTTGTCTGGTTGTGGAAGCTCTTCAGTGAGTTGTTTGTACACATGATGGATACCACCGTGATCTTCTGTGTCAACCAGAGGGGGCTTCATTTATTGAGGAATCCTGTATTCTATGATTGCTCCAACATGTAGACATCAGGTACACTTTATCTGGGATATGGTACATCGATGAGCAAGAAGGCTCCATCGCATTGGGACTGATGTGCAGGTCACAAACATTCTGTCGAGCCCCGAGGAAAAGTCATATTTGTGACTTTCCAGAACGATTTGGAGTCATTGAAAGACCCTCATATGAGGGTCCTGTACGATGCATGCATTGAGCTCTGAGAGATCCGGGGGGCTTGGGGTACTTCTTGGAGCAACAAACGACCATTGGCCGACTCACCCTCCCCTAGTGGTGAGTTGTGTACATGGTGAATGGTTCAGCGTTCCCCTGTGATACACTGTGGCGACTTATGAACAGGATGAGTGGTTTTCCCGTCGATGCATCCTACCCATGCAGTGTGGGACTCATGGGAAGTACCTCTCGTTTGGCCAATGAGTAGGGAAAAGGGGTTAGGGACCATAGTAGTACCGATGGACGCATCGTGTATCTACCGTACTCCATATGCTAGGATGACCTACATTGATCTGGGATCAATTGGAACTGACTTCGAATCAGTAAGAGTGATATAGCTCACTCTCTTGGAACTGATTTGGGATCAATATGAGTGGTTTGACACACTCTCTTGATATTGATTTGGGATCAAATGAAACTGATCTAGGATAAGTATGAGTGATTTGAGACACTCCCTTATGATATTGATCTGGGATCAATGAAACTGACTTCGGGTCAGTAAGAGTGATATAGCTCACTCTCTTTTGGTACTGATTTGGAATCAGTAAGAGTGGTATGACACACTCTCTTCACATGGGACTGACTTTGGGTCAGTAGAGAATGGTAGGAGACATTCTCGATCAATTCTTCTTCTTTATGGTTTAAAAGAGCATAATAGAGCAGAGCAGTGCAATGAAAGGCACTGATGGTAGAGATAGTACAGTGTAGCAAATGGATCAGTGGATGGAGTTCTCCCTAGTTGAGAGGGAGTCTTAAAATTGGCAACTAGGGCCAAACTCCATGTGGGTCATCTTATGTATGGTAGCTGATATTTTTCTTGGATCCCTCTCATCGAGAGGTGTAGGATTGATCTAAAGATTATCCGATTCCGATAAGTATTCATGGAGATGTGAATTTATTTGTGCTATGGGACAATTCGTCAAATTCGGCCAGCAACCAAATAACCCCCACATGTGCTCAACGTTTTAGTATAAAAGGAGGTGACTTGATAGTCATTTCTACACACACTTCACTCTTGATTTCTCTCCACTTGTTGTGGGTTTTAGTGGCAAGAGAAATCTAGATGATGAAACCCTAGACGCAGGAGGAAAGGAGACTAAGCTGCCCTAGCAAGGAAGACGCAGTCATGTTGTGAAGAAGGGATGCCCTAATCCTCTACGCTATCAAGGAAGACTACCCTCATCTATACGTTGTCCCAAGGGTGATCCTAAGCTGTCTATAGGATGCCCTAACCGCAGTCAACAGAAGGTCTTAGCTGCAGCAAAGGAAGGTCTGTTTCATGGGTCTTTTGGAGGGTTGAGTTGCTATAAGGGAGGTCAAGGTAACTCCCTATATGGCCGATAAGGGCAAATTGTTTCAAGGCTACGTAGAGGTGTTCTTGGGTGCCTAACTCTTGGTGAAGGGTTGTGTAGGCTATTGTGGGTAAGTCGCAAGCCCTATGAGCAGTTTGGAGGGCAATGTAAGGTGTATTGAGTGGGTTGTAGGAGGCAGCGGAGGTCTGTGGTAGGCCGCAAGCCTAGCCACTCCAAAACAGGGCAGCGTGGAGGTGTATTGAGGGTTGTCTATGCCCAGAACAACAGTGTAGGAAGCCACCACTTCTCCAAGGGTAGGCCGCAGCTAAGGAGGGTTGTCTTGGTGACTGATTAGAGGGTATTACAGCAGTCAAATATACCCTAACCAGTCATAGTCATAACAGCAGCAAGGTTACATGGTGCAGCAATGATACATGGGACAACAAGGTCACATGGTGCAGCAATGACACATGGGACAACAAGGTCACATGGTGCAACAATGATACATGGGACAACAAGGTCACTTGGTGCAGCACTAGTACATGGTGCAGCAATGGCACATGGAACAGCAAGTACATGGTGAAGCAATGGTAGATGGTGCAGCCTTGATACAGTAATGGCAGCTGCAAGTACAGTGCAACATAGTGCAATGAAGAGAGCTGCAGTACAGTGATGGGTCCAGTCATGATTAGTGAAGCATGATGAGATGCAGCATAGTGATGATGGGTGAAACAAGGTGCAGCACAGTGAGGTGCAGCGTGATGATGAGGAGCAACACAGTGAGGTGCAACGTGGTGATGGAGTCACCTTGGAGAATCAGTTGAAGCAGCATGTCTTCAACTAAGTTCAGCTACCTCATGTATCATCTCCTTAGAGATGATCTATGCTCTTATTTAGATGAGTCAAAGTGTTGACTTCTGTTGTATATGTACTCTCTCTCTCTCTCTCTCTCTCTCTGTGTTGAACTATTGAAGAACATATAAGAAGAATTCATAAGTGTTTCCCCACGTTGGGGTTTGTCCCTGGCTAGCGCCACTTCTTGTGTCCTCTTGTCTTCTGCGATTTATGTTTATGTTCTATCTGTAATTTACTATTATGTTGATGATTGCTAATCTGGAAAAGATATTGAGCTAATTGTGAAAATTGAAATAAATTGCTCTAAGCATAGAACATACCTAAAATTAACACCTTGCCACCAAACCTTTATCCTATTAATTTATTTGAAGAGCAAGAGAGGCCAAGCAAGGTGCACGTATCGTGGACAAGCAAGGGAAAGTGACCCATTGGCTCGAGGATAGCAAAGAAAATTTTAAACCTATCAGTGGCAATCAGAAAATCAAAAGGTTGAGCCTAGCAATAAGCTTGCTCCTTGTTAAGATTTCCTAGTAGTAGAGGTCAGGTTCATGGATAACTTTCTTGGAGGTGAATTTCAATTGATTGTACTAAGTAGATTATTTAATTGATTGTGTTATGTACATTATTTATATCCTTCAAATTGTTCATTCTCATTTATCCTTGCACCACTGGCAATACAAAAAACACTCTCATATATGATCCTAAAAATATCACAAGTTGAGGATTGCTAGCTATTATACAAGCTTCACTACCTCTACGGGGTTCCTCTTCAAATTTGAAAGAGGAATAAGTAGGATCAATATGAGTAGTTTCACTGTCAAAATCAAATGGCTTGTGAGTGGTATTGGGGTCACCAAATGGAGTGAGAGTTATCTAATCAGGAGGTTTTGAGATGCAATAGAAAGATAGTTCAATAAGGTCCTCAATAGAGTCGACCAAGACACCAACCTTGGTGACCAGTCTTCATGTGGCTATTTTTCTGTGGAGGAAAGGGGTTATGGCCAGCGTTCAAATTTGCTTCATTAAATATAGATCATATGCCTTGTGGTGATCACTTCAATTTAGGGAACAAAGTACAATTGTTCATAGGGGGAGACTAACATTTTTAGGTTCATAGAGAAAGCCTTAGTCGTTGGGTTCCCTTTTGCGATGGTCAAGATAAATGAAAGAGGTACAAGGTTGTTGGGTGGGGATTTCTTCTCCAAAAAATGATTGAATGGTGTGAAAGTAACTCACGAGGGATGGACCAGTGACAATCACAAGCATTCTCTCCTGTATGAGGTCTCAATCAAACCTCACACAATTTGGAATAAGAAACCCATCCAGATTTTGGCTTGGTAACCATGGTTCATTTTTTAAAGTCTTCAAACAAGAGCCTAGTAAAAATGATTAACAAGGTATGATAATAACAAAAATTGGAATGTCACTCTTAAATGTGCACTATGGGAAAATATGGTATCAACTGAAACCTCTACAAGTTCTCTTTAAACTTTTCTCCTTTGTTTGAGGCATTACCATAATAGGTAGTTCCATACTCTGGCATTGTTCTCTTTCCCAAGTGTCCCTATTGGCTACCTTTTCATTTTCTAGTTTGGTCATATGAATATAAGGTGTTGATCTCTATTTATTTCTTTTGTTTGATATAATTCGAAAAGGATCACAGATGATAGGAATTTAAACATTGTTTGATGTTTTTTTGGAGATAAATAGCACAGATGGTTTGAGACTGAACTTTGTTTGATATACTTAAAGAAAAGATTTTCATGTTTAAAAAAGTTGGAAGTCAATAAAGTGGAAGCTCACAACCATACACTAATTTCTGTGAAATCTTTAAACAAATATCAGTCTCCAACTTTGGTATTTGGACTACACTATAGAGTTTTCTTCATTTCTGAAATAGTCTAGAATTCCCTTCAAACACAATAGAATAGACAATAGACAAATTTATTGACAAAAACTGTAAATCCTGATATTTGTGGTTGTTTTTTTTATGATACGGGTCCAAAAATGACAACATCTGGTCTTCCTTCATCTTGAAATTTCAATTGCACATTAGCAAACTTTCTTGAAATTTCAATTGCACATTAGAAAACTTTAGCTTGGAAATAGAGGAATAGATAAACCAAATATTAACAATATCTAAAATACTTAGTGATACTATATTGAGTCGACTGAAAATTGATACTTTTTGCAAGATATTTACTAAAGTGGAATCTAATGAAGAATTTCTTTATAGGGGAATGGACACTAAGAAACCTAGAATAGTTTCATCAAAACACACATTGATCCTATTTTAGTAGACAACACACCATGGAAATTACTTGTGTAGACAACTCAAGGAAGATACTAGAAAGATATGGAGGTGGAGTTTTAGGTAAAGAGCCATTCAAGCAAAGTAGCTTTATCCTCTAAAGTTAACTCTCAATAATCATGATTGAAGATGTCTTCATTTAAAGGTTGAGTTTGGTTAGGCATCACTACCCTAAGCATCTCGTGAATAGATTGAGGAATTATGGTAAATAGTACAATGCTACTTTTAGAAACCACGGCTTGTTTTCTTGGAATATAATGATTAGCACACCAAGTTACAAACTTGGGAAAATGATATGTCTAAGGAATAGTGAATAGGACTTTATAAGGTTCCCAGACCATACAAATATCTTCCTAGTCTATAAATCATTGATAAGTCCATTTCCTTAATTCAAAGGGCTCAATTTCACAACGGTTATCGTGGATATGGCATTCCCATCAATTAAGGGTAAATCATCAAGGTTTACCGGTTGGGAACCCTCTGCAGTCTACGGATTGGATTTCTTACTCTTCATTGTGTAAAAAGGAACAAGATATGATTAAGAATTATATGGTAAAACAATGGCAGAAATTACTAGTAAGGAGGGAAACAACTCTGGATAGAAGAATACAAATAGCACATGTTGCCTTCTCATCCTTGAACAACTAGACATGAAACTGAAAGCCCCTTTTTCTGCTTTTATGGCCAAGCCAGCCATTTATGGATGCATGGCAATTTTTGATTAGGGAAGAATCTATGAGAAATGCATTGTCACTCATTTTTTGAAATTTGTGTGGATGTCATGCTTACATTGGTTGCACACAAGTGTGATAGTTGGCTACCATGTCGATGCTCAATCAGCTATTGTCAGGTCCACCCAAGTGTTTGGTCACACCGATCTTCAAAACATATTCTGCCTAGCCTGATACCGTAAACCACTCCCGACGGGGGGATAAATAACCATATTGCAAACCACATGTCGTCAACGATTTTCCATCGTGACATCATTTCAGAGACTGTAATTCTCATTGTCATTTTAAATGTTCAAAATAAAGCACTGTGTACATACGTAGGAGAAATGCTATTGAAAGTTCTATTGGGGAGGATTGGAGTTTTTGAGGGTAGAGGTATGAGGCAGCTTGGCATACCCAAATCAACATGCAAACAACCTAAGAACTCCAACCCTCGTTCAAAATTCTTGGAGGAGGTCCAAATCTTAAAATGCAGACTTTGAGGTGTTAGTACCCAAAGTACTATAAAGGAAGGGAGCCAAAGTAAAGGATCTAAGGTGCTTGTTGATGGGCTGTGAAGGCTAGATAACCTAAGTCTAAAAGAATTGGTCGGAGACTCCAAAGCATGAATTGGAGAGCTCAAACAGATTGTAACTAGAGTTGTTTGAAGGAAAAAAATGGTCTGAGGGTTAAGAGAGAGGTGAAAATGATGTTGGTTGAAAAACAACCATAGGAGAGATGATGGATATGAGGGAAAAATCTCCAGTTGATGACCAGTTTTTACGTTTTTACGTAGTGGAATTGATATGGTGTTGAAATAAAGGCTTGGGTATAGGCATGGCTTTCATGTTTCAACTAAAAGTTGGCTCTTTTACATTCAAATTTAAGTATGGCTAGATCTTCAAAGGCAGACACCTATAGGCTTCAACGTTCTTAACCATCATAAGATGGACCCCTAAGCTTCAACGTTCTTAGCCATCATAAGATGGACCCCCTGCTTCAACCCCATATTGGAGAGAAGAACCTTGCAATCTATATGAGTTCAACTATGAGGGTTGTCATTCAAACTACAGAATAAAGCAGAGTCATGGAAGAAATTGGAAACAGATAGTGTCATCCTCGATATGGAAGAAAATGTATATTCTAATCCTAATCGAGCAATAGCAAAGATTCTAGTGGACATAGCATTTCGTGAACGGCTTTTGAATGTTGTGGAAATTGATAATGGAGGATGGTAGTATTGTCCTGCTTTGAATCAGGAAAATAATCATTTCAGATGCAAAAAAAATACCATGCTCATGAGCACCTAGTGAAGCGTTGTCTTTATCATGAATGAACACGGGATATAGCACAAAGTTGTATAGCCTTTTCAATACCCTAGGGAAGTTGGAGGGAGAGACTTCCCCTGCAATAGTTAATTTTCACTCAACTTTGTGTAGAATGGAGTATGGAAGGCAATGAAGGATGGAAACAAAAAATGTTGCGGGGGAAAACTTTAGCGTGTATGGTCAGAGGCAAGTGCAAAGAAGAAAAGAAAAAAGTGGAAAAAGAGAACAATGGGATGGAAAAAGTTTTTTCAAAGTTCCAAGCCTCCACGTTGTTGAAAGTCAAGAAGCAGATTTGGAGGAAATATATAAACTCTTCCCTTTCCCTCTTTGAGGGTATTCTTGAATCTAAGAATATGTTAAAAAAATTAGTGAGCCTTGAAATACTAATGCCATGCCATGATGGAGTGAAAAAAGTGACTAAAAAATCAGTTTTATTAGAGGCTAATGTCACAGAAAATTGCTCTAACAATTATCACTTTGGCTCCATTAAAGAAGCGAAAGAGCAAACCAATTAGACACTCTAGTAAAGAAGAGTGGAATTTGGAAGACGTGAGGATTCAAAGAGGAGTTGTAGACACACGTGAATACTTACAAATTAATACCCAAAGAAGGAAAGTGGAATTTGGAAGCTGTGGGGATCCAAGGAAGAAGGGGTGTAGACAAGGGTCAATATAGTTCTGGGTAGGAAATCCTTTATGTCCATATCCAAAAGAAAAGAGTAGAGAAGGAAATATTAGAAGGCAAACAACAAATCAACAAGGGAGCACTTAGTGGATAATGCCTCCATAAGGGTTACCTAATGACCGTCCTTAAACGTGAGAGGGCAAGGGGCTCCCATAAAGAACTAGGTCTCAAAACAAGAATTATCCAATATAAGCTAAAGAGCATCTTAGAGGAGGAAACGTTGAATTATCATATTGTATGGTCTATATGAGAACACAAAGTCCTCCTAGAATAATCTTTTTTACATAATACAGTTCAGAAAAATAATAAAACATTGGGTGAGGATCTAAATCTCACCACCAAAAATGAAGAGGTGTGTAGTTCTAATGCCACACTAGCGAAGTATTTTGTCCATAAGTTTGATGATCTGGGCCTTCTATGATGCCCTACCCTTTAAACTAGTTCCAACTTGGAGGAACTTGGGCACTAGAGAGGAAAGGGTGTCTAATGTTTGGATAGGTTCTTAGCGGTACAATGGGTAATGGAGGAGGAAGGAAGGGGATGTTTTGGGCCACCTCTTTATCCAGTTGCAAATCAGGAAAAGACAGAATAAACAATTCAGGTGTTTCAAGTTTTACTCTATGGCTGCACAATGAAGATTCTAAGAAGAGTTACACAAACTTGAGAAGTCGTGATCCTTCAAATAGAAACTCCACGATGTTCCAAATTGCAGAGTATAAATTTGTTAAAAAGTTGATAACACATTAAGAAAGCAAAATTTTCAAAACTCCAGAAAAGTTGTTTGCAGTTAGACCTAGAAAGCTCATTTCTATAATCAAACCATAGGAGTGATTTTTTCAGAGGTAGAAAAGGATAATTAAGAGCTGTCCAGGAGAAAAAGAGGACACTACTGAAGTGTTGAGAAACAAAATGAATAACAAAAGGCAAGGAAATTTGGTTAACAGAAGAGCATGAGAACACTATTCTTTCAGAACTATCCTACATACAAGAAAAGAATCAACACAATATATGGAAAATGAAAAAGAAAATGGATCATGCACCAAAAGGTTCCAGGAAATTGCAGAACTTGGTGTAATTCATTTTCAAAATATCTATCAAGGACCTTCAAGGACAAACACCGCATAAATCATGAAAATGATATCATACTTGTCTGGGTTCTTGGATTCAATAGCTCAGATATCCCTATAAAAATTATGATATTGGAGCCATTGAATACCGTGAAGAGATTTAATAGTTGGTTAGACGTGCCAATAAAGCCATGGGTGAATGATGACAATATTTGTTGTGAACTGAACTATGATGCATTAAATAAAAAGACTGCATTAAAGAAATAAGATGCAGTAGATATTCATTGAAAAGCATAGAAGTGATTTTCCATAACTCTGGTGCAGTACAGTAAATCAAGTATCACGGTAAAATGAAATGGAGAAAGACAAATGATTGATGTTATCAATCGAAAATCATATAAATGGTCTATACGGATATACCCGGATCTTGACTTAAACCATAGATTACATTTAAATTCCACTGAATTGACAAGTTTAGTCACACAGTTATGACAACACAGAAACTATGAAATCATAGCATATTATATACAGAATTGTAATAATTATAATACAAATTAACAAAGTTGTTGCTTGATTTTCAGTAACAAACGCAACCAGACTCAGGATTTACAAAACTGTAATAGACACAAAATATTAATATAATAATAAGAGCAAAGTACTAATTGTCCAGGTTTTGAAGAAGAATATGAAAACTACAACGCTAAAGAAGATAAATGCATTCCTTGCAAATATTATCTTGGTCAGAGCCAACACCAATAGTAAATGTTCATAGCTTGGAAATGATTCCAGTTTGATTAATCTTTGGCCCTACACTTTCCTTCTCACATTCACCAATACTAGGAGGCACATCCACTGCTGGGGAACAATTGAAGAAACCATGAGGCTGCATGCAAAACAATAAAACATTCCCGTTTACTTACAATGAAAAAATGCAAAATACATAAATACCCTGGAATGGAATACTGGAACGTGTACAATAAAAATTTCTCACAAATGATGAAGGCATAGGAACATGAAATAAATCTATTGAACAAAATGATGCAAAAATACAATTTAGCATAACACTTTGAATTGAACTAATAGTATCTTGGACTAAGGGAGCTGAGAAGAAAACGAGAAAAACACAGAACCCATACCATAAGCATGAATCCAATTCGTTCCACAGGCATAACTGGCCAGTCCTCCAAACGAGGAACATGAGTAAGGCCAAAAACATACCTGTATGACACATGACAACACTAGATAATTCAGAAAAAACAAATTTCAACAGAAACAAAAGTACATCACCTTTCCTTAGGTTTAGATTTGATCCAAGAATTTTCTGTAGCTAACTAGAAGAAGATATTATTTTGAAAGGAAACGAAAACCTTCTAAATAATACAAGCTCAGCTTTTGCAGAAACTGAATGATTCAAGTACAGTAGCTCGGACTGAAACATTACATTACACTGCCATTAGTGAGCTTGGAACAAAAATTTTGGGCAAAATTATACTGAATTATGTCTCTCTCATTGTTATATACTCTAATATGTATGCTAGCAGAATTTCATTGACGGTACTTTTTAATGGATGTAAATATATGAAAATGCAACCTTGTTAATAGCTAAATTCCTGTTTTGAATGGTTCGACTCATGTTCTTTTGTCTTCTTTTATATAAAGGAATATTTATCATTTTGTTGATATCCAAAATATTATTTACAAACCTAATTTACATTACAACTTGTTCAGTCACATAAATCGAAGAGAACCTAGAGTTTATTTCCATTCACACCATATGGGCCTCTCTCCACATTTCGAGAATATAAATGCAGTATTTTTTGGTATCTCTGAACATATATCTAAAGCTGTTTCATATGGAAAAGTACTGATAAATATGCAGAAACCTACAACTTTTCAAAAACTACACACCTCAAAAGGCTTCATGCCACATTGCTGGCATTATCATGAATTTGAAAATTTCATGAACAAGTCAGTTCTTTCAAGGATAATCTGACTTTGAGACATAGTGCCTAATTGGATAACCTGACTTTGAGATAGTGTGCCTAATTGGAGTCAATTCACTACGCATTTGGTTTAATAATATCAGCCAACACCTTCAACCAGTGTTCCACGGGGACACGTCCCCCAGGGTCGGGTGCGAGTGGTGCTCGCACCCCACGCACCCGGGACGGGGGGAAGGCTCGCACCCCACGCACCCGGGACAGGGGGACGTCTGGGGAAACGTTTCCCCATGTCCCCCTTTTGGGGAGACGCAAGGGGGGGACGTTTTTCCAGTGTGGGGGACACGAGACGCCCCTCCTCAAAATGGGCTATGCGTCCCCCCTTAAATTTGCTTGTAAACAATGATTTATGACAAGGAAACCCTAGTATTAGACCATATTTCCCTACTAATGCTATGCAATTCATGGTAATGTTAAATTCTTGAAGTAAAAGGGGAGAATGTCACTTTTACTTAATTTTTTAACATTACCATGAAATGACTCAAGATGTTTGAGAGTGGTTCCGACATCATTGGATTTCATATGGAGAAAGTAAAATTTTAGATCTCACTCAAAATCCAACAGACGTCACAGTTCTTCAAGAATTCAGGATTCGATGGATTGCAATGTTTCCATTGCATTTTGTCATGTACAAGGGTATGGAATTAGTATTTAGGGTCGGGTGCGCGCACCCCTCGCACCCCACGCACCCGGGACGGGGGGACGTCTGGGGAAACGTCTCCCCACGTCCCCCTTTTGGGGAGACGCGGGGGGGACGTTTCTCCAGTGTGGGGACACGAGACGCCCCCCTCAGAATTCAGGATTCGATGGATTGCAATGTTTCCATTGCATTTTGTCATGTACAAGGGTATGGAATTAGTATTTAGGGTCGGGTGCACGCACCCCTCGCACCCCACGCACCCGGGACGGGGGGACGTCTGGGGAAACGTCTCCCCACGTCCCCCTTTTGGGGAGACGCGGGGGGGGGGGGGGGGGCGGGGGGACGTTTCTCCAGTGTGGGGGACACGAGACGCCCCCCCTCAAAATGGGCTATGCGTCCCCCCTTAAATTTGCTTGTAAACAATGATTTATGACAGCGACACCCTAGTATTAGACCATATTTCCCTACTAATGCTATGCAATTCATGGTAATGTTAAATTCTTAAAGTAAAAGGGGAGAATGTCACTTTTACTTAATTTTTTAACATTACCATGAAATGACTCAAGATGTTTGAGAGTGGTTCCGACATCATTGGATTTCATATGGCAAAAGTAAAATTTTAGATCTCACTCAAAATCCAATAGACGTCACAGTTCTTCAAGAATTCAGGATTTGATGGATTGCAATGTTTCCATTGCATTTTGTCATGTACAAGGGTATGGAATTAGTATTTAATCAAGAGCACCAAGCCCTCTGTGTACTTCAGAGTGACTTTTAGACACATCACTCCATTGTTTTTGAGTTTTAGTTATATCAATTTACTATTTCAGTCTTTAGATTTCAGTATCTATTAGTCTATTTTGCTTAGTACTAATTAGATTCTAGAATGATAAATGATGAATTTTCATTTTAAATTGATTTAGAATCTAGAATGATGAATTTAATTTTTAAATCAATGTCGATTCTAGAATGTTGAATAATGAATAATGAATATGGATCAGCGTATTTCATTATTGAATCTCGTGAGTTTA
The DNA here is from genome assembly GCA_031772625.1 of Pinus tabuliformis. Taxonomy (NCBI): domain Eukaryota; kingdom Viridiplantae; phylum Streptophyta; class Pinopsida; order Pinales; family Pinaceae; genus Pinus; species Pinus tabuliformis. The sequence continues at coordinate 954,511,032 of CM062816.1, read as the reverse complement.
TGGACGAATCATGTATGTATTAGTAAGGATGATGAGTATGGATCAATGTATTTTATTATTTAATTCAATTATGTACGTATCATTCTATTTATGCTTTCATTATTGAATATGAATTTGAAATATATATATATATATATTAAAAAGGGAAAAAAATATATATATACCCACACGTCCCCCTTGTGCGTCTCCCAGCACCCGCGTCTCCCCGTCCCGAACTCTTGGTGGAACATTGCCTTCAACATGGTAAGAAACATTTCAGACGATACCACTAATCAATTTTAGTGGAACACATACCAACAACGACATGTTCCAATTTAATTCTTCCATCCCAAATGATTCAAAGTTAGTTAAAATAAAACCTCATTTCACACCCTTATCTGAATTGTTGCCCAACAAACATCCTAGATGCAACAATTAAAATCATTCAATTGAATAGGCTCAGTAAAGATATATTATTCATTGCAGTGTGCTTCCTCACTAAAACATGACCATGGATGTAGATATCATTTAAAAACCAAATACAACTCATATAGATAGCATTTGCAAATGCAAGAACCCATATAGATATCACTTGCATATCCGAACACTAGAACCCAGATTCTATCATAACGAAATCCTGTGTATCCTTTCTGGTTCTGCAATGTTTACCATATCCCTTGTTCTGCAATGTTTACCATATCCACACAAATTCTTAGGAGATGGATATAATGCATATACCCACTCGTCCCCCCGTCCCCCCTAAATTTCGAATAAAATTTGAGGGTACTCCCACATGTCCCCCTTGTGCGTCTCCCAGCACCCGCGTCTCCCCGTCCCGGACTCTTGGTGGAACATTGCCTTCAACATGGTAAGAAACATTTCAGACGATACCACTAATCAATTTTAGTGGAACACATCCAACAACGGCATGTTCCAATTTAATTCTTCCATCCCAAATGATTCAAAATTAGTTAAAATAAAACCTCATTTCACACCCTTATCTGAATTGCTACCCAACAAACATCCTAGATGCAACAATTAAAATCATTCAATTGAATAGGCTCAGTAAAGATATATTATTCATTGCAGTGTGCTTCCTCACTAAAACATGACCATGGATGTAGATATCATTTAAATACCAAATACAACTCATATAGATAGCATTTGCAAATGCAAGAACCCATATAGATATCACTTGCATATCCGAACAATAGAACCCAGATTCTATCATAACGAAATCTTGTGTATCCTTTTTGGTTCTGCAATGTTTACCAAATCCCTTGCAAGATAAATTTTCTCCACACAAATTCTTAGGAGATGGATGTAAACAATGATTTATAACAGGGAAACCCTAGTGTCTTCCCCAGGGTTGTAGTTTGTAGTATGCTAAATTGTAGAACTAAAATGACAAACCAGTTGTGGTGCAGCTGAAGTAATGGTCCACTATTTGACTCATCTATTATTTTCCATGCCAACATCTCCAATACCTACATGAGTTTAACAAGCCCACAAGCCAAGATTGGTCGAAAGAAGGATGTGATCAATCTGAAAGACCTAGAGAAGCAACACAAGCCTTGGCATTTAAAGGCAACTAACTGTCTAAGAAACAAAAAAGGCATATCTGGTAAAGATAATAGGATAGGGCAGAGAGGGAATGCCATGATTCTCTAGAAACACAATTAAGTGTTCCTCATCCTCATTCTCATCCTCTTGCAAGGAACATAGTTTACAAGTTATGTCTCCCTGTAAGTCTCGACTCTCAACTCACAATTGATGACAGTATGCTCTCAACTAGTCAAGTAGGATCATCCTAAAAGCTACCATATTACCAATTTTGTGATAGATAGTATGGCCATCAGTAATGTAAGAAATGCTCCACATAGAATACTATGCTTGGGTCTAAGAGGTTGACAAAGAAGTCAACTAGATATACTACTGTCAGGCCAGGCAGTAACTCCATTAAGCAAAAATGATTCGACTGTCTTATTCCACCAGGTAGGTCTTTATTATATACATGAGGGAGAGACTGTTCAGTTCATCTCCCGATGACTGTTCATATTTCTAATTTATTTATTTACATAAATTCACCCAATCACAAGGATTAGGTGTCAACATTTCCCCCCCCCCCCCTTAATCTGAAGGGATGTTGGTGAGTCCAAGCATCATTCTGAATCGTTCAAGTTTTTCTCTTCCAAGCGCTTTGGTGAACATGTCTGCAATTTGCTCATTTGTGGAACAATGACGAAGATGGATTGTTTTGGCCTCAACATTAGTCGAATCAGATGATATTTAGTATTGATGTGCTTCGTTCGATCATGGACCTTTGGGTTCTTGGCCAACTTTATTGCAGAGGTATCATGAGTGGAGTTGATTGTACTTGTTTTACCTGCAAATCTTCAAGAATTTTCCTGAGCCACACAATTTCTTTTGTTGCTTCAGCTGTTGCCACGTATTCTGCTTCTGTTGTGGAATTTGCTGGAACTGATTGTTTGCGTGAACTCCAAGAGACAGCTCCGGATCCAAGACTCATAGCATATCCTGAAGTTGATACCCCAATTTCTTTGTCTCCATCGAAGTCTGAATCAGAGTATCCAATCAAGCTAAAGTCATCCACCTGTGTATACTTGATTCCAAAGTCTTGAGTTCCCTTCAAGTACCTTAGAACTCTTTTTGCAACAGACCAATGTCCCTCACAAGGCTTTTGCATAAACCTGGAGAGGATTCCAACAACAAACGAAATGCCTGGTCTGGTGATACTTAGGTAGTTGAGACTTCCTACAAGCTGTCTATACTTTGTTGCATCCTCAAATTCTTTTCCTTCAATAGATGTGAGCTTTAAGTTTTGTTCCATTGGAGTAGTAAGAGGATTGCACTCTATCATGCCAACGCTGTTCAACAGATCTCCAACGTATTTCTTTTGAGAAAGAAATATGGACTTTGGATGTTGGGTTACTTCAATGCCAAGATAGTAATGAACATAGCCCAAATCAGTCATTTCAAAACTTTTCCCCAATTCCTTCTTTATGGATGCAATGTAGCTTTCATTGTTCCCTGTCATCAAAAGATCATCTACAGATACCACAAGATATACCACTGTTTTGCCAACTTTCTTGACAAATAAAGTTGCATCATCAAGATCAAAATGTTTGAAATTGAGTTTCAGAAGATGCTCAATTAGTTTTTCATACCAGGCTCGCGGTGCTTGTTTGAGGCCATACAAGGACTTCACAAGTTTGCATACTTTATGTTCATGTCCTTTCACAGCAAATCCTTCAGGCTGGGACATAAAAACATTCTCTTTTAGATCTCCATTCAAGAAAGCAGTTTTTACATCCATTTGATGGACTTTCCAACCATTCTGAGCTGCTAGTGCAAAGAGTGTCCGGATGGTAGCCCATTTTGCTATGGGGGCAAAAGTCTCCTCATAATCGACCCCTTCCTTCTGTGCAAAACCTTTTGCCACAAGCCTAGCTTTGTGCTTGTCAAGTGAGCCATCAGCTTTATACTTGTTCTTGTAGACCCACTTGCAGCCAATTGGTTTGGTTCCTAATGGAGGATCAACTAGCTTCCAAGTGTCGTTCTTTATGAGGGCATCATACTCCTTTTGCATCGCTTCTTTCCATTCATCATGAGAAGCAGCTTCTTTGAACGAAGTTGGTTCAAAATCTGTAGACAAGTTCAATTCACAATCATAAGAAACATCCATATCAACAGGTGAATTAGAGTCATCTACATCACCTCCATTTTGCCGGTTCGAATTTCTGGTTCCCGTCTTTCCAACTTCATCAGGATGAACACTTTCAAGTGTCTTTGTCACCCACTTTGGGGGACCTTTTTTAGATAGTCCAAGCTGCTCCGTTGATTGAGTTGGGACTGAATCAAGATTGAGTCTCCCAATTCTATCAATTACATCACTTAAAGCATCATCTGTTGTTGGAGTTTCATGCGGGGGAGAGTGTTCTTCAGAAGAAGATTCCACATGTTGATCTAGTATAGGAATCCCCCCTTCAAGATGTGGAATCTGATTATCAAATTCTTGAAATGATTTTTCTTTTGCGAATCTATCCAAGCGATCAAGTTGCCGCTCAACAACATTGTCAGTTTTGGATGATTCAAGAAAAATTACATCTCTAGATACAACAAACTTCTTATTTACTTCATCATAGAGGCGGTATGCTTTGGAGGTGTTTGAATATCCCAGAAAGATACACTTACGACTTCTAGCACCAAGTTTGTTTCTATGTATCTTTGGTATCAAGGCATAACAGGTGGAACCAAAGACCCTGAGCTGCTTTACCGAAGGAACATGTCCATACCACATTTCATAAGGAGTCTTGTTTCTAATAGCATTAAATGGACATCTATTCTTTATATATGCAGCACATAGAACAGCATCAGCCCAAAACATTATCTTTACATTCTCGAAAAAGAGCATGGATCGTACCATATTTAAGATTGTCCTATTCATTCTTTTAGCTACACCATTCTGTTGGGGATTATAAGGCACAGTTGTTTGATGTTTGATCCAATGTTGGCAAAGATAGTTTTCAAATTCATTTGATGTGTATTCTTTTCCATTATTAGTGCGAATAGACCCAATATGAGATTGTGCATCATTTTCAATCCATTTATGAAAATTCTTGAATGTTTGAAAAGCATCAGATTTGTTCTTCAATAAATAAACCCAACACATTCTGGTGTAGTCATCAATAAATGTCATGATATATTTATTTCCATTTGCAAAAGGAACAGGCATTGGACCACATAAATCTGAATGAATGAGTTCAAGTTTTCTATGTGCTCTTGAATGTGAATCATGAAAAGATTGTTTGCTATGCTTTCCTAGAATGCAAGCATCACATTGCTTAAGTTTCCTAGGAATTGTAGGCAAACCAGCGACACCATTTTTCTTCAACAAGCGAAGACTATCATAGTTCAAATGTCCAAATCTAGCATGCCATAATAAACTTGATGGAAGTGTACCTTCTTCATGATGAGAATTGTATGAGAAATGTTGTGCATGAGCAGAGGTTCCTTGCAGTTTGAAAAGCCTTTCTTCTTCTATTCCCCTCATGACAAGTGAGTGGTCAGATGCTTTTCTTACCTCAAGCTTGCCATCAAACATATGAATGGAGTGACCTTGCTGGCGGATGTGGACCAAGGACAGAAAGTTTCTCTTGAGCTATGGGAGATATAAAACATGATGCAGAAGAAAGTCTGGAAGACCAGGCAGTTTAAGCCTGATTGTGCCAAGCCCTGATGGCTTGGTTTTTGATTGATCTGCAAAGTATACTGCTCCATCAACATTGTCAGTGAAATCTTCAAAAAAATCTTTTCTATGAGTCATGTGGCAGGTTGCTCCTGAATCAAGCAACCAATCATTTTTCCAAGAAGCAAGTGAAGCATTAAATAAATCTTCATTTACTCCAATGTTACATTGTGCCGCAACATAGTGAGCGGATTCAGGTGCTTTACCTTTGTCTGTATCATCAGTTTGACCTTTCTGTTGATTTCTTTTCTGCTCAATTTTGTCCCATGGTAACTTGCATGTAGAGGCATCATGTGATCCATTTCTTTTGCAGCGTATGCAGTGCAGATCTGCCTTTTCTCCTTGAGAATGTTTGCCCCCCCTGCCTCTGAAATATCTTCCTCTTCCTCTTCGACCACCTCTTCCTCTTGTAGAATCTTGAGCAAGATGCTTTTCTTTATGAGCAAAGCACACAGCCTCTTCAAAAAATTCAGGGGCCGTCTTCTTTCCAAAAGCTTTCTCTCTTTCAGCAAACTTTTTCACAAGAGAATCAAAGGTTATATCTTTGAGATTTCCATTTGCTTGCAATGACTCAAGATAATTGGAGTAAGTAGGATAAAGTGCCTTGAGAAAAGAAATAAGAGGAATATCCAATTCAACCTTAGTGGATTTGATATCATGCATTATAGAATTTACTTCAGATGCAAGAGCAAGAGGATCATTATTTTGTAGTTCAAGAGTGAAGAGTTTAATCATGAGTTGAACAACTTCAAGTGCAGAATGTGAGTCATAGAGTTCTTTCAGCTTTTGTAAGGCTTCAAAGGCAATTGAATATGACAAAATATGGAAACTCACCTCTTAATTTACAGATGCTGCAATTAATGCATAAGCTTTGATGTTCTTGTTTTCCCAAATGACTAGCTCTTTGTCTGAGGTAGGTTGCACTGGTTCATTATCTCCGTCTTCGACACACACTCCTTACCACAACTCATTCAAAATGAGGGTGTGTTTTATCATCCGAGACCATTCAAGATAGTTCTCCTTGCCAGTGAGAACTATTCCCACCATAAATATGATTGAATGCATACTGTAGCAGATAAAATTTCTGCTGCAAAACTTTTACTCTTAATGGAAAAAAAAATATAGTTCTAATGTGACTGGACAGCGAACTCAAATATCAATTTGCATTCATCTGCACAATGTTAAAGTATAGAATATCGCAATATACTAAGTCCAAAAAAAATACCCTCAATAGCATAAAGCACTGCATCCACTGAAAGGCCAAAGAACGTAGTCCAAACGTATTTGGACTCTCAATATCACAAGTTACAAACCCTCTTAGAAATATATGAAGTCATCCCTTTGTCCATATCCATGCGGTTATACCAAAAAAAATGTTGGTTTTCAAATAAGACTTTACTAGTCAACTTTCAATTGTTGACTATGCTAAAACTAGTCTATTAACATTTTTTTCAAACTTCTCATGCTTTGCAAAATGACCTTTGCCAGCAATAAGTCCACTTTAAAAATTACGAATGCCAACTTCAAATATCACAAGTTACAAACCCTCTTAGAAATATATGAAGTCATCCCTTTGTCCATATCCATGCGGTTATACCAAAAAAAATGTTGGTTTTCAAATAAGACTTTACTAGTCGACTTTCAATTGTTGACTATGCTAAAACTAGTCTATTAAAATTTTTTTCAAACTTCTCATGCTTTGCAAAATGACCTTTGCCAGCAATAAGTCCACTTTAAAAATTACGAATGCCAACTTCCATACAAAAACATTCAAAAAAAATGCGCTTCATGTGTTAGTTGCTCCCATAACCGAAGTCCGCCATGTCCAGGTCGGGGACAAGCACGCGGTCATATGGCAATGAAGAAGCGGAACTTCTCGTATGCAAATCCTCAGGACGCTTTGTATTGAAGCCAGCACTTTTGTATTCGAACCGTCATAGCAGAGATGATGATTTCCCACGGGAGAGGAGCAGCGGTGCGTGGTATCTTAAGATCGTGCAGCGGCAGGGCTTCTTCCGTCGGGAGCTCGACCTCTTTTGGATGCGCCTTGTCTCGTTTGCCAGATTTTGAACGGTAAATCTTGATAGGTTAAAATGGCAGAGCTAGATAATGAACAACATAGATAAAAAAATTGGAGGGGAATTAATAAACAAGCAGCCCACACGCTCAATACATCATTTAACAAATGCCACGAACAGCAGTGTCAAGAACAGCGTTCATAGGCGACGCCACTCGAATCCCAGCAGCCACACCATTACAAAGTTTTACATGCAGCAGAGGTTCATGCGAGAGGCACGGGGTTTTACACGTAGCATAGGTTCAAAATGGATATGGAAAGCTGCAGAAACGCAAAGAAGTGGTGCATCGATGTCATCAATAGCAAGACGCAAGGGTTCCAAAAAATTTAACGCATAGGACAGCGCTTCTTTTATGTCAGGTTTATGGACAGTCAGGACAACGCTTTTTTTTTGTGAAACATTTATGGACAGTCAGGACAGCATGGATAGCGCTGGATAGTGTGGACAGTATGGAGGGGCTGCTACCATGTCAGGAGCAGCTAATTATATGGAGGAGCAGCTCAACTATATGGAGAGCAGACTGGGAGTTACAAGGGACATAAAAGCTAAAAAGGAGCTGCCTCTGATACCATGTCAAGCCAAGCAGTAACTCCATTAAGCAAAAATGATTCGACTGTCTTGTTCCATCAGGTAGGTCTTTATTATATACATGAGAGAGAGACTGTTCAGTTCATCTCTCGATGACTGTTCATATTTCTAATTTATTTATTTACATAAATTCACCCAATCACAAGGATTAGGTGTCAACAACTACCAATAAATATCTTCATGTTTTTTCCCTATTAATCACTACTTTAAGGAGACAAGACTATTTGAAAAGGGGGTAGATGGTCAATGGACATACTCATAGAGTGTAGGAGTAGAAAGGCTTCATGACACCAACATTGCCTCATCCACATAAGACACCAGCCTCCTCAAACAACCAAAGGGCCAAGTAAGCATATCTCAACCATCCCAAGGTCGAGTCACCAATAGATCAAAGTTATGAAGATAATAAATATTCCGAAAGATTCTTGCAAGAAGGGGTGGTGAATTCAAAACGTGACTTACATTGAAGAATAATGGTTTGAACTTCAAATAAGCAATGAGCAGATATCTCTACCATCCCAAGGCCAAGTCACTAATAGATCAAAGTTTATGAAGATAATAAATAATCCAAAAGGTGATTGCAAGAAGGGTGTGGGAATTCCAAACTTGACTTGTATTAGAGCTTAATGGTTTGAACTTCCCATGCATGAGCCAAATCGACAAGCTTCATGTTAGAGTTGGAGTTCGTTTTTGGAGCAGCAGTGGTTATGTGTTTTTGTTCTAATCTCTATATATTACATGTATTCGACTGTGCACTCGGTGCCATTTTGATACAATAGATATATTCATGAGCATGCTTTGATCAAGTGTTGTCTTCTCTCTATTATTCTAATGCTTTGAGTTTGGAAACATGAATGAAAATCTTTAAAAATATTATTTTTCATTAAAATTAAATATTTAATGTACATTTTACAAAGACTGAGTCATTGCAATGAACTAGTCCGAGTCTATACCAAGTCAGAGTTGACCCTTGGCCAGTTCAGAGTCCAAGTCCGAGTTTTAAAACTATGTCTCTACCATCCCAAGGCCAAGTCGCAATAAGATCAAAGTTTATGAAGATAATAAATAATCCAAAAGGTGCTTGCAAGAAGGGTGTGAGGAATTCCAAACTTGACTTGTATTAGAGCTTAATGGTTTGAACTTCCCATGCATGAGCCAAATCAACAAGCCTCATGTTAGACCCCTAAACCTCCAAACCATAGATAACCTAAGCCTACTAACAATGAGAAAATCATACAATCTAAAAGGGGTGTCTTGAAGATGGATCTAAGGGCATCAACTTGAGCACAAATAAGGATGCATATCCCTTAAAAATACCAGATTGGAACACAAATATCAAGAACTTGTATGCCTAGAGATGAGTGTAAGTTGTAGGGATCATACCCGACTCTCCCTTGAAGAAAAAATTTAGGTCAAAATAAAGCATCCTTAATTGCATTGAAGATCACAACTTTGGTCTTGCTATAATAACCACAACTTGGCAATGATCACAAAAGTGGGCTAGAGCATCCAACTACCCCTACAAACCATAAAATAAAAGGTGGCTAGGAGGACCATGTCATCAACAAGGAGAAGCAGTGAGATCAAAACATGGTGTAAGATGCATCCATCACCAAGAACTACACTCTCTCTAAAGAAATCGCCAAGAAAGACAACCTATTTGACTACAATATTGGTCCTACGGTCAAAAAGGCCATATGCATTATAGAAATCGCCCACAAATGTCACATAAAGCCTCATGATAGTAATAATGATCAGTTTGGATACCCAATGTGGCAAAACCTCTTAGAGAAGAGGTGGGCAAAGAATCAAATTATTTTCTAAACTCTCTTTGATATAGGCTCACAATGTAAATACATGAACAGCAGAGTAGCATTCCTTCTTCGAGCCCAATTTACCTTTGGTTCGAAATATATTATTTCCCATTGCTCTCATACAACAATGTCAAGAACAATGGCATATCACTTGGCAAAAGTGTACCCTACTATAATAGTCTTGTAATTATTTGGATTAGTTCAATCCCTTGGCTTATAAATACAATGAATATGTTTTTCTCTAGAAGATGGAAAACTAGAACAAACCACATCATTAAAGAGATCTGCACTAGGAAGGGAAAGAAAATTAACCCCATGAAGGAACTTGACCTGAAACTCCTCACAATCACAGGGTTTGCAAATGTTTAATTTTTAAATGTCCCTCTAGAGACTAGACACATCTAAGTTAAATAGAAGAGAGCAAACAATCATTAGCCATTGACTCATATAATCTAATAAAGCAAGGTGGCATGAGAAACACCTAAGTTTGGAAATCAACATCTGAAGGGGAAGGCTTTCTTCAATAGGAAATGCCTCTAGATGAAGCTTTCTTCAAGAGGGTATGCCTCCAGATCAATGTTGCATTAATCGTTATCGGGATAATATCAATGCGAGGAAAAAATCGAAAAAAATCATAATTATCGGGAAATAATCGGGAAAAAATTGTTTGGTACAAAAATATTCTTTTTTTTTTCATTTTTTTTAATATCTAAACCATCTACAACATAAAATAAATACATTGACACATAAATATGATAAAATAATTAATATATAAGATGTTTAATATCATTTCTAGTGCTAAAATCACACATAACATTGAATCATGTCCTGAATAGTAAGTCCTGACTCCCGAGTCCCAACTCAGCCTCAAAATATCAACAAAAAATATAATAATGTATCTCATCATGTCATAATGTCATATACAATAAAATGAAGAAAATAACTAAAGTCTAATCCTATTGATTTCTTCTGCCCCTCTTGCGAGAAAATGCCACAGCTTTCCCTTTCCCTCTAGATGTAGATGTTGGTGCCCGTGCTAGTGGAGTTGGCAGTGGACTCTGATGTGCTCTAGAAGTTGAAGAACTAGAAGTAGGAGCTATAGGAGGTAGACCACGTCCTCTACTGGTGGCAGGGGTAGCCCGGGCAGGTGGTGTCACCTCCTCCCCCTGCTCCTCCTCCTCCTCCTCCTCCTCCTCCACTACATCCTGCACTAACCAATCATCAACAGACTCCATGAGAGGCCTCTCCGCCTCAACCCTCCATGCAGCAGTGGTGTCAATCCCATCCAATGAGATGGCCTCCACATCAGGTGTCCTCTCAAGTTGCCTCACCCACAATCGAAGATTGTAGTAGACATAGACCATGTCATTAAATCACTGGGACTCCAGCCTGTAATAAAAAAAATATTGTTTAATGAATTCAAAAATTTATTTGGAAATTTGTGTTGGCATTATGATACATATGTTGTACTTGATGGCAACCCACTCATCACAGATAATAAATTATAGTGTAGAGAAAAGTTCACGCACTTATATGCAGAGAAAAGTTTATTTCATGTAGAGAAAAGTTCACGCACTTTTATGCAGAGAAAAGTTTATTTCATGTAGAGAAAAGTTCACGCACTTTTATGCAGAGAAAAGTTTATTTCATGTAGAGAAAAAGTTCACGCACTTTCATGCAAGGAAAAGCGCGTATATGTTGGAGAACTTACCTTTGGTCCATGGTAGTTAGTCCTTGGTATTTGAACCTATGAGGAAAAGCGCGTATATGTTGGAGAACTTACCTTTGGTCCATGGTAGTTAGTCCTTGGTATTTGAACCTATGAGGAAAAGCGCGTATATGTTGGAGAACTTACCTTTGGTCCATGGTAGGTAGTCCTTGGTATTTGAACCTATGGTTTTGGACCATGGTACGCACTTTCATGCAAGGAAAAGCGCGTATATGTTGGAGAACTTACCTTTGGTCCATGGTAGTTAGTCCTTGGTATTTGAACCTATGGTTTTGGACCATGGTACCTCGTCAAAAGTGTTGATCTCACGCAATTTCATGGTTGGTTCATGGTATTAGTCCAACAGTTTTTTGATCCTATGGTTTTGGCCCGTGGTATTGTGAAAGGCCTAAGACTATAAAAGAGGAAGGAGATCATTTGGCAAAGCATCTTCTGAATTATCGAATATCTGATAAAGTGCTAGATCTGGAATATTGTGATTGAGTTTTGGTGCAGATCTGGATCTGAATGAAGAAGGAACCTGAGCGTAAGGAGAAGGATAAGTTCTATTGATGGGTCAAAATCTTAAGGCTGGAATAGTGGTATCTCTATATGATTTTGATCTGTGATATGTGGCATACGCTTGATCTATAAATCTAATAATCTGGGTCTGAATTATTGATGCATGTTTTATTTTACACATGTTATGATCTGGGTATGTCTGATGTAACAACTGCAAAGTTATAAGGAAATATTTGCAGATCTATATGCGGGTTGGCTTTAGTGAAATCAGAGATTGATGACGCAAGTGTAGTTGATGGGTTTTTGATGTTCTTGGATCCAGTTTGAAAATTTATGAAAAGTGGTCCTTGAAAGAAAAGAAGTAAGGGGTTGTAGCTCCCTTCCAGGAGAGACTGGAAAACGAGAGAGAGTTGTAGCTCTCTGCAGGTTGCAGCCTGCGTACTGGTAAAGGACTGCACCAGTACAAAACCATTGTAAAAGGAGTTTCTAATTTGAAAGAAGATAGAGACGTATTGCAGCAGGTGGTTTTCACCCACATTGGGTTTCCACCTTACATCTTGTGTTCTTTGGTGTGACTATCTGTTTTCTTTGTTCATGCTCATTATTTTATGGTACTAACATGCAAAAATAATTCAAAGAATAAATAAGGAAGATTTATTAAAAGAACTTGATAATACTGATTCACCCCCCCTCTCAGTATTATTTCCAACAATTTGCAATATTTTAAATGTTTAAGTGTTAACCTATTGCGCTTCTTCTTGTGTATTTTTTCAAACACTCCAGTTGCGCTCACATCCTGAGGAGCTACATGTTTGGCTAAGGATGCGAATGGCAAGCTTTTGCAGAAGGGGTACCCTGCCACCATACATTCTCCACCATGCATCTACAACAAAATTACAAATAAAATTTTAAATAAACATAAGAAAAAAATGGAATTTGAAGAGACAATGAAATTTGAAACAAAGTTACAAACTAAAAAATACCTGGCATTTTAATCGTCCTATCAGTGACAGCCATCTCAAAGCCAAATGTGCCACCTGCCATCCTATATGTCTCAATTTCTTTAGAGATCTCTATACGTTCTGCTGGAGATCGCACCATCTTCTGGACACAGGATAAGAATCCATCCATGATCTCAGCATCAAATACAGACCCACATGCGTAAGAAAATGCAGGGTTCAGGAAAAGCCCAGCAGCATGAATAGGATGATGGAGTGTGTTGTTCCATCGCTCATCAATCACTCCCCATAGGAGGAGTTGTCTCTAAAACCCATCATCTCCCTTATCATCATAGTAGGCTCGAATGGCTTCTTTGACCCTGTCCATGGCCTCATACAAATAGCCCATTGGGGGCTTCTCACCATCAACCAACCGAAGAACCTTTACCAAAGGTTCAATAATGGCGCACACCTCCTGCACTCCCGCCCAGAAGTCTTCCTGGTATGAAACTAGTCTGCATACGGCCTCTCCCTCTGGTTTGCGGCTCATTGGCGCCACTCCTCTGAAAGAAACTTTCTCTTCACATCCCACATAGAATTCAAGAGGGATTGAAGAGATATGAAATTGGTGGCAAACCATGTAATGGTAGGGCGTGCCAACTCTTTGTTGTTGGTGAATCTTCTCATCAAGCTAAGCACAGATGTATGGTTATATATAAATTTTGTAATGCTTTTGGATGAATCAGCAGTATCTTTGACAAAGGGAATTTTCCCTATGTCCTCCAACATCAAATCAATATAGTGTGCAGCACAAGGTGTCCAAAATAAAGTAGGATGCCTGTCCATAAGCATCCTGCCAGCAGCAACATAATTTGCAGCATTGTCTGTTATGACTTGGACAACATTTTCTACACCCACCTCCAAAATAAACACATCTAACAAATCACATAAAGTTCTTGCATCTTTGATTTGTGCAGATGCATCAACAGATTTGATAAACATAGTCCCCTTGGACAACTAACCAAGAAGTTTATAAGGGTTCTCCCCTTTTGGTCAGTCCAACCATCTGACATAACAGTGCATCCTATTTGTGCCAATGATGCCCTAAAATCCTCCAATCTTTGGGTGCAGTCAAGCATTTCATTTTGAAGAATCCAGCCTCTGAAATCTTGATAAGAAGGGATTTTGTGCCCTGCGCCAACACTTGCAATAGCATCAACAGCAAGTTGGAAAAATGGATCATTCCTTACAATGCTGAAAGGAATATCACTCCAGAGGAGAAATTTTGCCAGCAACTTGTCAGCTTGTTCTTTCTCAGTGCTTTTCAGCATTGAACTAATAGATGGTTGTGAACCAAGTGTGGTTCAAGGAACAAAAAATGATGTGGCAGCACCGGATTGGTTGATGCTGCAGTAGAACAAGTGCCACTTGCTTCAGCTGACTTTTTTAGTTGCCTCTTCATTTCTTCTTTGGCCTCTCTATTCTGGTCTAAAGTTTCCAATGCTTTCATGGCTCTTCGAATGAGTTCAGGATTTGTATTTGTGCAAGGCCCCACATCAAATCCAGGGATTTGTGCAAGGTGATACTTCAATCTGTACACCCCCCCGGACATAGGGTGGCCACACAACTTGCAAGTCAAGTTTAGTCTATCATTCGGAGCTTTAGGTTCACCATATTCCCAGAAAGGATCCAATTTCCTTGGCATGTTTGTTTTTGAACTTTGAAGTTGAAAACTTGAATGGTGTTTCAGTGAAGTTGTGAACCTATGGGAAAATAAGGATTACAATTTAGTATTTACAAGTTACAAATTTACAATTTAGTATTTTAATTTTTACATTGTACAAAAACTAAAAAAAATTACATACATTTTAAGAAACCCCATTCCAAAATCCAAACCCAACCAAAAAAAACTAAAAAAAGTAAAACAATACATCAAAAACCCCATTCCAAAATCCAAACCCAACCAAAAAAACAAAAAAAAATTACATTGGGCAAATTTCATAAACCCCATTCCAAACCCAACTTACCCAACCAAGAACAATGTTTAAAAACAATGAAAACAAAAAAAAATTGGTGCCCATACCAAGTTACCCAACCAAAAACAATGAAAAAATACAAAAACAATGTTTAAAAACAATGAAAACAAAAAAAAATTGGTCCCCATATCGTTTCTATGGAGATAATCGGTCTCCTCCTCTTGATTTTCTCCTCTAAGCACTTGAAAAATCTTCAAACCCTCTCCAAGCAATATCTCCCAGCTCTCTCCAACGCTCCTCTGCCCTCCACGCACCTGACTGTGCAAATGAAATGCCAAAAAACTAAAATTTCATTATAAAACCTCGCTGCCCCGATTGCCCGCGATTTTTTCCAAAAAATCGGGTATAAAACTAAGAAACATAATATAAAAATAAAAAATAAAAAATTGGCGATAATATCGAATATTACTCGCAATAATATCGTCAGCGGGAAATTATCGCGATAAAACGATAATATCACGATATTATCGCGATTTTAACAACACTGCTCCAGATGAATCTTTCTTGAAAATCAAGATATGCTTTTTAGTGTAAAGGAGGACTTCCACTTCTCATGTTGTAGAAGGCACTAGTACTTCCTACATGTAGGAGAAACAAAGGATATGTTATGGAAGATCGCAAAACAAAGATATTTGTGCACAAGATCCAACAAGCACACGACTTTCAAGGAGTGGATAGAATAAGGATCAAAGTTTATGGGCAGTTTCCTCGAGGCAAAATAGAAGTCATATGTAGCAATAATAATGGGGAGGGAATAAGAGAGAGAAAGATCTAGTGAAGGCGAGCAAAATCAATGGAAACAAGAGAGTCATAAAATGAATGTCAATATTGTTAGCATTTAAAGGCAAAATAGAAGTCATATGTAGCAATAGCAATGGGGAGGGAATAAGAGTGAGAAAGATCTAGGTAAGGCGAGCAAAATCAATGGAAACAAGAGTCATAAAATGAATGTCAATATTGTAAGCATTTAAAGGCCTTAAGGAAGGGGGAGGGGGCGAAGGTGAGAAGTTGAAGTTTAATTAATGTCCACACAGAAGCAAATGGGGCAATGGGGACTCTTAACAAAGAGACCTATAATAAGAGTTAATTCTATCTAAACAAGTAATAAGGAAATGTTGTTGGTAGATGTCAACAAACTTTGCCACAAAATAAAGGGTAAGTCAATGTCACTAATTGAATTCCATAAAAGAGGGGGCTAGAGCCTAGAGCATGGTTAACAATGAAAAGTGAGGCACATAAAAATGTTTATAGAGACAAACCCAATTTGTAACAACATTATCAACCACACTAGGTCCCAACAATGTTAAAAGCAGTGTTACATATTGAAATAAAGAACAAGATAGCCCAACGAGGTGTAGACCAGTGGGTGACATGGTGTACTATTAACGCACTCCGTGTGTAAAGGTCATTAGATCAAACCCCAATTTAGTTGTGTCCACAATAGGTGCAATCATGAGCACCTAATGATTATAGTGGTAGTAGTCAGAATCAACCACGTGTCATGCGAGTACGAGCCTAACCTAGTTGTCGATTCCTCTAGTTGTTGATTCTTCTAGTCTCTGATTGCCCGACCTAGTTGTCCACCCCCTTCTTGCTGCCCACAACTATCCTCTTGTTGCAAATGCACCAAAGCCTGCTCCCAATGCTTTAAAACACAAGTAAAAAGCTTGTTGTTGTTATAGGAAGCTCTATTTGCTAAAGAATATGCGAAAAATGAGTGAACGAGTGTTTTTTAATAAAAAGGATTATGTTAAGGTTTATAAAGAATTCCAATATTTTCTTTTTGAAATATGTAAAATTGAGTTAATTAGTTTGAGAAGTGATTAAAGATAGCTTTTGGTGGTAGATTAAGTTTTTTTTGTCATAGAAGAACCTTGTGCCCATCTTGGGCACTTTAGCAAAAAAAAACCACAAAAAGGAGGCGGATTTACATAGAAATGCTATCAAAATCTGCTAAAATGCCATTGGAACGTTGTCAATCATACCATACAACATTTCTAAATCATGAAACATCATACAATACGGTCATGTTTCAATGTTTCCAAGTGCTTCCAATATGAGTACACTAGTTTGGGGGTCATTTCCTACAACATAACCCAAAAGAATGACCCTAAAGAGGAACAAGCTATTCATAATTTCATATTCCTAGGTATAAATCAGAAATCACTCAAAAGAATAGTATCCAAAGAAAGAGGAGCAACGAGATATTTTGTTTTATAGGTATAAATCAAAAAATTGGTCACCAACACTTTGAACTTGAAACCACACAAACCTATAACATTCATATGAAGCCAAATCAAGACCTTCGAATTGAAGCAAAATCACAAATAAGACTTGGAACTTCCCCAAGCAACGAACAACCCAAAATCTCGTTTGAAAGTATAGGCTCAAGGGTATTTAAAAATTTGGTGCAAATTCCACTTCAAGGCACTCAAGTGTCTTAACTTTTAAGACAAAAGGAACATAACTCAAAAGGAAAATATGGAAGGCACCCAAAGAGCACCAAACCATTCCTATTCAAATTCAACAAGCAATCAAGAGGTTCTAATCATTTATTAGAATTTCCATTTAAAATCAATGTAGAAATCTATATAAATGCTTATCAATTCTAAATTAATGTGAGCATGTTTACTCTAAGAACACATTGGAAGATTCAAAAAAATTCAAAAAAGGACTTCTATGGATTTCTCTAGATCTTTTGAGACAAGAAGTATGAGATGGAACCTTATAAGCTAGTATCTTACACACTATGAAGTCAACTAAATGAACAAATTCTATATTTGTAACTGATTATAAAGTCACATAAGAAGTTAACCTACAAATGAAGCTCCATATCTTTCCTATAAACATTCAAATATATTACTAAAAGTCCTTTTCTAAATCTTCTCTCATTTTCTCTGCAAGTTCTTCACTTTTCACCAAGATTGCATACACCAATGATATATTACAATTACTTGACCTCATCAATATTATCACAATATTTTAACGGGTTTGTATATTTCACAATAATTTGAATACATCACATGTTCCTACTATATAGCAAGTTGATGCAATATCTCCATAGTCATGACAAGAAGGTTATAAAGACCATTTTTGTTGTTTTTTCACTCATTTTGAAAAGCAAAAGCAAGGGCCTGAGAGAAAAGGAGTTATTCACGATTCTTACATCAAGCTAAGGAAAAATCGAGTGATATTATTGCCATTAGTGGATTTATTGTGGAGTAGGGATTGATTCTCATCTACCATTTTCCTTTTCCTAGAAGATATATAATGGTTTAAGCTATATTTTGTTTTTGCTTCAAGATTTAAGATAGAATTTACAAATGCCCATAGAATGGCCACTTCTTTCCAATTTCTAATGGGAGATTTAACATTTATGTAGGTCTAAATTTTTATTTGCAGCATTCTTTGGTGTTTGCTTATGAATCAAAAGCAAGGGTTTGAGAACAAAGGAGTTATTTGCAATCTTCCATCAAGCTAAGAAGAAATTGAATATTGTCGTCGCCATTAGTGGATTTATTTTGGAGTAGGGATTGATTTCCATCTATCTTTTCTGTTTTCCTAATGGATATATAACAATTTAAGCGATACTTTGTTTTTTTTTCCGAGATTTAATATAGGAAGTGCCATGCCCATTACAAAGGCCTCTTCTTACCAATCTCTAATGAGAAATTTAACATTTATATAGGTCTTCCCATTTATGTACAACATTATTTCGTGTTGATTTATGATTTCCTTTTATTCCCTAGGCTTAATCAAATCCCTATGAAAATGTCTCAGTCTTTGGACTCATTATGGGAATATGGTGAGTGAAATAGCAAAATATGTGAAAAAACAACCTCAAAAAATTTTGTCATTGTCAATAAAGAGAGAAGGTAGAAAAAAAGAAGAGCGAAGCTTTGCAACTTGTAGTTGTTGGCAAAGTTGTAAGAACCTCTAAAAATAAAACCTATCGGAACAAGGAGAAGTGAGAGTCTCTCCTTAACCTCCCCTTCCAAAATGCTCTCGACAAGCACAAGTTCTTTGTTATGAGAATGATTACTAGGGCACAACCATCCATTAGCTCAATGATTGAAAAAAGGTGAAGCAAGAAGTAAACAAGATTGCAAATAGATGTTTTCAATGGATTGGCATTCCCTCAATCTTGCCAAGTACAACATAATCCACCAATCAATGCTTAACATTGTTGTTGTTGCCTTGAGGTACAATGCCCCTACCTACGACAAGTTGAAAGGGCTTATCGTCCAGAAGGAAAAATGTTCAACCATGCTCACAAATCGAAGGAGCTTAGAGAATCATGGGAAGTCACTGGATACACCATGATGTCACACAATTAGTTTGGGAATCATGGGAAGTACTCCCGACTGAACTCTAGGTACCTTGGCAAAAACCCTCGGTGCCCACCCTGGCAAAAACTCTCGATGCCCACCCTATCGATAACTCCTAGCATGTTCCCCGGTTATAACTTCTGGCGTGTTCCTCAATTATTACTCCTAGCGTGTTCCCTAGCTATAATTCCCGTCGCTTACCCTAGCGAAAACCACCGATCCTACCCCAGTGATAACTCCCAACACGTTCCCCAACTATAACTTCTGGTGCGCCCTTGTGGTTTCCTCTAGTAAATAGTCTCTGGTATAGATCCTTCCAAGATTCTAGTTTCCGATGTGTGACATCCTTCCACTTGTCCTTTTGGTGATATGCATAATCAGACCTTCAACCCGTCACTTCCCCGTCGAGACTCCCTGTCAAGCCATACAGATAAGTTTAATTGGTTGAGGCTATAAGGTTAAGCATGCGCCCAAGTTGCAACAGCGTCGGTCATAGCAGGTCATGAGAAACATGTACACCCTTGCTTTCGATAGTTTTCATAAGGGCTTTTCTACCTTCCAACACTATGCGCCATTCACAAAGGAGTTCTATCATGGCCTAGATGCAGTGGTTCTACAAACACTTAGGACTCTCACCAAAGTTCCACTGTGGCCAATGGAGTTCGCTAAGGCACCCACTAGTACTATCCCTCCTAAGCTTACGTCAAAGTTACTCTCTCCAGGTTCACTGTTTCTAGAGAAAAGAATACTGAACAGGGACTCGTCCATTCAGAACAAAGACTTGCCTATCCAGTCCCTCAAGGATCTTCAGTTCCTAAAATCTCCAGTATTTTACCTAGATCTGACAGATCTCAACATAGAGATCTACAAGTCTCATTCAAGGACCAAATAAGTGTTGCAAGCTTACAATAGTCACCATGAAGCATATGGTGCATAGAAGGCCACAATGAGATTATCACTCCTCAAAAGAACAGTGATTCCCTCGCTTAAGCCTAATTTCAAGCAAAAGGCTTATGGATGGGCACATAATAGATGAGATTGCGAACTTACAAGCCGTCTCTCTTTAGGGGCAGGGAATTCCAAACATAGTTGCACCGATGGTTGTCAGCTACCTCCAGATACAGGCTTGCTAACTCCTGAGAGATCTACAATACTCACACCGCACATCACAGTACAACCCAAGGTCTACAACAAACACACAAGACACAAGACACTATATGCACCTACTTGGGCACTACATTGTGATGGACCAAGAAGCAGTGATTGTAATAGGCACCTTGGCTATTAGCATGAACTCAAGGATGATTACCACAGACAGAGTGACACCCACATCCAGCGCAAGACTATAACCAACCTCCACAACACAACCTACAGTTATATAGAACCAAATCCTAAGTAACACTAGGATGTGCATCAATGAAGGCTTGAACAGGTCCCTCACATGAGATCACAGATTACAGGGAAAAAGGAAGGAGGAAAATCCTCAGCAATATCACATCATAACATTAGGCATGTCAATGCAAGTTATCGTCAATGTAACCATCATGTTGTAACAAGAAGTAGTTCTCTTCTAAGTATTACTGTAATCAAAATCAAGCTTCTTATGGGTTATTCCAATGCCTTTTATACCTTGCACAGTATGATAGTCAATTGTGCATTACTAGTAAGGCAATGATGTATTACACAACATCATTTCAACCCAGAAACATATTTACACATTCACTATCAGAAAACATACTTAAGAAACACTTATCGTTGAATCTTTGGGCAACTAAGTCTAGCACTAGGACTCCCCACCTAACCGTAGATCGTTGCAGCCAATTCTCTCTTGCAACTATCACCCTCGAGCCAAATTTCAAAGATTGAGGCGTTTATTACTCAAGACATAAAACACCAACTCCAGTTACTCCTAGGACTCCAAAGATTCTTTCGCCTCCACCCTCCAACTGAGTGTTAGTCAATGATGCTCAAGGAATCCAGAGACTCACTGTCTCCACCCTCCCACTAAGATGTAACTAACCAAGCACAAGGAATCCAGCTCATTGTCTCCACCCTTCCACTGAGATGTAATTAACAAGGCACAGGAAATCCAGAGACTCACTGTCTCCACCCTGCAAAACTCAGCACCATGGTTCCACCCAACTTGGGGAATCTATAACCACAACAAATCAAACATACAGCAAGGAAGCCATTCAGAAACACTCTAGAAATTTTCCTGAGAAACACCATCTCAACCCTCCAGCCTGTGGGGACTCGAAGGCAATTTCTTCCCCAGCTAGAAGTGATTTCGTCCTTGGCTTCTCCTGCCAACATGATGTTGCTCTTACTCACTGCCTTCTTCTTTTCCCCAATCCTTTTCTCTATGTTCCAATGTTCATTTGGTCCATGACACTCCTGAGTGTGTGCTCCCTCTTTGTTCGATTGTCTCCTGCTTGTTTTCTCCCTGTTTTCGTCCAAAGGGGTTCCTTTGACTGTTCGAGTCAGCTTCTCCTCTACATAGCCTCTGATAGACAACACTGCCAACAAATCTTGTCATCCATTGACAAGCAAGCCAAGTCTTCCTTTGTGATCAGTTGGTTAATGTGATTCAACAACCCATTCCCTCCTTGCGTGCTCTGGGCATAGCGCCTTAATAGCACAGGTCAACTTCATTTGTTGTTGTGTTCTTTCTTGCTTTCATTATTTTCCAAGAGAGTATGGTTTTGGAGTGCCTTCTTGCAGTCTCATTAAGTTGAAGACCCAATCTATTAAGGCAGTCAACAACCAGCCTTCAATGGTTGACCCAACAATTTAGATTTCCCAGCCTCAAGGAAATTACACCATCCGAGACAACCAGCCTCCCCAGTGCCTAGAATCTGCATCCCATAACTCAACCCATAATTACTTTATGAAAAATATTTACATTGCAAAATGAGGTTAAGCAATTGGGATTGTCACAAATGTATATTTCATATTTTTTCAAGTTCGTCGATATGTTCCTCCTGATATTACATTGACTCCAAATTAATATTTATGATGCTTCTTTTATAAAGACACAAAGGAATCAATCATTTTCTTTCAGACCCTCAATGATACAATATTTATTGACAAAATAATAAATATTTGCAGCATTGCTTCTCACCTCACTAACATCAGACTAGCCTAGATCCATCTTAACTCTGGATCTACCAAGTGTTGAGACGGATCAAATCTCGTTTCACTCTAAAAGAGGTTTGCACCTCAAGAGAGATTTGATCCCTCTCAGCGCTTGGTAGATCCACATTTAAGATGGATCTAGGATGGTTTAATTATTAGCTTTTAAATAGGCCACACTAGAGAAGAATACCATGAGAAAAAACCATGGGTTAAGAATACCATGGAAAAAACCATGGGTTAAGACTACCATAGGAAAAACCATGGGCTGAAGAATTTTATGTTTTTTATTTATTTATTTTTAATTTTATTTTATTTTGTTTTATTTTGAATGATTCAAAATGTTAAAACATTATATCAACTCTATCATACCGGGTTGGAGAGCGCCTCTTGGCACAATTACTATTTATGGCGCTTCTTATATATAGATGAGAGAAAGGAAGCCTCCATCCCCAATCATTCCTTCCCACTGGAAAACATCAGAAAGCATTACTAAACCATACATGACAAGTTCACACAATCTGAAAAGAAAAGATACTAGATCTCCATTGAGCTATATATAACATATTGACAATCTCAAAATATCAGAAAAGCAAATCAGTGTCTTCTCCACTGTTATGTGGCTCCAAAATTCAAAACCAACAGTGTTACACGCCTTTTGACTAGAAAATAAACAAACTGCTGTGCAAACGTTACAGATCACTCTTATGTAAAAGATGAATCATCTCAATAAAAAACTATTTTAAAGCACATCCATTTAATGCAAATGCATTCCAAAGGCCCAATCTACTGCATTTTGAATTTGCCAAAAAAATGTTCTTATAAAGAATACAACTTAGTAATTATGCACGCAGGAAGCTGGCACAATAATGGTCAATAAACTTCAAAAACTCCAGAAGGTAACCAAAGGAAACCTCACCTCACATCAGTATGATGCCAGGAGATATGGCCAAGAAACTTGTTCAAAAAATTAAGATTGTGAAACCAAAAGTCGAACATAAAACACAACCGCAGAATATAAAAGTATCTCATCATGATAAAGATGTGAAGGATGGGAACAATGACTAACCATAGAACGATATCAGCCTCCTCAAGGTTTCGATTTTGCTTCACCCAAGTAGGCAATCCTTCTCCAACACGAGGATTTTGATTAGGAAATTCACCTCCTGGATATTGTTCATCTTTATGATATTGAGTTACCCAAAGGTTATGCTGTAAGAAGGCAGCTCGCCTAAGAAACTTAGCTTCAGACCCTGCCAACGGCAAGCAATTTGAGCCTGGGACTAGTTTGTAGCCTGTTAACTGCCCTGTTCTGTTTACAGTCCTTGTATTCCGGACCTGTAAATGATAATACTAAACAATTAGCTATTTTCTATTAACAAAATATAAATTCATCTTACAGTTGTAACAAATTTAATAGCCCTAAAAGTGGAATTGACAGAATACCTGCAACTGGCACTTCCACAATCACACATTATATAATATCAATCTCATACAATGCACAAAAAAATATATATATATATTTCTAGAAATCCCTGACAAGATGGTTTCATGTAGAATATCTGAAGTCAATAATTCTAAAGCTTACATGTTAATTATTAGATCCATAAACTGCAAACAAATTAGAAGATATTCTACTATTAAAAAATACCACAAATGCGTTTATGCAGAAGTCCCATCAAAATAAGCCTCGTATTCAATGGGCTATGACATGGATGCTTTCATCTTGCATGTCTCTATTCCTGATCTAAGCTCAAAAGAAACAGAGACATAGGACCAAATGATCAAAATGTATCATGTATGATGTAGTCCTCCATCATACTAACTCCTTGTTAGCAGGGACCAATAACACAGCTGTCCATGCAATACAAAGCATACAGACAGATAAAATTAGACCATAGATAGCACTGAGAAAGTGTTAATTAATATTAAGTTTGTACAAAGAGAGATTAAATGAGAAAGGTCATCATCAGTAATATATGTTTCACATGAAAATGAAGCCTCAAAGAGTCATTATGTCAATTGCAGATCAATTCCAGTATTTAGGAAACTTCAAAGAAAAATTTATTGCATCCTATAAAAGAGACAATACATAATTATTTCATCTTTACTTACTCCAAGAAATGTAACTGTGTAATTATTGACATTATACAAAAATATTAAATCAGTGAATGTTCTGCAACAGCAGTTGCAGCAAAAGGGAATTAAGACTTCATTTAGCATATATTCTGCAAATGCCAAATGATCTTGCATATAGATAGCATTTTGCAAGTGCTAATGATTAAGTTCACACAAGGAAAGATTACGTGAGACGGGTCATCAACAATAATCAAAATTTTCACATGAAAATAAAAGCTCAAAGAATGATTATGTCAATTGCAGATCAATTCCAGTATTTAGGAAACTTCAAAGAAAAATTTATAGCATCCTATAGGAGAGACTATACATAATTATTTGATCTTCAGTTACTCCAAGAAACGTAATTGCATAATTATTGACATTACTACAAATATTATATCAGTGGATGTTCTGCAACAGCAGTTCCAGCAAAAGGGATTAAAGACTTTAGTTAGCATATATCCTGCAAATGCTAAATGCTATTTCAACAAAATAGATTGGATTCTACAGAGAAAAAAGGAAAAATGAGAACTCACAATCCAGTGCCGAGCAGACAGTGGATTACAGTCACGCTGAGCTTGCGATTCAGTTCGTAGCAGTTGTTCCTCAGCATAAAATGCATTGCTATGAATATTATTGGGTCCAGGTTCTTCAACTTTCACATTTAACTCCACAACCTATAGTAACTCTTCAAATAAATTAAGAAATCTCGCAAAGTTGAATAAAACAATTCACCATCCAACATCATGGAAAACAATTTTTTAAGAAATTGACTAAATGTAATAAAGTAATTATCATGTCAAACACAAACTCAAAAAAACACAAAAGGTTTTAGATGATAATATATATTGGAGACTGCACTGTAATTTCTCTGAAGTGAATGCCATAAATAAAACCCTACTGTCCTTTAATAGAATTAAACTAAATTCAATGCACAGAGAGCATCCCACCTGGTTCACTGGTTCACCAGGCTTGCAATCTACAGCCATATCCATTCGAGCAACAAAAAAATGTTGGTGCACAGGTGCATATAACCCAGGAGCAATCATTGTACCATACTTCCTTGACTCTCCATGTTGTAGAGCACCTAAACTGAGAATCCCTGTAAGCTTGACTTCAGCTTCAATTTTACCATCCTGCATTCACAAATTAGTAAATTACTATCAAAAATTATAACAAGTTCTAAAAGATTTATAATCAAAGAATATCATTTCATTTTGTTAGAAGTTAGATTCTCCAATTTTCCTTCTCCACTTAAGCAAAGATTGCGCAGTCACTTAAGCCATATTGGGCAGTTACATCAAGCATCTAGCATCACACAAGGTCAATGATGGGTTTTAAATTTGAATTGACATTGATCCACCAGGTTCAAAATAAACTTCAAAACTTTTATATGGTAAATAATGTGGTAGCTAGCAATTACATATAAGTAAAAGTTAAAACATCCCAGGTAACAAGTGCAGATCAGTTAATTAATTCATTTGCAACACTTGTGAGAGAGTATGCTTGCCAATCCTCATTGAACTGATTAGAAAATAGCTTCATAATCCATGCCTCACCTTGGGATGACTCCAATTGATGGAAATAATTGCCACCTCTACTGCAGTCAAGCATGTTTGAATTGTCATGGCAGATGTCTCAACTCTTCCATCCCCAAGACCACCTAGCCCATGGTACCTGCTGATATTATTAACAGTAAAGGGGAATATGTTCCTCATATTCAGATATACCCTTTGGCATTTAGCAGAGCATACATGCTGAGAGAAGATCACAGCTATTATCATCTACACCACATGAGACCTTCCTAATACCTCTTTTGCCTTCACATACTTTGTAAACGTGACCTAGAGTCAACAATCTAGCAAAAAGTCTATGATCCAATAAAAGAATGCATGTCCTAATAGACAAGTTACAAATGTTGTGTAGAGATGTGGCCTCCCATTTAAACTAGACCAACAAGAAGGCCTTGGTCTTCATATTTGCACATTAGCATTGAGGGGAGCACCCATGTTGTGAGAAGAACATGGTTATAGATGTCTGTGCCTGCAAGCTTCCCAACACCTACATTGCTTGAAAAGCATTTGTAGACTCAACCCCGTGGGAACAGGTGATCAGGTGATCAATTTTAAACTCAAAAATGAAAGTGCCCAGAACTTCTTGACACCAACGGCAAATCAAAGAGCTCGCCAATCTAAATCCAACGCAACTTGAATCGCTCAAAACCAATATCATATGCTCCCGATATCACGTTCTGATTGTTTTCTCAAACACGCAAAAATTTTGCAGGTACGCTGACTAGGTGAAATGACTGGACAGGTTGACTGTACAATGTGGGCAATGGCAGGCTGCCACTTGTCCTCTCCGGATTGGTCAAATCCCGCTGAGTTTTGATTGGTTGTGGTTGTGGTTGTGGTTGTGGTTTCGTGGTCCAATGGATGGAAGCCACGCGGGCCAATGGATGGCTACCATGTGGCCTCCCAAGGATGCATTAAAATTTGTTATGGGCCGAATGGACCGCACCAGGGTCGAACACAAGACCTCCGACCAAACAACAAGGAGCCTTACCGCCGCACCGCACCATGTTTCTTACCACATATGGCTCCCATATTCTATTTAACATTGGTGCAAAACTCGTTTGGGTTTTGGGTCGGGGCTTAAGCCCCACCTCTGGCCCTGGCGCCCACAAAACCACGGGGCAAGACCAAGGGCCAGGGCTTAGCCCCAACCCCAACCCCAGCCCCAAGTTACGGACCCCAACTTATAACCACGGCGGAGGCTACAAGGAGGGGCCAACCTCTAGGCGTCCAGAAAGGGGGTCAGCCCCAGGCCACATGACCCTTATATGACCACACCCTCCAACATATAGCGCGCACGGAAATAGGCACCAACCCCGAGTTTCATGGGGATTACTGCAGCCAAGTACCAGTTAAGTTGGGGACCAGCACGTGGCGGTTAGCCCCAACCCCTGGGCACGTGGCCCCATATGATCAAAATTTTCGGATTAAGGGGTCTGAGGATAAATTAATCATCCAACAAAATGCAATGGCGGGTAGCAAAACTGTTGCTCCGTTAGCGATTTTAGAGGGAGATTTGTAGAACCAATAGACAGAAGGGTGAAGATGTAAGATGGTTAATAGAGAAATTCATGAGAGAGCTTGGAAGTTCATAACTTTTTGAGTTTTTATCCAAATTGAGCTCAGAAAGAGGTTGTTTAGGGGTTTTTAGATGTTCTAAATCCATTGGTAGCCTCTAATTTATGATTTGAGCACATCTGCAGAGTCTTTTTGCAAGTTTGAGACTAAAGGTGTATGGATCAGTCAGGGTTTGGAAGCGGTTCTGGGAGGTATTTGGGCACGGAGAAGACCTTGTCATTCAGTAGTCCTTAGTCTGATATCAGCCACCAAAGAGCCCATGATCCAATAACGGTTTGCATGTGTAACATGTTAATATGTTAGTAACTTAGTTGTAGTTGAGTAGAAATATGACCACCCATTTATATGGTAGTGGTCAACAAGAGGCCCTTGATCTAGCAGTTCACCTTCAAATTCCCCCTTTAGTATTTAAGGGAACATACATGTTGTGAGAATTAAAAAAGCATGGTTATTATTGTCCATATCTGAGACCTATTTAACATCTCTTTTGCTTTGAGAACATTTGTAGACATAATCTGGGGGCAACAACCAAGTACTTGCCCTATACTATAGTTATTAATTAGTCTGATTGAGGCTAGCAAAGAAACATGATAGGGTAATCACTTGCATGTGTGAATACAGAAGTTGCAGTTAAGAAGGAACAGGGTATTGTGTTAATCTGGTAGTGGCCTAGGAGCCAACAAGGTGATTTATTACAGTAATAGAGAAAATTTCAAATTACAAGTTTGTTTGCAAGCCTCCCTGATGATGCAAAGGGCACATTAATTTATACTATATATTATTGTCCAACAGTAGAGATATCTTTACAAAGATAAGTGTATTTGTTGAAAAAAGATATAAAATTGACATTTCTTAACATGTTTGGATGTATCCTGTCTAGTGTTATAACCCAACTATAGATCAAGTTGGTATGACATAATGAGGAAAAGATCAAGCAATCCAGCGATGTCACACCACACTCTATAATATTTAAGGATTATAAATGTTTGAAAACTATCGCTGTGGTCGGTCTTTTCAAAGGAGAAATTAATTTGATCTCTAGCTATCCAAGTCGGCCTTAACTAGACAGGTCGGCCCAACCACTTGAGGGAGTTTGACCCAAGGTCAAAAGCCCACTTGATGAGACTATTATATATTGGCAAATTGACTCCTCATTTGATCATCACATCAACTCATCATTTGACCTGTTCTACAAGGAGATATGCTCACATGTGCAAAGAAGAAGACCTTTACTCTCTGTGTTGACCAGTGAATTTAACTTTTGTTGACCAATGTTGACTTAGCTTTACTCTCTGCTTTTTAACCAAGCTATTGACTGAAGTTGGAGGCCAAATATTCGTAGCATGTTTGACTTTATGTTGACCAAAGTTTGGAGGTGTTTCTAAGGCATTGACTGAGGTTTGACTGCATGTCAAATGTGGTCTGACCAAGCATCTCTGTTGAATTGTAGGACTGAATTTTGGCCCTTTGACCAGAAGCTACAAGCCGAAATTCAAGCCCCTTGATCAAAATTTTACTAGTGAGCAAATCTGTGACTTTTTCTCTCCTTTGACTCTGTTTGAATTGACATTGAATCATGACTGGAATTCTCTGATGTACAAATTAGTTGATTTGGACATTCTCTCATAAGGAAAGATTACCGAGTTTTCTCCCATGTGGGGTTTTGTCCCATCGAAATTTTGGTGTCTCATTTTATTTTCTCGTTGTGATCTATTGCTCTATCGATCTTAACGGTTGAAATTTTCTCAATTGTAACTGTTGAATTTTTGCGATCTTGGGTCTAGGTTAGAATCTTAAAATCATTGACGCTACCAAACCAAGAATCTCAACCAGAACTACTTTGCACATCGAAAAATTTAAAGCAGTAAATCACATGTACAAAAGTATACACAATTTTTAACAAATATTGTACAATAATTTACAACCCAATCTTTGTTATATTAAACCAAATTTGAATAATACAATAGTCTATGGTATACAAGATACAATGACAAACATGTTGCACGGACTCGATGTCGTATCTTGTCCTGTCGGTCCTTCACTTCCGTACTGCTCACTAGTTGCCCCTTAGTCCTTCAAAGGACAACACATCGAGACTCCAAGATAGTTGCACGTCACTTATGTAGCATGTACATGGGCTGATCCAATCTGCTCTCTGGATAGGCCTAATTCCCGAGCTCCAATCTGCCATGCTAGCAGTCACCTTTGTCCATCAAGGTGATGCACTTCGGCACCACTTCATCGCTTCAAGATAGCTTGTCTAGGGCTACTTTGGGCAGCCAACACACTGCCCTCCACCAAATCAATGGCACCCAATCCTTCGCTGTAAGATTTGCACCTATGGAGGCTCTCGATCACCCAATCAAGCCTCCAAATTGGCTCCCACAAGCTGCTAGATAATCTGATCTAAGCCAGTCAACAAATTGTGACCCAACACACGCCAACACTGCTCTCCAAGTCTGTTGTTCCTGCTATCCCTGGTTAGGGCTTTGTCCACGCTACAACAACCCTTAAATTCCCACAAAAACAGCCCTTAAATTGTTGCAGTCTAGGCAAGGAGAGATGGTCTCATTGTGGGCTATTGTTCTGGGCACTTTGCAGCCCCAAAAACTCCCACGTTGCCCCTGTTTTAGGTTGGTAACGCATGCGGCCTACCAAAGCAACATGCTTTCACTTACAGCCAACCCAAAATAGTCTTCTCCTCACCTCTTTGCAACCCAAACAGACCTGCGTAGCTCCTAAAGTTACTAGGCCTCCTTGCTAGAGGAAATAGCCCCACAAACAAGTCCTAGAAGGCTCCACGCAGCCTTATCCTCCTCACTGTAGTAGCCTATCTCCTGCAGCCTCTACAAAATTGCCCTAGCTCCCTTGGTCGACTTCTCCTTCACCTCCAACGAGCTCTCTTCCATGAGTTTCTTGCACAAATGGATGAGGAATAAGTCCTCTAGTTCACCTCTATATATACACATAAAGAGGGCTCTAGGAATTCATTTGAAGAGACATGTCTCTTGGACCAAGCCTACATGACCTGATTGTCCATAATTAATTAACAACTTCAAAAATTCATAACTTCGTTTCTAGAGCTCTGATTTGAGCGATCTGTGGAGCATTGTAATCGACGCGCCAAGCTCTATCACCTCAAATTTTCTCATGCTTAAATTCATCATGATTTTGACCCAAATCCTGATGGGTGCAAAACCATACCTTGGGTTCCATGCCCACAAGTGACCCTTGGGGTGCTTTGCCCTCCAAACCCCGAACCCTAGGGCTTGGAGTACCTCCCAAGCTACACAAATCAACTGTAACTGCTTGATGATTTGAATGCACTAAGAAGTTAAAAATTGTATCATTGGAAGTAGTTATCTGAAAGAAAATTGTTCTAGTCTTCCTTGCATCTAAAAATCAACATGATCTCAAAGCCATGGTTGAAGAGCAGTATTGAAGATGCTTCCAAGTACCATGTAATGAGTGCCCTAAACAAGGTCTATCCAGATCATGAAGAGAATCCGAAGTTTTTGACCTTGTATAGAAAGAAGGTGAATCTAATCTCAAATATAAAAAAAAAATGAATTTTAGAAGACCTAATCAAATCTCAGTATAAGGATCAAAGTCTTGTTTTGTTGATGAAAGATATCCATGAAGAAGAAGGTCGAGGACTAACCTCAACTTAAGACTAAGGCCAAATGTCTAGATAAAGGGTTAAGATCATTCATTGCATTCATTAAGATTGATGACCATAATGATCCCTTGTGGCAAGGAGTCTTCCCTACAAGAAGAGAAAAAACAAATCTCATACTTGTCTTGATGAAAAGAAGGCTTCAAATTTGGAAAGAAGATCGAGGAATATGACCTCAAGGGTAGAAAAAGTGGATACACGAACGAATTATCTCTATGGTAAGTTTGTGTCAAGATCCGAGTCCCTGAGGAGCATATTCTCTGTGAGGAAGAGCAAGTTTTTTGTGGGATATTCTGTGATGAATAGCAAGTTTTCTATAGCATATTCTTTGTGATGAAGAGCAAATTGCTCTTTTTATATATATTTGAGCAAGTGCTATGGAGATTTGTAATGAACCGACAACCTTGAGAATTCCATTACATTTATGAGTGGAAGAAGTCTAAGCTTATTTGTGAAGAGGTCTGAATTTGCATCCTTTTATAGAAGATGTTTGAGCAATAAGAAGCCAAAAAGTCTGAGCCTTTACATATGAGATAGTTTGAGTGATAATCTCCATATAGAAGCCCAAGTTATTATCTCAGTCGAAGTCCGAGATTGATATCTCTATGAAATAGTCCAAAATCATCTCTGAGGTGAGGTCTGAGTTACCTCTGAGTTAAGAACCGAGTCATCTCTATGTTGGATCTTACTTACTGCTAAATAAGGTCCAAGTTACCTATGTGGTTGAGATAGAGTCCTAAAAGAAGTTCAAAGCAAGATCTCTGTAATATTGTTGTGTAATCTAAACTCTCCTAAAGGGCCTAATTTAGAACTTGTTGCAAAACTTTTCTAGCAGACCTTGATCAAGATATTAAAAACATATTGATAACACCTCTATGATGTCTTGTCAAATTAATTCTCTCTGGAATGGTTTGGTGACAAGAAAGCATTGATCCCTGCAAACTGTGGAATAAAAGGTTCAATCACAAAGTGAAGATGCATGACAGGTATGGCTCATTGAAATCTTGATGAAGTAAAAGAGTTTACTTTCTTTTTTAACTCAGTTTGAGAAAATGACCAAATGCTTGGTCAAATCACAATTTGCTCCTTAATCTGATTATAAGGATCCTTGAATAAATTATCAAGGATTGATGTCACATATGATCTCAATCTCAAACCTTGATAGCTATTAGGCTTAACAAATATATGTTTAAGGCTGATGCTCAGATGCAGGACATTACAAACTTGACATTTCAAGAATTATGTCATACCATCTCTTATTGATTGTAGGCAAGGTTTCCTGAATTATTACACAGCTTGAATGTCGTCCCTGTGCAAGCTTTTAAAGAAGCCATTTGTTACAATAATCGATGTAAGGAATCAAGATAGCATCACCTTGAAGAAAATATCCAAAAGATGTGTTTTGCCTGAAGATATACGAGCAAGTCATTTTTTTGTAGGCATCATCATAAAAGAAGAATTTGGAATAATGGCTACAATATGCATCATCTAAGGGAGAGGGGTTGCTCTGTTATAATTTCAGATTGTTCAATGTTGTATCAATTAATTTAGCCCAATTTATCTTTTCATTAACAATGCATCCAATTTGTTAGCAGTATAATCAATCATAAAAATAATTCAAAACTTAATTTCTGTTTAACCAAATTAGGTGATCTTTAGGTCGTTTTTGGTCCTCTCGAAAAGAGGAATTTAATGCACATATTATCTTGATCATCTGAGTTGTCCAATGTAGAATTTGACCTTAGTTGCAAAAATTAACACTCCCTCTCAACTAGGAAGAATTCCACCTTTCAATATATGTCAGTTGATCAACCTATCAAGATTGTCTTTGCTCAACTCTATCTGTTGAAACTTTCTCAGATCTAGAAGAAGAATTGAGGAGCAATAGCTTCCACCTTATCTAGCAATAGGATAACTCGTCATACAAGGGAGTGAACCCTCAACCCTTGAATCTCATCGGGGAGCTTTACCCTCAACCTGACATTTCAACGGGGAGCTTTACCCTCAACCCGAAATCCTATTGCCTACCGATCTTCCCATCATAGACTCTTAGAATTCATGTGGTAGGAAAACTGCATCATAATCGTCTTGGGTTGTACACCCAATCACACCCTCAACTCGTTGGCCAAACGAGGAGTGAAATTCCCAACAACCCCTGCTTGTGGGTATGATGCCAACTGGGGTATACTCTGCAAAGACCAAACAAGGGAGTAAAACCCTCAACCATATGGATAACAAGTAGGGGATGCCCTATTGTCAAGAATTCCCTCAACCCTAGGAGCCCTTTTCCCTCAATTCCTCACCCTAGGAGCTCAAACAGGGGGCGCAGAGTTGGCTCAGTGTTCTCGATCAGCGTTGCCCCTTATCCGGAGGGGCCACATCCATCAATCCAAGTTGATCTCTGAAGACCAAGAACATTCCTTTAGGCAATGCCTTGGTGAGAATGTCAGCAATATGTTCATTTGTCGATATGTGATGGAGCTTGACAGCTCCTCTCTATATCATGTCTCGAATGAAGTGATATTGAATCTCAATATGCTTGGACTTGTCATGAAACACGGGATTTTCTGCCAAATGGATCTCACACTTGTCACAGTATATTACTGTAGTATCCAAGACCTGCTCAAGTAGCTCTCCAAAGAGCTTTTTCAACCAGACTGCTTCACAATTAGCCATGCTAGCAACAATGTATTCTGCTTCCGTTGTTCTCAAAGCTACAAACTTTTGTTTCCTGCTCATCCAGGATATCATGGCAGATCCAAGGCTAAAGCAGCGTACATATGTACTCTTTTTTTCGATAACATTTTCGGCCCAATTAGCATCAATGTATTCGTGAAGTCGAACATTTCTTGCATAATATCTCAGGCCAAGTGTAATTGACCCATGTAAATATCTCAATATGTGTCTAGCAGCTATCCAATGTGTGTGGTGAGGCTCGATCATGAATTGACTAAAAGTGTTTACTGCATAGAATATGTCTGGACGGGTGTTCACAAGGAACATTAGAGCCCCAATCAGTTGTCTGTACTGAGATGGAATTTCTAAGTTTGGTCCTGCAACATCTCCACATAATTTCTTGAAGTTCATTTCTATTGGAGTGACCATAGATTTACATTCAGACATTCCAAATCTTTCCAGCAACTTCACAATGGCTTTTCCTTGTGAAAAGAATATCTCACCAGACTTTTGCCACACTTCAAGGCCCAAAAAGTAATGCATGAAACCAAGGTCTTTCATCTCAAACTCTAAGGCTAGCTTCCTCTCACATTCAATCATCAGAGGCTCACTACCTGTCAAAAATAGATTGTCAACATATAAAACCAAAATCAATGGCATACCTTAGACAACCTTGAAGTAGAAGTTGGGATCGGCATTGCTTCTTGTGAATCCCAGCATTACTAAGTAACTGTCAATATGTGCAAAGCAAGCTCGGGGAGTTTGCTTCAAACTGTACAATGCCTTCTTCAACCTGCAAACATGAGTTCTTCAATCTTCCACTTCGAATCCTTGTGGTTGTTCAACATATACTTCTTCCTGTAACATGCCATGAAGAAATGCGGTTTTTACATCCATCTAATGAAGAGTCCATCCCTGACTTGCAGCAAGGGAAACTATAGAACAGATGGTTGTATATCGAGCTACAAGAGAAAATATGTCATCATAATCTTCTCCCTCTTTCTAAGAGAAGCCTCGAGCCACGAACCTTGCTTTATATTTCTCAATGATGCCATCAATTCCATGTTTGATTTTAAATAGCCATTTTGAAGTCACGAGAGACTTCCCTTTCGATCTAGGTACAACGTCCCATACATCATTTTTCATAATTGATTCATATTCTTTAGCCATAGCATCCTTCCAAACTTGTTCTTTTACAACTTCTTCAAATGAGGATGATTTGGCTTCAATCATAGTACTCATTGCATCAACATATACTTGATACCTGCATGGTTGTTTCCTTTCTCTGAATGATCTGCGAATGCGGACATTTCTTTCAATATCCTGTGAAAGTATCACAAGGCCACATCAGTCTCTTCTTGGAGGGAGGACCACTTGGAGGAGGATCTAATGGATCCATAGGCTCTATGGGATCATCAACCATATCAGACTCAGGTGCAGACGGACCATCCAGAATATCCCAGTCATCATTCTCTTCCTTGGGAGGAGGAGGTGGAGGAAGATCTCTTGCTTTACAAAGAGCTACATCTTCATCAAATGTTACATCCCTACTAATTTTGACCTTCCCCTGACCAAGAATATAAATTCTATATGCTTTAGAATTTTCACAATAACCTACAAACGTACCTTTTCTGCTAGTAGCTTCCAGTTTGTTCCTTTTCCCTTGTGGTACATGAAAATATATGGGGCATCCAAATACACGAAGATGGTTGATATTAAGCTTAGTGCCTGTGAATATTTCTTCAGGAGTCTTGTTTTCTAATGCTTGATGAGGCACCCTGTTCTGAACATATATAGCAGTAGATGTTGCTTCAGCCCAAAGGAACTTTGGCACCTTTTGATCATGTAGCATAGCACGAGAAGCTTCTAAAATAGACCTGTTCTTTCTTTCGGCTAGACCATTCCATTCAGGAGTATCTGGCACAATTGTTTCCTTCTTGATTCCATCTTTCTTACAAAATACTATGAATTCTTTTGACATCTATTCTCCTCCATTATAGGACCTAAAGACTTTGATTCTCTTGCCTGATCGATTTTCGATCAAGGCTTTGAATTCCTTGAATGTTTCAAAGGCTTCATACTTGTGCTTAAGATAATATATCCATGTCTTTCTTGAGAAATCGTCAATAAAAGTGATGTAGTAGAGATGACCACCAACAAAATGTATAGGCATCAAACCACATATATCAGAAAGAATGAGATGAAGGATGTCACGAGTCTTTTTCTTACTCAAGGGAAATGGTCCCTTGTTTTCTTTCCACTTGCACAACCTAGGCAAACTCCATCATGATGAAAGTGATGTAGTAGAGATGACCACCAACAAAATGTATAGGCATCAAACCACATATATCAGAAAGAATGAGATGAAGGATGTCACGAGTCTTTTTCTTACTCAGGGAAAATGGTCCCCTTGTTTTCTTTCCACTTGCACAACCTAGGCAAACTCCATCATGATGAGTTTGAACATCGGGAATACCAAAGACCAATTTCTTCAATTTAGGAAGTGCATCATAGTGAAGATGAGCTAGTTTGCAGTGCCATAATTCGCTCAAATGATTGGTATTATGAACCAATGCAAAGAGAGGTCTTCTAGTGGCCCTATAGAGTCCTTCAAATCTCGATCCTAGTGTGAAGGCATCCCTCATAGGTGAATTAGCAGGCCAAGTTAGAACTTTACCTTTGATGAAGGCAACCCTCATCCCTTTGTCTTCCAATGCAGACACAGATTCCAGATTCTTCATTAATCCTGGTACATACATGACATTATGCAGCAAAACTGATCCCCCAGAATTTAGCTGAAATTTGACAAAGAGGGCTTCAAGGCTTGTCTTCTCTTGGGCTTGACATTCACCTTAGCTCTGATACCATGTTAAAACTTCAGATTGTTCAATGTTGTATCAGTTACTTTAGCCAATTTATCTTTTCATTAACAATGCATCCAATTTGTTAGCAGTATAATCAATCATAAATGTAACTGAGGAAAGAACAATATATGCAGTGATAGAAAAGACAACAGCACAACCATAAGAGACAACATATTGGTCCAAGACCAGGGAAAACCCCCACTAGGGGGAAACCCTTTCAAATCTTCTTCTTTAGTAGATCGTCATAAAAGGATTTCAGCAAAGAGTACAATGAGCTCAATATATATGATTTGCAACGAATAACAATGAACCAGATCTACAGATCTGTTATAACAACAGAGAAACCCAAATCTACCATATCACTGAAGCCAGTTGATGTCAAGATGTCAAAACATTAGATCTGCACTGGGTCGTCATCTACACTGTTTGTGAGCAATTGACACTTCTAGGTCGCTCTCAAGAATACAGTGTGCGAGCAACTGTAACTACAGAGTCACACTCAGGAGGTCTATGTGCGTACGACTATGGCACCAAACTGCAAAGACCCAAAGTCGCTCCCTTATCGAGTTGTGCGAGTGACCAGAGTGCCAAAGTCGCACCCTTGTTGAGTTATGCAAGCGACTGTGACGACAGGGTCGCTCTCAGGTCTACTTGATGCAAGGGACTGGGGGTCGAATCCTTCCAATCTGCCTCTGAACCCAGAGTCGGTCTCACTAAACTGTCTCTGAGCGACCAAAGAGCCAAAGTCGCTCTCTGGCCTACTCTGTGCCTGCAACTGAGGACAAAAAACTTCAGATCTGTGCCAGCGACCGAGATCCAAAAAACCCTAACCTAGAGCAAACCTTTCGCCTGTAATTTCGGACCCAATACAAACTTCTGCCGATGAACCTATGCGAGCCAAAACAAAAATAGAAGAATAGAAAGATGATGATAATGTGATCAAATGAACTTGAGGTTGCTTCCTTTTATAGGTTTTCCTGAGGGTTAACTTGGGGTTAAGATTGACCCAAGCAGTTACTCATGTGGTTAGGGCCGACCCATTCCATAATGTATGCATGAATAAAATAATTCAAAACTTAATTTCTGTTTAATCGAATTAGGTGATCTTTAGGTCGTTTTTTGTCCTCTCGAAAAGAGGAATTTAATGCACATTATCTTGATCATCTGAGTTGTCCAATGTGGAATTTGACCCTAGTTGCAAAAATTAACATGATCTACAATGATTATGATCTACATCGAAGGTATGTGTCGGTATGTCTTATATTACTCCATGGGAAGATATGTTACCTTCTCAAATCAGATAGTTGTTGAAAGACACAAAGCATTGAACATTTTGATGAAGTTACAAAGATTGCAATTTGCCTTATATTATTACATATACCTTTCTGGGAGGAGTTAGGACAAGACTATAACGAAAAAAGAGATCAAGTGCCTCTTCAAGGTTAATGTGCAGAACTCGTTGGAGCAGATTAGGACAAGACTATAACAAAAAAGGAGGACGAGCGCCTCTTCAAGGTTAAAGTGCAGAACTTGTTGGAGCAGATTAGGACAAGACTATAACGAAAATGGAGGTCGAGTACCTCTTCAAGGTATAAGTGCAGAACTTGTTGGAGCAGAGTCTACTTGGATTGAGGGACTAGATTATACCTAAACTAGAATACATGATTACTAAAATGGAAGGAATCGTGTGACTCTTATGCATGTGTTGAAAGGTTGTATAAAGGTAGGACATTACTTTGAAGTCTCAAGTATTGAACAAGGTCTAGAAGATGTCAAGTTGTCCTTTAAGATCACAATATATCATTGAAAGCAAGGTCATCTTATTTACCTTCTTTGAAAAGCCTACTAAATCTGAAGATGTCACTTGTCTAAGTCCCTCTTCAAGCCTTGAAGACCAAAGTCTCTCTTGATAAAGTCATAAATGATTGAAGACATATTAAGTGTTTGCATGAATGTTTGAGTATAAGGCTAAGACCTAGATGATGAAATTTATTGCAAGTCTTTAAGAACCAAATGTTGTTGTTGTTACAATGATTTTGTGAAAGAAGGGTTTCTTGATTTGATTAGATCAAAGATCATCATTAATTCTAATAATTGAAGATCTAGGGTTTGTAAACCCCAAGCAACAAAAGTTTGGATAAGAAAGCTCTATGGTTTAAGGACAAAACCCTAGGATTAATTTCTTTCGTTTATAGAAGAAACCCTAGTCCCTGCAAGGAAGGAATGTCATCATGATGATGGTGTGGATGAGGTTGATTTGCAAGTTGGATGCAACAACGCTAGGATCAAGGAGGAGCCGACATGTACTCAAAAGATAAGTGTTATATATCTCTCTTTCTTGATTATTACTATTATTGTTATTTTTACTATTAGTCTCTTGTCTTTGCATATCTTGCTTGATTATATTTGTTCTTCCATGGCTTCCTAATAAGGATTGCAGGAACATAATGAAGGTTTCCAAGGTTGTGGCTATATATGAAAAGATTGGAAGAAACAAGTAAAGCTTGTGACAAGAAGACTCGTGTTGAGAGATATTGTATTAGATGAGCTTTGGACTCAAAGGGAGTAGACAGATCATCCAAATTGAAACTTGTTTGATCTATGCCGAAAAGAAGTCAATTGTGACTCCCAAGATGAAGATTGCTAGAAGTAAAAAGCGAACGATTACCTCAATAAGAGGGAGAAGACTATGAAGTCAAGCACCTCGTGCATGGTACCCATGAATTGATGGCTATGTGGTTCTACAAAGAGCAATGTTGATTCATTGTTGAAGATGAGCCTGTGATTTTGATTTCTGACTGGAGCTGAGGACCACTTTGTCCAATCTAAGATGGAGCTGATTTTTTAAATGAGGGATTTGTGTCTAATGCATTGGATTAGAAGTTTGACAAAAGATTGGTGAAATCCTTCTGAAATTTAGCATGATGAACTGCAAGTCAATAGACACTCCCATGGTAACAAAATTGAAGAAGCTACGAGACTTTGATTCTGACATGGTTGATCCTATTGATTGGCTCGTTGACCCATTTGTTGCATGGACTTTCAGATTCTGATTGGGTTGGATATTCTGAAGACAAGAAGAGCACTTCTTGATGTTGTTTTAGCTTGGATATCATGGATGAGTATGATGCAGACCTTTGTTGCACTTAGCATGGTTAAAGCTAAGTATACAGTTGATTGTTCAGCCTGTTGTGAAGTAGTTTGGCTTCGAAAGTTGTTTGTCGGTTTTCTTGATCAGGTGTTCGATCGATCATGATATATTGTGACAATCAAAGTTGTGTGAAGCTTTCTCAAAATTTGCTTTTTAATGATAGGTCGAAGCACATTGAGATCAAGTGCCACTATATCTAGGATATTGTCCAAAGAAGAGTTGTGAGGATCAAATACATTTCTATTTATGAGCAAGTTGTTAATGTTTTGACAAGCCACTATCCAAGATGAAGCTTCTGTGAGAAGCTTGGTGTGGCTGATAATTCCTCTTGGAGAGAGATCATTGATTATATAGCATCATGAATCTTCCTTGGGCTTGGCTGAGAAACCATGATTTATGGTTGGGAAGATTGTTCTGGTTACTTCCATGGGTCATTAAGTTTGACTGAGAAACCATTGTCGTTGGGGAGGTTGGTTTTGAGGCTTGGAGTGCTCCCATAGGTCATTATGTTTGACCGAGAGACAAGTGAGTTTGGTTGGGGACACTAACTTTGATTCTCTCCCTTGGGTCATTATGTTTGACTAAGAGACCATATGGTCAGGGAGATTGGCTTTTAATATCGAGATAGGGATTCCTCCTTTAGGTCATTGACCGAGAGACCTTTGTTTATGGTCAGGGAGATGGCACTTGAGCTCTCTTCCTTGAGTCATTGTGTTTGACTGAGAGACCAAGTGAACTTGCTCAGGAAGACTGATTTTGAGTTCTCTCTTTGGTCATTGGGCTTGACTGAGAAACCATTTCATATTGTTGGAGAGTTTAACCTAATTAACATATTGATTGATCCCATGGTCAGTTGGGCTCTGAACTCGATGCCATTGGTTTTGCCTTGTGGGATGAACTTGATGCTATCAACATTTCCTTGTGATGAGATTTGTACAGTTGATAGAGAGAATGAAAAGTACCTCCTTGGCTAAGAGGGAATGTTGTAAAAATGAGGTTGCGGTTGGTCTTTTCAAAGGAGAAATTAATTTGATCTCTATTTGTCCACGTCAACCTCAACTGGACAAATCAACTCCACCACTTGAGGGGATTCCACCCAAGGTCAAAAACCCACTTGATGATACTATTATATATTGGAAAATCGACTCATAAGATCATCACATCAACTCATCATTCACCCTATTCTACAAGGAGATATGCTCTCATGTGTGATGAACAAGAAGATGGTCTTCTCAGCATTGACCAGCGAATTTGACTTATGTTGACCAGCGTTGGCTTCATTTTATTCTTTGTTGTTTGATCGCGCTATTGACTGAAGTTGGAGGCCAAATATTGCTAGCATCTTCGACTTTCTGTTGACTAAAGTTTGGAACTATTTTTGAGGCATTGACTGAGGTTTAACCACAAGCCAAACTCTGTGGTTTGACCAAACATCTCTATGGAATTGCATGACTGAATTTAGGCCCTTTGACCAATAGCTACAAGCCAAGATTCGACCCCCTTGATCAGACTTTGACGAGTGAGCAGATCTGTGACTTTTTCTCTCTCCTTTGACTCTATTTGACTTGACATTGAATGTGGTCAATGGTTGACCTTTTGACTGGAATTCTGATGTACAAATTGGTTGATTTAGACATTCTCTCATAAGGAAGGATTATCAAGTTTTCTCCCTTGTGGGGTTTGTCCCAAGAAAATTTGGTGTCTCATTTTATTGTTTCATTATGATCTACTGCTTTATTGATCTTAATGGTTGAAATTTTCTCAAGTGTAATTGCTTGATGATTTGAATGCAATAAGAAATTAAAAAATTGTACCATTGGAAGTAGTTATCTGAAGGAAAATTGTTCTAGACTTCCTTGCAATGTTACAAAATTCCTCCAACATCATGGGTGGCTATTAGTCTTCACCCAACCAAAGTTAGAGATTCTTCATCCTGTCATTATACATTTTGCAAGGTGACAATCAATCCTTAATCCAAACAATTCTATATGAAAAGTGTTACATTGTCACTAGTTGCAAGATATGAAAGTTGGAACTAAAGACTAGACTCTAATGCTTCCTCTTTTCTCCTATTGTGTCACCTTTGTATATCTTCCAATCCTATGCCAAGTTGTTCTTAATGGGGGATGTTATAATTTTTAGACACTCAAGAGATAACTAAGATCAACTTGTTCTAATGTGTATTTAGATAAAGAGTGTCCAATATAATGTGTGGTTAAAAGCCTCAATAAGGGAATAATTCACAACCCCAGCCAAAATTACCACTTGAGGCAATATATTAAATAAAGGAAAATAACTTACATGTGAGCTTCTCACAATAGATTATCAACAAATGACCCTCCATGCTCTTTAAATAGAAATCATTGACCAGTCGAGTGCTAAGCCACAGATCAATATAGACATTAGTGTCAATGAGAAAATGAACCATCACATGAATTTTTGTGAAACATAATTGGTACCATCTGATTAGATTAATTACAATGTACACTAAAAAAACACATTTTACCTAAAAACACAATAGATCAAGTTTATCTTAACTCACTCGTTTAGTGTCTAAAACTTAAATATCCCAAACATAAGATTGAAATATTTACAAAGGTGACATAATATGAAAACGATGG
Organism: Pinus tabuliformis; assembly: GCA_031772625.1. Taxonomy (NCBI): domain Eukaryota; kingdom Viridiplantae; phylum Streptophyta; class Pinopsida; order Pinales; family Pinaceae; genus Pinus; species Pinus tabuliformis. Next base: position 954,468,382 of record CM062816.1, on the reverse strand, counting down.
TGGCATTGGAGTCTATCCCCCCTTAAGGACAAATTCCTAAACTCCTTTTAGAGGCTACTATACACAAAATATCTTCTTCTTATTTCACCACTATGACATTTTTCTATACCTCTTGCTATGTGGTTTAGGCCTGTACCAAATTTTAGAATAACATATGTATAGATATATACATACATGCATGAATAGAAACATGTATAGATAGATTAGCTAGCCAAGAATCCATGACTCTTGACTTTGTTGAATAGGTAGTAGATGATCTTCTTGATCCATCTTCCAGCAGAGTTGAAACCCAAACTTATGTAGTTCACCAGAGGAAGAATCCATGCCAACAAAGTGATCTTTGACTTCTCTTGACCTTAGCTCCGATACCATTTTGGAAAATCAAGGATATTATATTAGGGTTTGATTCTCCTTTCTTGATAATTACTTGTGAGTGTGTTGGCTTCTTTTACTTTCTTATTATCTTATCTTTCATCAAGAAATTATACATACATGAAGATCACAAAAGAAGAGACACAAGAAATAGGCACATGCCAAGGCAAAACCCCCCTCGAGGGGAAAACCCAGTCAAGATAATTCTTCCTTTCAATAGTATTCTTTGAGACTCTTTACCCTAGACTAAGACCAAACTTTCCCTCCACACCATGTCAGCCTCCAAGATCTTCAACCCCTTCCAGCAACTTTGACTAGGCAGCAGCTTCCAGCAACATGCAGCTTACGGCAACAACGAAATCTTAGGAGACTTCGATCTCCCAATCCATACCACGAAACAGAGAGAGAGAGAGAGAGGAACCAAAAGTTCGATTTTCTTTTTCTCTAGATACTCCCCAAAACTCGCACTTCTTTCGTCCTCCCGACAACAGACTTCGCACTTCACCAGCTCTTCTTGAGATATCAAACTTGCTTGAGAGTGAGTGCTCCAAATGACTTCGACCTCCTTCAATATATAGGCTTCTTATGGGTCGAATGGGGATCCTTACGCTGACTTGATCTTCCTTAGGCCAACATGATGTGAAAGACACATAATTCATATTTGACTTGATACAAAACCTTTTTACATGATCTGAAAGCCCAAGAAGTGTCTCTTCGAATGTACAATAACTCTATAAACTCAATATTAATCCTAGGAGTCCACAATGGGGACTTTGACTAATATAATGATGACCCAAGCATGAAACCAATGCTTTAATAAGTCATTGTTACAATAATAAAAATTATTTTCTTTATTCTTTTGACAAGTACATTACATAATGACTCGAGCACATTATTGAAGACCGAACATAGTTTACTTTTCCAACAAATTGTTCATTCTTTCAATTTAGCACTTAAAAGTATTGCTTTGGACATGACATGGATCGAAAGTCTTATTTTGGATGCACATCATATCCACAATTGTAAAAAAACCATACCAATTGAGTCTGTAATATGCTAGGGTAATTTTTCGTCCTGGGGCTTCTTATTCAATCTACGGTTTCCAATAGAAGTGCAATAGAAATTTATTCCTTTATACAACAACGAATATTTCTTCATATAATACACAAATCAACCACAGTAGACATGCACAAATGATCTAATCAACAGCAATATGAGATTTCTCAAATCCACACTAGTTGGACTGACTGTCCAATAAACGAAGGCTGTCCACAGCCAAAATATTGTTGCCAGTGTAAATAAACCAGATTCACTATAGATTCACTTTTACTAAGTTTTGTAGTTGTTAATTTACCCTACTTTCCTGCACAAAACCTAGACTGTGTTTTCTTGATTTGCTGGTCTGAGAGAATAGCCAACTTAGGCTAGTTTGCCTTTCTAAGGCACATGTAGCTCTGACATGAGTCTTATGTCCTCAGAACATTCTGGAAACAGTGTGTAATAAGCTTGGATTCTTCAGTCTGGAACTCAGTGGTCCTGTTGTAACATTCCACAGCCCTAGGAGGTTTGTTTACCATGTTTTGGTCCTATAACAGTGCAGGCCCTACTCCTATACAGTTTGGTCCCTCAGCCTTGACCTTCACTACCTCAGAATGATCGTCCTCCTGATGGTCCGCAGTCCTGAGTTTCAAATTATTGTTCCTGTAACAATCCAGACTCCCAATCTTTTCCCTCCTTGTTCAGAAATCCTCAAAAACACCCCACAACAATTAATGCCTCTTACTAGGGGGTCAACAAATTCACCTCAGGAACACCTCCAAAATTTCTGTCTCAGAAACCACTGAAATTGCCCCAGAAATGCCTTTGAGTTTGCCTCAAGATTGCCACCAAATCTGCCTCAAAGAATGCCACCGAACGCTGGTTGGCCTGTGGCTATATTCTGTGGTCTGCGGCCTAGAATTTCGTCAACACTTCACTGCTTCAAACCCTCAATTCACACCAAATACTTTATCAAGGTTTGCCCAAAACAAGAGATCTTCCACTGCTCCTTGGACTGAATGGTCCTGATCATGGAAAATGTCCACAGAGACCCTCAAAATTGCTGTGCCAAACCGATCCAAGCTACTCAAGAAGAATTGTTTTCCCAGAACAAGGAAAATCATCAATCTTCAATCAAAACTAGAACTGCTCCAATGTTGTATCCAATGTTTTAAAAACCGGAACCGGTGACCGGACCGGTCCACCTAATGAACTGGGTTTCGAACTGGAACCGGTCAAACCAGGACTGATCAGGTCTAAACGAACCGGTTTAAAAAAAATACATTAAATAATAAATTTTTAACGAAAAAACTATTTTTAAGATTTTAAACCATGATTCCAAGCCAATAGAAACAAAATATGCAAGGTTTGCTCATCTATATACCATGTAAAGGTAAATATATCAAAATGGCATCGAGTGCAATACATATCCGCAACAAAATACATAATCAATGAGGCTCTAAATGGCCTCTAGAGTCCGAAAACAATGCTCTAAGCTATGGGGTCACTGAACTACTACAAGTCTACATATCAGTGATCAACAACATGATCACTCCTCATCATGATCAAACTCATCACCACTACTAGACAAGAGATCATCAACATGAGCTACATAAATAATATGCCTCTGAGTTTGAGGACTCCTAAAACTCCTCTACAACTTTAGTAGTAGTAGCAAAAATAGACATCAAAACTACAAATCACTGATCAACATGGTCACTCATGAAACTCATCATTGATTCAACGCTACTAGAAATACATAAACATCATCAACAAGAGATACATGAACATCATCTAGCTCAAAGTCTTCAAACTTGGATTGCTCAACCTTATAACATGATAGAAATTGAAAAGGTTTAACATGCCTAACCAATGATTTTGGTTTGAGTGAAGGGTTCATCTCCTCAACCTTATAATGTGGTAGAAAAAGATTAGCATGCCTAACCAATTGTTTTCCTTTGAGTGAAGGGTGCATTCTTGTTAAGGCCATGGTAGAGGAGTTCAACAATCAGTACCACCAACATCAACAAAGTTCAACAATCAATGCCACCACAATCAAGGTTCTTAAAGGGCTTCATGCTCTTGATCAAATGCCAATCTCATACCCTCACGCATGATAGAATCAAATGGAAACATTGCAAACCCCCAAACCATGAAATCCTGAAAACCATTAAGTCTGCTGAATTTTGACTGAAATCTAAAATTCCAGTTTCTCCAATGAAATCCATTGAGGTCGAAACCACTCTCAAACATCCTGAGTCATTTCAAGGCAATGTTAAAAATTTAAGTAGAAGGATGAGAATGAAAATTAAAGAATTTAACATTACCATTAATTGCCAACATTGTTAGGGTTGAGATGTGTCAGGAAAATGAGAGGGTAGGCATGTTTTTCTCGGAGGGACAATTTTTGGAGGAAAACAACCCCAAATTTCCCTCAAAACAGCTTCAAAACTCATAAAACGCATTTTTTGGGGTTTATAGTTGCCCTGGAAATAAACTAGCCGATTTAGGACGAAACCGGCCGATTAGGACTAGTTTGTCCACTTTTTTGACGAAATGGAGGGTCAAACCGGGTTTTTCTGCCGGTTTGACCCAGTGGACTAGCTAACCGATCGATTTGACCGGTTACCAATTCAGACCGACCGATTTTTAAAACACTGGTTGTACCAGAATAAAGAAAGGGTGTCTAGGTAGGGTGGGATCGGCTCCACCGAAAGTCCGAAACTAGACAAAGACTAGATTGGGTGGCATCACCTTCACCAAAGCTAATCAAATAAAAGGGGTCTTAAACCCTCAAAGCCTCAGACCAGCCGATTTTTAAAACACTGGTTGTACCAGAATAAAGAAAGGGTGTCTAGGTAGGGTGGGATCGGCTCCACCAAAAGTCCAAAACTAGACAAAGACGAAATTGGGTGGGATAACCTTCACCAAAGCTAATCAAAGAAAAGGGGTCTAAAACCCTCAAAGCCTCAGCTCTAGAAAACAAAGATATAAAATCCAAATTGATGATCCTAAATAACCCCACCTCTCCTTTATTTATAGATTTCTCCATGGGTTTCATCTAATATGAGGGATTGCAAGTGCAATCCCCAAACTTAGGCTTTTTTCCCTAGCCAACCCAAAATCTACCCAATGTTGCCCCAAACATTGGATAATTTGGGTTTTCCCCCTTTATCAATATTATAGCCTACAGGGTTGGATAGGTTACTTCGTCCTCTCATAGGCAATTAAACCATAGGGGACATTACATAGTCTATAAAGAGTACACACATCTATCATTGTTGAGGAATGCAAATACATGGTTTTCCTCCTCATTCATCATGCTTAAGAGGTTGAGGAAGGTCAAGAGTCAAGGCCACTCTTGGGTCCATGGTTATTTTAGAGTTTTGGTCTTTTTGGAGAAAGACTTACCAAGCTTCTTATAAAAAGTTCATGGATATGTGGGAGAGTGCAGATCTTAAGATCATACACCCCATCATCTCTTTGTTGCAATTTGAAAACACAAATCTGCCCATCCTAGGAGAGGATTACGAGGGGTGGGATTCCATGATTTAGTGAAGATGATTATACTACAAAATTAATGCCCTACTTATGGGACATCAGCAAAGACCATTTCACCACCATACAGAAAATTCTTTTCAAGAGGTGGGATAAGAATTACACGCCTTTTCATTTCCTAGCTCACTCATTGAATCATGAATACTACCACAATGATTGGCTCAATGGTGGGCCTTCACACCAAGCTCCCTCCTCTTATAGATGGTGAGATTTCACTAGGGAGTAAGGATGCATTTTGATGGATATATCAAGATAGAGCATCCCTTTATGAGGTGGAGGAGGTCTTCGTAGAGTTTTCCATTTGCACTAGGAGATATGATGTGCTTAGACACAAGGGCCTAAGAAGCCTTATGCTTAGTGGTAAACTCATGTGGCAACATGCCCTCTTCTACAACAATTAGCCATGAGGCTCCTCTCTTAGGTTGCTTCATCCTCTTATTACAAGATTAATAGGAGCACATATGGGAATTTGTATTATTTGAAGATGAGCAAGGATGAGCAGTCCAAGGCAAAGGCAATGATATATGTGCAAACCAATTTTCATATTATTTACAACTAGGGAGAGGATTAATCAAACAGAAAGACAAAGATGTGAGAATGTGTTTCCTATCGATATGGGTTTGGACAACAATGTTGAGTTGGCATTAGCCAACTTGGACCTTATAGAACCAGTGCTAGAGCCAATCAATTTGATAATGGTCATCCTCTTGAGGGATCATCCTCCACACAAGAAAATGAGGAGAATGGATTGGATATGGAGGAGATTGGAGGAGAGAGCAATGGCAATGACGATGATTTTGGATGATGATGACATGGAGGACTACTAACAATGACAAGCTATGAGACTCTTCCATCTATGTTTCTAGTATCTGCCCTATTTTGTATTTTCCATTTGCATTCTCACCTATAGTAATAGTGACTCACTATTTATGTAAAATATATTTTAATTTAGGCAATGAGAAAATTTGCAGTTTATGGTTCTAATTTCTTGTGTGTTTATCATTTGATAGTCATTGATGTAGTACTAGTTGTATGATATATGTATCATAATCATGTAAAAAGAATTGAATCTTTATGTCTATATTTCATTTTTGTATGTGTAATTCACTAATTTGTCTTCTGTATCCTATTTTTGGGGTCATCATGGCTCATGTCAGACACTCCTATTTCCGTGTCCTCTATGTCTCGTATCATCATGTCAGGTGACTTAGCTCATAACAAATAGCCCTTACATACAATCTTGTCCATATAGATATTGGATGGCACAACCTTCTATTTCTCACTATTCCATTCCAGATTTCCATTTCCCTATAATATGATTTAAAGGAGATGGCCATTTTTAATGAAATCAGATTGTTAAACCCACGGTGTAAAAAAGTGACTGCTATTTTGGATTGTCCCTTTGTATATACAAACTCTAAATTTGCCATTAACAAAAATTACAGGTGTCAAGTAGGAACCACAATCATAAACTGTTGTGGGCAAATGGTCAAAAAGGGCTCCCAGCAAAGATGTAAAGACTCAGGTCATCTGCAAACTAAAAATTTCTAAATCATATAATCAATAGCATGATGAAATCCAAAAGACTAAAACAAGACCATGATGGAGGAGCACACCTTCCAAAACCATTTCTTTAAACAGACAGGCATCAAGTCTGCTTAGTCATTACAAATAATTGATTCTAATAACTACTAACTAGCATAAAAAACAATTGAAATATTAATATTCATAGTATCATCAGTCATCACAAATATCAGATTTGAGAGAACAAGAATAACAACTCTTACCATACCTGATAAAAATGCCAAAAGAAACCATACTCATAATTTGCTACAGTGCATATGAATGACACTGTTAAACGCCTGGATCTTCTGACTTCTGCTAAGCCTGTCCTCCAATCTTGATGCTTCCACAGAATTCCATGATCTTCCTCATGCAAGCAGACACAGTTCTCAATAGTGTCTACCCCTCCAGTGAAATTTGTGAAATGTGCATCAAAGTATTTGATATAGCCTAAACAGTCGCACCCCTAATATCCACAAACAAAGCTGCTTTTTCAGAGCCTTCAGGAATTCATGAATATACACAAATGAACTCTAATCCTATTACTGACATGACATAAAGGCAAGGCTATAATATATACATTACAACAGCACTCTCTTGGACAGCCCAGCCTACAAAGACATTAAGCCTAATTTTGAAAGCATTTATAATAAAGCTGAATAACATGGCTTATTAACTCATCAAGATCAAAGTAAACTCAGAACTTTCAATTCCAAGTCATTCAATCATAGAAACAACTTGACAAATCAAATTAATCAACTTTAGTTTATAGGCCTGATAGAACAACGTTAGTGGCAATGGATGTTCATATATATATATATATATATATATTCCCACACACATAAATGCCCATTACATAGTACAATCAAATAATGGCAAACCGTAATGACATTGGGTATGACATAAAACCTTCTTTAAAGAATGAGCGTTTTTGCCCAGACCATCCTCCCCAGCATCAAATGCATTTTTCCTATAATGTGGACCATTTGGATCCCCATAAGGTACAACCATCTCCACAAAACTTAAACGGTGAGCCACAGATCTCCGACCTCTGCTGCCATCATCATATGCAATAGAATAGATCACCAGTCCCTCCCTCGGAGTAAAACCTATCCGAAAATTCCACTGTTCATGACCAAGGAAATAAAATGTCAAATCAGTTGATTATGAAATTCATTATGAATTTTACCACTGTAAATATCAACCCGTTTTTACTCTGCAATGAAGGCACACCAAAACAACCTTTTGCCATTCTACATGGTAGCCATTAACACGAAAACTAGGTCCTTCTGGCTGAATTATTTGCAGTGGCTTGACATCACTCCGATCCACTCCACCACGTGTTTCTCCTGCAGTATAGTTTCTGAGGGGATCTGGGGGTGGCAAGGGAATTAGCTTTTGATCTTCAAACTCCACTACTTCCATTTTTTGCATATCAACAAGTACATGTATGCCTTCAACTGGTCGAGCATATCCATTTTCCATAGGGCAGTCACTTTCTGTTCTGCAGAATATAAGTGGTCTAGCTAGTCTTCGACTAGGAGCATCCTCTTCGTTATAATAACCAACACACCTGAGAAGACACTTATCCCATATGAAATAAGCCATTTGAAATAAGTTTTCTATATTGAACCAGTAGCAACTGCAGCCCTTCTGATTACCATGGTAAATTTGTATCATAAAAACAGATTAAATAAAGGATGTATGAAGTTGGATGACTTACCATGGATCAACCATCACCAAATCCATATCATCAATTCCCCTCTTTTTCATTGCCTCCTTGAAAGGCGGGTAATCTTTGACAACAGATTCACAATCGGCATACTCTATTGCATCCTGTACCACAGACGAAAGTATGATACTTCAAAATATGTCTCTTTTCTATCTAAGCGATACAATGATTGACTTCAACCATAAATCTTTCACATGCAACAAATCCTTATATGTTAAGGCTACTCAGACACATTTCTTATACAAATCAAATAAGAAAATTAGTGACAACACAAGCCGGAACAGATAATAACAGGTAAAATATAATGGGTAAGATAATCATTAAAGATGAATAGAAAGAGGAAAAGACTTCAACGATTTACCACATTGTCCTCGCAATAATATTATTAATCCCTAGCTAAGAAATTTTACTTTTCAAAGTTACATTATACAATTAAAAAGGAGCTTTCAAGGACAGAAAAATAGAAGGAAATTCCAAATTCAATACCTCTTACTGACATAGAGGTGTCAAAAAACATGTTAGAATCAAGCAAGCAGGACATAAAGGGGCAGAACATTCAAATGAAAATCTTAGAAAATATTTAACAAAGGCATCCACATCAAAGTTGCCCCTAGATCTTGTTATTGTCAAGATGAAGGAAGCAACCATAAATAGAATAAGGAGAAAAATATACAAATCATAGGAGAGCTTACTCTCTATGGTGTGCGGAAGCCCACTTCAGAGTTGATCTGAAATCCTGCTAATATTCAGTTAGAAAAGGATGCAATCAACGGATTATTCTGTTAGCAACAACATAAAACATTTTCTAGTACAGGAGGCAACTTAATACTAATTGATAAATATCACACGCTGACGGAGCTAATATCCACCTGCGACTGAATCATTGACAGCAGTGTATCCACTAAAGGACTGCCAATAGTGAGCTCATTATTATCTAGCTTTGCAATTAATTTTGTAAATACGTGTCATGAAACTTCAAGATCCTTCCACTGGATTATTTCCAATGAGAATATAGGATGAATAATTTACCGACATAGTTTCCATCACATGCCATTCACTGAGGCCACCATGTAACAATTGCAAAGACATGACAAGAAAGTTAAATATAGTTTTGCTTTAACAAAAAGCATAGCTAAATAAATTGCCCGTAATTTGTTGTAGTCACATAAGCTTTCTATAGGATATGCACTGGATAAAATATGTCTAACAGTACTGCTTTGAGGAAACAGAGTATAAATTATCTCACCAAAGGCTTCTACACTGAACATTAAAATTGAAAAGAAACATCCAACAGGATGTTCATCAAAACAAAATAATATCTCTGCTGATAGACAACTGAGCAATTCTAATATGGTTCAATATGGAATTGCCTCCACAACATCATTGTTTTGAGCTCTCCAAAATATATAATAATTTTGGAAGAATATTCATACTGTTAAACTAACGATTAAGCATCCCACACTACATCCCTTCACTTGCAGAACCTAGAGGCAAAACAGTAGATCAATATCGAAGTAATAATCACATTTAGAAACGTACTCTTACTTCAACTTGCATTCAAACATCTATAGAATTTTAAAAAGTTAATAATTGGTCAAAGGACAGATAACTGCAAAGCAAACAAACTATTGCAAAAGGTGAAAGTTTAGAGTTAATGCATACCGTCCCTAGTCCAAGGATATCATGGAACTAGAATCTGGCAGTTCACAAACATTAAAAGGTAAAATGCAACATGCATAATATATTTCAATCAACGTTACCATAAACACCATGTCGAAACAGTGAAGTTCAGCCTGTTAATACTTCATGCAAGATCCGTCATGGAGAAAGGTAAATCAAAGTTGAAATAACGCATCCAATTAAACACAATAATGGCCATAGATTAATTCTAAACCTTGTTAGAATTAGATGTTAAATCAGAATCGCATGTTTATTAATTTCACACTGTTCACATGAATATGCTATTAGACGAGATATTTAAAATACTCAATTGTCCATGTTTACAATAAAAAAAAGGAGCAAACCCCATTATTTAGTAAAATATGGAAGGGACGTCAACTTTTCATCACACCCAAAATAAAAATTATACACTAGCATCCCCCCTTAAGCTTGACATAGAGGAGAGGAAGGGACATTAATAATATTCCAACTTAACTAGCATAGATTTCAACTCCAGATCTACCAAGCACTGACAGGTATCAAATTTCTCAAGATGCAAACCTCTTTTTGAGTGCAAAACATGAGAAAAGGTCTACAACTCATGATATTTGACTTCTCTGGACACTTGATAGATTCAAAGTTAATATGGATCTATGTTGGTTCTTTACAATAATAATTATATTATGGATATTTGACTTCTCTGGACACTTGATAGATTCAAAGTTAATATGGATCTATGTTGGTTCTTTACAATAATAATTATATTATGTATAAATTTTACATCTCTATATACAGAAATATTCTTATTTTTAATTATATTAAAACCCTCATAATACATACAATTACATACATATGTGTATGGTTTTTTTCTTTGACATTTTTTTAATTTTTTCTATTATATTTTTTAATGTGATATATATATATATATATATATATATATATATATATATATATATGTTTACTAACTAAATTTAAACAAGAAAATCTGAAATATCATGGTCACAAATATCAATCATCAATATTTTAATTTATATGATAAGATTGATTTATACTTTATAGTTACTATATATATATTATATACATTTCACATATTCTATTAAAACCCTCATAATACATATTAACTGCTTACTTAGATAACAGTACCGCATTTTTCTTGGACATCTTTTATAGTTTTTTTATTTTAAATATATTTATATATATATATATATATATATATATATATATATATATATATATATATATATATATATCACACCTAGAAAAAGAGTTTAATGTAAGTATTAAGTCTTTATATTGTTATTAATTAAATTTAAACATAAGTTATCAAATAGCATGGTTACATATATGAATCATCATTATTTAAATTTATTTTAATGTGGCAGGCATATTATGATTTTTTCCGAGAAAGAGAAAATAAAAAATAAAATAAAATAAAATTTGTAATTTTATTAATAAAAACAAAATTGCAATATAACAATTTAATTGAACCAACTTATTATTTTTATTTTACCTTTATTTTTTAACTTTTTAGTACTTTCGTAATTGAATGGACATAATATTTTTTTTACTATTATTTGATCTAATGCTTCACTATCTAACTATCTAATGCTTCACTACAACATCTCCCCCATACTGGGTGTAGAGCACCTCTCTGCGCAATGACAACTTCCTTTATCCCAAGTAGTATATGGAACATTCAAGGCCTTTGTTAAAGATTTTGGGAATATGTCAAAAATACAGTACTTAGTATAACAATGCTCCAAGGCAAAATAAGTCCATATTCGGGATTGTGGGCTCCAAAAAATGTTCACACAAGCTCTTCAAAACATGCGAAGCAAACACAAGCTTAAATGATCATATGCACAAACTCAAACAATCAAAGTCAATCTAAATCTCATAATGGTGGAAAAAATATGTTGAAACTTGAAGTGATTGGACACATATGCTATTGGGGCAAAACTATCAAGGATCTCCGATCAATGAGAACGCTTCAAGGAAGCAATCCGAGAGATCTAACTACACACAAGTGAGTTATAATGATTCAGATACCACATAACAAGATGGTTTTCCCATCATAAATGCATCTTCCATCATGCAAAAAGGGATGCCATCAAAAAATATGACAAGAAGGCACCACTACTACAGTTGATCAATCATTAGAAAGCACAATGAGAATTGTATAGTTTTAAAATTGTCAAAACTCATCAATAAGATGTCTTCAAGCAAGAGCTCAAATATCACCATGATGAATCACCAATTCAACCACAATTACCTCGAGACTTGTGTGGTTGGGTAGATTGATCTTGAGATTCCTTTCTTAATTCGTTGCCTGAGAGACTTATGAGATTGGTCGAGAAGGTTGAGTGTTGATTTCACTTCCTTAAGTCGTTGACAAAGAGACCTATGAGCTTGGTCGGGAAGGTTGAGGGTTGACTCATCTCTTTTAGTTCATAGGGTTTGACAAGGATACCAATGGGATGGTCGAAGAGATGGACAGTGATTACTCTCTTAAGTCATGTTGACTCGGAGACCATTGCATACGGTGAGAGAGTATGGCCTCATGAACATTGTTGATTGATCCCATGATCAATAGGGCACTAATCATTGTAGCCATAGGGTTGTGGCTTGTGGGATGAGTTTGAGGCTATGTATCTTACCTTATGATGAGACTGATGATTTTTTCCTTAGGTTGTGGCTGAGAGACCTATGGATTGGTCAAGGAGATTGATCTTGATAGAGAGAGAGAGAGTTGTACTTGTGATCTCTCCCTTAGGTTGTGGCTAAGGGACCTACGAATTGGTCAGGGAGATTGATCTTGAGAAAGATGAAAAGTACCTCTCTAGCCAAGAGGGAGTGTTGAAAAATGGTAGCTTCAATTAGTTTTTTCGTTGACAAAATAATGGAGAAAATATTAATTTTTGTTGTTGACCAAGTCAACCTTATTTTGCTAAAGTCAGCCCCTCCTAGAACATGTCGGCCTACCCAAAAGACACATCTATTCGCATGGGAAAACAACTATAATAGAGCCTATTTGCTCTCCTCCAACACACACTTTGGATCACCTATCTTTGAGGCTTATTCAAATGTCTGAGGCTAAGTTAGTGCAGGTCTAAGGCAGATGTATCTCTGTGGAACAACGAAGTTCTGAGGCTAATATGTGGTCTATGATATGCAATCTCTTATGCCACTATCTTCTATGATATACGAGCTTCTGTGTCACTATTAGATGTGAGCTTCTATGTCACTATCTTCTATGATATATGAGCTTCTGTGGCATTCTTTTTGTGGCTCATGCAAGCGTCTATGACACTGTTATCTGTGGCTTCACGTGTTTTCTAAGGTTGAGGAATAGGCCAAATTTCGGCCCTCTTAGAGACTTGCGAAAACCTAGTTACAGATCTCTACATGGTCAGAATTAATGAAATTCTTGTGGGACAGAATTGGAGGACTTGACATTAACAAGCTATCATGATGGTCAGTTTTGTTTATTTGTTTTTGTTGAAGAATCTTGTGAATGGCATGTTATTATGGTTGATGTACAAATTGATGAATTGGTAGGGTTTTCCCCTAGTGGGTTTTGCCATGGCCACTAGCCTAATTTCTAGTGTCTCTTGTCTCATTGATTTATTGTGATCTCCACTGCTCTATATTGTTAATGGTTGTAATTCTTCATGTGTGACTACTTGATGATGATTGGAATAATTTAAAAGTATTGAATGCTCTAAAGAAGTTCGTTGTATCATTGGAAGTAGTTACCAAATTTGATAAATTGTTCTAGCCTTGTTTTCTCTAGTGGATACCAATCCAAAAATTTTCCAACTACACTTCTTAGCCATCAATTTGTAATAAGTACAGTGACAATAAGGATGGCAATACCTAATTAAAGAGCAATAATGTCTCTTATCACTACAATTAGGACATTAGTATGGCTTAGATGTGGATAGTAAAGTCTGGTATTTGTTGATTAGAAGGTGCACAATTTGGTTCTTATCGATCCATAAAAGGAGTAGGTTATACAAATTTTGATACTTGCAAATCCATTGCAGATGAAACAAGAAGTCTTGCATCCAACAATTTGGCCTCAATATATCCATTGCTCTTATTAGTCTCATCTCAAACTCAATGGAAGTAACAAAGCCCAATGCATGAATCTCAAGTCAACCACCTATATAACCCATTTGATGAAGCAACTTAGAACCAAAACATTCAATATTTTTCTCAAAATCAATAACAGATAGGTTATGAGTTGTAACGTCCTCTATGAATTGAGGACAAATGGGACGAAATAGCCTATCCATCCCTGTAGGCTATAGTCCTCTATAAAGGGGAAAATCCCCCAAAACCCCTAATTGTTGGGGCAACTAGGCAAAGAACCCCAAAATGGGGGTTTGGAGTAAAGATAAATTAACCTTTTAAGAAGAGAAAACCCCTCTAGAAAATCTATAAATAGAGAAGCATCAAATTCATTTCGGATCATAAGTGTGATAATCTCATTCTATTTTCGTGACTTCCTTTCTTCACTGGTCTTTTCTTCATTGGCCTTTTCTTCACCTTTCGCTTCTTCTAGTGGTCCTTCCTTGAATTTAGTCATCCATTTATATTGATTAGTATGGTGGCCCTCCTTGATTTTAGTCATCCATTTATATTGGAGTGAGATGCATCAGGAGAAGGCACAGGGGTTGTCTTAATGCAAAAGGGTCACCCTATTGCATTTGAAAGTTAGACGCTTCAAGACATAAAGAAGCTTTATTCCATATACGACAAGGAGATGTGGTCTATCATGTATGTGTTTGCAAAGTTAAAGCAATATTTGGTAGGAAACAAGTTCGTAGTCAGGACAAACCACAACAACTTGTGTCATTTCCTGGAACAAAGGGACTTGAAAGAGCGGTAGCAGAAATGGGTGAGCAATATTCAAGCTTATGATTTTGATATTGAGCATGTGAGGGAAAGAAGAATGCACTTTCCAGGAAACCAACAACATGTGCCCTCATAGAGCTTACTGAAGATTGGAAAGCTCACCTCCCATTGGAGTATGCCAAGAACCAGTTTGTTTGTGCAATTATTGACTGAATCATCCAAGACGACAGGTACAAACTAGTTGACAGTGTTATTTATTATAAGGATAAAACATACTTGGTTCCTGAGACAGTGCTCAAGGAGAAGATTTTGAAGATCAAACATGACATTCCATCAGTTGTACATCAAGATTTTTTTTAAAACATACCAACAAATTCGGGAACAATTTTCTTGGAAAGGTCTGAAGAAAGATGTGCTTAAATACATCAAGGAATGCATGACATGCCAACAAAATAAGGTCAAGCATACGCTTCCTACAGAACTTCTCCACCCTCAACCTATTCTCGAACAGAAATGGGAAAGCATCTCGATGGACTTCAGTACAGTGTTGCCCAAAGTGCAAGGTAAGGATTGCATTTACACCGTGGTGTAGAAGTTGACCAAATTTGCACATTTCTTTGCAATCTCATCTAATTATTCGACAAAGCAAGTAGCAAAATTGTTTTTCCAAGAAGTGTTCAAACTGCACGGACTTCCAAAGCATATAGTTAGTGATCGTGACAGTAGGTTTATGGGTGCGTTTTGGCAGAAACTCTTCAAGTTGTTGGGGAATAAATTAAGCCCTAGCACTAGCTATCATTCGCAAACAAACAATCAAACAAAAATCATGAATAAGTGGATTGAAGGGTACCTACGCAACTATGTGATGGGTGTACCTTGGAGAGCATTGCTACAACACCACCTACCACTTTTCCAATGTCACCATTCAGAGCTCTATATGGGTATGATGCACCATCCTTTATGGATGGGGTTTTTAGAGACATCAAGGAGGCGCCTATTACTAAGGATTGGATACAAGAAAGTGAGGACATCCTTAGAGTACTCAAGGAAAACATGCAAGTTGCTCATAATCAACAGACGTTGTACGCAGATCAGCATCAACCAGAACACAGCTTTGAGGTAGGAGACCTCGTCTTCTTGAGATTGCAACCCTATCGACAGTCTACCCTTAAGAAGAGTGGTGTTGAAGAACTGGAGCCTAGGTTCTATGGGTGGTACAAATCCTCTGAAATCTTTGCGAAGTGGCGTATGAGTTAGAACTTCCAAGAGACAGTAGAATCCATAATGTATTTCATGCGTCGTGCCTCAGGAAGGTCGTGGTGCAACAAGGCACCGCCTTTGTTGAATTGTCACCTTTAGACGAAGAAGGGCAATTAGAGTTAATTCCAGAGATGATCATGGCAGTGCGGGAAAAGAAGTGCCTCAGGAAGGTCGTGGTGCAGCAAGTCACCACCTTTGTCGAATTGTCGCCCTTAGACGAAGAAAGGCAATTAGAGTTAATTCCAAAGATGATCATGGAAGTGCAGGAAAAGACGTTAAGAGGAAATGTAATTCCAAAATACCTTATCACGCGGAAGAATTTTCTAGTTGAGGAAGCGACATGGGAAGAGGAATGTATTCTACAGCATCTGAATTTGCAATTGCTTGAGGGCAAGCAATTTCAGGCAGGGGGGAGTGTAACATCCTATACGAATTTAGGACAAATGGGACGAAATAGCCTATCCATCCCCATAGTTTATAGTCCTCTCTAAAAGGGGAAAAACCCCCAAAACCCCTACTATTGGGGCAAGTTTTGGGGCAACTAAGCGAAAAAACCCAAAGTAGGGGTTTGGAGTAAATCAGTGTTGCAAGAAACATCCCCCCCCCCCCCCCCGGATCAAAAAACCCCGATCCGCAATCCGTACGAATGCGTGGGGGAAGCACCATTCGAAACACGTTTCGGGCTGATAAACACGCTTCTTGGAAATTTCAGGGAGCATGTGCCTGAAACGCGTTTCGGACGACGCTTCGACTGTACAAAGCGTCAAGCTTCGAGTACGAAGTGTACGAATCGCGAGCTTCCTCCAAGTGTTTTTTTTGTATGAATTTTCGAGGGATTCCAGGATGATGATGATCGTGCTGAGATGCCACCCCCATCTGGGCCCTTGGTTCCTAGGTTCCATGGTTCAACATTAATAGCAGGGGGTTCTTCTTCATCAGTTTCAGTGTCACAACTTCCATAGGCACCATCTTCTTCATTGCCACCACGTGGAGGCCCGCCGCCACATTCTCTTCGTGGTGGAAGGAGGAGAGATTAGTAGATATATTCATAATTTACTACTTTTGTCATAGATTAATCATTAGACTTGTAGGCTTGTGAATTTGAACCTTTTTGGCTTGGTGGTGACCAAGTGACCTATTTTGTAAACATTATTATTTGAATTTTGGACATGACAAATGTTGACGGTTGCTCACTTGCTAGATAAATCATAATATGCTCTATGTTTTATGTTTTATGTTTTATAATATGCTTAAATGTTTTATGTTTTATAATATGCTTAAAAATTTGATGTATGTTTTTAATTGCTAGAATATAGATGGTTGATGCTCGAATAATTAATCATTGATGTACATACTACATACTAGTAACTACAATGGAATCATGGATGCCATATCCATCTTGATTTATGCAAAAGTATGCATGTTTTCATGTCTTCTTCAACTAATTTGGTATTTGGGATGTTTGTTTTGAATATAAATGCAAAAAAAAAAAAATATATATATATATAGCAGACGCTTCACTTCCTAGATTTTTGGAAAATGACACTTCCACGTCCCCGCTTCGTGCAACATTGGAGTAAATATTAATTAATCTTTTAAGAAGAGGAAACCCCTCTAGGAAATCTATAAATAGAGGAGCATCAAATTCATTTGGGATCATCATCAAGTGTGATCATCTCATTCTATTTTTTAGCATTAGCACTGAGGGTTTTAAGACCCCTTCTACCTTGTCAATTTCGATGGTGAAAGATTCCACCCTAATTGACATCCTTAATTTTTCTCTGTTCAACACAAGGGTTTTCACTGGGGCAGCAAATCCTGTGGGTTTGAATTTGGTTAATGAATAAAAGGCTCTTGGAAGTAGCAAGGATTTTTTGTATTGTATTAGAAGGAGAAGCGAATTCCAATTTTGGGCAACTCTTGAAGGAGGAATGCAAATTTGGCTAGGGTTTTTTCTGGCACAAGGTGGTCATCTAAAAAGGCATCAAAACTCGTGGTTGTCTTCTTGTTTTGGCATGAGAATACTTCCTGGAAGGGCACCAAGATTTTCTATTAGTTTGATCTCTAGTTTTGGGCATAGAAATGACTTAGAAGAGGCAGCAAAATTATGTATGGATGTTCATTGTAATTTTGGACAAAAGTTGAAGATAGGGTTCTTGTGTGTACACTGCACGTTGTGACAATCGCAATTCAGAAAGTTGCATGTGAAACGATCTTCTCTAAACCTCAATGACATGTAGCAATGGATTCGGGCTCCTGTAGCAATTTCACTGGCAATTCAATCCTAGGATTAAAGAAAATCTCCTATAATTGATGCGAGTCTCCTAAAGCGAGCCTTTCGGTGATTAAAGTGTGTTACTTTGTGGTTGTTTCGTGGGGTCTTGTAGAAGAGTGACATCAATTAAGTCTCTGCGCAAAAGACAAATCCGGTAGCAAGGTTTTCTATGGCCAAGTGTGTGGCGTAGAAGCATATGAAGAGCATAAGTTTGTGGCGAACCAAGTCGATCTCTTGTTGAAGCAATGCGAATTTTCTGTAGCAGCATAATTGGCATCGAAAGGCCTAATATGTGTCTGCTAAAATAACCAAGACACAAAATTTAAGAACAACGACTCGTGTCAAGAATTATTGTTAGGATATTAAAATATATTTGTCTTTGAATTATATTGAACGGATCTACACTCTGTTATTGTGGGGACAATACACTGTTTTATGTTGTATTATTGCATTGTTGACGAAATAAGTGAATTCATTGTGTCATATTGCTATGTTCATTTTGTCGCTTTATTAAGAAGGTTTGTTCAATCTATTGCATCAATAAGAGGGTTGATTGTAGATTCTATTAATTGCAATGAATTATTGTGTATTAGGAAAAAAAATGGTGAAAACCCTACTACTTTTGTGCAAAAATTGGCCTAGGACATCACATGAGTAGCAAATAATGTAGGGGGGGAAGTAAAATCAAAAGAGGATTGAGTCTCCTGCTGCACTGTGCCTCGTACTCTTAGTGAATTTCTACTTTCCAAACCTGACAAGGATCAAGTTATTCAACTTGAAAATCAATAGATTGCTTCTTTGCATGATACTATTCACAAGAGAATAATATCTTCTCAATAGTTTACCATGCATCCTTAGGAGATTTTTGCATTTGAATATGGAAATGTTACTTCATCTAATGCATGCTCCCTTGTATCTTCAATCTTTCAACAATATTGCCACCCATGCATCTTCAATCTTTAACTGATCTTATCCATAAGGAAGAAGAGCTGGTATGATCAAACTTGAAGTCATCCTCAAGAGCAAGAGACAAGTAAATTGCCCACAAGCTATCCACAAAGCACATCACTAAATATCCACACAAGAAGAGAAAAGAAATCCACTGAAAAACTTCCAAGGAAGTTAAACAAATAATTTAACATGCAACCATATTAATAAAAATGAAACTTTGAATTTTTGAAAATTTAAATTTCAATATCCAGGCAGAGCTCAAGGCCCATCCACTTTGCCTTGAAGTCACCTTTCGGCTAGTCTGTTTCCTCCGCAGAGTTAGATCTCTCTGGGACTCTGTGGTGGGGAGAGATCGTTACCCCTACCTAGCACTTTACTCCTCAAAGGCCCTCGCTTCAGATCAGTCAACAAATCATGCTTGAGGGTGGTTCTCTGAGGCATCCCAACTCCTCGAGTCTATGTCTGTCTCCCCAGAGCGCCTCCCCCGATTCAAATTCTCTCGTGACGCACTAAGCCATCTTTTGTCAACTAAACAGATACTGAATGAGTCCATCAACAAGGATATCTATCAATTATACACTCAGGTCACATGGATTTCACCTCTTATGAGCCTTGGTTCGAATATGTCTTTCTATTTGGAGCATTTCTTAGAGCTACAAGATGGCCTCATCATTTAACCACCTTGCTTACGCCGACATTGGATGCACTCCCTCAAGACACCCCTGGGGCAACTTTGTGTGGGCTCACACCGTCGTAGAGTCAAGACCGACCATCATATTCCTCAGTGAAACAAAAATTGCCAAGTGTAACATCTATAACAGTCAGACACTGAGTTGCACCTCCTCTTCATGTATCCCGTTTATTATGAGAATAGAGGACATTTCCATTGTCTCTATAAGGATTCTAGGGTCTCCCTCTCCACATCTTTACATACAAATCTCAACTCTCGCACGCCCCAACTCACCTTGGGATTTCTACAACTACTGTCTCTTACTTCCAAGTTGTTTCGTTTGATCGAAACAATAAGCAACAAGCATAGTCTCAGTATGCAACACATGGGAGAAGGGTGAGACCTCTGGATTCACCACAACCCCCCTTTACGAGACAGACGGGTATCTTTAGACTTTGAGACTGGCCCGTAGATGTAGTAAAATGCTTCAATCAACATATCCACAAAGACTCAAAGGGAATGGTTCGAAACAAAGACAACGCAGGGCTCCTCCTGCCTACCAGACCTCCTCCCAACCACAACAGAATGGACAGAGGATAATCAGTAGCTTCTTCCTTTTCAGCCTCGGATGATAGCAATAGCCCTTAGTCCTTACTCCCTCCAGGACCATACAATTGGATGTCTCGATGATTCTGGGGGGCCCGAACAAGGAGAGATTGCCTTGCTCGCTTCCCTTGCCATCGACCATCAGATCCAGGAGATGTTGACCTCACTAGTCTCACCTTCAACCCTCATTTACTTCTTTAGAGTTACACACTCGAGCAGCAGACATACTCTGTAATTCTCATTTTTGGTCATTTCATGCAATTTTATACATTCTATAATTGTACCTTTATTTCATTTTAGTCTTAATTTAGTCATATTTTAGTCTTTCTAGCTTTCGAGATAAAATGGAATCGCATTTGCACTCCAAGATATCTTGTATTCACCAAATGTATCTTTTAGTCCCATTGTCCTACTTTTGTGGTCACTCGAGGACATTAATAAAATTATCTTATCTTTTTTAATATCATCATGAATGACTATAAAAGGTTGTTAGAACTGAAAGCCTTTGAAGTCACCTGTCGTATTCCACTCATAATTTCCATTCATCGAGGATTGTAACTCTTTGCCACATAAAAGTGGGAACACTAGCTATAAAATGGCTCTTATGCATTACAGTAGGGCCCTTTTGAAGTGTGGGCTACTGCAAGTTGTCTAGAGAAGACTGTTCAGGCCAGGAACAGCATACACACTACTCTCGGATTGCAACTGAATCGGCATACGTGCCTTCAAGTGAATTTATGTTCAACATACTTATTTTCTGGGTTATATGAAGTTCAGCTAGAAAATATTTCCTGCTAAGATTTACTTCTTTTCATAAAAATTTATGCTTAGTTCTGGCCAAAATCTTTGGCATTTCACTGCTGTAACTATTGGACATCTGCTTGGTGTCAGTACTCTTAAACCTGTTGAATATATTACTGCAGCTACTGCCATGTTAGTTTCAGATTTTGGGTTTGGTGTAGTTTCCAGATTTCAGATCTATTTCCAAGGATTTTCAGATTTTAGTTTTTTTTCTGATTTCAGTTATAAATTATTATAGCAGAATTCCGGATTGGCTCACATCAATGTTATCAGAGCCCCCATTGGTAGCAAACTCATATAGAATTTTCAGTTACAGTTCTGATTATTTACTTATGTTTGCCAATCTTCCATATCTTTTGATGATTCTCTATGACATTATTATGCTAAAACTGCTATTAGCCCACTGTTAGGGCAGTCCTTTGGTCCATAACAGTTTTCGTCTCAAAACAGTGGGGTTCCTAGCAAATTAGGTTCATAACTGAAAATGGAAGGACCTCTCTCAATGTGATCCAACAAGGACAATGGTGAAAGTGAAGATGTACCAACTCTTTCAACATTTTTCCTAATAATTTTATGAGCGTCCACTCCAAGCACGGAACTCTCATCAAAGAGAAGTGTCCATCATCCTGAATAACTGTTGATGTTTTTACACTAACGTCATAAATAATGTGGTTGGGGAGTCTTTAACTCTGACTCAGTTACCATATTAGAAATTAGGAGTGTAATATTAGGATCAAATATTTCATTAACTCAAAACAGCACACACAAATATATCATCAGATAAGATATTCAATATACTCAAGTGTCAATGAATGCAAGACATTTTCGGTCACACCAAGATATACAACTAGAAATTAATATAATAGTAGTAATGACTGGTAGCCAAGCTTATATATTAACAAACTTAATTCTAAATTCAGAGGGTAAACATCACGAGTCAGAAAATTTAATATAATTAAAAATATAAAACAAAAAATAAAAATAAAAAATAAAAAAACTGAAAAGAATAGAATAGAACTAGAGAGGCCATACCATAGGTGGCTGAACATCTTCAATAACTTTCGACGAAATAACTTTGCCTCTATGATGGCCACCACGAGCTGCGGCATGCACCTCAAGCAGTTCAACAATCCAGACACTAGTTTCATTTGAACGCATATTGTAAACAATAATCCTGGCTTGCCTCGGAGGAAGTTGACGAGGAATCACTGGACCACCTTTGGTTTTTGGAAGTAGTGAAGGCTGGAAAGGAGGAAAAAAATATGCATCTGCTAATGCAACAACATGCTTGTCTGGCTCTTTAAGGACCACTTCAATGAATCGCATACCATCCCGCACCTGAAAACAATACAACAATCAATATTTACATAAGAATTCTCAAACTTATAACAATATCAATTTGCATTCCACAAATGCACATGTATAAATCTCTAAATACTCCAAAAGCAATCAAATAAGAGATTTAATACAACCTCAGGAGTAGTCCCTGCTGCTCTGACTGTTGCCACTGCAACAGCAATTTCAGCAGCAGATAATGGATCTAAAGGATGCCTTGGATGAGCTCGCAACATTTGCATCACTGGACCTGCACCACATCATGCAAAATCCTATTATGACAATTCTAAATTGTATCATGAAAACTTAAAAGTTTGTCCCATATCTCAATACATGCAAATAAATATATAAGCAAACCTGAGTAGTTATTTACGGATTTTGGATACCTCTTTAAGACATCTTGGCAAATTTCAAGTAACAAATAGCAAAACAGATACAAGTATTTAATTGAATCTCAATTTTGCTGAGAGGTGGGGATCTGATTAAAAAAAGTGTGACCAGATGGCATAAACATATTAAATGCACTTCCTCTAATAATTTGTGGGAGTCACAATCATTTGGGCAAATACTGAAGACACAGCATCATTACCAAATAACTGTCAATTAAAAATACATTTAACTTTGCTTTGAAAAAAATTAGTAAGAAAACCAGAGTAAAAATGTAAGCAGTTCTAATGAAGATTAAATTTCGTATTGCATAAGCCATGATGTATTAAATGGACACTGAAGAGTTTCGATATATTTAATCAGCACATAGTCAAGGTCTTTATATAGATATAACAAGGTCATTGTATAGATATAAAAGTGACTGTCTGGTGAGTCGATGCCTTAACTGACAAAATAAGTCAGAACCTGGTAAACTTCTTTTACCAAAGACATTAAACAGCCATATCTTTAGTAAATGGTTTAGATCTATATACAATAAAGCATCTACTAGGATTCAATATAGGCCAACTCTTAGGATTCAGCATCGAAGACAGTCTTGTGGAATGCACAATAATTTATTACAAATGCAGCCTACAGAACTCTTGATAAATTCTGAAAAGTGTCATCAGGAAGCCTTCTAAAAAGATTTTAGGGATTCCACAGAATATCCCTGCATTCATAAAGAAAAATGTCCGGGATGGTTGTCCAAGTGAGACCAAATGACAAAGTACGTTAAAAGGACACTTACCAAACCTCCAACACAGACTATACGTCATCCAACAAAACAACAAGAGGAAGACCCAGGAAATCATGGTGTTCCCTAAAATCTTAAAAAAATTGAAATTTTACTGAACACAGTTTATGGAAGGAAAGAAAAAATAAAATCAACCAATCAACAAAGAAGCTTACAAGGCAACCAACCAACATTATCATAAAATAGTTCAGTATTTCACAGTATTAGGAAAATAAATGTTTTCCGACCCCATTTTTATAAACTGAGTTCAATACAGAATTGAAGATAACGGATGTTTTTAAAAGAACTGCAGCATTTTGTAACTATAGAGCAAACAACAAAACAAAACATCCAAACTTTCATCTGAGGTACAATAAACAAATTCATATCCAGCTGACAATCCAACTTTGGTAACTTCATCTGAATCATGTAATGAACTTACGAATGGTTTAGAACAATAATGGCAAGCATTATGCTGAGTTTATAATTGGCAAAAACACTAGTTTTGCTTACACATTGGATGATTGGCAAATACCCTAACAACTTTGACGCACAAAGAACATCCTTGCAAGGCAAAAGTCCAAAATATGTGATCATATCTGTCATCCAAGATTAGACCTACAAACCTATGTATTGTTTTTTATGACTGGGAAAATGTTTTCTTATAGTTTTATTGAGTAAACAACTACCCGCATTAACACAGTTGCATATTGTCAAACTCATATTACCTTTAAGCTTAAACAACCATCTGAAGGACATCTATGTCACCCAGTCACCCAGGACTTGCACTTGACCTCATCTTCTTGCCCTCCACCATCACAAAGTTTTATTGGGAAACACCATCCACATAAACAGAGTTAGCACACTCTCAAAATCATATTACCTTTAAGCTTAAACAACCATTTGAAGGACATCTATGCTGTCCAAAGTCATCAACGACTTACAGTTGGATTCATCTTCTTTCCCTCTATCATTGCAGGCCTGTGTTAACAAAGGAACCCAACATGGCTATCGTCACAATCAGTGCTTTACCTTACTGCTAGACCACAGCACATTGAACAATGACTTGGGCAATGTGAATTAGCCTCATTAAGTTAATTGCATCCATAAGTATGTTTGCAATATACTAGACATTTTTCCTCCCCTTTGATATTTATAACATTCAAAAACATTGCTCCTCCAGGGCAAATTGCATTAACATTTATCAAGGGCATGTTCCATTGGGCCTTTCAAGTTTCAACCATAAAAAATGATTGCCGTACATTTCCCTTTTTGTTTCGACAACAACATGGTGCACTTTTAATACCCAATGCCTCAATATCCTTATGGTGGTGGAATATTAACTCTAACCATATCCTGCAAACAAGTAGATAGCACCAAATTGATAAAAGCCCGTTTGCATATATGCAATAGTCAATAAGCCAGCCAACCTCATCTCAACCATAAATATTTAATGCTTTCACAAGAGGACCTAAATTGGTCCTCTTGCAAATGACAATAGCTTGATCAGCCTTGAGAGGCTTTGATGTAGGCCCTCTTTTGACTGCCTTGTAAATTGAAAAGAGAAACTTTTGGCTTTTTAGTAGGCCTGGCAGTGGCATCTTCCTCCTTAACAAAATCATCATTTTTTTCTATCTGAGCTTTCCCGAGTTTTCCATCCACATCTTAGGTAAGCCCATCAAGAGTTGTGACTTTAGGCCAAAAGAACTGGGATTTTTTGTTTCTCCAATGGCTACCCCAATATTAGATGATAATGTCATTATAATGAGAGCAAAATAAAAATTTAAAATATCTACTCGATGAAAAGCACAGTTCAGTCATGATGAAACCAGGCCACAAGCGACAATCATCCCACTAAAAGAAAATATTTTCCAAAATGATGAAATATCAACCAAATGTGAACAAAACTCAGCTAGGAAATGGAAATCAGAGTCACAGTAATCAGATGTGTCCCTAAAATTAGCCAACAATGAAGAAGATAAGCCCAAAGCAAAGGCAACCAACCCAAAATAGGAAACTCCTCCCCTAAAAATCCCTTACAAGAAAACTATGCACAACAGAGCATATAAATATACTAGGTTACTAGGTATCCATATAACAGATAAGGCCCTTCATAACACGTCCCACCAGAGATCCATAGTAAGTTGCCACGCCCAAAAAAAGAAGGGTTGATGTTTGTCTTCTTACTCTCTTTTTTCTAGTTTTGCTATAGAAAGTTCATACTAGCTGTATCCAATCATGACCAAATTTAACCCATCCCCTATATGGCTATGGATTGGTATGGATCTAACGAAACATTTTAACACACGCAACACATGTAACAAAAAGACATTGGCTTGACAGCATTATTGACTCTTAAAACAAATCCAAGACATGGAGAACATCGTATACTTTTAAAACGAGATTATTCCTACCAGCATTTTTGTAAATATTACATCAAAAGACACACAGAATATTTATAAATATTTCTTACAAAATCACTAAAACAACCAATAAGAAGCTTTCATCAAACCATGTCAGCAAAGAAAGTTCGGAGAGACAAATAACCTAACGAATACCCTGCAATAAGAAAAAGAATCCCTAAAACGGCCAATCTGTATAACTCAATTTGTTCAAATAGACATAACACTGAAAATACGCCCAACCGGCTTCCTAATAATGCAATTCTTAGTATAGCTTGTGATCATGCAACACAATGCAGGAAAATCTATCGAGGTTTCGCATCAGAAACAAATTTCGTGTCATGCAGAGCATAGGTCCACTGCTAAAATAGAAATTATAGCAAGTATTTCTTATAAATTTGCATTCACGGAGGCTGAAAAATATCCTAATGAGGTTTTGTTTTGAAATAGCGTCGAAAGATGAAAAGTTTTCAGGTTCAATAAGGAAAACCCAGGCAGAGAAAGAAAAATGGCCTGCAATATCCCTGAAACGAACAAATTACACAAAACATAACCAGCAAATCCATGAAACGAACAACACAATAAACTTTCGCAACGAAAGACTGTCGTCAATCGTCGCCCTTACCTTTACCTGCAGCCTTGGACGCTTCGGCTATTGCATCCATGGAACTTAAAACCGCAGAAGGAATTCTCGCTTCACTGTTTCTCTTCCTCTTTTCTTCACCGAGATCTTGATTAACGTCCCACTCTGCAGCGAGGGGAACCTCGGCGGAGGCCGCCTCTCGGCGCAAAGAAGGGGAGGAGGAGGAGGATGAGGCCTTAGCGACCAAATCCGTGGAGGATGCGCCTGACTGGCAGCATATCGTCGTTTCTTTCGAAGTTGAGGCCATTGCAATGGATTTGCAAATACACCGAAGCCGTCCCTCTCTCTTATGCTCCCGCTGGTTTTACAATCTGACATACAGCAAGCCTCTGAGCTCCCTGCCTCCTGCGCTGCAATATCCGCCTTGTATTTATCTTATTTTGAAGCTCCAATTTCAAGAACAATTACGATTCTTTGATCTTACTCAGCTCTCGTTTTCTCCAGCCCAGTACCGAAGGGCCCGCTCCAGATCTGAGTCCACAATAAACAGCAAGAACAAATTTGTTTTTTCTTCGTTCCTCTTTTGTTTTGGGCAGCGTCTGTTTTTTTTCCAGATCGGGCTGTGCATGCAAGACACGAATGAAAGACTGACAGGGAAGAGAACGATAAAATAATCACAGTAATGGAATCCAGTCGTTTTTTTGCATACCTTTGGATGTCACTAGGGGTCCCTGCTCACTCGAGCAAAATTTTGTTGCTCCTCTCGATACCCTGCGAAGACCGATCTTCTTCAAGAAGAAGCGTATGGGTGCCTAATATTTATAGTAGTCGTCAACTTTCTGTCGTTCTCTCCTACACCGTCCGCTCAGAGAGACCAAATGAGGGATTTGTAGAACCATCTTAAACGGAACCGGAATCGAGACCGGCATTTTCTACCCTAAAACCGCTTTCCGAAACCATGCCAAAAAACTATTTCGTTTCGACAAAATCGAGAAGATTCCATAGGAATTTACAGTACTACCGGAATATCCACATTGCACATGGATGATACAGATACCATGATAAGAGAAGAAGTATAAGAGGATGCTATGATCATCATCATCACATAGTCACGCCAAACCTACTACCCTCCTAAACGTCCAATCCGGATCCTGGTGTTGCTTGAATTATCATAATTAAAATAGTGTACCATTGAGATTGGAGTGACATATCATATCGTACCATTGAGATTGGAGTGACATATCATATCTTAGTTGGACATCACCTCTCTTTGGACATATATAAGGAAAGTGTCATGTCAAATTGGTTTTAATGTAACATTATCTTGTTAAAGTTTTGGTAATACTAGCTCACACTTGAGAGAACAATTCAATTTTGAATTGAATTTAATGAGTGGTTGAAATTGAATACTTTCACAAATTAAAATTTTGATAAAGAGGTTTTTTTTGGGTGGGGTTTTGAATTTAATTTAATTAATGTGCGGTTGAATAAAAATAAAAATAGAAATAGGATTAATGTAATATCTTATGTTTATGGAAGGGATAATAAAAATAAAAATAATGGATAATATCAAATATAATAATAATTTTCAAAACAAATATCACGACATTTATATTATTTCTTAATAAAATAATAAAATTAATTATTTTACTCATATAAATAATGTGCCACTAATCTATTATTAAAAATATATATTATTATAATAATATAACTATGATAATTGATGTGATACCATAAGTAAAACATGATATTTCATAATAAAATTATGTATTTTACTTATATAATATAGCCTTACTAAAGCATAAAATAAATATATTATTCAAAATCAAATCATGATACATGAAGTGTGAGAAAATATCAGTATAGATCTATCTTAAATACAGGGATCCAATTTTTAAGTGCAATTTTTTTTATGAAGTAGCATTATTTCAATGTTTTGTATAGTTTTTTTTTTTTTTTGGCATATTTGAACAAAATTTCAACTTTGATAACTGACAGACATTTTTTTCAAGTGCAAATTTTTTTATGAGTCAACATTATTTCAATGTTTTGTATAGTTATTTATTATTATTATTATTTTATGTAGCATTTTATTTTGGCATATAAAAACAAAATTTCAACTTTGATGAGACACAGACATCCTTACACATCATAGTGAGTTGTAAAATAAGTCTCTCGACTCAATTAACCACATATATATAAAAAATTATTTAATTATTATTCTATATAAAACATTAATTATTATTAAATTATCAAACAATGACTCATATTATTAAATTATCAAACAAACAAATTTTAATAAATATAAATATATTTATAGCATACCATTTTAATATAAATATTAATAAAAGGAGTCTTTTTTAGTCTTTCTTGGAGTAGAGCACTTTGGTTGCATCAGCATGGTTGACTTCTTGGCCATGTTGGCCATCTGGACACTATCAACAAAATGTTAGTTGAACTTGATCAATTTGTATAGTATCGATGGCTTTGCTCTCGTAAATAATTTGTCACTTAAGTAATTTTTATAAAAAAATGATAGCACATTATGATTTAAAAAACATATATATTTGTAACTTACCATTTTTTGATTAGAATTTAATGGTAGATTTTAATCCAGGTTTATAAAATAATTGTACTAAGATCAAAGGGCCAAAGTTTCCTCTTATATAAATTTGCAGTGTAAAAGTACAAAAGTCAATGTACATATTTATTATATCAAAATTATAAGGCGGTGCCCAGGGCTGAATTTCGCATATCCATAAGATGAGTGATTTGTGTGGTGATGAGGCGAAGTTTCCTCTCTTAATAAATATGCGGAGTAAAAATAGATAAGGCCACGGACAGATTATTGATTTTATATCAAAAATATACGGCTATGTACAAGGGAATGGACAAATGATACGCCAATGTACCAATTTGTGATATGAAATGAGGGGATAAGTGAATCCTTTTAGGTTTGGAATGGTGACAGGCTACAGCACCAATATTGACCCTAAGAGTTGCTATCATTCCTCAAACCCCTCAAACGTACAAAACACCAGACATGGCATTACACTTACCTAATTGAAAACTCTACTTGTTTTTCGAATATCGCCCTTTCAATATTTTGGCCACTAAAATAAAAGAAATGGCAGCGTATATATCACAACACATAAGCCGGTGGGAAAAGCACTTCAGCTCCTTATCACACATGTCACTATGTTCCGAGCATCATCATCATGACTCAATTGTCTTTTAACTTTTGGAAACTGCGGCGAAAACGGATCAAGTGATATCATGCGCATGGAAAAGGATACCCTAAAAGCAGAAAACGTGCCGCTTGCTTGTACTCCTAAACCTTTACCACTCCCATGCCTTGTCTCATTTTCTCATAATCGTATTTGAGTGACATTGTTGTCGTCATTACTTTATTTAGTTCGAATTTGAAATTTAGAATTCATTTTAAATTTGATGAGTTTGGAGTGTGGGAGCATATTTCCTATATAGAAACATTTTAATTATTTTTTATAGTCAAAATCATTTATGACTTGTTTTTAAAATAAATACTAAATATTATTAAAAATAAATACCTAATTTTTTTAAAAATAGATGTAGAGTTTCTATATTTTTCCTTTATAGAAACATTTTATATTTTAATTATTTAATATTTTTTTATAGTCAAAATCATTTATGACTGGTTTTTAAAAATAAAAGGTTAATGAATAAGATTAGGGATAAATATTATTAAAAATAAATACTCAATTTTTTTAAAAATAGCTTTAGAGATGATGACAAAGGATAATGGTTTCTGTGAATATTATTTTTTATTAAAATATAGGATAATGGTTTTTTTGTGAATATTATTATTTATTAAAATATAGAATTTGGTTATAGAGTAAATTTTTTAGTTAAGAGTTTATTTTTCTTCGATGTTTACAAGTTAATAGTTTTTGATGTTTATAGGTTATAGTTGGCTAGTCAATTATGGAGTAAGATATTTAGGTAAAAAGACATTTAGGTAAGAGTTCATTTGATATTTGATATTTATAGATTAATAGTGGGTTAGTAGTGACATCACACAAGCCAACTAGTAACCAATTTTGGTTTTGGGATGTTAACCAATATAGATCCATTTTAAGTACAGATCTAACATGAGCCTAGAGAGATCAAATTTCTTCACATGTTAATAATTTACCAACATAATTTAGTTAACATAGATCTTGAAATAGTTTATTTAAATCTCTTATTGAAAAGATCTTACTCACATTTTTTTACTTCTAATTGCTTTATAGTTGACATTACCTTTGAGCCGAGAGGCTCATTCTACATCCCAGTTTTTTACTATTCGTCTGTCATCAAAGTTGAAATTTTGCTCTTATTAGCCAAATATATATATATATATAACTATACAAAACATTCAAATAATGTTTGCTCATAAAAAAAATTGCAAGTGAAGAAATTGGATCTCTCTCTACTCATGTTAGATCCATATTTAAGATGGATATATGTTGGTTCTATTTACAACATAATTTATTTTTATTTTACGCATCTCTCATATTGGGTTGTAGAATAAACCTCTCAGCTCAATAAATTTTCTTATGATGCTTTTAGCCCATACATTGATGGTGCCCCTAGCCATATATTGACTCAAGGCATCTCAATTGAATATCAATAAAAAAAAATTAGTTAGATTTAAAAAAAAAACAACAACATCACACAAAGTGACTTCACAATACACTTTATAGAATATCAATTTAGATTTAAAAAATGAAAATCTTTAAAACTCTATTTTGTGATGAAATAAGAAATAATGCTTTAGAGTTTTCTATCATAATTATTTGGTTTAATTTATATTAGTTAATAAAGATTAATAACCACTACAAAACATAATATTAACTATTATATAAAATTATATATAAATAGGTAAAATTGAAACAACTATACTTATTTATATTAATATATCATAAAAAAATTAATTAATAAATATTAATAAACACTGTAACACTTAATATAATATTATTAAATTATTATATATATATATATATATATAAATTAAAACCATTCAAATTCAACAATTAACACACAATTCCATACCATAATTAAAAGTTATATATAATCTAACACAATAATTATAATTAGAAGTTATATATAATCTAACACAATAACTATAACTATAAACTATATATAATTTAACACAATAATTAGAAGTTATGTTTAAATTATTAGATGAGAGCCATTCAAATTTAATGACTAACTCAATAATTTAGCACAGCAATTATGAGTGATATATAAATTGTTAGATTTAATTATTGATCACCTTAAATGATTAGTTGCTTGGTTTAATTATTGATCACCGTAATTGATAAGTTGCTGTGCAGAAGTATCAAATATCCAATCACATAAAAGAACTCATTTATAATGTATGAAAACCTTAATCTCGAATAAAGATGCATCTAAAGCGTGCACGCATTAACCAATTAATGATAAAGATTTTCCCTTTTTACACATAAATGTGACACTCCCATGACTTATGACTTTTGATTTTGATGGAAAATCATACCACGCATCTAACTCGTCAAAAGTTTTGAAAGTGACCATTCCATTGGGTCCCATGCATTAAATACATAAAAGAAATATAGATGTGTTTCTCTTCAAAGTTTATAAGTGATAATAGAGTTTACCTACATACTTCATAATATTTATAGAGTGATAGTAGACTTTACAAAAGATACATAGGTGTATTTTTCTTCAAATGTTTATAAGTGATAATAGAGTTTACATATGTATAATATTTATTTAGAAATAAGAAAAAGAGATTATAATAATTAAATAGGGTGATGTAATTGTGAATTAAAATTATGAATTTATTTTCGTTTATTTTATTTAATTGTGTTATTTTTGGACTAAGGATAAATTGGTAAAAATTTAAATTTATTAATAAAAAAGAATATTTGCAAATAAAAAAAAAATTGATTTAAAATATATATATATATATATATATATATAATTTTAAAATGTTTATTTTTATAATTTATAAAGTATATATTATTAATTAAATGATAATCGTGAGGATCTAATCTAGGTTTTCTATTTAAACCAAATTTATCATTTAATTTAATCACATTAGCATGTTCATAACTCAACATTTATTTGATAATAACATACAATTAAATTTACAACATATTAAACATGTGATAAATTTCATTTGCCATATTTTACATAAATAAAACAACAAATGTGAGAATACATGTTCGAGTTGCTTGGTTGGGATGCTCTTGTTGCGCTGTCCAACTTGATTTACCTACCAGCCAACTAGGAATGATTTCTTAGCCCGAGGAGTCTCCACAAGTTCATTAACCACCCTAGCCCAATTCCAACTAGTTGTAGCATGTCCAAGTTAATTCCAACACTCTACAATAGATGAAAGTTTGAGTTCTCTAATTTTTCTCTCCATTCTCGCTCTTCTTCTTCTCCACACTCCTCCTAAAATAAAATTCTCTAATGTCAAAATAAAGAACAAGGATCTCCCCTCTTCTCTCCTCTTCTTTTCCTTTATGTCTCTCCCTCTCATCCACCTCAAACACCTACCATTAATTCCATGAATACCCCATTCCTTTTAATTTAATGACCTTGAATTTCCTTTCTATATCTTATCCAAAAATGAATTTGAGAAAACACCTTATGAATGGAAAAGATATAAATTGGAGAAGACAACATGGAAAACCTTGGAATTGAAATATTGATATAATAACAAATAATAATAATAAATCATATCAGTAAAATAAAATTGCATATTCACAAGTATAGGTATATACTAATATTACTTAATAATTATAAGTCAATATTTTCAAGTTAATTAAACACTAATAAAAAATAACATAATAGGATAAGTAGAGTATTACAATGATTAAGACTTCTTCTAATAATATGGTTACAAATGTCTTCCTCTTCTATAATTTATAGTTCTACTTTGCAGTTTATTATTAGAATTATAATGTATAGTTTTACTTTGCACTTTATTATTATCTATTAAACTTCTTTATTTTTTCATATTGTAATATCAGTGGCTTCATCTAGTAAAATAGAATCACCCAATACAACATTTTAACATCATCTATATTGTAACTCCTTTAAGGATCTCATTTACCTATTTAAAAAGCAAGATGTAATAAAGAATCAAAACATTTTTATGATCTAATGAACTATAATTTTTTATAACCATCCTTTATTAAAATATCTTTTATTCATTTGAAGAAAAAGATCTAATAAAAACTAGTATAACAAGTTTTTATCTAATGAAAAATGACATGGCAAGTTCTAAGTTTCGACCAATTTTGATCTAATGAAAAAAGGCATAACAAATTCTAAGCCTCCATAAGCATCCTTTCAACCAAAAAAACATTAAAATGGTCAATAAAACTTTTTTATATTAAGGACAAATTCAATAAATAAAGATTAACCAAGACAAACTTCAAATAACACATGTATCATCTTATTATATATAATTGCAAACTCATCACTATAGATTTTTAAAAAATAAAACTTTTACTTATAAAATAAAGAAAAATTCAATAAATTAAAATTAACCCAGACAAACTTTAGATAACACAAGGATCCTCTTATTATATATAATTGCAAACTCATCTCTATAAATTTTTAAAAATTACAAAACTCATGTGTTTCTAAAAAGTGTAATAGGTGTAATTCCTATTTTTATTGAGCATATATATATATATATATATCACTCAAGTATAATATACATAGTTTATTTTATTTTTTTTATTACAATACATTGCATCTAGTACACTTGTCAAAATACATACATATCGACTATATAATCAACTTTTTAGAGATACACTGCATTTAGTTCATCTTCTAGATATACACTATATTTAGTCTACATTTTATCATAACTAGTCCACTTTTTCATAACTATCTCATTGGCTATCATGGCCTCCATTGCATTTAGTTGATATTTTAAATATACACTACATTTAGTCTACATTTTATCATAACAAGTCCACTTTTTCCTCACTAACCCATTGGCTAGCATCGCCTCCCTCACCGTTGAATCCTATAAATAAGCAATCGAGACACCGTTGAATCCTATAAATAAGGAATTGAGACGGGAAAAATTGGTCACATACAGCGATTGGGATTTGAATGGAAGAAAACGAAGGAGCTTTGAATATTAAGAGGGGGAGAAGAATGATGTGCACATGGAGAATGAATGAATGTGGAATTTTACCATGTAAATTAGGTTTTATAAAAGTATATGTTGCATTCCCTTGCCCGGTGAAGAAATAAGAAAGATGATTATTTAGTTTAGAAGATTCGGGAAGGTAAGTAACATCAAAAAGTCATTCTCGAGGGAGAAAGAATATCAGATTGGTAGAAAAGGAATTGGGAAAAAAATTGTTGTATTTAATTTAATGGAGAAGTTTTTCACATTAAAGATACACTTCATTTAATTTTTAAATATATTGCATTTAGTTCCATCTTTTAAATATAATTCTACATTTTATCGTAACTAGTCGGTACCCTCCCTCACCTTTGAATCCTATAAACAAGCAAATGGGAAAGGAAAAAATGGTCACGTATAGCGATTGGGATATGAATGGAAGAAAACAAAGGAGCTTAGAATATTAAAAGGGAGAAGAATTATGTCCACATTTAGAATGAATGAATGCTAAAGTGTAAATTATGTTTTATAATTGTATATGGTTGTAGTTTTTTTTACGGTGAGAAAACGAGAAAACAAGGATTATATATAGTAGTATTTGTAGTTTAGTTTAAATATAACATAATTAAATTAAAAAATAATAAAGATATTAATATTTATTTATGTAAAATTTTGTAATTATTAATATAAAATTTTGTATTAATTTACAAAAAGAAAAGAAAAGAAAAAAATATAAAGACTTTGATTAAGAAATTAAGAAATTTGATTAACTAATATGATCTATATTAACAATTATACACTTTAAATATATTATATTAATAATTATACACTTTAAATATATTATTTTAATATACATTTATGTGTTTTATATATATATATATATATATATATTTTTCCAGGGAAAAAACGGTAACCTTTTATTTAAAAAATGAAAAGTTACACTAGCAGATGCATTGAAGCATTTCCATAAGCTGCCCAAATGGGCTCGAGTGCATTCGCACCCCACGCAACGTTAGAAGACTAACGTGCATAAAGAAGAATAAGAATATAGAAGAGAGAAGAGAGAAGGAGGCAAAAAACTGAATTCCGGCAGTGAGTAAAAACTCACATTTCAAGTTTTTCTCCCCTTTTTCTTTTCGACCTTGCGCCACTCTCCTTGAGTGGGCTCGATCGAAGCTATGACTAACTGTGTTTCTGCTTTCTGTGTGGCTGTTTCCTTGTCTGAGTCTGAAGTATCTGAGTGGTGATGCCGTTTGATCCCTCCCATGCTTTGATTCTCGCTTGTCTTCTCTGCCTGATTTTGGTGGAGCTTTGTGATCTTGTTTTCTGATGTAGTTTCCTTCTGAGTCTCCATTTCTTGGGATACCTCTGCATTCTCTGCGGGAGTGACATCCTCTTCTGCTTCTGATTCTTCATCATCTGAGTCAGGGGGGGAAATTGCCATCCTTTCTTCTGCTTCCCTTTCTGCTTCTTTTTACTGTTTGCTTTTTTTGCTTCTGGGCATGTGCTTTGCAGGTGTCCTGTCTGCCTGCAGAGCCTGCATCTGAAAGCAGTATTTTCATAGTCTAGTGCTTGCAGCCAGTTTTGTTGTTTGTAGATCAGCCTTATGTTATCTGGCAGCCCTTTGCTTAGATCTACTTCCACACAGATGCGTGCAAAAGTGAATACCCTTTCATCAATCCTCTCCAGATCTGTTTTGATATATTTCCCTATGTTGTTCCCAATTCCTTCCAAGACTCGTTCACTCCAAAAGTGAAGGGGAAGGTTGTATAGACGGACCCAAACCGACACTTTGGATACAGTCATGTTGTTTGGATCGAAATCTGGGAACCATGGGGTCATGAACAGCCCCGATGTTCCCCAGAACCAAGGCCCATCTCTGATGATTGTTTCTCTGACTTCCGGGGATGCGAATCTAACTATAAAAAATCCCTTGGAGCATAAATGTATATCACATTCCATGGTCCAAGTGTTGAAAATCCAATGGAATAGATCCATTGGTTTTGGCCAGAAACTGTTAAAACGGCAGATTAGGGCCTGCGTTTCATAGGACTTAACGAAGACATCAAGCCCTGTAGAGTCAAAGTTTAGGGCTGGGGTTTGCCCTAACTGATCTACTATGTATGGCCTAGGAGTATACCTGCCTTGATCTGGAGAGGACCCTGTATCTTTGTTACCCTGAAGAATGTTTTTGTAGGAGGAACCTCCTTTGGGTTGCTGCTGGGATGCTGTCTTTTTCCCCTTGTCCCCTCCTGAGGAGTTTTTGTCTTCCCCTGTGTTGCTTGTCTGACCCTGAGGAGGG
Organism: Pinus tabuliformis; assembly: GCA_031772625.1. Taxonomy (NCBI): domain Eukaryota; kingdom Viridiplantae; phylum Streptophyta; class Pinopsida; order Pinales; family Pinaceae; genus Pinus; species Pinus tabuliformis. The sequence goes on along the minus strand of CM062816.1, from coordinate 954,431,095 downwards.
GCTCCTCCTCTCAGTCTGAGGTTCAAAACGATGGTTTCTCCTGGGCTAATCCCATAGCTTCCCATGGTTCTGTTGTCTTGGAGAGACCATCTGCCATTGACTAAGTGTTGGATCTTGCTAGGGTATCCAGTCAATGCACAGATTTGCTGCTTCAGCTGCAGCACAGTACTTTCTGCATGTACCCATACTAAAAAAGATTGCGTCTCTGGGGTTTTAATGAAAATCTGGAAACGAGTTTTTGTTACCTGATGTCTGCAATTTTGCTGAGTTCCTGCTCTGCCTGAAACGGTGACGTTGCTGGTTGCCTTGTGATCTAGCTGTCGGCGATCTTCCAGATCTGAGTTTCTATTGAGGCATTCTACCATTTGCCTGTCGCGATCTGCAAAACCTCTGTTGGATCGATGCATATAACCACCGATCAGCTGCCTGAGCTCCTGGAGGTCTTGCATCTTGCTCATATTTGAGAGATCCGCCCTGGATCTACAGGGTTTGGGCCATGCAACTGTGTACATAGGCGGATCTGCCCCATGCAACCCTTCGTCTTTGCATGCATGAAGCGATTGTAGAAGGATGAGCCTGACTATCACTAGGCTGGCAGATCCTGTGTATATCAGGCCGGTTTCTGACAAATTTCCGCCCCCAAATTGAGTTCTGAGCCCAAATGCGAAAAAAGTCTGCAGATCTCTGGTCTCGAGAGGCTTTTCTGGCTTCTCCTTCAGATCGGCCCTAGTTGCATTTGGCCCATCATGCAATGGGTGATATGGACGAAGGATAAACGCTGTACCCACGACATCCGGTAACTTCCAGGTATTGGGCCGCATGATCAAGCCCGCTTCAGAAACTTGAGGAGGGTCGAAACACTCCAGCGCCGCGATCTTACTGTCAATCCTGTGGGGAACCGTAACTGCGTCCTTCTCTTTCACGCCGCCTCCGACGATCGCCATGACGAGGGTTTCATTCCCTGCGCAGACCGAGATCTCAGCGATGGCCATCTCTTTTCTATATATATATATATATATATATATATATATATATATATATATTATATAATTAAATTTATTAAAATATGTTTTAATATGCTAGTAAGCCATCTTAAATTGAAAATATGGAAAAAAACACTAAAATCATAAAAAGACAAATAAATAAATAAATTTAGATGAAAAGAAATAAAACTAAAAACTAAAAATTAGTAACTATTAGAAATAGAAGTTACTAAACAACTAATAATAAGACCTCAACCAATCATCTTACAAATAAATAAATTTAAATAATAGTAATAAGTAACAAAAATTGAATTTGCAATGTTAAACTATGGATAAACGTCATAATTTTTTTATCAAAGGTAAACTAATAACCAATTATCTTACAAATAAATAAATTTAAATAATAATAATAAATAACAAAAATTGAATTCCTAATGTTACACTATGAATCAACGTCATAATTTTTTGGTTAGAGGTAAACTAATACAAAGTGAAGGCAAAATAATGCGATTTTTTGGAGTTTTCGGTGATCTGGTGGAAAAATTTGATGTAAAATCTTGATTTGTATTATTTAAAATAATTTTTTCCACTGTATATATGGATTCAGCAACATTAAAAACCCTTAGGGCACTTCTATTGTGCAGGATTTACCCATCAATCTTGTGATTTCAATGAATTCCTGCAAGATTTTAGAGAAAGTAAACCAGAGAAATCTACCACAAATCCACTAGAAAAGCTTCCAAAAAGTCGCATTATAGACAACTCTAAACTGAATATGTTATACCATGCTTACGACAAGTATAATAAGAAAGATAATTTTTTAGTTTACAAGACTCGAGAAGGGAAATAACATCAAAAAGTTATTTTCTAGATGTGGAAAGTTGAGGGAGAAGATTGGTAGAAAAGATTTTATTATTTTCTTTTTTCCTTTGAAGTTTGGGACGAATTTTAAAAGAAAAATAGATTGTTGTATTTAATTTAATGGAGAAATTTATAAAATTAAAATACACTAGAATTTGAATACTAAATTATTTGTTAAATTTAAAAATTTAAATTTTATAAAAATAAATATTTTAAATAAAAATGATGAACACAGACTCTTTGCAAATCTATTCCAAACACCAAAAAAATCTTAAATTTTTCCTGAATCTTTATTTTGACTGACCCGTTTTTCAATAATAAATATATACCATCTAGATGATTTAATACCCAAACTGTATATTTGCAGAATACAAATACTATGATTTAATACCCAAACTGTATATTTGCAGAATACAAATACTATGACTCATCTACGCTATGGATGGACTGACCAGGTGAAGTCATGCATCGATTGATTTCCTGGTACGTTTTTACAATGACGTATTCCTGAGCTGGACTAAAATTCCACATTAGTGTTTTATTAAAGTAAAAACACCTGACCATCCTAATCATTCATCCCTGTAGTTGATTCAGTTCTTCACAGGAAAAAATATCTTGGAAGTTGGTGTGACCTTTTTGTTCCAGTCAGTTGTTTGGGCTTATCTGGGATATTATTCTACTTATTCTATCAATCAACAGTATAGGAAACGACGCCAGTGAGGAACCGGCTGTAGCCTGTACGCAGTATGGCCAAAACAACAAACAAAGCAGTAAAATTTAAGATATAGCTGTCAAATCTGATGGATCCGGTTCGGAATACTCCCATCGGCCGCACAGTGCCCCGCCATCGTCCTTCAACGCGTGCTCTCGACTGTCGGCTGCGATGACGTGTTCACTTTACCCCGTATATCCGTGAAGGCGTACTGTCTTGACTGCTAGTGTAGTGGCTGACGAGGACGGCTTCTGCCAGCTCAGAAAATAACGTAAGCGTGTAGACAGTACAGCGGCGGGCATGGGGAGGCCGAATACGACGACAAGGGCACTCAATCACTTAACGTCAAAAGGGAATATATGTGATTAACGACGAAGAGAATATATATGATGGGATTAAGAAATTAAGAGGGGTCATTTACACTTGATAAAATAATATTAAAAAGACAAATTAGTGCGAAACAATATAATAGAGAATCTAAATTTGGTCCCTACCTATTTTGTTTTCAAACTGTTGGGCTGATCTTGGTACCCCACAAGCTCCATGTAAGTCATGGGATGCATACTCAACACTATGTGTATTTTCCTTACCTAACTCAGACATGGTATTGGTAAACATATTTGCCTACTCTACTTGTTTTAAAGGTTTTATATTAAATTTATGGTGGTTGTCTCTAGGTTTTTCTTTTAAAGCTCTACATCAAACTTGTGGTTGTCATTACTCCACCCATTTTCCAGGCCTCCTATTAAGTTAAATCAATTTGTTATTAGTTTTGAATCAATCACAAGTTTAATGATCAAGCTCCTTAAGCCAAGGGTAAGTGCATCACTCTTAAAATAATGATTATATAATTCTTATTATATTTATCTTAATGTGGTTTATGGAAATATATTAATTAAAATGAATCTTTAATTTCTAATATTTTTATTCAATATTTTAAAAATAAAATTTATCAATTTTATATTATTTTTATGTTTTCATTTTTTTAATAAATTCTAAAATATATATGCATATAGATATATATTCACTTTTAGAGAGTTCAATATGGAGATTGGAATGCGTGAAGTAGAGGTAATGGGTTTCTGGCAGAGAGCACACAGCAGCAGCGAAGCGGGGTGCTGGTAATAATATCCAACTGGAGATCGATTCTATGGTAAGAGCCTATGAGCGCAGAGCAGGTGCATATTTTCAGCCAATGCATGTATACCTTCAGTCCAAGCCTTTTAAGAGTCATCCTTGCCAGAACTAAAAACTTCTCTCTCTCTCTTTCCGGGGCATCTGTCGAAATAGATTTCTGCATGCATATTGCCTAGCCAAGCTCTCCTTCCGGAGGCACCCCGGAGTATTTTTCTCGTCCCAGGGGGGAGGTTATCAGCGCAACCTTGTCCTGTGCGCCTATCTATAAGATCCCTGCAGACTCATTCTTTAATACCATTTTCATCTGGTCGAGTTGATTTTGTTTTGCTAAAGAGTGTCACCCATGTTCGAGCATTCGTTTTCTTTTCTGGTCGTGACTTATATTACCGTTTAGCACTCCGCCTCGGCTTGCCTGCGGCTCTCCAGGTTAGTTACTCTCTACTGTCATGATAGAATGTTGTTGTCTGGTTTTTTCTGTTATTATTGTTGATTAAATAGAGAAAAATAGAAGCATTTTATCAGCATGGTAGCTTCGAAATCATTGAAAATCTTTCTATATGAATTCTCTTCTGAAGTGAAAGTTTAAATACTTAAGCAATGAAAAAGGCTGGCCGGCTAGTATATTGTTACGACATTTTTGGGTTGGACTCGTTTCTGTTTCCTAGTTTCTGGCGGAGCCTAGTAAGTCACATGTCTGAGAATCCTTTCCTAGTTCGTTCATGGAAGTCGGTCTTTAAGATTCAGAAGTACTTTATTATCTCCAAGCCCTATTCTGATTTTCATTTTAAGCTGGGGCCATGGTGGTGTGTTTGCGAGGTGTTCTGTTGTTGCTTTGTCTGTCCTGAGGAAGCCTCGTAAAACCTCTGTCATAGTAGGCTTCCTGAGCTGCTCCAAATCCAGGAACCACTGGTCGAATCCTACCGAACTATTTCTGTTTTTTCTGGGTCGGATAAACTCTAACGGTACCGGAATTTGACCAAAGACAACCTCTACCTTTCCACCATCAGTCCTCGTCATTCTCGGGAACGGTCCAGTTGGTACTCTATATCTAGAAATTCATTTCTCCTTGGGACGAGACATGATATTTTGAATTAAGACAAGCCGCCATATTTCAAAATTTCTCCTTGCCGGACATAATTCTGACCATGATGCGGTCATCATTCTTAATATAGAGGGATAGATGGCCTTTTAATACCCTCCTTCTAGTGGTTTCCGAAATCCCGAGACACCCTTTGAAGTACCGAGGTCTGTCGTGCTTTTTCTCCAATCTTCCTTCTCTGGGGATTATATTCAGAAATCTGTTGTATCTCTTGATGGTATAGTCCGACTCATATCCTTTTTGGATTTTCATGGTACACTGAAGGTAAGAATTAGGTGGCTCATTTAGTATGGATTTATTATCTGATACAACCGCTATGGAGGAAATGATTCAAGCGGCCATCAAAGCAGAGTCCACCCATGAAAATGCCAGGCTGTCAAACAACTAGCAGTCCACTCTGGAGGACATGTTTGTCCGCCCCTCGGCCCCACAGGAGGGAGTGAATAGTCTTGAAAGACAAACAGGTAGGCCTGAGAGTATAGTAAGTCAAAGTGAAAGAGACCATATAGGAAAGGCATGGAATGATGGTTTTTCTCAGAAAAACCAGAAACCTGTTAAGACGGCTCCACCTCCAACAGCTATCAAAATAGATAATATCCACCTGGTTGAACGCATTGAAAGCCTACAGGGAAACGCTTTGGTCGGGCGGTGGCATTTTCCGGAAATGGACGACCAAAAGATGCGAAGATGGCTTGAATTACAATGGAAACTGATAATAGGATATGTTCCCATTATCGCCAGATTACTAAAGGAGTGGTATTGTTTTCATTTTCTAAACTCCAGTGATCTAGAAGTCATTTTCAAGCATCAGTGGGTGTATAAGAGAAGCTTTTTGGCATTGCACAGATGGTATTTGGGATATAACCCGCTAAGAAACACCCCATCTAACAATCTGATTTGGGTCAAACTTCCAGGCTTGCCATTAGAATTATGGTCAAAAGAATCCTTGGCTGAGATTGGAAATGCTATAGGTAAATGTGTATATGTTGATCCATGGTGCCTAGGAGAGAAAGACAAACGAGTGGCGTGGGTATTAATAGATAAACCATACAGAGGAGGTTTTCCGGAATATATTGACATTCAATGGAAGGAGTTTAAAATCAAGCAAAGATTAGATTTTTGGGGGGTTCCTTTTAGATGTGTTGCATGTCATCACACGGGCCATTTAATTAAGAACTGTTCTCGGCGCATTCCCAATAATCGGAAGCACCATAATCAGTTTACAGCAAAGTGGCGGAGGGTAAAATCTCCTTATCCTGACCAGACAAGGTCTCCTTTCTCAAAAAGTCAAGCCTCATCTGAGTCGGCGGACCAGCAAAAAACACTTACTGAAGATATCCTAAGCTCTCTGTCTCCGCTTAAAATCCCCATCCAAGTGGAGCCCATCTCACCGTCAATGCCCCCGCTGGAACCCGCCTCTGATTACGAAGCCCCTATCAAACAATTATCTCTTCCTTTACCCCCTCTGGAGTCGACATCTGATCACGAGATCCCCAACCCTCCCTCGATTCCTCACCCCTACGAAAAAGTCAGAAAAGAAATCCATATCATTAAATCATCATCTCCATCCCCTAATAAGAATTTTTCATCGCCCGGGAAAGGGAAGGAAATTATGATTTCGGCCACCCCTGCAAATTCTCCATCTTCCTCGCCCACAAACTCTATAGGCAGCGACTTGGACTTTCTATTGAGCAAGAAATCACTGGAACTCAGGGCTCTCACCATTCATAAACCAGGAACTCAAAAATCTCCTCAAATAAGTCCTAAATCTGCCTGTAACATCACAGTCAGAAGAAAAAACAACAGGGGCAGTCGGCACTTTAGGGGAAGAGGTGATGGGGTGGGAAGGGGAGTTCACAATTTATCCCTTATAGATGTTCCGGTCATAGATATGACAGAAGACAGGCCTCTTAGAGCAAGCATGGCCGAGAAACTTCCAAAATGAATTTTATTTTATCAATGAACATAAGGGGTCTGGGAGCAGACCAAAAAAATTTGGCGTTAAAAAATCTCTTTATCTCAGCAAACCCCAAGATTATCCTAATTCAGGAAACAATGCACGCTTCCTCTGTGGCAATCTCCTATTTCAGGAAGATGTTCCCTTCCTGGTACATATCTGTTGTTGAAGCAAAAGGTCTCTCGGGTGGTTTAGCGGTCCTTTGGGACCCGGCATGGATCAAAGCAAAAACTTATAGTTGTCTGGCTGGAATTCTAATCTCGGCTCATATGAGAGGACAAAAAGCGCCTATAAACATTTTGAATATATATGCTCCCTACAGGAACAGATTGCCTTTTTGGGACAAACTGTTTGCCTTTGAGATTTTTGATGTTGAATATTTACTGATTGCAGGGGACTTAAATGTCACTCTAAACATGGATGAGGTCTGGGGCATCAACAGGAAAAGGGATCCTCTGGCTGCAAGAATTAAAAACGAGCTGCTGAAAAGAAATTTTGTGGATATCCTCCCTCCCCAAATGCATCCGACGTGGGAAAATGGAAGAATTGAAAAGGCCTATATAGCAAAGAGACTTGATAGGTTTATTCTTCATGCCAGCTTAATTGATGAGATGGGTATGCCTTTCTCAACGATTGAGAAGGTTTTCATTTCAGACCATAGACCGATTGTGCTTGGATGGAAGGCTAGTGGTTTCAGGAAAGGATATTCCTTCAAATTTAACAGAACTTATCTGGAGGATCCTGAGTTTAATGAACTCATTAAAAATGCCTGGAGTGAGATGTTGTCATCCAATCCCTGCTCGTTCTTAATGACGTTCAGAGATAAAATGGATCATATCCGAAGAGTGGTAAAAGAGTGGCAATACAACAAAAGACAATCTAACAAAATCGAACTTCGGAAAATCCAATTGGAATTGGATCAAGCAGCGGAAGCTATGGCTGCTCATCAACTATCTTTTCAGATGAGGATTCACATAAAGGAATTACAAAAGAAGAAAACAAAGTTATTAGAGCAGGAGGAACTGTTCTGGAGGCTGAAGAGCAGAGCGCTGTGGCTAAGAGAAGGCGACAGGAATACAAATTTTTTTCATAAATTTGCAAACTCTAGGCGGGAAAAGAACTCTATTTGGAAAATAAGTGATGGAAAAGGTGGTTTTCTACATTCTCAACAGGAAATTTCAAAGGAGGCAGTGAGATTTTTTGAGAGGCAGTATAAGAGATCTGAAGACAGCAGTATCCAGGATATTCTTTAGGGTATTGAAGTGTTTCCTCAGATGTTTGATGAGGCCACAAATGATCAGATTTTTCAGCCAGTATCCGAGGAGGAATTGCTAAAATCAATGAAATCTTTTAAAAGGGACAAGTGCCCCAGCCCGGATGGTTGGTCAATAGAGTTCTTCATTCACTTTTTTGATCTAATCAAAATTGACCTGTTAAAGATGGTAGAAGCAACGAGGATGTCGGGCAGCATCAACCAAAAGACATCCTCCACAAATATTGCTCTCATTCCAAAAAAAGGGAATGCAGAGTCTTTCATGGACTTCCGTCCGATCTCACTATGTAATATCTCTTACAAAATCATATCAAAAATAATTGCTGAAAGAATCAAAGGAATCCTATCGTCATCCATAACAATGGACCAGCATGCTTTCCTACAGGGAAGAAATATCCTAGATGCGGTGGCAACAACTCAAGAAGGTCTTTTTGCTATCCATGCAAAAAAGAGTGACGCAGTCATTCTCAAGATCGACCTTCGTAAAGCGTATGATTGTTTGGAATGGGGATTCATTAGATGCCTGCTTGCGAAGATTGGGTTGAGGGTCGGCATGATAAACTGGATCATGGCATGCGTGGAAAAGGTGAATTATGCGGTTATCATAAATGGGCTTCCATCGTCTTTCTTCCTTGCATCCAGAGGCCTTCGCCAGGGCTGCCCTTTATCCCCGCTTCTATTTATATTAGCTATGAATTCTCTCAGTTTACATATAAATAAGGTTGTTCAGGAAAATAGGTGCCGACCGTTGAAAATTTGCAAAAATATTGCAATCTCTCATAATCTGTTCGTGGATGATATCATTTTGTTTGGGATTTTATGCAGAATCACATGGCTTTCATACTATGAAATTCTCAAAAATTTCCAGAGGGCAACCGGGCTGCAGATTAACTGTTCGAAGTCTATTATTTATCATAATGATATAAATCAGGAAGATATCGACTGGTTATTTGCTCTTTTCGGTATTGAGACTCTATCCATCAGTGGGGGAATTAAATATCTGGGATTTTTACTGAAAGCAAATGCTTACTCAATAGCGGACTGGCAATGGATCCCAGAGAGATACTACAAGAAAATATCAGTATGGGAGTACAGAAGTCTCTCCTTGGCAGGTAGAGTAATCTTGGCACAATCAGTTTTAAACCAGCTGGCTGTCTACTGGGCTCATTTGTTCTTCCTCCCCTCAAGCATAATTAAAACAATGAATAAGCTCACTGCTAATTTTATCTGGGGGGTCAGGCTGGAAAAGTAAATATCATCTCACGAAACTGTCCCATATTACTTTGCCGAAGGATATGGGGGGATGGGGTCTTTTGGATATGCGATCTTTTGGAAAGGCCCTCTTATGCAAAACGTTGTGGAGGGGTGTTTTCGACGAAGGGCCCTGGAGCAAAGCTATTCAGATGAAGTATTTAGGCAGAAAGGATTTATCTTTCTGGTTCAGAAAAGATAGGATTGGTTCATCCTATGGATCGTCAATTTGGTTAAGTCTCCGTAAAATTGAAAACTTCTTTCTGAAGAATTTGATTTGGCGATTTCAATCGGGAAAAAAGATCCTTATCGGAAAAGATTCATTTCTAAGTGGCATGGAGGAGATCATTGTTCCAGAATCTTTCCTAGCTTTCCTCCACAGAAGAGGTATTTTTTTCTGGGATGGTTTAATCTCCGGATGGCAGGGTCCTATTCCACTGTGGTGCGAAGCGGATAGTCTGAAAATGCCGGCTGACATTGCAGCTCAATGGGACCTTCTCAGGATAAAGCTCAGGAACTGTGGCATTTTCCGCTCGTCGGAGCATGATTATTTAACTTGGAAAAATGCAAAGGGGATGAATTCCATTCGGGTAAAGGATGTTTATCAGAGCTTGATTAGGCGAAAACAGTCTTCTTGCAATACTACATTCCCTCCCGTTCTCTGGAAAGTTGGATGCCCATCCAAAATGGTTTTTTTCTCATGGTTGCTATTTCACAATAAAAATCTGTCGTGGGCGAACTTAAGAAAGCGGGGATGGCAGGGGCCAGGTTTCTGCCCCATCTGCAGGTCTGTAGAGGAAGATAACTATCACTTATTTTTTAACTGCATTGGTACTCAGCAACTGTGGCTATCTCTGGAGAATTACTTCGGCATTCAGCATTTGTCTCACGCTACTATAAAGGAAGCTTTTATTTGGTGCAGTCAGCAAAAAGAGTCGTGGAGGATAATTTTCATCACCTCTGTATGGAGCATCTGGAAATGGCGCAATAATTTCATTTTCAAAGGAAGAAGCTCCCCTTTTTTGGAAATCCTTTTTAACATTATTTCTCTCTATGAAGCCGTCCCTTTTTTCTCCCCCAAGCAAAAGAAACAGGTTGGCATTGATCCTTCACAGGTACACTCGTCTATGCCAAGGGCGTTTTTTGATGGCGCTGAGCAAAATGGATCATGTGGCTGTGGTTTTCATATTTTAGTAGATATGGACACTCAATTTCTAATTTTTTGGAACGGGGGAAGAGGCACCAACAATATAGCCGAGGCAATGGCCCTCGCTGGCCTTTTAAACTTCTGCCTCTTTCTTAATCTTCAGGGTGTTTCTATTTACGGAGATTCAAAAATCATGGTGGAATATGTCACAGGAAAAAATACCATCTCCAGTCCTCACCTCATTGGATGGTTAGACAGGATAAAGTTCTACTGGAATCTTCTGAAGGATGGCTCAATACATCATATCTACAGGGATAAAAATCGGCAGGCAGATGCTTTATCGAAGAAGGGTCTTCTTGAGGCTCCTGGTCTTTGGCATCTACAGGTCTCTTTTGAAAGGAAAATATGCTCCATACAGGATTTTTATCCTTATGACTTTTAGTTTCTCTCTTGCAGATCATCAGATCCTTTTAGTTTGTCTTTCTGCTTTATATGTTTCCAGGTCTGTGGTATCATGATGTGGTTTCTTGTCTTTTTGTCTCCACAGGAACATATCTCAAAGTTTTTCTCCTATGTTTTTCTTTGGATATCTTTTTGTAGCCGTAGTGCTTTGGCTGATCCTATTTTGGTTCCTGTTTCCAGTTTTCATCAGATTGTGGGAGAACAGTCTTGTATATTTGGCTCTGTCTCCCCATTTTTGATCATGGCCTTTTTATGCTGATCCAGATCCAGATCCTTTTGAGACATATGCTATGTATTCAATGAATGTACATGTGGCCTTTTTATATATCTTATATAAATATAATCGTGCTTTTTCGCCCTGAAAAAAAAAGAGATATATATTCACTTTAAAATTTATTTTATTAATATAATTTATTATTTTAAAATTTTAAAAATAAATTTTATACATATATATATATATTTTAATAATACATAGTTAATATCTTATTTTTAAAATATTTAAAAAATAAAATACTTATAGTATTATTGTTATCTTCTCAATAATAATTTTTTGTTTTTTTTTTACTTACTTCAAAATGTTTTTACCATTTATTAAAATCTCTTCTCATTTTTCACCTTTTATAATCTTATCTTTTACACGAAACATACACATATTTCATGTAAGTAATTCTAAATAATAAGATATTTTATTTTTTCAATATTAAAAGATAATTTTATAATATTAAAAAAATAAAAAAACATTTACTTAATGATATTTCATAATATTAATAATAAAATCAAATTGCAAATGTCAAAATCACCTTATAAAATGAAAATAAACTTATAAATAACAAAACATATAATAAAAATTCAAATCAATAGCATTCTTTCCTCACAGTGATAAAAAATTCATCAAAAGACAACTAATTTCGATTTACCAATAGATAAAATAATAATAATAATAATAATAAAATTCAATTATAAAAAACAATTAACTTACAATTTATACGATCAATGTACAACTTATAATATGAAATATCATTATAAAAAAAATTCAATCATAAAAAACAACTAACCTACAATTTATACAACTAATGTACAACTTATAATGAAATATCATTATAACAAAAACAAAAGTCAATCATAAATAAACAACTAACCTACAATTTATACAACTAATGTACAACTTAGAATGAAATATAAAATGTTAAAGGTTAGTGTGACGGGTAATAGATTACCTCCTGAAGCGAGGGCATATCCATGTCAAATGGGTTTATACGATTAATGTACATTTTATAATGAAATATCATTATTTTATATTTAAAATAGGGAAAATTACACAACAAATTATCTCAAATTAAATATCAAATTTTAAATTATTTAAAAAAAATATATATATTTATTTAAAAGATGTAAATTTATAAATAAAATTAAATAAATAATTATTAATTTTAATTATTTAAAATATTTACTATAATTTAATATTTATTAAATTAAAAATTAAAATAAAAACATTTCAAAACTAAATTCGTATTAATTTAATTTAATTTTTTTCCTACCACTTATAATAAATATTTATATTTTTTTGTAAGTTTGGTAGGATTTTTCTATTCATGATCTGTCAAAATAGGGCAAGTTACAACCAAAGTCTAACTGGTTAGGTGGCCTTAACCTGCACAGAGGTAAACTAGGTATGTTAGTCACTTAACGACATGATAAGCCATCCAAAAGCAAAATATAATAATTTTGTCAAGCGAAGCTAAATAAGTTTGAGTGTCCTTATACTTCCTAGATTCTAGATAACTGTAAACATGCTGAAAAGTATGGAACTGTTGCGTACAAGAAAAGTCAAAACAAGGAGTAAAACATCAAACTACTCATCATCAGTTGAATCAACAGGGGTAGGATCCTTCACACTTGAACCTGGAAGCTCAATGTGCGGGATGCACAGAATATGTTGTTCGATGCGACTGAGGCAGCCATTCTGCATTTGGAGTTGAAATTGAATCTGCTGGAAATCCTTACTATAATCCGGGAACTTCTGAGAAGACAAAGGCGAGCCAAAAGGGATATGCTCCAAAGCTTTAACCAGGAGGTTCTTCATCATCCAATACAAATGAAAAATCTGTTTATATTGAGAAGATCTTCCCCGAGAGTGTCCTGGGTCAGGCACCAGAGTTTGCCAATCATCCAAATCAATATCCAGTATACCAACTTTCTGGTTAAGCTCATCTTCCCACTCTGTTATAAGCTAACGAACCCGAGTCGAGTTGCCCTCATGATAGGCAGCAACAACTTCATTAATTATTCGAGAAGCAGACTTACAACTACGGGTTTTTCCCGTTGAAGTTCTGGGCTTACAAAACTCAAAGGAGACTTCCAACTGTTTACCACGACCGCAAGAACCCTGGGTGGTCTTGCCCTTCCCAGAGGTAGCACGAGCCATGGTTTGGGAATGATTGAAAGAACTGAGGTCAACTGTCCTGAACCCTGTTAGCCGACCCAGGGATAGCCTATACCCAGGAGCAATATGTGTCCAGGGGTTGTACCGGGCCCAAGAACCTACCAAAGTAACCACATGTGAGGGCCAAGATTGATATATAAACCGATTCTTTCTCATGTTGCAGACTAGAAACCGAAAATAAAAATAGTCCCAGAGCCAAGAAACATGAATTTGACTCTGCCTTGAATGGTTGAGGGTATAATTATAAACCGAACTGCACACATATCGTAACCTTGAAGGTTCAGGGCCTAAACCACAAATATTCAGAAGATAAACAAATCCAGTGTGTCAGGGACAAAAACAAGAAGAAGACAAGGAACTATACAAATTCCTTATCCAGCAAATGCCCATACGCGACAACAAAATTCCAAAGAACACAGACACGAGTACAAAAAATGAAAGAACCCTCATACAATTCTGCAATTGTCATATAAGAATCTAGGTAGTGCTCCTTCCAAACCATCCAATTCAAGACATAGCCATTCTTCCCGGAGACCAGCAAACATATATAATGAGCCATGGAAGCAGGGATACAAAGTTTGAGACTGAAAACATACTCGAGAAAGGTGGCCTGAACCAACTGTAATTGAACCGATGATCGGTGAAGGACCTCGAAGGACACCTCCCCCAAGTCGTCTTGCTACTCAGACCAAAGCGAATTCAAACAAGATTTATGGACATGAAACTTACAAAAGTTACTAGTAAAAAAGCCGAAAACATTCCCCTCACTTATGATGTTGCCACCTTCTGGAATGTCATTAAATGAGGCCATGCACGAGGCCACTGCTCCATGTTCCTCATGTATGTGGAGGATGGTGGAAGGACCCAATCTTTCCAGCTCACACCCCAATCGGGGATGCTGGTCTATATCTTGGTAATATTGTTCACTGTCCCTAATATCCTACTTTAGGATTGCATTTAGGGAATTCAAATCTTCCTCCTGGGGTTAGGGTAGCCAGGCCATCTCCATGGATCTACCCAAGTGAGAACAACCCCATTTTGTTAGGAAATCTGCAGCTTTGTTACCTTCTCTCCTCACATGGGAGGTAAGGATATAGTCGAAGTTGGGAAGAAGCTCACTTACTTCTTGCACCAGTCAAGCAATATGCTAGTCGTGGCTAAGCTTTTCCCATCTTGCTCCTTGGTTCAACTTCTTAATGATTTCAATCACCAATTTTGAATCGACTTCAATCATTAACTTTTTGTATCCAATTCTGATGGCGGTAATGATTCCTTGTTTGGAAACATTAAATTTTGCCTCATTGTTGCTTGCAAAACCACAATCAGTCACGAATACAAGTCTAGTCCCTTTTGCGCTTCCAGAAAGAGACCTCCAAAACCAACAACCCCCGGGTTGCCTTTAGAGGCACCATCAAAGATTAACTTAATGAAACCATCAGAAGGAGTAGAAAAGTGATGAGGTGACACAACTGGGGAAACTAAAACTTTCCACGAGCTAAAAGTTTTTGCTCTAGCAAGGTCTGAAGATAGCTATATTCAAAGGTCTAAGGCATCTGAATATAGTTGGTGATTCAGTGGTTGTGATCCAAAGGTGTTAAAGGTCCTTCAAGAATAGGCATCTCATAGAAACATAAATTTCTCCTATGGTTATAAGGATTATGACCCTTCTAAGCAAATTTGATGATTTCAAATTACACCATGTAAAACGCGAGAATAACCGCGACGCAAATATTTGGGCCAATATTGGCACTGCAATAGAACCAGGATCCTTGATCATCGATCAATCCCAACCTCAAATATGTCATGTCCCTTAAATGATCGAATAAATAAAATGTCATTGAGTGACAATTGGAATATGTTAGGACCCTATACTACTAGTGTAACCCCTTATTGTTATTAGTACAACCCCCTTATTATATTGTTGTACCCATGTAGTCCCCATATTGTTACTATTGTGCCCATAGAAGCCCACTATTGTTATTATTGTGCCCTTACATTATTATTGTTATGTCGGCTCTGATTATATTATGACCCCTTAGAGTCCTATATATAGAAAGGAGGTCTTGTCATTTGAATCATCAAAGAATTGTTCATTTGTGTAATGTAAAGGAGGTTTCTCCCTCGAAGAGGCTTATCTATAAGGCATTCATCTATCAATCTATCTTTTTGTGAGATGGTTTCATAACATTTGGTATCAAAGCTTTGAATTCTAGGGTTTCACTGCTCCAAACAGGCCATCGTGGCATTTGCGCTATAACTTTTTTTTTGCGACGTTTCAAATGCTAAAACAAAACCCATTTGGGTCGAAATCATTATGAAATTCGGGTCCGAATTTCAGAGCTTTTAGCGCTATATTTGCGGAGATATGATCTGAGGAAGTTGGCCTTTTTGCAGACTCCCAAATTTCATTCCAAACAGGTGACCTAGGGAAAATCGTCATAACTGTCTCTCTAAACATCAGATTGAAATTTCGTAAGAAGTTACAGAAAGAGGACAGACTGCAGTTTCTTGTATATATTTTTCAGAGCCAAAGGTCGAAACAGTGACACGTGGCACGTCATAAAATTTCGCTCTACTGAACTAGTCTACAATCAGGTCACCGTGGGAGATTTGGCATAACTCTTCCTTGGAGAATCCAATTTGGATCAGACTGGTGGCATTGGAAAGAGGACACAAAGGGCTACTACAGGTCGCAATTTCAGAACTCGAAGATCTGAAATTACAGAGTTACAGTAGTTTCAAGATCAAGCTCCTAAAATCAAGAAAAAGCGAGATGAGGAAGTTTGATGGCAAGGATCCGGTAAATTGGATACTACAAATGGAGAAATATTTTGATCTACATGGTGTACCACTATTACAAAAAGTATGTATTGCATCTAATTATTTAGAACCGAATCAATTTTTATGGTATAAAGCGCTTTGTTCTCGTAAACAACTTGTTACGTGGTCAATTTTCACGGATGAAATTATAGCACATTATGAGAATACAAAGAGAAACACCTTGTTTAGAGCAACACCACAACAATTGGAAGAAAAAAGAGAAAAAAGGCTTTGTTACAAAGTGGAAAGCAAAATTATGGCAACAAGGAATTCTACCCCTCACAACTATAAAGATGGAAGTGTTGTTTCTTCTAGCCTTCCACAACCTACAAGGGTTACACCACAACAATTGGAAGAAAAAAGAGAAAAAGGGCTTTGTTACAATTGTGATAGAAAATGCACTAAAGGTCATAAGTGTGCTGAGAAGAAATTATTTTACATAGAGTATGAAGAGGAGGAAGAAAAGGATCAAGAAACATCAAAAGAGGAGGATATACGCCAGGACCCAACCCTGGAGAAAGAAGAAATGAATCCGACCATATCTTGTAAAGCATTGGCAAGAATTACCACTCCTCAAACTCTCAAGATAGAAGGATGTATCAAGAAGAAAAAGGTTCAAGAAGTGAAAGATCACATCAAGAAAGAAGAAATGAATCCAACCGTATCTTGTAATACATTCACCGGAATTACCACTCCTCAAATTATCCAGATAGAAGGACATATCAAGAAAAAAAATGTTCAAGAAGTGAAAGATCGCATCAAGCATCAAGAAATGAATCCGACCATATCATGTAAAGAATTGGAAGAAATTACCACTCCTCAAACTCTCAAGATAGAAGGACATATCAAGGAGAAAAAGGTTCAAGTAGTGAAAGATCACATAGATCATCAACAACAAATTCTCCAACTTTTAAAGGATATCGCCACTTTGATACAAAATCGAATGAAACAACAGGTAGATCAACTTCGTAGTGAAAAATGTTTTGATGTAGGTGATTCGGTATTTTTACTGCTACATCTCAAGCAAGCTATTTATGAGAAGGAAATGTTGACAATACTACCTGCACTTAAGAAATGGCAACCTTACCAAATGGGAAGACACTTCAAGGTAAAAATGGATCATGATAGTCTTAAATACTTTTTAGAACAACTATTATCTTTAGAAGAACAGAAAAAATGGGTCACAAATATGTTGGATTATGACTTTGACATCATCTATAGAAAAGGGAAGCAAAATTTTGTTGCAGATGCACTCTCAAGAAAGGATGAGGATGTGGAAGTATTGTTTTGTGCTATTTCTATTATCCAACCAGATTGGATAAACGAAGCAAGGGATGAATGGAAGAAGGACGAAGAAGTATAGCCACCCATTCAAAAGTTGCAGAAGATCCCAATTCAAACAATATTGCCAGAATTTGAAGAAGAAGGAAAAATCATATTGGAACCTGGAACAATCACAGAAACAAGAACCCGACAGCTACAAAATTGATCAATTTCAGATTATTTCATCAAGTGGAAGAACTTACCCGCTGAAGATTCCACATGGGAGGACAAGAATTTTATACAGAAGCATCAAGAGCTACTCAAGCGTTGAGGACAACACTTTTTGAAGGAGAGGGGCATGTTAGGCCCCTATACTACTAGTGTAACCCCTTATTGTTATTAGTACAACCCCCTTATTATATTGTTGTACCCATGTAATCCCCATATTGTTACTATTGTGCCCCATAGAAGCCCACTATTGTTATTATTGTGCCCTTACATTATTATTGTTATGTTGGCTTTGATTATATTATGACCCCTTAGAGTCCTATATATAGAAAGGAGGTCTTGTCATTTGAATCATCAAAGAATTGTTCATTTGTGTAATGTAAAAGAGGTTGCCCCCTCGAAAAGGCTTATTTCTAAGGCGTTCATCTATCTTTTCTATCTTTTTGTGAGCTAGTTTCATAACAGAATAAAACAAGCATTAAAGAGAATAGATCAAACATGCTCGAGTATTGTCTCAAGGTCAAGCAAAAATTTCTTGGGAGGCAGAGTCAGCAACTGAGTTATATTAACTCTAGTTGTAGGCTTAGGGATCTTAGTACCATGATGAAGGTCAAGTGGAATACCTTTCGAATGATATTAAATATAAAGGATGGGGAGGGCAGATTCAGTGCATTTCTCCAGTTGCTTCAAGTGGAAGCAAGTCAATTCAAATGCAAAATGGTGGTGGCAAGGATGGTGGATCGTGCAATGTTTGATCTGCAGCCTGAGAATGATTTTAAATGCGATAGGATGTGTGCATCAATCGACAAGAAACATGGAATTATATCAAGGAATTGGGTGAAGTAGTTAAACCAAAGAATAATCTGTGTGCAGGGAAGGATTGCTCACAAAATGGCCTCAACAAGTCTCAACAAAAGCAACGATAGTGCAAAGGAGCAGGGAAATTCTAACAATGGAGATATGGAGGCCATGGTAGAAAAGACAGGGAAGCAAGTAATTCAGGAGGTGCATGATCAAATAACAATGGTTTTGACTCATCTTGTTGGGATTGGAAAGGATCTGGAGTTGCTACAGAAAGCAGTGGAGCATTTGAACACTGGAATGATTAACTTGAATTTTAAGGTGGACAGTATGGAGGTAAAAGTGGAAACAACGACTGTTGGAGTGCTTAAAGAGGTCTTTAGACTAGGAGAAATGCCCACTCCCAATACTCAGGCAGAAGGGGAGGCAAAATAGGAGCGTCGCATGTTCTCTCTGATCTTGGTACCTGGTCAAACAATGAAAGCGGTCCAGGGGAATTGTCCATTGGAGAAGATGGAAAGCAACGAGTAGACAATCCCTTTATAGACTATATGTTTTGTTGTTTTGTCAAATTTTGTGGGGTCTTTTGGAGAAACTATAGTATAAATGTTGTAAGTAGAATAGTTATAAATAATACTGGTAGCATCATATACTCTTATGTTTTATCTCTGCAAATCATTGAATCAAAGCAAATTTTGAATGTAAGAGACCTGGCTTACTTCCAGCTTTGATATATAAAGCTGATACTTGTTTCCTTGATTTTTTTTTAAATTAATTTGTTTCATATTAATTATTTATATAAATAAATTTGTTTCATATTAATATTAATTTTATCTAATTATTAATAATTTAATTTTATCTAATTATTAATCATATTGATTAATAATATAAATAAATGTGTTTCATATTAATATTAATTTTATCTAATTATTAATAATTTTATTTCATATTGATTAAATAAATAGTATCTTATAAATTTTTATATTAATTTAAAATTTTCAAATGGCTAAAAAGAATTATATTTAAGTTTTGAGGGTTTTTCGCAATGCATTATATTACATATCATTTTTTGAGATTGAAAAAGTAAGTTGTTCATCTATGACCATTTCCATGAAAAGTAGTCGTAACGACTAATTTCTTATTTAAAAGACTAATAAATCTAAATACTCTATTTTTATATTCATTTTTTTAATATAATATATTTATTTAACTTTATATATATATATATATAAATATATTTATTTATTTATATATTAAATATATAATTATATATATATGAACTTTATATAAGAATATTATAATAATTATTATTGTTATTTATTTATAGATAATAACATTTCTCCAATCAATCACCCACATTACATTGATTGGCATATAATTTTTTTTATTAATTATAAATAAAATATATTAAATTTATATATAATATTTTAATTTTATATATATGAGGAGAAAAAAATAGATATGTCATCATTAAAATAGTTCAATGGTGTGTTTTTTAATAAGAAAAGATGTATAATTTCATATATATTATTATATTATTATATTATTTAACTTTTGTTTAATTAATTGTATAAAATAAATATAAACTAATTTAGATCCATCTTAACTGTGGATTTACCAAGTGCGGAGAGAGATAAAATATTTAGATTCAGAGTTGAGATAGATCTAGGCTAGTTCAATTTCTCCTTTAAATATAGGCTATATTACAAATAAATGCCATGCATTCTTAATACCATGGGTCATTTTTTTATTATTATTATTTTATTTTTATAGGGTTATTTGTATTTTAAGCGAGTTAAAATGTTTACATTACATTACATTATCTTACAACATCTCTACCTTGATTGGGGCGAATGACCTTGGTGTGTGTAGTGCGATCTGACGTAGAGGGGACTCGTGCGAATGACAAGAGTCGAACGCGAGGAAGGACGCTAGGACAACTAGCGCGGGAGACTCGAAACCTTGAGAAGGGAAAAGTTTGTTATAAACTTTAGAAAGTCACCTAGTTATTTTGCTTCTGGTTTTAGGTTATGGGCGATAGTGTGGGTGGCGAAATTAATGTGGAGTACGCACAGGTCGCCAACCTATGCATTCTTGCTCCTACAGTGAATTCATTCTCTACAATTGCGATCAGTTGGTGGGAATTACAGTGTGGTGTTGCTGGAAAGAGTAGTTGCATAGTCTGGGACCCTGGAGCAAGGGTTTGTGGGTGTTGGTTTGACATCTGCTTTGTGGTGACAAGGGACATCGTTGTGCTGGTCAAGCCCGTGGAGATTTGTATATGGGCGGACTTGGGCTTGTTAGGCAAGGTTTTGGTAAGTTTCCTTTTGAGGTTCTATCAGACCAGACAGTAACTCCTCAAAATCAATTCGTTGATATTCATTCAGGTTGGTCTTTATTATATACATGAGGGAGAGATTGTTCATTTCATCTCCCGGTGACTATTCATATTCTCTATTATTTATTTACATCAATTTCAGTTATTCACCCAATCCTGATGATTAGGTGTTAACATTCCCCCCTTAATCTGAAGGGATGTTGGTGAGTCGAAGCATTGTTCTAAATCATTCAAGCTTTTCTCTTCCAAGCGCTTTGGTGAAGATGTCTGCAATTTGCTCATTAGTGGAACAATGATGGAGATGGATTGTTTTGGCCTTAACATGATGTCGAATCAGATGATATTTAGTATTGATGTGCTTCATTCAATCATGGAACTTTGGGTTCTTGGCCAACTTTATTGCCGAGGTATTGTCAATCATGAGTGGAGTTGATTGTTCTTGTTTTACCTGCAAATCTTCAAGAATTTTCCTGAGTCACACAATTTCTTTTGTTGCTTCAACCACTACCACATATTCTGCTTCTGTTGTGGAATCTACTGGAACTGATTGTTTGCATGATCTCTAGGAGACAACTCCTGATCCAAGACTCATAGCATAACTGAAGTAGATACCCCAGTTTCTTTGTCTCCATCGAAGTCTGAATCAGAGTGTCCAATCAAGTTGAAGTCATCCACCTGTGTATACTTGATTCCAAAGTCTTGAGTTCCCTTCAAGTACCTTAGAACTCTTTTTGCAGTAGACCAATGTCCCTCACAAGGCTTTTGCACAAACCTGGAGAGGATTCCAACAACAAACGAAATGTCTGGTCTAGTAGTAGTTAGGTAGTTGAGACTTCCTACAAGCTGTCTATACTTTGTTGCATCCTCAAATTCTTTTCCTTCAATGGATGTGAGCTTTAAGTTTTGTTCCATTGGAGTAGTAAGAGGATTGCATTTTGTCATGCCAAACCTGTTCAACAGATGTCCAATGTACTTCTTTTGAAAAAGAAATATGGACTTCGGATGTTGAGTTACTTCAATACCAAGATAGTAATGAACATAGCCCAAATCAGTCATTTCAAAACCTTTCCTCAATTCCTTCTTTATGGATGCAATGTAGCTTTCATTGTTCCTGGTCATCAAAAGATAATTTACATATACCACAAGATATACAATTGTTTTGCCAACTTTCTTAACAAATGAAGTTGCATCATCAAGATCATAATGTTTGAAATTGAGTTTCAGAAGATGCTCGGCTAGTTTTTCATACCAGGCTCGTGGTGCTTGTTTGAGGCCATACAAGGATTTCACAAGTTTGCATACTTTATGTTCATGTCCTTTCACAGCGAATCCTTCAGGCTGGGACATAAAAACATTCTCTTTTAGATCTCCATTCAAGAAAGCAGTTTTTACATCCATTTGATGGACTTTCCAACCATTCTGAGCTGCTAGGGCAAAGAGTGTCCGGATGGTAGCCCATTTTGCTGTGGGAGCAAAAGTCTCCTCATAATCAACCCCTTCCTTCTATGCAAAACCTTTTGCCACAAGCCTGGCTTTGTGCTTGTCAAGTGAGCCATCAATTTTATACTTGTTCTTGTAGACCCACTTGCAGCCAATTGGTTTGGTTCCTAATGGAGGATCAACCAGCTTCCAAGTGCCATTCTTTATCAGGGCATCATACTCCTTTTGCATCGCTTCTTTCCATTCATCATGAGAAGCAGCTTCTTTGAAGGAACTTGGTTCAAATCTGTAGAAAAATTCAATTCACAATCATAAGAAACATCCATATCAACAGGTGAATCAAAGTCATCTACATCACCTCCATTTTGTCAATTTGAATTTCTACTTCCTGTCTTTCCAACCTCATCAAGATGAACACTTTCAAGTTTTTTTATCAGCCACTTTTGGGGACCTTTCTCAGATGGTCCAGGCTACTCCGTTGATTGAGTTGGAACTGAATCAAGATAGAGTCTCCCAATTCTATCAATCACATCACTTAAAGCGTCATCCGTTGTTGGAGTTTCATGTGGGGGAGAGAGTTCTTCAGAAGAAAATTCCACATGTTGATCTAGTATAGGAATCCCCCCTTCAAGATGTGGAATATGATTATCAAATTCTTGAAATGATTTTGCATTTGTGAATCTATCCAAGTGATCAAGTTGCCGCTCAACAACATTGTCAGTTTTGGATGATTCAAGAAAGATTACATCTCTAGATACAACAAACTTTTTATTGACTTCATCATAAAGACGGTATACTTTGGAGGTGTTTGAATAACCCAAGAAGATACACTTACGACTTCTTGCACCAAGTTTGTTTCTATGTACCTTTGGTATCAAGGCATAACAGGTGGAACCAAAGTCCCTGAGATGCTTTACCGAAGGAACATGCCCATACCACATTTCATATGGAGTCTTGTTTCTAATAGCATTAGATGGACATATATTCTTTATATATACAACACATAGAACTGCATCAGCCTAAAACATCAACTTTACATTTTTGAAAAACATCATGGAACGCACCATATTTAAGATTGTCCTATTCATTCTTTCAGCTACACCGTTTTGTTGGGGATTATAAGGCACAATTGTTTAATGTTTGATCCCATGTTGGCGAAGATAGTTTTCAAATTCATTTGAAGTGTATTCTTTTCCATTATCAATGCAAATAGAGCCAATATGAGATTGTGCATCATTTTCAATCCATGTATGAAAGTTATTGAATGTTTGAAAAGCATCAGATTTGTTCTTCAATAAATAAACCCAACACATTTTGGTGTAGTCATCAATAAATGTCATCATATATTTATTTCCATTTGCAGAAGGAACATGAATTGGACCACATAAATCTGAATGAATGAGTTCAAGTTTTCTGTGTACTCTTGAATGTGAATCATATAAAGATTGTTTGCTATGCTTTCCTAGAATGCAAGCATCACATTGCTTAAGTTTCCTGGGAATTGTAGGCAAACCAGCAACACCATTTTTCTTCAACAAGCGGAGGCTGTCATAGTTCAAATGTCCAAATCTAGCATGCCATAATAAACGTGATGGAAGCGTACCTTCTTCAAAATGAGAATTGTATGAGAAATGTTGTGCACGAGCAGAGGTACCTTGCAGCTTGAGAAGCCTTTCTTCTTCTATTCCCCTCATGAAAAGTGAGTGGTCAAATGCTTTTCTCACCTCAAGCTTGCCATCTGTTATCACCCTAAAATTTTTGTTTCTAAGCTTTGGAAAGTTTGCCTTGTTTCTAGTCATAATCTTATAGGTTTTGAGTCATCTCATCTCAATAAGTGTCATTCTCTTTTCCAAAAAAGAAGTTTCACAGCCTCATTCCATGTCCTAGAAGCCTCACCATGTGTTTTGACATCAGTTTGATTCCAAAGGGTTGATGTTAGTCTCGGTCTAGTCTTTCCATGGTTGTTTTAGAGTCTAAGATCTAAAAGAGAGTCTTGTTGGTATGTTCAAATAGGTTCAATACTCTGTTCTTGCCTATCACTGGTCCCACATCACACATAAGTTCCATGTGTCAAACTTGTGTCAAGGTTTTCGTAGTGCAAAACTCACTCTAGGTGTTTTCGTAGTGCAAAACCCAGAATTTTCACTGGCTGCGCTACGAAATCGGGGATTCTGAACTAGGAGTTTTCGTAGTGCACTACGAAACCCCTGAAGCAGCCTGTTTCAACATAAAAGACTCTATTTTTTGCTTTTACTAGTCAACTTCCAGAAGGGTACCTGAGTAGTTGAGAACTCAATTTTCAAAACTGGAAGAGGTTTTTCTTCCTAACATACTCAAATACAAAAACCTCTTTCAGTTTCTTCAAATTCGTTCTGAGGTGGGAGGAATTTATGGTTAAACTTGCGCTACGAAACTGTTGAAAGTCAAGCTTTGTCTTCTGGTTTGAGCAGTCTTTTTCAAGATTAGTTTCTGGTCACAGGAAAAGGTATTTTGGAATTTTGAAGGAGGTTTCTCTCCACCAACTCTCCAGCTACAATAAACTATTTCACTTTCTTCATAAGTGTTTTTAGTTGGGAGATACTAAGATTTCTTTGAAACCATAATTTCAGAGAACAAATTTTTCCTGTTTTACATGTGTTTTTCAAGGACAGATTCTGAACAGCTGGAGAAGTGTTTTAAAAAACCAAGAGAGATTTTTGTTGTAGACAGCATGGACTACAAAAACCTCCTTTAGTTTCATAAAATATGTCATGGATGAGAAGATAAACACTCTGTCCCACGTGAAAATTTTCAAGGATCCTAAACCTAAAAACAGGGAAACATGTTCCCTAATTTTTAGGGTTTATCATAAGTAATAAGGTGACAACGTGGGAGGCTTCATCAAATTCGACCTCATGAGGTTGCAACTGTCAAAGAATGATTTCAATGTTTAGATAAGGTTGTTGTAATCATAATACGGAGTTACACGCCTAGTTGTATTAGGTCACTAGCATTGCTAGTTAACAACTAGTTCTAATTAATGGTTTGTTTTATGGTTAGAATAGGTGTCACTCATATCAAATTCAAATTCTCTTGATGAGGGATGAAGGAATACATGTTGTAAATGCTATATATAAAGCAAGAGGTCAAATTAGCAAAGGGTTGGAGACTTTTTGGCTCCGCTGTTGCTCTATGTGCAGACGGTGTATATTTTAACCTAATGCAGAATTTCTACTTAGACAACTCAAGATTCATGAAGAGTTCTTGTATGTTCTTGTTTTGATGGCATCTTTCAATACTTACATTGCAGTGGTGTTTACTTATGATACTCAGAATTCATCAATGATGCTTTGACTTCCTTCATAGATAAACTGTGTTTCACTGTTTTATATTTGCATTTCTGCACTTGAACTCTATAATTCCTTGACTTCCATGCTAGGTAGAATGTTTTGGCTTCACTACTCAGGATTCAAAGAGACATTTTAAGGTCCTATTGTCTCATGTATTTCCTCTTTCACTTACTTGCAGTGGTATGAATACATGTTACTTAGAACTCATCAATGATGCTCTAACTTCCTTCATATATTTATAAACTGTGTTTCCTTGCATTGTATCTTTGTTTTGTTGATGTATAAAAACTCTCTATGCCCTGACTTCATGTTAAGCTGATCTTGCTGTGGTACTGAAACATACTTTGACTCCATAGCCCAATGGTAGCCAGCCTTCATCTTTCAACCTATAAACATATACAATCACAAACCATAGAGTTAGCCATCTATCCATATCTTTAATCAAAATCATTAACCCTTTGAGAGAGCCCTCTCAGGCTGAGGAGGCTAAGCCTTAGCTAAAAGATTGGTTTGAAATAGTTACACTAAGATAGTCTGGTCAGCAGCCTATGAGGGTCCTATTTTGGTGATAACATTTTGGTGCATCTGCCGGGAGTCTGAAGATTATTCATTCCTGAAATCAAGAAGCTGAACTTTTGAAGGTAGCAGGAGCTCAGAAAGTTTTCAAGGTTGCAACCTACCTTGGCGACTCCACACATCGAATAACAAATTGGAAGGTGACTCCACTGCTAGAAGATCAGTAGCTTGATGAGGTTTCAAGATGAGTTCCATTGCAAGAATGAATGCCAGGTATGCCCCTATGAATCGGTCTCATATCCCTGGTTTTCCAAATCCTATGCCAAAGGTTGATTGGTTAGATGATCTTCCAATATTCAAAGATGAAAATAAGGACAATGCTGCTCTTCATTTGGTTAGGTTCCATATGCATGTACACAATCTTAAGGTTCAGTTCCCTGAAGATTGTCTCATGAAGATGTTTATGACCACTTTAGAAGGAAAAGCATGGTCTTGGTATAAAAGCTTGGAAAATGGTTCATTATATTCTCTTGCTGATTTCCATGATGTATTCTATGACATGTATAAAGAGTGTCATCCTTCCTTATTGCTGGTCAAAGATTGTTGTAAACATTCTATGAGTTTTATTCAATATTTGGAGGATTGTTATGATGATGATGAATTCATGGATGAAGAAATTTTAGAAGCTCTTCATAACAATAAATTTCAACACCAAGAAGAAAGGATAACATCCCATGAAATGCAACATGAAAATCAGCAGGGGTTTACTTATGAAAATCATATTACATCCTCCGAGATTAATGTAGAGATGCAACAGACTTGTCAGTCTTCAGATCATAATGAAGATGAAAATAATTGCAAACACCAAGAAGAAATACTGGAAGAAATTTTTTATAACGCCCAGGCAGAGGAAAAGGTTGTTCATTTATGTAATTCCTTGCAGCAGATTACTTCAAAGAATGATCATAATAGTGAGGAAAATTACATTGTCTATGGAAATCATGTAGAAAGGCAGTTGGATAGCATATCAAAGGAATTTTGTGTGGCTGAGAATCAATTGTCTGAAGATATAGAATGTTATGATGATCATCAAAATAACCATGTCCTCTTTGACCCTATAAATTAATACATGGCAAAGTTTTGCACATCAGTATTTCATTTTCATTTGCATTATGAAGATCATATACATTATAAGTTGATTTGGTCATCTCACTATCATGGTTATTTTGAGGTTGAATGCAGTCAAGAGATTCAAGGGTCAAATCAGATCGATGACTGGCTTCATTGGAAATTTCATGTTCCTTGAGCTACAAGTGGAGATTGCAGTTGATAGGGTAGGTAGGAATGTGCAAATAAGCTCAGGGTAGGTTGACTGAGCATCTATTTCAGTAGGTGCAGTTTGAATTCTTCTTGCAGCAAATCATTAAAGGCTTGAGGAGCAAATTGGGCAGAAGTTCAGAGTTTTATTCTAGAGGATGGATAGCGGCATTGGAGCTACAAGTTCTTAGTATACCATAAGGGCACACTATCCCTAGTGGAGCCACTGTTATCACCCTAAAATTTTTGCTTATAAGCTTTGGAAAGTTTGCCTTGTTTCTAGTCATAGTCTTATAGGTTTTGAGTCATCTCATCTCAATAAGTGTCATTCTCTTTTCCAAAAAAAAAAAGTTTCACAGCCTCATTCCATGTCCTAGAAGCCTCACCATGTGTTTTGACATCAGTTTGATTCCAAAGGATTGATGTTAGTCTTGGTCTAGTCTTTCCATGGTTGTTTTAGAGTCTAAGATCTAAAAGAGAGCCTTGTTGGTATGGTCAAATAGGTTCAATACTTTGTTCTTGCCTATCACTGGTCCCACATCACACATAAGTTCCATGTGTCAAACTTGTGTCAAGGTTTTCGTAGTGCAAAACTCACTCTAGGTGTTTTCGTAGCGCAAAACCTAGAATTTGCACTGGTTGCGCTACAAAATCAGGGATTCTGAACTAGGAGTTTTCGTAGCGTGCTACGAAACCCCTGAAGCAGCATGTTTCAGCATAAAAGACTCTGTTTTTTGCTTTTACTAGTCAACTTCCAGAAGGGTTCCTGAGCAGCTGAGAACTCAATTTTCAAAAATGAAAGAGATTTTTCTTCCTAACATACTCAACTACAAAAACCTCTTTCAGTTTCTTCAAATTCGTTCTAAGGTGGGAGGAATTTATGGTTAAACTTGCGCTATGAAACTGCTGAAAGTCAAGCTTTGTCTTCTGGTTTGAGCAGTCTTTTTCAAGATCAGTTTCTGGTCACACGAAAAAGTATTTTGGAATTTTGAAGGAGGTTTCTCTTCACCAACTCTCCAGCTACAATAACCTATCTCACTTTCTTCATAAGTGTTTTCAGTTGGGAGATACTAAGCTTTCTTTAAAACCCTAATTTCAGAGAACAAATTTTTCCTATTTTACATGTGTTTTTCAAGGACAGATTCTGGACAGCTGGAGAAGTGTTTTAAAAAACCAAGAGAGGTTTTTGTTCTAGACAACATGGACTACAAAAACCTCCTTCAGTTTCATAAAATATTTCATGGATGAGAAGATAAAGGCTTTGTACCACGTGCCAATTTTCAAGGATCCTAAACCTAAAAACAGGGAAACATGTTCCCTAATTTCTAGGGTTTATCATCAACAGTAAGGTGACAACGTGGGAGGCTTCATCAAATTTGACCTCATGAGGTTGCAGCTGTCAAAGAATGCTTTCAATGTTTAGATAAGGTTGTTGTAATCATAATAAGGAGTTACACTCCTAGTTGTATTAGGTCACTAGCACTGCTAGTTAACAACGAGTTCTAATTAATGGTTTGTTTTATGGTTAGAATAGGTGTTACTCATACAAAATTCGAATTCTCTTGATGAGGGATGAAGGAATACATGTTGTAAATGCTATATATAAAGCAAGAGGTCGAATTTGATGCAGAATTTCTACTTAGACAACTCAAGATTCATGAAGAGTTCTTGTATGTTCTTGTTTTGATGGCATCTTCCAATACTTACATTGCAGTGGTGTTTACTTATGATACTCAAAATTCATCAATGATGCTTTGACTTCCTTCATAGATAAACTAACTGTGTTTCACTGTTTTATATTTGCATTTCTGCACTTGAACTCTATAATTCCTTGACTTCCATGCTAGGTAGAATGTTTTGGCTTCACTACTCAGGATTTAAAGAGAGTTTTTAAGGTCCTATTGTCTCATGGCTTTCCTCTTTCACTTACTTGCAGTGGTATGAATACATGTTACTTAGAACTCATCAATGATGCTCTAACTTCCTTCATGTATTTATAAACTGTGTTTCCTTGCATTGTATCTTTGTTTTGTTGATGTATAAAAACTTTCAATGCCCTGACTTCATGTTAAGCTGATCTTGTTGTGGTACTGAAACATACTTTGACTCCATAGCCCAATGGTAGCCAGCCTTCATCTTTCAACCTATAAACATATACAATCACAAACCATAGAGTTAGCCATCTATCCATATCTTTAATCAAAATCATTAACCCTTTGAGAGAGCCCTCTCAGGCTGAGGAGGCTAAGCCTTAGCTAAAAGATTGGTTTGAAATAGTTACACTGAGATAGTCCGATCAGCAGCCTATCAGGGTCCTATTTTGGTGATAACACCATCAAACATATGAATGGAGTGACCTTGCTGGCGGATGTGGACCAAGGACAACAAGTTTCTCTTCAGTTGTGGGAGATATAGAACATGATGCAGAAGAAAGTCTGGAAGACCAGGCAAAAATCTTTTCTATGAGTCATGTGGCAAGTTGCTCCTGAATCAAGCAACCAATCATTTTTCCAAGAAGCAAGTGAAGCATTAAATAAGTCTTCATTTACTCCGATATTACATTGTGCCACAACATAATGAGCGGATTCAGGTGCTTTACCTTTGTCTGTGTCATTAGTTTTACCTTTGGGTTGATTTCTTTGCTGCTCAATTTTGTCCCAAGGTAACTTGCATGTAGAGGCATCATGTGATCCATTTCTTTTGCAGCATATGCAGTGCAAATCTGAATTTTCTCCTTGAGAGTGTCTGCTCCTTGCCTCTGAAATATCTTCCTCTTCCTCTTCGACCACCTCTTCCTTTGGAAGAATCTTGGGCAAGATTCTTTTCTTTATGAGCAAGGCACACAACCTCTTCAGAAGATTCAAGGGCTGTCTTCTTTCCAAAAGCTTTCTCTCTTTTAGCAAATTTTTTCACAAGAGAGTCAAAGGTAATATCTTTGAGATTTCCATTTGCTTGCAATGACTCAAGATAATTGGAGTAAGTAGGATAAAGTGCCTTGAGAAAATCCATAAGAGGAATATCCAATTTAACCTTAGTGGCTTCGATATCATGCATTATAGATTTTACTTCGGATGCAAGAGCAAGAGGATCATTATTTTTTAATTCAAGAGTGAAGAGTTTAATCATGAGTTGAACAACTTCAAGTGCAAAATGTGAGTCATAGAGTTCTTTCAGCTTTTGTAAGGCTTCGAAAGCAGTTGAAAATGGCGAAATATGGCGACTCACCTCTTCACTTATAGATGCTGCAATTCTTATTTTCCCAAATGGCGAATTCTTTGTTTGAGGTACGCTATTCTGGATCTTTGTCTCCGTCTCCAATACACACTCCTTTCCACAACTCATTGAAAATGAGGGTGTGTTTTATCATCCGGGACCACTCAAGATAGTTCTCCTTGCTAGTGAGAACTATTCCCACAATAGATATGATTGAATGCATACTGTAAAAAAAATACTTCTGCTGGCAAAAATGTGCTTTTGTGGAGAAAATTTTTTTCTGCTGCTAAAAAAATACTTCTGCTGATAGAAAAAATATTCCTGGTCATAAAAAATGCACTTCTGGTGTAAAAAATTACAATCTGATCTGTATAGAGCAGAGATATTATTAGGGAAGGATATATTTAGGAAAGGGTGTATATGGGGGAGGGAGTATATGGGAGAGGGGGTTTATTAAAAAAAAACAAGCGTTATATTAAAAATGCAGCAATGTATTAACACCGAAACGGTGGGAGGTGTATTAGTAGGTTGGGAATGTGGAGAAGCAGGCATACCACCCATGGCCTTCACTTCGCCAGAGTAAAGAACAAGCAGCACGACCATGATTTACAACTCACAGGCACAACGATTTGGGAGCTAAATGTGTATGGAGGAGCAACGCTATATGGCAGAGTTCGAAATTGGGAAGGGAGGAGGCATAAAATGTGGTATGCGGATTATGAACCAGGGTTGCGTATTAAACTGGAGGAGTGGCTGTTGCATTATATGAGCCAACAGGGGTATAGGAATTTGCACCATGAGCCAACAATTGACTGTGCATTTGTTGTGCAGTGGTTGCAACGTCTAATGTAAAAAAACTGGAGCTGTATGGGCCTGGAGTAAAATAATGTAACAACTGAGATATACCAGACAGCGCCTCCAGGTTCAATGCACCAACGTTCAATCCTCCATAATCTTTCACGCAAATATGGAGGCCAGCAACGTGGAGAGAGCAGCGTATGGAGGCCAGCAATGTATGGAGGCCAGCAACGTATGGAGGCCAGTAGCATGGAGAGAGCAACATATGGACTATGTCAAAGGAGCGTGGGAGGTTACAAAAATTGGCAGAAAAATGCAGGACAAACTGAAAAATTTATGAAGAAATGATAGAAGGGAGTTACAATGGCAGATAGAAGCCAAAAAATGGCGTTGGCTCTGATACCATGTCAGACCAAGTAGTAACTCTTCAAAATCAATTCGTTGATATTCATTCCGGTTGGTCTTCATTATATACATGAGGGAGAGACTGTTCATTTCATCTCCCGGTGACTATTTATATTCTCTATTATTTATTTACATCAATTTCAGTTATTCACCCAATCCTGATGATTAGGTGTCAACAGGTTCTTTGCATGTAAGTGTTTTCTCCTTGCTAAATCATTGGTAGTGCATTTCTATTGTTGTTTCTTAAATTTTTTTGAGAGGGACTCTATGTTTCAAGAGCGTTTCAAGTCAAGGAAACTTTGGCATTAACACTTTGTCTATTGGAGGAAGGAGTCTGATGTTTGTTTAATTGCAGAGGTTTTCTTTGGGTGAGACCCTCACAGGTTGGTTGTAGCACAGTTGCCACTAACGGGTGGGGGAAGTGTTGGTAGTCTAAGAGGGTGGTTGAGGATTTCATGGGGGACGGGACTACCATTCCTTTGTTAATGCATCTAATTCAAGGGCCCATAATTCGATCCTTAGTGGGATTCCCCTTGTGGTGGTTTGTTGCAGTAGTTGAAATGTTGAGATAACGAGGTCGAGCCTGTAGGGGGATGGGGCATTGAGGTCCATTGGGGGGAAGGGATGGCCAGGTGGGAGTGGTAGATATTGAGGGGGCTGTGAGAGTTGGGTTGGGGGGAAAATTGGAGCATGATTAACTCCAGTCACTAGGCCGCGTGGACTAGCCACCACTTTAGAATCCTTGGACCTGCAGGTGCGAAATATAATGGCGATTTTGGAGGGTATGAGGCAGTAGTGACACAATGACCACAATGAAGTTGTCGTATTTAAGAATGGCTTGCAACAAAACTAGTGGGATATGCTCGATCGCTTGGGTTTTTTGCGAAGGAATCATAGGCACATCAATGACCGCTTAGATGATTTGGAGGCATGCCTAACTCATGTGGAATTTCATGCCTATCAAGATCTTAATCTTCCTGTTGCTCCTAGTGCTGTACATGCACCAAATTTACCTTAAGCTCTGTGATCACTGTTGGTGTTTGTTCACTCTCTCTGTTTTTTGGGCTATTTGGTCTTTTTGTTTTTGCCAATTATGTAAAACTTGGTAGTTTATCCTTAATTTTTGCATTGCTTTCTTGGCCAACAAATTTGGTCAGAGTGAGATTGAGAGAGCAAGGGATATCATGTGCATCTAATGTATTATTTTGAAGAATTAATAAAAAATTTGATAAAAAAAAAAATTGTTACATCCCTACCATACTCGGATATAGTTATTTTTATTTTTATTTTATTTTGACTGAGTTAAAATGTTTACATTACAGCATCTCTATCATACTAGGCTAGAGAGCTCTAGACACAAATACTATTATTATACATAACATGGATGTTAAGAGGTTTCTTAAAATTGCTTATAACTCTAGCCAAAACACTCATCTTCGACTCAAACGAGCATGACATAAGGATGCCTAGTCTTGGTTGAACCACTGGAGAATAAATGAGAGTATCATCTCGTAAATTCATGATAATATTAAAAATATTATTACATACAAGTTTAAAGAGAAATTGTGGGAAAATAAAGAGCTAGAGGGACAAAGGAGACTATTATATTATAAAGAGGTGATCAACCCACGATCGACCTCAATTTTGAAAACAAAATTTATCTTTCTCACTAATGTTAAGAAGAAAATGAGCATTGTCAACCTGAGAACTAATTCCCATGAATCTCATAGTGAAATTGGACATTGGTCAATTCTCAAAACACCATGGGATAAAAGAGTTTGTCACATGTACAATCCTTAAAGAGTTGAAGATAAAAAAAGACTCTTTATTAGATTGCCCATCTTATACTCATTCAACTTAATTTTCAAAAAATTTATCATACTACAACTTTCTTAACATTTTAACTCAATAAAATTACAATGATCCTTACTTCTTTTTCGATATAAAAATAAAATATTGAAAAATTTAATTCTTATTTTTTAAAATTTCTAATAAATGTTAGTTAAAATTAAAATATATAAAGGTTAATCTTCATCATAAAATAAATACTAATAATTTATTACTTTAATATTTATATTTAACAAAAATGTCTTAAGATAAAATAAAACTTATTTTTAAATAATATATAGTTATAGATATAAATATGAATACCAGACTCGATGTCATAACTAGTCTGACATTCAAAACAGAGAATACCATGGAGCAGTTAATTTCATGTTAAATTAAATAAAATAAATGCAAGTTTGCGACGAGAGAGAATCTTAGAATCTCGGACGGCAGAAACTTCCCAACATTAGATAAAGAAATGAGATAAATTAGCAAAGTGCACAACCACCCAATGTATAACCACCCTCTCTATATATAT
The DNA here is from genome assembly GCA_031772625.1 of Pinus tabuliformis. Lineage (NCBI taxonomy): Eukaryota > Viridiplantae > Streptophyta > Pinopsida > Pinales > Pinaceae > Pinus > Pinus tabuliformis. Next base: position 954,396,937 of record CM062816.1, on the reverse strand, counting down.
ATAACTTTAGATAGAACCCTTATATATACCGTCCTTGGCCTGACTCGAAAACAAAATCCCAGAGACTCCACTGGTTATACCAACATATTCCTACCGGCATTTCTTTAACACAAATGGTTACAACATACTATTCCTACCAAAATTTCTTTAACATAGAAGGAGGTATGAAATATCTTTATAAATATTTCATAAAAATACTTTAGAGGAGACATGGTATAACAAATAAGGGACCTTTCAGCAAAACAGCAAACCATTTTATCAAATAAATAAAAATACTTTAAAGGAGACATGGTATAACAAATAAGGGACCTTTCAGCAAACCAGCAAACCATTTTATCAAATAAATGAAAGATAAATTAGCTACCGAATGACCTTAAAAAATAACCAGTATACGCAAGCAAATTTATCGTTGAAAAAAAACATTCTTCAGGCTTACCTTTAGCTGCAGCGATGGAAGCTTCGGCTATTGCATCCATGGAATTTAAAACGGCATCAGGAATTAAAGCTTCACTATTCATCAGCTTCTCTTCACGGAGTTCTTCATTAACGTCCCACTCTACAGCGAGGGGATCTTCTGCGGAGGCCGCCTCGCGTCGCAAAGAGCGCGACGAGGCCTTAGCTGACAGTGTCGAGGAGGATGACTCTGGCTTGCAGCATACCGTCGTTTTTTTCTGAGCTGAGGCCATTTTAGTGCATTCACAAATAAACCGAAGCCGTCCCTCTCTCTTATAATCCCACTGGTTTTACAATCTGACATACAGCAAGCCTAGGCGCTCCCCACCTCGCTGAAATATCTGCCTTTATTTTATTTTAAAGCTCCAATTTCAAGAACAGTGACGATTCTTTGATCATATTCGACTTCTGTTTCAGTTCCCGGGTACCGAAGGGCCCGCTCCAGATCTGATTCCTGAGTACAGAAGTCAACTTTTCTTTTGCGTAAAAGAGAGAGAGTGAAGATTTGTTGTTTTCTTACTTTCTTGCTTTTCCTTTTAAATTTTAAATTCAGTGCAAATCGGCCTGTGTATTCAAGACGTGAAGGAAAAGAGTGACAGAAAAGTGAGAAAACATAAGCATAAGATTTGTTGTTTTCTTACTTTCTTGCTTTTCTTTTTAAATTTTAAATTCAGTGCAAATCGGCCTGTGCATTCAAGACGGGAATGAAAAGAGTGACAGATAAGTGAGAAAACATAAGCATAAGATTTGTTGTTTTCTTACTTTCTTGTTTTTCTTTTTAAAATTTAAATTCAGTGCAAATTGGCCTGTGCATTCAAGACATGAATGAAAAGACTGACTGATAAGTGAGAAAACATAAGCATAAATAGCCTCGGGAATTGAATCCCTGGTGCTATTTTCCCTACCTTTGAATGTCAGCCGGTGCTAGCTCGCTTTGCTCGTTCTTTTTCGGAGCGCTCGCCGTGCTCTGCCTCCTTTCGGTGGAGACCGACGGTCTTCAAATAGGCTCGTGCGGGCCTCTAGGTAAGATTATAATAGTCAAATCCCGGTCCATATCCACAAATAATTTCCAGTTCCCTGCCCTACAGATTACCGAAGACCGTCTGATAAAATTGTACAAATGATTTTCAGTCCTTGCTCTACAGATTACCGAAGACCGTGTGATAAAATTGTACAAATAATTTTCAGCTACCTGCCCTACAGGTTACCGGAGACCGTCTGATAAGACTGTTTCTAACGGAAACCAAAACCAGTGATTTCTACCCTGAAACCGCCATCTCAAATATTTTATTTAATGAGAAGATCGGGAAAGTTCCTTGGGAATATTCGCCGTGCACATGCACGAGGAGGACCTCATCTTAACCCTTTTGTTTTTCGGCCACTCGGGCAAGCTTCATATGCTAAATTCAAAAGTATGAAAACCTCCATCTTCAGCGAGCGCATGCTTCTGGTTGGAATTAGCGTGATTAAAATAAGCCCACTCAAAAAAGATTAGATTCACTCTTCATGTCTTACTTGGACATCACTTAAAAGAATTTTTTATGTGCTGCCACGTCATACACATGATATCTCAGGAATGTTGAACATGCTTCGGTCAGCTCCTGTTGGGTGAACAAATCCAGCAATCCAGCTTTTGTCCGTTGGTGTGATTCTCTATGCATTTTGGAGTCTTTCGTTTTTATATGCATGTAAAGCGGAGGATATGTATGTCCGTTGGTGTCCTCTAAATTCGGATTCTCTATGCATTTTCTTTCTTACACTGAAAGAAATACTGGGTGTTCATAAATACTGAATGGACTCTTTCGTTTTTATATGTATGTAAAATGGAGGAGGTTGGTATCCATTTAGCTAAGATTTTGTAAAATATAATTATATTATTTTTTCTAGGTTGGATAGATTATATTGGTTTTAGTGGATGGAATCATTATTAATATTAAAATACATATTTGGTCAATTAATTTAATTAGTTTATATATATATATATATATATATATATTTTTAAATTTTAACTCATTAATATAGCTCTTATGAATGTGAGATGTATATGTCTATGACACATTTTATTTTGCTAAAATTGAAAAACATATAAAAATAAACTAAATTATAATTTTATTTTAAATTATTATTATTATTAATTATAAAAATATAAAAATAATTAGTATATAAGTTAACAACACATATATATATTTAAAAATATGGAAAAAAATTCTTCATCATGGATATTTATCTCTACTTTATCATAAAAATTCATAATATGTAATATTTGTTACAAAACCATGGTGTATCAATACTACGCGCCTCAAAAAACCACAATTCATTTCATATGACATTTTTTTTATTTTTTATAATTAACTAATTTAATTAAAAAGACAAAAGAGCATAACTATTTTGGAGATAAATCTCAACTTCTAATTTGCCTAAGGACTAAGAATATTCTAAAATATTCACTAGAGGTTAAATCCTTATTATTCACCTAATAATTATTAATAATTAAATTAAATTTTTCGAAAATCCTATTCTAAATAGACATGTGTATAGACATAAAAATAGTTTGTAAATTTTAAATTTAATATTGTTTTTATTTTTTATTATAAATTTATTCTTAAAAGTTAATAGTTCCTAAATTAAGAAAATAGGTTCAAAATTTATAAATATCTAATAAAAAGTGAAAGTTTAGTTGTTACCAGCGCTATAATTTCTTTGAATAATGATGATTAATTATTGATTAACAACTAAATTATATTAAAAATCATGATAAGTTTTGTCATTTTCAAATTATACATTTTAAAATAATGTGAATTTTAATAATATATGTTAATTTGACATAGTTGTATGATATTTTGTTTTTGATTAATTAAGAGTTAATTTTCTTAAATGTGAAAAAATATGCTCAAAATATAAAAATATTTAATAAAAGAGAAAATTTACTTTTTAAAAGTCAAGTGAGTTATTACAAGTGATATGGTTTTTTAAATAAAATGATTAATTATTGATTAGGAACATATTCATATTGAGAATTATGATAAATTTTGTCACTTTTAAATTATATATTTAGAGCAATATAAATTTTAATAATATATGTTAATTTGACATAGTCATATGTTGGTTGTATGTTGTATGATAGTTATCATCTTTCCTTCCTATGGATTTATATAGATATGATTTTAATAGTACTAATCCTCCTCAACTACAGGTAAGGAAGTGACAATTATTAGAAGTGGGGGATTGTGGATCCTTCCACATGGTGTTTGGAAATAATGGTGGCTTATGTGCACGAGAGGACTTACTCCATGCTAGTTATAGTGTGGAGAATGTGTTATACAATCGTCCCCACCATGAATCGTTATTGGGAAACTAATAGACAAGATTGCAATGCTCTGATGGTGATAAAGGTTATGCGAGTGTGGGTAGTTTCCCTTCTCCACAATACTTTGGTAAGGAAACCATATATTTTTTTGGTACAAATGCTCTTTGTTCACCTATTCTTCGTGACCTTTCTGTTCTAAGAGCTCTCTTATTGCCTAGAAGATGAATCTCCTCCTTGTTTGGGGTAAGGTTTTCAATTAAGCATGATCATCTTTTAAAATTTGATATGGAGGTAATCTAGACCTTTTAGTACTCACTAAGGAAGTTTGCATTACTTCTTGAGCCTGAGATTTAGTATTGATTTCTAATGGGAAGCAATAGGCTTCAGATGGGACTCTACTAAGTGCTCTCCTAGTTTCACCACATAGTCTCAACCCACAAGTCTACATTTGGCGGTTTTTAGTTCTTTGGACGTCTATCATTCTTTTGGTTTATGGTCATGCTAGTGTCAATTAATGTCATTGTTATGGTATTTGGCTTAGCTTATGTGTAGTTTTTTTTGAATTTTACTATGAGTGGAACCTTTGGCAGAGCTTGGTTTTAAGCCTATCTTTTAAGGAGGAGAGAGCAAGAATTACTATGGTTTTTAGCAGAAGGAACCACCTCCTTTTCCCTATGGTATAGTATTTTAGGTTGTCCCTAGTTCTCTTCTCTCCTCCTTGTCTCTCTCAACTCAACCATTCCTCAAGGTCTCTTCTAAGCAACAATATTTTTGTAGTACCCTCTTGCAATTCGAAGAGAAATTTAGAATGCAAAAATAGAGGTCAACATTGACAGGTAATTCCTTTCTAATGTGAAAATTGAAGATGAAGTGAGAGGTTTGGTTCTAGACACTTGAAACACCATAATTCGACAAACCAAGTACATGCATAACATTGAATTGTACTAGAAACTTCAAACTAGCATGGGCAAAGTGTTGGTTGAGCACTCGGAAAACCAACAAGATATATTATTATGTATTAACAAAGTGCGAAAGCAAATGAGGAGACTGAACGGTAGGATATAGTGCTAGCTTAGTTAGTGAATTTGTAGTTTTCCAATTCATAAGAGGAAACTGAAGTTTTAGATACCATACAAGTGGACTCACCTTCGAGATAAATGCTTCATTTGATGTAATTTGTCATGCATAGTTGCAATGACAATGTTGTAATCATAGAAGAAATCGTTTATCTATTATAAGTAAAACTCTAGTATATTTTAAAAAAATTCTCCCTTTTTCATTTTGTCACATTGTTTTGTCAATTTATGTGGCCTAAGACATTTTACTATACTATTAGTCTAATTTCTCTCTATGTATTCTTGATAAAAATTAATACCAAATGTGCAAAATCTTACACATATAATCCTCATAATGTTGAAATATATACTAAAACTCTATTAATTTATAAAAATACTTAGTAAACACAATTATCTAATTTTAAATATATTATTTTTAGTTGTAAAATTTATTTTAATCACATTTTAAATTTATATCTAGAATATGTTTTTAAATTTATTATAAAATATGTTTTAATTTATATAATTTGAAAATTATAAGTCTTATATAATTCTTAAATTATTTAACATAAAAAAAACTACTAATTTTTTATTCAACAGTTTAAGGATGATATATATAAAAAAGAACATTGTTTTAAAGTAATATTTCACCAATACTAAATTATTTTTCCATACAATATTGACGTTTCACTAATTTAATTTAATTTAATAATAATAATATATTCAAAATAAATAAATAAATATACAATTTTTCAAATAATTAATATTAAAAAATAAATAACAACCAAACATCTCATCAAAAACACACGGCCAACATCACATATCATGGACATCATAATCGAGTACATAACACAAATACCGTGGCAGACACATTACAAAATGATAACGACCTGCAAAATATAACAACGCTCTCTATTAAATATTCACTGGAAAATGAACATTAAATAGTAAAGGTAAGTTGCTTTGTGTCCTTTCGATATATTATCTGTACGACACTTAAATATAATATTAATTAATGTCAATCCACTGTAATTGTTACAACAGTTAAATATAATATTAATTATCGTCAAACCGCTGTGATATTAACTATCCATATGGTGTGGGGCAACTTTCTTGCCATTGCCAAAAACAAAATATAAGGTGTTGTACAAATCTAAATATGAATGGTGTGACCGACTTAAAGATAAGTACGTAGTGGAGTTAGATATATGTTGATTTACTTACTTTTTTAAAAGTTGATGTTATGGATCGACGACCGTACGTGTAAGTGTATGGTTTACACTACTTTAGAAATTTTTATCTATCTTTGCTTTCAATTTAAATTGTGAAAAGAAAATATTTAATTTTTTAAAAGCGTTTTAACATTAATTAATTTATAATTTTATTTTTTTATTCCTGGGATGGATGGAGTAACTATTTGAAATATTGGACACACTAAAACATCACACGGTTTTTTCCAGAAATCTCGAACAAGATAAATAATTATAAAAGTCTGCCATCACTTATATTATTTTTATATTTAAATAAAACAAAATAAAAATTATATATATTATTTTTATATTTGAAAAAAATTATGCATACATTTTGTATAGACACATGATTATGTGCATTCATTAGGATTTACCCAGATCTTATAATAGCAAAAAGTGTTAATAGTAATTGTTTTATATACTATAAACTAGTCCAAAAAAAATACAACCATTGTGTAGAGAAGCACCATACATTATAAAATTTCCAAAGAAATATATCAAATAGGATATTTAAATTATTATGATATATTTAAATATAAAGATGAGAGGATTAATTTAGTTTTATGGTATCGTTAAAGAAATGAATTTTTTTTCAATTCTTTATTTTTTAATTTAAAAATTTATTATTTAAAAGTATTTTGGGATTAGTTTAATTATTAATCTCCTATAAAATTAATAAATATCATGTTATATAATTAGTATGGGATGAAAAATTATATAATTTTATAAGATATTTATACTCTATCCATTATTGTATTTATATATATCAAAATATTTTTATATAAAATAGCTTACAGTAGAAGTTTAAACAAATGGTAATATAGAGAAAAATATTTCTAAATAAATTATGTGGAGGGTGTTTAATCTTGTCCAAGATTTCGGGTGGACACTTCACCCATAGGACTTTGAGAACAGAATGATTGTTGAACACCACTCTCAAATGGTAATATATGTTAGTTTTTTTTTTTATTGAATGTGGAAAAATCTATCATAACTTAATTGTCGATAAAGTTACTATCTGTGAATGTGTGTTGACTCATCATTACTATTCGAAGAAAACAACACCATCTGAAATAATTTGTGGGTGGTCTATAAAGGTGTAAACTTTCATTTATGACAAATTCCTACATACCTTGAGCCATTAACATGTTTTCTTACATATGGGAAAGAGAAACTCTTAGCCATTCAAAAGCAATTTTAGGTCCTATTCCAAGATAATTTCACCTAGATAGTATTTACAAGAATAAAGAAAAATTGTGGTGTAATAAGGAATTATAAATTATTAGATATGAGGAGGTGAGGAATCTTGATTCAAAAATCAAAAGTATCTCTTTATTTTGGTTAGTGTAAAGAAAAAAAATCAACATTACTAAACTAAAAACAAACTCACATGAGTTTCATAATGAAACATCGTATTGGACAATTCCTAATGTGTCGTGGGTCAAAAGAATTTGTCACCTTGGTAACACAAAGGGTTAAAGATGTAAAGGTTTCCTTCTTAAAATGTCCTATAGATACACCCACAGTAAATCTTAATTCCAAAATAGTGGTGGCAAGGGTGTCGAGGCAGGGTGGGGTGCTAGTGCGCCTCAGAGGACAACTACTATTATCTTAATCCTGAAGTTTGGGAAAGGCATCCACTAACCAGGTAGAGGCTTATGCCCTTATTCAAGGGGTTCTTTATGTAGTCTCACTTCATATGCATAATTTGGTCATAGTGGAAGATTCCAAAGTCATAGTTTATCATCTACACATTGGCTCATCTTTGTTAGATCTTAAAGATAACACCATTTTCAAAAGAATCAAATCTAACCTAGATTATATGGTTGACTTTCAAGCAATGCATATCCTTAGACAAAATAAGCAAAGGTGGATTCATTAAACATGACAAGATTGTCTGAAATTAGCCCCCTTTATATTAATGGGTAGAAATCGCACCACCCAATTGTGTAACATGTTGTCAAGTGGTAGTGGGGGTTCTTGTTAGAAAACAACAATGGGTGTTAAGTCTACCCCCTTGGGGTCAATTGACAAGATAAGGCATATGGTTTATGTTATGGAAAATATTAAAAATGTCAATCACATCATGGAGGCATTATGGGTTGGTACGTTGCTACGAATTATGGGAGGTTAAAGTGAATTTGAAAGGAGGGGTTGGACATTGCAAGCAATAGACTTGACCTTTGTGAAGTTAGGGAATAAGGGTTGTGTTGAGTTATTAAATCGTTACAAATTTTTATGGGTTAACAAGGACGTTATGGCCTGTTTGTTTCTCTCTTTTGTGCATGGACAAATGTTTGTAGGTTCTAAGTGCTCCAACATGTTGGCCTAAAGCAACTAATTGTGTTCCCCACTACTTACCTTTCAACGATGTAGGTAGTTGGATCATTTTGCAAGTGTAGCCTCCTAGCGTTGATTGGACAATCCTTGTATGCATGTGTGGCTTTTGGTTTTGTCCCCATACAACATTTCATAACTCCTCTTAGAGTTAGTTTCAGGCTTCGACGTTTCAGTTTGTAGTGGTTGTCTAGAGGCAAATTATTGTGTGGGTTCTAGGGTAGTTGGCTTTCAAAACCATTATGATCAAAAAGAGAAACTCTCCCCTTATGGCATCAGAACTTAAGCATCTTCAAGAGGCTATATTCTAGCTACAAATTTGATATAATTAATTGGTGTCATAATTTTTTCTATGATGGAAATTCTCATAGAATAAAGAATGTAGATTTAGAGGGATGAAGATGAGATCAATAGTCTTAGAAGTCAAATTGAGGAATTGCAACAAGCTAATGCCCAGGGTACAAAATCCTTCATCTCTTGAGTTAATTTAGCTAGTGTTTTTGTCTTTCTCATCCCTAATTTGAATGTAGCAGCTCCAATTATTGACCCTGTGGACTCTTTGGATGAATAACATCATCATGGTTAGGTCGAGATCTAAGTCTACATGGAAGTCCAATTTTGTCTGATAGATGGACCTTATTATCAAATTTATAATACTAAAAATTTTAATATAATCAAACTATCTTATGAAATCATGATTTTAAACAATTTAATATTTATATCTTGCTATTTAAAATTTACATATCACTAATAAAATGCTATATATTTAAACACATATTTTCTTAATATAATATTTTTAATTATAATTAAAAAATATTAGATTCAAAATATTTTTTAAATATTTTGGAAAAAAATAAAAAATCCCTTACTTTTCGTAAAATTAAATAAATTTAATTTAATCTCAACCAACTTTACCCATTATAATTATCATATAGATTTGTATTTTTTTCGTTCCAAAATTACACTATTGGTAAAGTAAGATTATTAAAATATCACCCTCTTTCTTAAACACTCCAAGGACCCACACATACTTGGGTAAGAGGCTATTCTAGATTTTTCAACCCCAATTTTGATTCTTTGTTGACCTCAACAATTTTTTTTTAAGTCTTTTTAATTTTTAATGTGGACACTTTACCCAATAGAATATATTAAAGTGAATCTAAGGCATGAAATGTTTAAAAATATTAAATAAATTAAGTCTGCATAAGAAACACAATGTATTAATTATCGATTATTTAAGTCACATTCATACCGGAGACTTGATTACAATCAAATATCAACGGTACATCATCGTAGTTCGCCCACAACTAACTCGTGAAAGTTATGGAAATGACTTCTCCTTCTCGGGTATGGTGCGCTAAATAAAAGAAAACAAAACGAACTTTATCCACACTAAAGCATGCAGCGCAGGGAGTGGAGTAAATAACATTAGGCGTGGGATTGGACAGTCCACCTTTCCCACTCGTGATTTATACGAAAGGACTCGTAGCCCCCGCGACCGTGAGGTATCCGCCTAGGAGGTTCAATTATTTTTAGTGACTCTATTATTTTTAAGTAGAAAATTAATTCTACTCCACGTATCGACTTGTGTTTAAACTTTAGTTAAATGGACTATAATTTATTTAAATAGAGAATTGTTGGAAGACCAAATGACCAGAATATTAGTCTGCATATATTATAATAGCTATCCATCCCCATCAATGTTATGTGGGTAAGCCAAAAGTGAATATCTGGTTGGCTGACGATCACTTTGGTCGGTCGCTCGTACTATGTATGACTAATCATATTTACAACGTGGGTGGCTGCAATTGTGGCAAAAATAATGTAATTTTTTTTAATTAAATTTGTATTTAGGTTGGGGTTTAATATTAATAGACAAATGTTTATGTTGAATGGAAGAACAATTTATTTAATATTGAAATGTCGTTATTGTGATTATATATTGCTTATGTTGAATGGAAGAACAATTTATTTAACAATGAAATGTCGTTGTTGTGATTATATATTGCTTGGGACTATGTTATAATTTTTTCAGTATATTGTGAAATGTTGTTCTCATTATTATATATTACCTGAGACAATGTTATAATTGTTTAGTATATTGTATTTAGGTTTTGATGTTGAAGGGAATAATAGGACAATATTATAATTGTTTGTGTTCACATTGGATCAATTTTGATGTTTAATGGAATAATGATTTGTTTAATAGTGAAATGTTATTACTATGATTACATAATATTTGGGACAATGTTGTAATTTGTTAATTTTTTTATTATATTATATTTAGGTTGGGTCAACTTTAATTTGGAATGGAAAAATGAGTTGTCTAATGCTGAAATGTTGTTATCTTGATTATATATTGCATGCGATAGTGTTGTAATTTTTAATTTTTTTATTATATTGTATTTAGGTTGGGTTAATTTTAATGTTGAATGGAAAAATGATGTGTCTAGTACTGAAATGAATGCTATAATTGTTTGGTATATTGTGTTCAAGTTGGATCAATTTTGATGTTCAATGGAATAATGATTTGTTTAATAGTGAAATGTTATGACTACATAATACTTGGGACAATGTTGTAATTTGTTAATTTTTTATTATTGTATTTGTTTAATAGTGAAATGTTATGACTACATAATACTTGGGACAATGTTGTAATTTGTTAATTTTTTATTATTTTATTATATTTAGGTTGGGTCAGCTTTAATTTTGAATGGAAAAACGAGTTGTCTAATCGTGAAATGTTGTTAGCTTGATTATATATTGCATAAGATAGTGTTGTAATTTTTTAATTTTGTATTATATTGTGTTTAGGTTGGGTTAATTTTAATGTTGAATGGAAAAATGATGCGCCTAGTAATGAAATGAATGCTATAATTGTTTGGTATATTGTGTTCAGGTTGGATCAATTTTGATGTTCAATGGAATAATGATTTGTTTAATAGTAAAATGCTATTACCATGATTACACAATACTTGGGACACAATGTTGTAATTTGTTAAAAAAAATATTATATTATATTTAGGTCGGGTCAACTTTAATTTTGAATGGAAAAATGATTTGTTTAATAGTGAAATGTTATTACCATGATTATATATTGCTTGAGATAGTGTTGCAAATTTTTAATTTTTTATTATATTGTGTTTAGGTTGGGTTAATTTTAATGTTGAATGGAAAAATGACTTGTCTAGTAGTGAAATGTTGTTACCATGACTATACATTGCTTGGGACAATATAACCTTTATAATTAGCTCCCACCTCTAATTCTTTCACATGAGATTTGAACTTGAGACATAACAAAGGCTAACTCCTACACAAAACAACTAGTAAATATCTCATAAACCCCATAGAAACAACTAGTAAACACCTCATAAACCCCACACAAACCAACTAATAAACTCCTCATGAGTTTAATATTACAACTTGTATTCACAAACTAACTAATCTACATTTTATAAGCTCAATACTACACCTTGCATGCAATGTTTTTTTTAACGGTTAATTAACGTCTTTTATTGAATCATAAACACTCACATACAAAGTTCAAAGTTTTTTCTTCCTCACCCTTATGGTCTGCCATGAGAGAAATCAAACCAATGATGGTGAAGACACCTGACTGGTTTCCCAATTATCAAAATACTCAAATTGTAAATTCAGTTCTAGTTAGCCTACTTTTGAGCAGTGATATGAAAATAATGACAAAATTGCTACATATCATCTGCTAGCTGTAACTGGTCATGCATCTAACTATGAAACAAGAAGAAATTTTTGAATCCAAAACATTAGCAAACAACTTTGGACGATCATCATTTGTCAGAGGATGTTACTAGGGCCAGATCCTGTGCACATGAGCCCACATGAGTTTTAAGACTGCACTGAAGATGGCCTTTGATATCCGCCAAATGAGCATCAAGATTGACCAAGAAAGAGCACTTGTGGCGGTGGACTCTTTGAATTTCATTCAAACACTCAATGATCTCATTGTGTTCCTCATATTTTTCTTTAAGCATTTGACGCAAGAGCATCTTCATTTGCTAATGAAGAGTGATCGAATTAAGGTATTAACTATGTCGTCCCTTGATGTTGCAAGGGTCAAGAACCCAGTTAGCAACTTCAATTTGAATTTCAAAGTCAAAATAACTTGGCATCCATTTGTGGTTAAGGCTTCCAATTGTTGGATTTCCGCCCGAATTTAAGCTGGAATAGTAGAATGGAAAATGATAGCAACAAATTGGGTTTGATTATGATCACGAGGCTTTTTGGAAGGGCCATGACCTCCAGACCTCCAAGGAGAGCATATTATTTGGCGAGGTATATCATTCTGGAGTAGACAAGACACACGAATGGTAAACCCCCAGAAAAGACAAGGTCTAGTAAACCAAGCTATACTCCACCAAGATAGAGCTAAGAGGGGAATTAAGTACTACGCCCATGCAAACTGGGGGATGAGGTGAGATAGCGATAATGAAGGGGGTGATTCCAGGGAGAATTTCTGGGCGGCAAGTAAAGACCAAACTAACCAGAACAACCCAAGAGTTTCCAACGCCAACATGATACCCTGCACACCAAACACTGAATTTTACCATGCAAATAAAACAAGACTGAAACTGGCAAAGACTAGACATAGGATAATTTAACCCTTTGTTGATGACCCATAGGGCTTTGAAATGCTACATTCAAGGCTCCCCGCTCCTTTGGACGGCGTGAATTCTTGAACTAGCGTTCCTTATGACCTCCTCCTTGCACTTGGTTTGAAGCTGTACTGAAATGGGAATGTTGTAGGGGTCCGTGCTAGGAGGCTCAAGCCTTTAGTGACCAGTGACCTAGAAAAGCCAACATCACAGTGGAAGCATCCCACCTATGGTTGAGAATCTCTTCTTGTGTAGAAAAACTTGGGGAAGAGACATGAAAAGTATGCGTACTGAGTGGAAGTGGAGTATGTCATCTTAATGTGATAAAATGTTGAGGTTATTAGCATGTGCAGGTGCATGGGGTGAGATGACCATGTCATCCCCTCTTTAATACAAATAAAGCAATAGGGTAACATATTCCCCCTTTTCAGTATCAACACCTCAATCAAGAAACTTACCTACAATATTTTTGGTTTAATTATCTATAATTTAACATTAATACTTACTCTCTTGATTAATTTTTTTATCTCTAATTAACTATTTTATTTTATTGTGATGACATTTTTTTTTTCTAAATAATAACTATGCCTCATGTTTCTTACCATTCCACAATAATTGTGTCCTCCATGTTCCATAGAATGAGATGAAGTGAGTTTTTGACACAGATGGGATATACTAAAATGATGGGATATACTAAAATTACATTATAAAAATAATATTCATTTAATTTTAGATTATTTTTCATGTAGTTATTTAAATATTTAAGTTTATAATGTGAGGTGCTTTATTGAGAGTGATGGGATATATTAACTTTATGTTACAATAATAATACTTATTTATTTTGATTTAATTTAATTTAGATTATGTTTTAGGTAGTTATTTATATATATATTAAATTTATTATTTATTAAAAGAAAAATTATATTTATATAAAATTTCAAAGTATTTTTTTGTATTCTGTGGATGATAGATTAGGGAAATTGTTTATTCTCATTAGGACACCGTCTTAAGAGAATAAAAGAAAGTAGAATATGTGATCAACAACTACTAGCAACAATATAAAAAAAAATTCACATCTAGTTCCAGAATGCTTGAGCTACTTAAAAATATAAAAATATATAATTATTTGCCTTTCTAAAAACATAGATATATTTTCATTTTTCATTCTAATTTAATTTTATTAAAAAACAATATATTTCATTTTTTAAATCTACTCAAAAAAATATTGAAATATATAAAGAATATTATTTATCGCTAAATAACAACTATGTAGGAAATTTTTGAGTCTCATAACTATAGAATTTGGCCTCAGGATGAGATCCAAATCATTAACACAATTTACTAGATTATATTTAATCCTTGTTATGGAAATAACCAATAAAAATGGTTAAAGGGTCCTTCACTATATTAGAGGGCATAAAGGAATGATGAGTTTTAAAATTAAATTAAAGGTATACATATGAGTGATTAATTAGTGATAATTTGGAGGTTGTCTAGTACTAAAATTTTAAGGTATAGATTTGTGTAAGTGATTTTAGATTTGTAGAGGGAAAAATTTTAATGATCAATATTAAAATGTTTATTTTAAAAAAGGATTATTATTCCAAAATCTTAATTATAGAAGTTTTTAATTGAAAGATTTTGAATTTAATGTTGATATTTGAACATGTTTTTATCAATAATACTATTTCTATAATAAAAGCATTTGCATGGAGTTTAAAATTGAACCTTTTTATGAAGACATTTGCATGGAGTTTGAAATTAAGCTTTTCTATTAAAAAGTTTATACTTATGAGAAATTTATGACATTGCATACAAACATCTTAACTTATGCTCTTAAAGTTCTAACTTTCCTTTCTTATTTGAAATCATTAGGAGATTGGAACTAAGAGGTGCTTCTAAAAGCTTACAAAGTTAGAAAAAGCTAGTGTCGGGGTATTGACTCCTTCTAATATTAGAAACATCAAAAGATTGAAGATAAAAGATAATGAACCTTGAATTAACAATGCAAGGAGATTTGTCTTTATGAACTTTTTTTTGGAAGTGAAATATCTCATAAAAGAGTAAAGATATACATTTTTCATCCTCCTGCCTTATAGAAACCTTTAATGAATCATTAAAAAAAACCTTTGAACAAGAAATGAAAAAAACCACAAATTTTATAAAAAGATCTAAAAATAACATTATCTTATGATTTAAAAAAAACATGTTTCATGATCTTAACTCAAATATTTAATAGCATGTGGTAAACAACCATTTTTAAATAATATATATTAGATATATATATCTAGACCAACATACATATTAAGGGTATAAATAATAAAGTGCATTTAAAAAAGGGTCATAAAAAAATGGTACTCATAATCTTTAGTGAAAACAAGGTGTTATTTTATTTGAAATGATATATTGAGAGGGTATATTAACAATAAATTTTTTGGCCAAAAAGAGTTATGGATTTTTTAATAAACATACTCTAAATGTTCTATATTGTTCTCTTTTCTAGAAAATATTTTCTAATAAATTTTGTTTTAAATCCAACCAAAAATTGTTGTAATGATATATTTGAATTGTTAAATGTGTACATAATGAATGCTTCTAGGATTTTTTTTGGGCTTTGAATTCATTTATGAATTCAAAAGTGTATTTCAAACAACAAAGAATATTGATATCACCAATTGTATCACTAATTCCAGTGAAAAATGAAAAAATTAGAAAAATTAGACTTCACCATTTTAATATCCTATAAATGTAAGTGTTATGCAATAATTTATTGACGCTGTAATCATTTGTTTCCTTGTTGACTTTACTAAATTAGTGAAAAATGAAAAAATGTAGAAAAATTAGACTTCACCATTTTAATATCCTATAAATGTAAATGGTATGCAATAATTGATTGAATATGTCATCATTTATTTCTTTATTGGTTTTATTCTTAATTATATATTTTTACTTAAATTTTAAATAATTTTACACTTTTATCTCCTATTTATTAAAATTATCTTTTAATATTATTATTTTTTTTGATGTGTTTTCTTCTTGTTTGTACATTTTAAGAAAATTTTAATTATTATTATTTTTTAAACCATTTTCTTTATTATTGGTCATTACAAGCCATCTTGATTAATTTAACCTAAAAATATACATTATTCTCCTAGTTTTCCATGAATATAAATAATCAATTTTCTTAATGCTTATTATTCTATTAGGAAAAGTTGTTATTATACTCTTTTTCCGTACCTATACATATTCGTATTTAAACCTATGATATGGAAAAGGTCGTGGCGTTAATGCACGCTTCCCTTTCTGAAATGCTCTTGACTTGGCAAATATAAAATGCAGAGAATCTGATTATTCCTTCACGGTTCATATAAGGCGGTAGGGAAAAGGCTATTCAATTCCAATTGTATGGACAAGGTCTTTGCAATTGGTAAATATTAAGCATGATGTATTAAATTATTTTTTATTTAAAAATTTTATTTGTTAAATGAAAATAAAGTGATGTTTAATAAAAAAAAAAAAAAACTCTACTGAATTATTAATTTAATGCATAATGCCTAATATTTACAATTACAACTTGCGCTAAGTCACCATCTATATATTTGTGAAATACTATGTTACACAGAATCTATCTGACTTTTGCTTCAACTAGCCATAAACCACGCAGATTGAAAAGCTGAGACGGTGCAATCACATAGTCCTATTCTAGATATGGAATATCTTCCAACACGATTCCTATTACATATTTTTTTCAGGCATTTACAGTCACAATCCTTAATAAAATAATAATATATTGATTGATTTTTCATTAAAGAAACGTTGGAGCCAGTGATATCAGAGAGGTTACAGAAAGGAAAGTGGAGATATCTGTGCCTGTCTGTCAAATCTGATGATTAAATATTTCAGACAATTTCCACTTCCACTACCTTCTGCGCGTGCTCTCCAGTGTGGGCCATTGTGAGGGAGAAGACGTTGACGACGGAGGACTACCGCCCCATGTCAAGTTGGAAAATTACGTAAGCGTGTCTACGACACCAGTGTTTTAAATCGGTTAATCAGTTATACTTTTAATAAAAGTAATTACATTTCTAATAATAATAAAAAATTAATGTATAATGAATTTGGAAGGGTTATTTAGATTTTATAATAATGAAGAGGTCAGTTCTATTTTTAAAATAAAATAATAATAAGTGCAAAATAATAGAATATAAGTGGTCCATTTTACCTTCCCCAGTTTACCCTCCTTATAAAAGTAATGAAGTGCTTGCACCCACATTTTCCCACCACCTAACTTCAACATTGGTGGCAATGGTACATAACACGTGCACTTGCCCACTTTGAATGGACTTGATTGAGCCTTCACATGTACCTCAACGTGTGGTTGTCATCAAACTTCACCACCCCTTTCTTAGTGGTTGTGAAGAATCACCAGAGCACCAAGTCAGTGCACAATACGTGGGGGTGGATGCTTAAATTGTAAAAAAGTAAAGCAAGACTGCCTAAAGGCATTTAGGTCTCTAAACATATTTTTAAATATTAATGGTCTCATATGGACCCTCCATTAGATTTGGGGTTGGAATTTCAACCTTGGTAACCACCCATATGGTTATTTATTAGGAACAACTATAAATAATTATAGGCTTTTGGGTCAATGTGTGTAATAATTGAGAGCACATGCCCCCATTGTCCTCTTGATTTGGCCCAAAAAGTGGAGGGAGCAACCATGTGGAAAAAACCGTCATGTACATTAAACTTCAATCTTAATGGTCCAAAAGATTATAAAACGCTACTCCTTTTCATTGCGAATCAATGGGTTTTTTTGAATTTTGTTGTCTTTTTGTGTAAAAGGTGATGGTGAAGTAAAGTCCTAAAATATGATAGTTAATTACTACTTACTAAAAACGTGTATATAAGTCCAATATGGAACATGAACCGTGCATATGATAACGAGATATGAACATGACCCCGAACCTAACTATGCCCAAAGAGATAGACCTTAACCATGAGTAAGGAGGAGTTCAAACATCGAGCTACAAGTCATCACCAAAGAGATAGACATTAACCATGAGTAAGGAGGAGGTCAAACATCGAGCTACAAGTCATCATGATCTTTGAGGTTTCGTTCGAAACCACCTTAAGCATGACTAACTCATGTAATGATTAGGTCCCAATATGTAGCCTATCACAATTTGTTGTAATTTTTATCTTGATTACAGATTTGTGAATAGTTCAAAGATTGGATGGACCTAGTTGAATTAAAAAAAAATTGATTTCACTCATTTCCATAAAATGTTAGAATATTCTAGAATCCACAATCACTAAAATATGTTATATAGATGGTCAAATTACAACTATATGCGATAACAATATGCCCTTATATTGTATAAATGGGGTTCAATTCTCGTGTCTTTTTTTTTTCATTATTTTCTACCAATTTTATGGACTCTAAAACTTAAAAGACTATCCATAATGCCTGCAAAAAAATGTAATAGCTATCTTAGGTAAGCTATCTTTATTTTTATTTCATGAACTTTGAACAATAATTTATAAGGACACACTTTTGCATGAATTTGGAAGTTTCCAAACTATGAGAAAGATTTAACCATATTTATTAAATAGAACATATATTTAATTCATATGATTAAAAAAATTCCAAAAAACGAGTTTTCATAAAGTTTGTTGATTGGGTTTATCTCGAGTGGTTGCGAGGAATGATTGTTATGCTCCACACTAAGGTTCAATTTCCACAAATGACATGATGAATTTTATTGTAAAGGATTGGAGCCTTGCATTGAGTTTGGAGAGTCTAAAGTCTAGATTGAAATATACACATTCCTCATATGGAATATAAAGCTATTTCTCACAAAAAAGAAAAAAGTTTCCATGAAACTTGAAACTCTATAACCCCTATAAACTTATCTCCTATAAGGGTTAATTTTAGGAAATGGAAATAAGGACAACTTGATGATGAGACTTAGCGCACTTATATAGACTTGGAAAATGCATATAAACATAACAAAATTTTGAGCATTTCAAGTTTCCCACACTAAGGATAGTTAGGTATGTACACCCTTAGTGAGTAAATATTATGCTTACACCCAAAGCTCATTAAATAATATAATAACCATGTAAAAAGAGCCTTTATAAGCTACATGCCAAGCTTCCACAAGTTGCATAACCTAAAGATTCATGATTTCTGCCACGATTTAAGACATCCTAGTGTTGAATGGTAACAAATGAATCATCACCAAAATGGCCATTAATTTGTTACCCAACATTGGGTTTAAGCAATGGAATGTCTTTGATGAGGCTTCTCTAACCTTATTATGGATTAGATAACCTAACATTCAATAATCATAACATAAAAAGGTAAAGGGGTTAAGCATCTAAATATGTAGTCCCTTTTGATTTGCATATGTTAATGCAAAACCATGTATAAGCATGTGATTCGGATTTAAACAGGAACGCAACAAATTACAGATATAACCATAAATACAAAGATGCAGTAGAAATAACACTTCAGTTCATTAATATCAAATACTGAAATATGCTTACAAACAAAATGGAAATAAGACTAGCTCGGGCTATGGTAGCTTATCTATGAGAAAAGATGTGGCGGCTACATGCCTCCCAACTGTGTTACAATGAGGCTCAAAGACCTACTTATTATTTAGAAACAATGGAAAACCCTAAACAGCCAAAAACCTAACCCTAGGAGGTGAAGCACCAAACTATGGGTCCCGTTTGGGTAAATTGATACATCAACTTCCCGAGATCGTAACTTTGGCATACAGTCTCTGTTTGACGCACGCAATACCTCGTTAGAAAGATCTATCCGAGGAATACAACTTTTGAATGGCCAACATCAATATTATATTCATGTTGGACCCAATTTTCCCAAAAAACGTCGTTTAGGGCCTCAAAACAACTCTGAAAGTTCAGGACCCGAAAAATTGCCAAAAATAGTAAATTGTGCTAGAAATAAGGAAAAACTGAAAAACTGAAAGAAACAATGGTGGGGGTCCAAGTGGAATAGGTGGGTGGCCACCAATATCCACATGGAACAACATGAATAAATAGATTTTTACTAATATTAACAAAAAAATATTAAAAAACTAATGATTTTAAGATGACAAAATAAATGGTTGCTTCACTTTATAATAATATTTTCTTCAAAAATCATTTGATAAATCAATCACTTATTATGTTACTATTTCCATGCTCTTATATTACACAAAAATAGTATTGTCCAAAATAAAACAGTCCTGAATGAATCCCATTCACTCATGTCATGTAATTTTAAGAAGGATGTTTTTATGCAAAATTCATTACCCTTAAACAATATTTATAAGAAGCATTCAACAATGAGTTGTTGATGAATGCTTCTTATGAATTTGGAGATTCACAGGTCGTGATTGAGTGTTTTCTAGGAGATCTTCCTTAAATCCTCCTTTGCTGACCAATTGACTACAAAGGATTTGATGGATGATTGATTTATTCTAGTTGATGACATTCTCTCACATAAATAGGGAATTGAACGAATTGGTAGATACTTTGACAAAAATTGGAATCAATCAATCTTTTGGTGAAACACATTTTTCCAGATATATTAATTTCAATCTCTAGACTTCTGGATTGATTCCACACACTTGATATTCTACTTTTTGGGCTCGTTCTCTAGCTATTTGGGGTTTTCGGTAGGGAGTATATCTTCCACTCATTGCTACAGGTGATTAGTGCTACATCTGGAATAACATCTCAGTTATCGGTGCTTTTTGATTTGTTCTTTCTCCATTGTAATATTGGACTTGTTTCTACATATTAGCGAATGATAGATTTCTGGACTTATGATGGTCTTTTTGTTTTTTATTAGGACTAGTTTTATTTTAAATTAGCTTGATACTAATCATACACAGATGTTCTATGGAGGTATAAAATAACATATGTTAGTTGATGGGGCCACTGTAGGTATTTTTTATTATATTTTGTCTTTGAAGGATACAAAAAATTGATGATTTTTGTAAACAACTTATATTACTAATATATGTTTGTTGGTTTTTTTTTTTCTTTTTGAAAATAAAAGAAGAAGCATTCAACAAAGAGATTGACCTTGCACAAATAATTACATTAGTTAAGGTATAAATGTAGTGAAAGTCAGATGGCATGATAATAGGGTAGGATGGTGGAATTTAAAGAGGATCTAGTTAATTGTAGATAAAACCATTAGATGGTTATAAGATTTTTGTTAGTGGCAAGCTCATTTCAGATAATATAGTTGTAACAACTCTAAGAATCTTAAGGAATCAAGGACATGTGGGGGTGAACTCCTGAGGGATAACTCGATTGACGATGTTCATGATATGAAGTCTTATGTAAAGTATGTGGTTTGAGGATAAAATCCCCTTGATTTACCTTATGGGTTGTGCATGGGGGTGTGTATGGGTTCACCTAGAGGTTATAGTGGTAGTGGTTGAAATTGACCCGATGTCACATGAGTACGACCTTGACCCATTTGTTGATTCCTCTAGATACAATACAAAAAGAAAAAAGAAAAAAGAAAAAAAGAAGGGCATATGGGGGTCAAATGCCCTAGCAAACCTCATTCCAAAACTATAATGGAGTCATGTTGGATAAATGATAGGAGGGTACACAAGTTTGATCCATGTTATGAAAGGTGCTCCCATCATTTGTGAAATTGAAAATACAAAATTAGGGTTTTTGGAAGCACAATTAACAAAGGTTACAATTAATTTGAACAGATCTTGTTGTGATGGAAGGGATATGAAATTGAGACCTTATCAAGGGTTTATAGTTCAATATTTGGTGATGGATGAATAACAAGTATTTTCATGCTTAAAAGTCCTTAAAAGTCTATACAATCAACAAAAGGAAGAACATAGTTAAATTAAGAGAGTAAATTTTGTTTTAGATGAGGACATCTTTATGGAAGAAGTCCTTGAAATGGAAGGTAAAATGTCTTAATGGAAGATTATTCAATGGAAAGGTCTTAGAATAGTTGGTAGGGGTTTGGGTGGTAAGGATTTAAGAGCCTTATTTAGGCCATGACCCTTAATTCCACTTTATGGTTAAGGGGTGGTTAATTTTAATTTAAAAAAATGTGAAGATCCAATGATGATTCTAGGGAAAAGATAGTTTTTGAGTCCCTCAATTATCATGCTAAGTAAGGGTTTCCATGTTTTAACCTATGTAAAGAATCACATTCAGTCCAATCCATATGGGTGAAATTTCTAGATCATCCTTTGGATCCATGGTCAAGTAAAATATTCAAAGAAAGTGGGCATTATCTAGGGTCTTATGCAACCATGGAATTTTTTTGAGCTCCCCATCATGAAAAAAGCATGAGAGTTGGTTGACCTTAACTTGAGAGAGGGGTTGCTGAAGGAGATTGATATCAACATTGGCATATGGAAATATACTCAAACCGTAGACTATATAATAGTTTCAACAACTACTTTTCATGTCACTCTTCTGGATATGTAAGAGATGATTGCAATTTGAAATTATCCAAAGGAGTATGGAGCAGAAAAGACAATAAATTTTAGGGGTTAAAGATGACAACTAATGACCAAATTAAAAAGTTGGATACAATTATGACTTCTTGAGATTTTATCAACAAATATGTTGCTTCAAATATGCCTAAAAGTTAAGAAGAAATGGGACCAAAGGAAGACAACAAATAGAGTGCATAGAAATGGGTGAGTCTAAGAAAGAAATAATGAAAGCATGTTTTAGTCAACCCATTGAAGAGGTAAGGAATTCCAAGGAAATTTCAATATTGGATTACTTGAAGGAGACAATAGGCCAAGATGAAGGTCCAAGAATCCTTGTTCTAGGTAAGTTTACAGTTTTCTTTTGAATGAAACATCTGAACCCATAAATTTATTAATATTTTGAAAGGAGCAATGGTGAGGTTTTGGTGAAATTTATTTAAATAACTTAGGGAAACCAAAGGGAAGGGGTCCTAAAACATTAAAAAAGGGCCAAGCACTTTATTCCTCTATGGTAAACTCCCTATTCCCATAAACAACTTTACAAATTCCTCCATGAAAGCCATTCGAGACTAAGATCAATCATTTCCCTCATCCCCTTCAAAGGAAGATTTTAAGAATTGGGTAACATACATAAACTCTTCGGTCAAAATTTACAATTTCTTCAATTGCAAAAGCTAAAGTGGAGGGGGCTTAGTGCAAACTTAGACATGATGGGTGTTAGCTTAAAATCAGGGGAAAAAATCCTATCTTAGTATTTCTCAAGACAAATCTAAGAGATAGATTCAATTAAGGAAGGAAAAAATAATATGGGGGCACTTAAAGAAGGCAAAACCATTAGGAAGGGTAACCATCATTATCTTGTCCCTCAATGTGAGAGGATTGTGCAATTCCTGATTTTTTTTGCTTTCTATATTTAGGTTAATTCAATATTGGAATCCAAACATATTAATGACTCATGAAACAATGGAGGAAGGTAAGAAGATAATAAGGGATATATTCAAGATCTTTAAACAATAGGATTTTATCTATTTAGACACAAAAGATAGGATAGGAGTTCAATTATTGGATGGAGGAAGAGGTGTTTTAGGCTTCTAAATATTATTTAATTTATTTCAAGGGCAAGAGTTTAGTTATATTCTCGAGAGTTAGGGAAGCTCTATGTAGTTGTTAACATTTGTGGCCCTTATTTAGAAAGGATCTAGTTTCAAGACACTTTGCTAGCTAATGCCTTTATGAAGCATGAGAAAATAATTTAATTGATTTATTTTTTTCGTAGAGGGCAAGGGTGGGTGGAAGGGAGGTGATGGTGAAGGGGTTTGATTTTTCCATGAAAATATCAATGATATATGACTTAGTTGCTAAGGTTGTTCCCTAGGTTAATTACTTCTCAAATAGGATAGATGTAGTACTTGTTGTAGTTGAAGTGGATCTAACTAGGGAAACCACAACTGAACAACAAGGCTGGAGAAGAACATATCTCCAAAATATTGGATATCTTATTGGTTTTTGAAGAAATAATAGTTAATGAGGAAAGGATCACGTCTTGGGTAGAAAATGGACCAAAATCTTATCACCTCCTAATACCACTCTAGATTAATAAAGAGGACAACAAGCCTTCATGCCCTATGACATTTAATTCCTCTTAATTAGAGATAAATAATTTCAAGAACTTGTCAAGGTAAAGTGGTAAATGTCTTATGCTAATAAAAGAGAATCTACATGTTTTAGTTTGCAACAAGATTGAGGAAAGTCAAGGTTGAAATATCAAACTATGTTTATATTAAACTCAAGAACCAAAGTTAGGAAAATATTAATAGTGGAAAGGGATATAATAGAACTATATGAGGATTAATTGGTAGGATGATTGACTATAGAGTCTAGCGAAAATTGTAAGTTCTAAGTGAAATGGAAAATGAAGGTTATAATTTAAAGAAGCTTTGTGGAGATTGATTAGAAGGGAAATATGGATACAAAATTCTTCCATAGTTTTTTCAACCATAGAAGGGAGATGCTTTTTGGATGGGTGGTGCAGGAGTGGGAGGGGTGGTGCAGAATAACGATGGGCTAGGGTTTGAAGTTTTAATGCAGGCATAAATTTTCCCCCTTTTTAATTTTCCTATGTTTCGTTCCCTGGTAAGTGTGTGTGTTTCCCTGTTATGGAGGAGAGGAGTCAACATGGTTTATTTTGATTTTTCTGTAGGGTTTTATATTGGTGCATTGAGACTTGAGGAGGGAAGTAAACAAACCACTAACTATTCAAGGGAGCTCGTAGTCTGGTGAGTCTGATATCCTCCTATCAAGCATATTTTATTATGGAAGTTTCCCATATGGTCATGGAGGATTTGGTGAACTACGATAATGGGAGTGGTGATGGAAGTCCTATTTTTAAAAACTATGAGGAGATTATAGCCTCCTGGCAAGCAAGAAGACAAGCCGTAGAGGGATCATACCTCCAATCAACATTTTCCATGGGTCTAGGTCCGGAAGAGGTTTGAGGAGATGGTTTACAATTATAAGGGCTTCCATCTCAGAAAACTCTTTACTTAGGGCAAGAAAAAGTTGTCTCCCCTGGTCACATTAAGGTTGAGTCCTTGATAGAAGGTTTATGGGACAAAATCCCGGTAATAACAACATTTACTAGTACTCTGCACACTCATGCAGGCTTGGTAACAAAGGTCTTCTCTAAGGTAAATGTGCCCTGTTCACAAAACAATTTCACACCTCTTCGGGAAGGGAATCATGGATACTTGGAGGATCTAATTCTGTCGACATAACTCCCACTTAAGAAAATTGTTACAGGGTAGGTCCTGATTTTGGGCCACAACTCGATTTACAACAATATTCCAAATTATACGTAAAACCATTCAAATTCAGCATTTCAATAGAACGGGGGCCTTGCATTTAGGGAAGGTGAGCAGGAGGTTCAACAAAGTGAGGGTTTCACACAACCTCATTCAAGGGAATCAAGCTAGGAAACTAAGGAAGAGAAAGATAAGGTCATCAAAAGAAAGAAACCTGATACAAAATTAAATCTGAGCCTGGGGGTGAACGTGTAGATCTAGGAAGCGAAGATGATGATAGATAGAACCCTAGTCGGTAGGATGTGAGGCCAAAGAAGCTTGGATGGCTGCTGAAGTAAGTCCCACCATTTTAAACCCTCCTAAAGTTTTTCTTTTGGCTAAAGGGTGGATACAAATTGACTATAAATCTCATGAAGAAGCCCTACTCATATCTTAGAGGGTATGGAGTATAGGTTCGACTCCAATTATTTTTAAATTTTGGACACCTCTTTTTGATGCGAGCTAGGAGAGACTGAATATAGCACCAATCTAGGTTCGGCTCCTTGGTTGGTCACTAGAGTTATGGAAGGAGGACATCTTTAAAGATGTGGGGAAAAACTCGGGGACCAACCTGGTAGTGGATTACTCTTTTCTAATAACCAAAAACAGGTCAATGGCAATGGTCCTAGTAAATATTGACTAAAGGGAGGGTTTATTGGAAGCCTTGGATATGGGGGATGGCCATGGAAGTTTACAACCCCTGGACTATGAAGGGGATCTATTCAAATGTCATAGGTGTCATTAGTATGGACAAACTCTCAAGTTTTGTAAGCCATCGTTAAAAAAAAAAAGTTTCAGAAAGATCATTAGTTGAAGGAGATTATCAAGGTAACTTCATCCTGGGCCGGTCCGAGTAAAATTAGGAATGAATCCTCATAGGCTCCCTTAGATAACCCCATGGATGATACCTCGATTCCTCCTTAGTTATCCAAGGACCTTGCAAAGGAAATTTCTTGAAAATCGATAGGAGGTGATCCAATCCATCCTGCTACAATGGGAGTTCCACCCGCCTCCTCTAGTGTTATGGTAGTATATGAGCCTCTTGTTACTTCCCTTATTTAATCTTTTACTGATTCTGGTAAAGAATGGGTGTCAATTTGTGAAAGTAGGTCCTTTGTGATTCCTTGTTCATTGGTCACATCCCTATCCTTATCTAATGTTATATGTGTTTTACTTGCGGGATTTCCTAGGTCCTTCCATCATATGATACATGTTTCCAAAGAATCTCCAGATGTTGATTCGACTGATAGAAAAATCCTTCACAACATGAGATATAAGAAAATTTATGCTCATCTTAGGGAACCATCGGGCAGTTTTGGGGAAAATAGAGCCCCTTTCTAGTGGTAAAATGGGGAGGGGAATAAAATCAAACACAACTAAAGCAAAAGAACAAGCTCAACTTGATTTGGTAGTTGATAGACAATAGTCCATAGATGGGGTGCTTCTGAGCATTGACCGCCTAGGGTAAGGTGGACTAATGAAGAACCTTTCCTTTAACTGTAGAGGATTGGCAAGTTCCTCTAAGAAAATTGCCCCAAAACGCCCAGTTTCAAAGCATGATCCTAATATCATCATTTTTTTACGAAACATTTGGATATGGTGACATTGTAGTCAAAATTCTAGAGTCCTTATTTTGTTGTTGGAATTTTGTAGCTATTGATACACAAGGGCACTCAGGCAACTTGACATTAGACTGGCATTCCCAACGTATTAAATACTTGAATTACTGGAGCATTACATCAAACCTTGGCCTGGAGTTACACGCTTTGGAGATGGACCTCTCCTTCATTTTTGTTAACTTGTATGGCCCAAATGTGGATAGAAGACAATACTGGGTATTAAATTTGGCAACCAAGGAGAAATTCCCAAATTCATTGGGTT
The DNA here is from genome assembly GCA_031772625.1 of Pinus tabuliformis. NCBI lineage: Eukaryota > Viridiplantae > Streptophyta > Pinopsida > Pinales > Pinaceae > Pinus > Pinus tabuliformis. The sequence goes on along the minus strand of CM062816.1, from coordinate 954,369,674 downwards.
AAATACAAAAGAAATTATTGATAATTTCATTTATGTCAATTTCAATTGTTGGAGTGAATTTGTTTAATATGTAATTCAAAAGAATTTTCATGTTGGCCTAAGTTAAAGTCACGTCGTCTTACCTTTAAACAACTATTTATACCCCATCGTGTTGATCTTAAAAGTGGAATTCACATGACAATTTGGTCTTGATATCTTCGACTATCTCCTTCTCTGTAATTTTTGCAAGGGTTAGAATTTTGGCTCAAGGTTTCACTTCTCTCCATGGCTCAAAGTTTTGCATCTCTTTTTGGCACAAGGACCCACATCTCATGTTGATACAAGAGTCTCAGATGACTGTCTATTCTTTCTCATGCTACAAGATGACTATTCTCTCGCTATGCACTCATACATGCTACCATAGTATGCTCGTATACTTCTACAGGTCTATGTTGTAGTATACCTAGGGGAGATAATATGGGGTACAGAGGGAGGTACCCAAGGGAATAATGTAATAATGGGATGGGCCATAGTAATAAATAAGGTGGTTAACCTGTATCATGTAAGGGACCACAAGTAGTTAGCAATAATGTAATAAGCCCATGGTATTAGATAGATGGTATTAAGGGAAACATGGTAATGACCCATGGTATTGTATGTATGAGGCCTATATATAGGCTAGAGACTTCCCATTGAGAGAGGTGAAGGATTATTGTATGAACATGCATATGGCTTGTGGAGTGTTCTCCTTCCTTAAGGAGTGAATGTATGGTGTTGCCCTACCTTAAGGGTTTGATTAATAAAGAAGCATTTATCTATATTCATATCTTGTTATTTCTGGGTTTATTTCTATTATCTTATATTTTCATATCAGATCTATAACAAGTGGTATCAGAGCACTTTCTTGGGCAAAACGAAGAATTTTTTTTTAAATTTTTTGTAGGAATTTTTTGGGTGGCGAGTTTGCAGATCAAATCTGTATATTCTGGTGCAAAATTTGCAGAATCTAATTGCAGATCTGGGTTTTTGGTGAAAAAATACCAAATTAAAGAAAAAAATCGGCCAAATCGGAGTCTGGATGAGGGAGATATCGCTGATTTAAAAATCAGCTGGGTTGCAGACATTTTTTGGGGCGACGAGTTTGCAGATCATATCTGTACGTTATAGTGTAAAATTTGCAGAATCTAATTGTAGATCTGGGTTTTTTGTGAAAAAATACCCAATTAAAAATAAAAATAAAAATTGGCCGAATCGGAGTCTAGATGAGGGAGATATCACTGATTTAAAAATCAGTTGTGTTGTAGACATTTTTCGGGGCGGCGAGTTTGCAGAGCAGATCTGTACGTTTTGGTGAAAAATATACAAAATCTAATTGCATATCTGATTTGTTGGCGAAAAAATACCCAATTTAAAAAAAAATCAGTCAAATTGGAGTCCGGATGAGGGAGATATCGTTGATTTAAAAACAACTCTTTTTTCAGAAATTTTTGTGACGACGAGACAATTGTAGCACGGATATGAAATTCCAGTGCCTAGATCGGGATTTCTACTACACGGGAAGATGCATAATGGTTGTTCCATTTCCGAAAATAGGTCATAATAGGGATTCTGAGCAATATTGTGGCCATTTCAAATTTTCGCCAAGTAAGTAAATTTTTTTCAAAACCCTCTTCATGGTGGTTCTATATTTTACAGGAAAAGATAATGGTCCTACTATTGAAGAATACATAAAAGAAAAAAAGTCATTATGGGCAAAACATTGGAAATTTTTTGTAGTGGAGCAATTTAAAGATGAGGCGGCCACATGGTGGGAATTACTTAACAAAAAGAAGTGTTCCAACCTGCCCGATGAAGAATTTGAAAAATTCCTTTTAAACCGATGGTCTCATGCTAGAAAACAAGATAATGAGAAACATGTGGGGTTATTTTCTACTGGTATATGCTTATTACAAGTTCATGGATATATTCAAAAGGAGAAGATTTGATAAGAAAATATATGATACCACTTGTTATAGATCTGATAAGAAAATATATGATATACCCAGAAATAGATCTGATCTGAAAATATATGATAATAATAATATACCCAAGAATAATCACCCAAAAAATTCTTGCAAAAAATTAAAAAAAAATTCTTCGTTTTGCCCAAGAAAGTGCTATGATACCACTTATTATAGACCTGATCTGAAAATATATGAGAACACAAATATACCCAGAAATAATAAGATCAAAATACATAGAAATGCTTATTTATTAATCAAACCCTTAAGGTAGGGCAACACCATACATTCACTCCTTAAGGAAGGAGAACACTCCACAAGCCATATGCATGTTCATAAAATATTCCTTAACATCTCTCAATGGGGAGTCTCTAGCCTCTATATAGGCCTCATACATACAATACCATGGGTCATTACCACGGTTCCCTTAAGACCATCTATCGAATACCATGGGCTTATTACATTATTGCTAACTACTTGTGGTCCCTTACATGATACGGGTTAACCACCTTATTTATTACTATGGCCCATCCCATTATTACATTATTCCCTTGGGTACCTCCCTCTGTACCCCATATTATCCCCCCAGGTATACTACATATGCGCTCTATATTCTCTCGCTTTGTCTATAAGACTCTTGCTTGGCCACAACTCTCTGATCCAGGACTCTCGTTATCGTATATTGATACATTCTCGCATCACTTAACATGATCTCACTCTTTGTATAATCGCACGTTCCTTGGTGCATGATATATTTATAATATATTTGGTTCTATATATGTTAGGTATCATTGTAATATAGTTGGCATCATCCCACTGTTCGTATGACATCAAATCACTGTTTCATATTTATGTGGCATCATTTCTCAACAATCAGTTTAGTAGTATCTATGGCATCATCTTATATGGATATTGCATGATATATATTCTTTCTTCAATATGATAACATAACAATGGTTGGAATTACAATGGCTCATTATACAACAACATACTGTGGTATTCCTACAATGATATTTTTACAATGACATCCTTTTTGAACATGGAAAACATGGGATACATGATATGGAAGACAACCTTATGGACATGGAAGACATACATAACATGAAAAACATCCTTATAGCACAACAGATCATGGGAGACAACCTTATGTATGACATAATAGAACGTTACATACACCCTTATGGTATGCCATAGCTGAACATGGCAGACAAATTTATGTATGGAATAGCATACCATTATTGACGCCCTTATGGTATGACATAGCATAACGCGGCAAACATATTTATGTATGGCATAACAGAACATTACAGGCACCCTTATGTATGACATAGTAGAACATGACAAACACATGGTATGTATATAACAATGATACATATAGAAACATGGTAGTATATGGAGTCGATAATCATATATAAATGTGGCATCATGTATGGTTTCTTTATCTTCTTTGTTGAGATCATAGTTCATCACTATTATATATATATAACATCATTAAGGTCACAGTTCATGGCATCACACCACAGTTGTAAGTATTGGCATCACAATTCAGTTCAGTTATAAGTATGGCATCATTGACATCACAATTCCTCTCATTTTATATGTTGCAACCCTAACGTCAGCATGGAAAGTTATTGATGACATGACAATATTGTTGATGAAACTTGTTCACAAACAAAGTTGTGAACAAGTCATGTATAGGCCCTAGGTAGTTTGATGACATTTGTACTTTGTATCTCAGCTGAACAATTGATGAAAATCTAATAGAAGAAGAAGAATTGAATTTTGGGTTTTCCCCCATGTGGGGTTTTGCCTGGGTTCTCCGACCAAACCCTAGAGTCTCTATTTCTGTATGCTTTTCTTTTAATGTTCCTTTTATTGTTCCGTTGTATTGTTGATGATATTGTTCTGCTGTTGTTGTGGAAAACACCCTCTAAAATTTGGTCTACACTCGAATTTTGGAGCCTACTATGGATCTTGCGATCGTTCGTTTCATAGCCACTTTATGGTTGATCAATGCTTTATTAAGTATTTTAGTCTTTTCCTCAGTTTGTAAGTGTCAAAGTCACCTGCTCATGCATGCTCAGTCCGCGGTAATTTCATGAGCACACTCTTTTATGCAAGTTTGGACAGTCATATCACAATTCAATCAAGACAGTGCTTCTGCCACATTCAATCTATATTGATAATCAGTGCGCACTTTCATCCACAATCTCTCACTTTTGGTTGCGATTGTTCTTCTATTTTAATAAGCTTTTCAAACTATCGCTTTTGCACACCTTCTCTCTCGCAAGTGTCACTTTCATGTTTACGACTGTCGCTTTCACTTGTTTTCACTTTAATAAGTGTTGTTTTCATGCTATCTTCATTCTGGCATGTGTCACTTTCAATGTCATTCGCATTTTGCAAGTGTCATCTTTTAGCATGACAAGCATCGCATATCGAAAAAATGTGGTTTTGGTTTGTTTCAAGAGGTAACCTTGGTGCTAATGAGTCATTATTATCATGTAGACATGTATCACACTCATTCCCAAAGTTTCAAGCACAGTTGCACAAGTGTCGTCACTGTCATCGCAAAGTGTTCATATAGTGTCGCACTTGGGGAAGGCTATCACAATGTTGTTGCATTGAATGAAGTATGTTGTTCATGTGTTTTGAGTGGTCAATTTTGTGTCGTCAACCGTTATAATTGTGTGAACATACTTAAGTTTTGTCATTTTTCACTTTAGCCTCACTGATCTCACACTTAGCCAAATACGAAAAATTTCCTGCCCAAGCAACTTGGCCTCACTTAGCCTTCCTAAAATGCGCACTACATAGTCTCAGTCCTCAAGCTTCAACCTTGCCTATTTGCACTATGCAATGCGCAGTCCCTACCTTCCAGAATTGCACACTACGCAGTCTTAGTGTTCAACCTCAACCCTTGAGCTCTAGAACTATGAAACCCCTCCCTTCTAGTCACCTTCTTTTGTGCATTGCACAATCTCAAGCAACAAGCCTCCACCTTGACCTCTTGAACTACACAATTGTGCAATCCCTTGGCCTCTATCCCTATGGAACTGCACAATGGGCAACCTCAAGCCTCAAGCCCTCAACCTAACATCTTTAGCTCCTCAACCACGTAGATGTCTATGCCTAGCCTTCCTGAACTGCAAATTGCGCAGTATCAAGGTTCAGTCCTGGCCCTTGACCTCCTAAGTTATGAAACTGCGCAATACTTGAGCCTGTCTCCTAGCCTGTCACCCGATTCCAACTAGTTAGTGGTTATTGGGAAGCATTCTAGACTATGGGTTTATCTAACTAATGTCGTCTTGTCATGAGTGAATTTCAATTGCAGGTGTTCTATCATGTTATGGCAGGATGATGATGAAGGAGACGGAGAAGCAGAGCCTACTAGAAGACACCTTTGTCGTTGTAAAGTCAAATTGATCAATCAAGAAAGATAAAGGACACCAGATTGTGATAGTAGTTGGAGACCAAGATCACATTGAAGACTCCCTACCTTCAAGCCATATGGAGGAGAAAGAAGAAGAACATGCTCTATCTTTCAAGAATACACAAAGAAAGCAGTAACAAAGAGTGGCTTGATATTGCCATGTCATCAGTGGCATATCATGTCATGTCATGAGTCATCATTTTCCATATCATTTTTGGATTATGTAAATTCAATATTGGAGAAATGTAATGTAAAGTGGAAGTCGAAGAGTCATCAATGGAATGTGAAAAGTCATGAAGGAGTCAAAGAGTCATAGAGAATTCAAACAATCATGAAGGTAGTGCAAGAGTCACAAGGGAGGTGAATGGTCACCCCATTTGTTATATATACACCCTCATAGCTCATGCAAAGGACTTTTCACCTTGGCTCCTCCTACTAGGCATTAGAGAGGAAAATAGTTCTTTTTGAGGAGCAAGTGGTTTCTCTAATGCTCCACAATTGGGGCTAGTGGTGTTCATTGTCTTAATGTACCTTAGAACTTTTGCTTAATTTAGAAGCTCATTGAGTCAACACACTTTCATGAATATGTCATAAATATTGTAAGAATATTCTTTAAATGGTTGCGATGTATGTTGTTTTCATTTGTACTAAGGAAATTGAACTATTTCGGTGGCTTTGGTACTTATCTTGTTGAAGGTGTGTTGCATGTGTTTTAATAATCGTGGCTTCTATGTGAACTATTTCTCTAGTTGTACAATGATTCATTGATATGTACATGTTCATGTGTCTTTACTAGATTAGTACTAATATTTGTCTTTTAAAGGCTAACTTTTCTCTTCCCTTTCTGTAGAAGAACCTTGACACATTCTGCAACGGAACATTCCACAAGGCACACTCACTTGCTAATATGAAAGCACCTGTGCATTACTCTCTTGTGCCGAACATTGTATCCAAGGCTTATATCTAAGAATATATGGTAGCCATGCCTTATTTCCGGAGGGTCTCCCACACCAAAAAATGCAAAGTCTAATTGGGGCTTTTCATTGAGGAGACCTTCTTGGTTGACGGATTTCCAACACCATCAACATGTTCTTTCTACATAATTTCTAATGATGTGATGTTGTTATAATATTGTGGGGTGAATTCAATGTATATGTAAATGAAGAAAAGTATAAATTAAATCATCAAAAGCAAGGAACAATATTTCCCTATGAGAAAATTAACATGGTATCAAAGCTGGGCTGAAGAAAAGTCATTGAAATCACTCCTATGAAGACTTTGTTGATGGAAGTAAGTGAAGATAATGGATACCTAAAAGAATGTTAGGGTTTGAAGGAAACCCTAGGAAATATTGTTACAACAAAAAAAATAGGGTTTGGTGGTTAGGGTTTTGGAAAAATCCCATGGAGCATGTTTGGAAGAAGGACCTGGATATGATTTGGCTAGTGAGAAGTTGTTCTAACACCTATGACAGATTTAGTGTAACCTTAGATGGGCTAGTCTTAGTTGGGCCTGACCGTTGATGGAGATGATAAAAAATATTGAAGGCAACATTATCATATGGAGTTGATCACCTCTAATTAAAGATAAGTACCTTCTAAACTTATGTTATTTTTTTATGACACTACTCTTATTTAGATTTATTGTTTTACTTCCTGCATGAGTATTTGAATATTTCTAAACTTCTTAATGAAGATAAGCAGATCCTTCTTCAGGATCATTTAGATACTAAATGATGCAGGAAAGGAAAGTTAGTTCAGGAAGAGACAAGCTAGTACCGAAAGAGAAAAGCTAGTGCTGGAAGAAGCTGGTGCAGGAAGAGGAAGCTGGAGCAGATATGCAAGTGCTACAACTGCTAATGGAAAAAAAGTGCTACAAATTGCTAAAGGTATCTAAATACCACAAGGTATGAATAGTATATTATTTCGATGGCAAGTTAAGCCATGAGGTATGACAAGAATATCACCCTCATAAATGACTTGATTTATGCTTGCATGTCACATACATATATAAGTGAGCTTGATTCTTGGTTCAATTGATATCTTAGTAACAGTTAATGTGATCTCTATGATACTTGGAAAGAATCTGACTTGTCACGTGACCTTGTTGGATATCATGATTTTTTCTAGAATAAAGCAAGGCTAGAAACATTGATTTTTGATATGCGATAACTTGATACTGTTGACAGTATGGTAACCATAAGGACAATATATGGTTGTAAGATGGATACTCAGGATCTTCTGACTAATTTTTTGTTGTTCTTGATAAGATTTTGGTAAGCTGTAACTGTTATGAAGACTTAACAACAATTGACAATGTGATAAAATGGATGCCCTAACTCAATGATGTTATGACTATGATGAAATAAGATAAATAAGTGATAATGTGACCATTAAGCTTTGATGAATATGCGATGGTGATTTGTCATGACTATGATATACATATGAGAACCTAATATAGTCTAATTTCATGCTCTAACAATTTTGCTGATGCATCTCAACAAGATGGTAAACTGGTTGATGTCATGATTGATGATGATTGAAGAGGATCCCCATTCTGAGGGAGAAGCCCTTGATGAGATACCAACGCCTACTATTTATTTGCAGTGGATGATTGGAAGTCTCATGATTGCAGAATGAAACAATGAACATATGATGTTATTAAAAGTATGCCTTTGATTATTGATTTTATGAGCTAACCGTTATTTGCTCATAAGACTAGTTTTTAACATGCAGTATCAGGATCTATATCTTGTATAGAAGTGATTTTATGGCATGCTGGATTGCATGCACTCTATGTGAGACAGAGTTTAGTCATACCTGGGACAAAGTCATCTTCATGAATTAAGAGAATGTTATTGTATGAGACAAGCTTAGGCTTGTGATTGCTACCTTCCTATGTGAGAGGGGGAAGGATGGATATGACATTCTTTTCTTTATGTTATATATTTGCTCTAACATTTGATGTCCTATATGATTAGGAAAAAAAAGAACTTTTACTCTTGATTCTCTTCAACAAGTTGTTTTAGTCGGTACCAAATATGAGAAATTTGATATGTTTTTTATCGTAAGAGAGCAACATGGATTGATGAATGTGACCCTCCTGGGTAAGGGTATGGGCTGATTAAGGACACTAAGCTATGTTATTCCTCCCTTGTTTTAGAGGGTGAGGAATTGAGCCATAGATCTCTTGGGGTTGAGGGATCTCTGGATTTGACAGAGTATACCCCAGTTGGAATATTTATTTCCCACCCATCTGGACAATGGGTGCTGGTTGCTTGAGTTAGGCATGATCCTTACTATTTATGGTAAGTGGCACCCTTCTAAATATAGAGTTGCAAGTGTTTTACCTTTTGACTCTTTAGGGTAATGATAGGAAGATCAATAGATAATAGGATAGGTGTGATCCTTACCATTTATGGTAAGTGGTATCCCTCCTGTTGTTTGTATATTCTGGGTGGTAGCATTGGCTCCCCGATGATGAGGTTCCCGAGTTGTGGCATTGGTTCCCCACTGGTAGATGGTTCCTTGGTTGTAGCATTGGCTCCCCACTAGCAGATGATTCCCAGGTAGTAGAATTGGGATCATCGCTGGAAAATATTCCGGGTTGAGCTAGGGTCCCCGATGTGGTTCCAGGTTGAGCAATGCTCCTTGATGTTGTTTTGAGATTATCTCTCCTACATTGTTGTGGGTTGAGATGGGCTCCCCTATTATGTCAGATCATTCTACTTTAGATTTGAGATTATTCAACATATGAAGATGAGCGAGATAAGCATAAACGAAATATGACTCGATAACGATGATGATTCTATTTCAGACGATCTTAATTTTTATTGGATATAGGGTGGAATTTGGATGCTCCCCTATGATGATGATGTGGGTTGAGATGTACTCCCCTATGATGATGACGTGGGCTGAGATGGACTCCCCTATGATTCTTCTTCTTCTTTAGATCAAGATTATTCAATTGTTAATTAAAGGAAATTGAGACAAGACAAGATGAGTTATAATGATGATGCAACTATTTTCCTTCTTATATATATTGAGACATGTCATCTAAGAAGAGATTTTTCTGAAATGGAGCATAACAATGATAAGATATGATCTGATGTTGTAGATGTAAATTCCTCCCTAGCTGAGAGGGAGTGTTAAATTTGGCATCTAGGGAGAAATTCCCAAATTCATTGGGTTGAACACAAAATAATTTATTAATAATTTAATTTATGCCAGCTTCAATATTTGGAGGGAATTTGTTTAATATGAAATTCAAAATAATTTTTATGTCAACCTAAGTTAAAGTCATGTCGGATTATCTTGAAACAACTATTTATACCCCATTGTGTTGATCCTAAAAAGTGGAATTCACATGGAAATTCAGTCCTGAGATCTTCGACTATCTCTTTCTCTATAATTCTCTCAAGGGATATAATTTTGGCTTAGGGTTTCACTTCTCTCCATGGCTCAGAGTTTCACATCTCTTTTTTGCACAAGGACTCATGTCTCCTATTTATACAGGACTCTCATATGAATATCTATTCTCACTCATGCTACAGGACAACTATTCTCTTGCTATGCACTCATTCATGCTACCATACTATGCTCAGATCCTTCTACAGGTCTATACACTCTATACTCTGTCACTCTATCTATAAGACTCTCGCTTGGCCACAACTCTCCGATTCATGACTCTCATTCTCGTATATTGATACATTCTCGCATTACTTGACATGATCTCGCTCTATGTACAATCACATGTTCCTTGGTGTATGGTATCTTTGTAATATATTTGGTTCTATATGTGTTGGGTATCACTGCAATATAGTTGGCATCATCACACTATTCATATGGCATCAAGTCACTGTCTCATATATTTATGTGGCATCATTTCTCAACGATCAGTCTAGTAGTATCTATGGCATCATCTTATTTGGATCTCGCATGATATATATTCTTGCTTCGTTATGATAACATAAAAATGGTTAAAATTACAATGGCTCATTATACAACAACATGTTGTGGCATTCCTATAGTGATATTTTTAGAACAACATCCTTTTTGAACATGGAAGATACAAGATACATGATATGGCAAACAAACTTATGGACATGGCAAACATACATAACATAACAAATATCCTTATGGACATAACATACATCCTTATAACATAACAAATCATGGCAGAAAACCTTATGTATGGAATAACATAATGTTACAGACACCCTTATGGTATGACAAAGAAGAACATGGAAGATAGCTTTATGTATGGCATAACAGACCATTATAGACACCTTTATGGTATGACATAGCAAAACATGGCAGACAACTTTATGTCTTTCATAGAGGAACATTACATGCACCCTTATGTATGACATAAAGGAACATGACAGGCACATGGTATGCATATAACAGTGATACATATACCAACATGGTAGTATATGGAGTCAATAGATATAAATGTGGCATCATGTATAATTTATTTATCTTCTTTGTTGAGATCACAATTCATCACTATTGTATATATATAACATCATTAAGATCATAGTTCATGGCATGGCACCACAGTTGTAAGTAGTGGCATCACAATCCAGTTCAGTTATAAGTATAGCATATTGACATCACAGTTCCTCTCAGTTTATATGTTGCAACCCTAATGTTATCATGGAAAGTTATTGATGACATGACAATATTGTCGATGAAAGTTATTCACAAATGAAGTTGCGAACAAGTAATGTATAGGCCCTGGGTAGTCTGATGACATTTGTATTTTTTATCTCAACTAAACAATTGATGAAAATCTAATAGAAGAAGAATAGTTTAATTTTGGGTTTTCCCCCTTGTGGGGTTTTTCCCTGGTCTCCGACCAAACCCTGGTGTCTCTATTTGTGTCTGCTTTTTTTCTGATGTTCCTTTTATTGTTCCTTTACATTGTTGATGAGATGATTCTTTCTACATAATTTCTAATGATGTGATGTTTTTATAATGTTGTGGGTGAATTCAATATATATGTAAATGATGAAAAGTATAAATTAAATTATAAAAAGCAAAGAACAATATAGCCTTAAGAGAAAACTAATGCTAGGATGCTATGTTCTCAAATACTTTTCTCCAAAAGGAAAGTCTAATCATAGGACTAGATTTATTTATTTATTATTTCTTTTTAATTTTTGTTTATTTTTTTATTTAATTTAATTAATTAATTTATTTTTATTTATTTATTTATTATTTTGACTCAAAGTCTTGAGGACCTAGAGCTTCCCCAGATCCTCTCTCAGGTTATTTTCTTCACCATCTGGCCGAAAAAAAGTTGCTCAATATTGAACCTGTGAAGATAAATCCGACATGGAGAAATCGATGGGCTAGCTCAGATAGAGTGACTAAAGGGCTATACCATTTCCTATTATCTTAGCATCTGCTTGACAGGTTGAGTATATTTAGATAGTGGATAGATGTAGGGGGTGAATCAAACCACTCCCCTATTTTCCTGGAAATCAAGGGAGGAAGAAAAAATCTGGGAAGTCCTTTCTAGATGATCTCTTCCCGGATACAAGAGGAGGAGTTTATAGATCTGATAAAGAATAATCAAATCAACATAGATCAAAGGGATGGAAGGTCAGCACCAATGCCGTTCGAATTGAATATCAAAAACTTAAAAGGCCTCATCAGAAAAAGAGGAGGAAAATTTGTTAAAGGTAGAGTATGATTTGAAGCTTCTTTGAGAGATAGGAGAGGAAGGATTTTCCAATGCAGTCTCAATGGAAACTCTTCAAGCTCTGGAGAAAAGAAGAAGGGATATTCTGGCCTTAAGAGAAGCAGCTTGGGGCCTCAAGAGAAGAGCGGTTTGGTTAGAATGTGGAGACAAAAATACAAAGTTCTTTTGGGCATATGCAAAAAGACACAAGATGTAGAACACAATTTGCAGCATGAAGGATCAGGAAGACAAAGAAGTGTCCTCCTTTGAGGGGTTGGCAGAGATGGTAAAGTCTCATTTCCAAACATTTTTCAAGGAAGATCCACAAATATCTGTAGTGAACATATTACAGGTTGCACAATTGTTCCCTAGTTATGTAAGGGAGGAGGACATTGATGACTTGCAAGCATAAGTCACCTTAAAAGACTTGAACGAAGTTCTAGCTAGTTTCCAAAAAGACAAGGGCCCAGGTCCAGATGGATGGGTGATTTAAGTTTTTTTGGCACTATTTGAGATACTTGGTAATGATATGCTTAAAGTTGCAAGCGAATTGAGAGAATGTGGTAAAGTATCGGCAACCTTTAACTCCGCATTCATAGCTCTTATCTTGAAGGGGGGTAATCCTTAGTATTTTGAAGAATTTCGACCCATTTCCTTGTGTAACTACATTTATAAAGCCCTTGCAAAAGTCATAGCCCGAAGGATAAAACCAAACTTGTAAAGATCAATTTATAAAGAATGATTTGGGTTCTTGGAAGGAAGACACATACATGAAGCAATAGGGGTAGCCCAAGAAGGCCTACACAACATGAAAATTCACCATTTAAAATGGGCAGTAATCAAAATAGATCTTTTGAAATCCTATGATAGAGTAAGTTTGGTTTATCTTAGACTCTTTCTCACTCAGACAAGTTTCCCTCCTTTTTTCAATTAGATCATGAGTTGTATCCAATATTTTTCATTTGTAGTCCTTATCAATGGATCAAAATCACATTTCTTCCATGCTCATCAAGGTTTAAGGCAGGAATTCCCTTTAGCTCCCCTCCTATTCCTTATGGTTTTTGAAGGCCCCATTCTTTTGTTAATAGAGGTAAAAAGGAGGGGTGATTTTCAAGGAATGAATATTGATCAAGACATGATCATTTCACATCTATTCTTTGTAGATGATATATTATTTTTTTGTAATGGATGCATGTGAGATATTGGTAATTTTTTTTTAAAGTATTTATCTCTATTTGGGAAAGCAACTGCCATGCAAATGAATGCCAGGAAATCATCTATTTCCTACATTAATTTGGAGAACAAACAAAGAAGTATCTTTCTTGGAAGTTTGCCTTCGAAATGTGGGGTTTTGATAAAATTTTAAAATACTTATGGTTTCATCTAAAACCAAACATATATTCCAAAACATACTGGGCTTGGTTGCTAGCAAAACATGAAAGAAGACTCAAAGGCTGGACTTTTAGATGGTTTTTGCGGGAAGGAAGATTAGTTCTGGTTAAATATGTATTGGAGGCCATTCCAGTTTACTGGATGTCCCTCACTTGGATACGCAAGGGAGTGCTCAAGAAATCTAGAAGAATATTTTTCTCATTCCTATGGGATGGGGAAAAAAATTAATTTGTGGCTCCTTGGGTTAGATTGCAGAAGATAACATTGCCAAAAACTTTAGGAGGCCGGGGACTTAAAAATGATTTCTTCTTCTCATCGGAATTAGCCACACAAAGTGGATGGAGATTAATTACTAGCGATAATTTGTCGACTCAAGTTGCCACTAGAAAATACATAACTCCTCTATCCCTAAAAGATTGGCTTTGTACACCAGTTAATCCAAGGGAAAATATCTCAATAGTATGGAGAGTAGTACTAAACTCTTTTGATATTGTCAGCAATGGACTAATGTGGAGAGTAGGGGATGTGTGCTATTTCAGAGTAGGCATAGAACCATGGGCTGGTGGCAGGGGTAGATTCAAATTACCTAAGTATGTGGTCGATCGACTCAGGGAAAGATGATGCTCAAGATTGTCACAAGTATAAGATCCTCAAAACACCACCTTATGGCAAGAGAGATTAAAGTAAGCCAAAGCTATGGGATTAGAAGGTTAGCACCAGATTGAATGCAACATAAATTTGATAGCTCTCCAAGAAACAAATGTAATATTAACATATACAAATGAGTATTTAATTTGGTGTTTTATACCCTCAAGGTAGTGTACTCCAAAATTTGGATATCTCCACGACAGTAAAAGGGAACAACCAATTGAGTAGTTTTGGTGGAGGAAAATCATCTGGAAACTAAAATGTCCTATGAAGTATAGGATTTTTATGTGGTGTTTACTAATAGGGAAGGCACCAACATGGGATGTGATTCAAAAGAGATCAAAAATAGGACCTGGGTGGTGTTGGATCTGAGGAGAATCAATAAACCATTTATTCATAGAATGTCCTTTCTTGGAGACAGTTTGGGTCGTATGCAAATCTTCATTGGGACTTGCATCCAAATTGGAGGGCCAAAGTGTGGATGATGTTGGAGGCCTTAGTATAAAAAATTGACCACCGAAATTATAAAAGATCCACCTTTGATAGTCACATGAGGCATTTGGTTAGCTCATAATAAATGCATTTTTCAGGACAAAATCACCATACCAAAGAAGAAAACTGTTGAGGGAATGACAATTCTATCACACTTCCCCCCGCCTACAGTTAAAGAAATAACATGCCATATCATAGCGGAGAATCCCGACAGGTTGGTTCCATGGGGATTTTTTGATGGAGCTTCTGAGGAGGCTAATCATAAAAGTTTGGGGCATGGTTTGTCCTTTTTCTTTTAGAGGAACATGTCTTTGATGCTAAAATGGGTTTTGGGACAAATAATTTAGCTAAGCTACTATCCCTAAAAGCCCTATTAGTCTATGCAAAGGATAATGGATGTGACAGGTTGCATGTTTATGGAGATTATATGCTATTTTTTAACTGGGTCAATGATTGTCATCAGTGTTAAAATTTCACTCTTATGCCAGTACTTCATGATATTATGAGGATGAAAAGATTATTTACTTTTTTTTATTATTGTGCTCATATTTACAGGGAGAGGAACCACACAGTATATAGCCTTTCTAAAGAGGGTCTAGTCATGGATAGGGGCCTTGGCACATCACTGAGTATATAGGGGTTGAGCACTATAAGTTCTTTCACAGGCCATATATGGACAAGACAACATCAAATATTACAGTAGAAGGATAATAACACAACTCTACAATCTGTTTTTCTTTTCTTTTTGTTTCTCTAATTTATCAGACTACATGATAAATATGTGTTAGCACTCTTGACGGTGATGGATATCTAATATTCATGTTTCATTATCAATGAACTTTTACAATTTTGTTGGCTATGAGGCATATATCTCATTTTGATGTAAAATCATGGTTATGATTTAGTGACACATCTTATAGATACTTTGTGTCATACCCCTGCAGTTTTTGTGAGGATTCATGAAGATCCTTAAGAATACACTCTCGAAGCATATAAGTAGGATGTAATTTGATTCGAAGGAATATAATTCTGATTTTTTTTCAAAGGAAAAAACCATAGAAGGGATATCAACACTGTATGAAAATTACAAATGGAGGATAGAACCAAAGCAGGGAAATTTAGTGGCTTAGTGGAGTTCGAGGTCTCTCACTTTTAAATATTATTCAAAGAACCATACAAGGTCAGTTTAGTATAAATATTGCATCTTACTACATTTTTCCAAGTTTGGTGGATGAAGGAGTAAATAATGAAATATTAATGGAAGAGGTAACCAAGGAAGAACTCAAAGTAGTATTAGATTCCTTTCAAAAGGACACGATTCTAAGGGTTATATGGGTGGACACTGGGTTCTTCGTTGGTTTCTATGATTTGATGGAGGAGGATATTTTGAGGTTAGTGCAAAAAATGAAAGTGTCAATGAAATTTCTCATGGCATTAATTTGACCTTCATAGTGTTGATTCCTATTTTAGGCCAATTTCTTTATGCAAGTGATTGTATAAAATTATTGAAAAGCTAATAGACACTATATTAAATAATTTTTTTCATAGTGTATCTCCTTTGAGAAAATTGGGTTACTTGATGGAAGATATTTACATGATGGTGTTGGAGTGGCATAAGAATGTCTCCACTACAAAAAATCTAAGAAACTTCCTTTTGTGATATTGAAACTAGATTTGTTTAAAGCTTACGATATAAATTGTTGCATGTATTTAAGGTCAATGCCTCTACAAATAGGATGTAATCTTCAAGTGGTTATTGGATCATGGGATGTGAGATATTTATCTCATTTGTAGTACTAAATAATTGTTTTACTCTAAAGCTTTCAATATTTCTAGGGTCCTAAGACAAGGATTCCCATTATCACCAATTCTTTTTCTCTTAGTGGCTAAAGGTATGAGTAGAGGCATCCATAAAGCCAAGAGAACAAGTGTTTTGGAAGGGATAAAATCAGAGAGACCACATTTCTGATACACTTGTTGTTTTCAATGATGTTCTACTCTTCTATTAAGTTTTCCCTAGGGATGCCACAAAGTTAAAAAGGCATTTTTAGAAACTTTCAACATTGCAATGGAGATGTAGATTAACATGTCGAAGTATTCAATGTCCTTTACTGTGATAAAAGAGAACGAGGAGAGATATTCTATATCTACTCCCCTTTACAAATATTGTTTTTTAGGAAGGGCTAAAGTACCCAAGATTCCTTTTGAAACCAAATGATTATGAGAAAAAGGATTAGATCTACCTAACTAATGAGATTGATAAGAAAATAAATATGTGGTCTTATGGGTTTCTCTCACGAGGGTAGAATAAATCTAGTCAAATATATCCTTGAAGCAATACAATTTGTTGGCATTCTCTATATTACATACCTAAAGGGGTTTTAAATATGTAACATATCCATCTCCTTAATGCTTGGTTATGGATGCAGGGTATCCAGACATGACTTCTAAGGTTACTTTATGGATATTTCTATTATCAAAATTATTCTTCCTTCAACCACCTTAAACCTTATTTCGGAGACTACCATCATTTACTATTGTTGAAGAACCTTCCAATTATATAAATTCAATCCATTTCTGATCTCAGGACACAATGTTATGCCCATTTGGAAATCTTCCCTCCAAGTGCCACATTAACATCTATACCATGCCATTTGGAAGACACATGATGGTCCTTTTCCCCATGTGTCACCATCATATATTTTCCATGTCCACAATGAAACACATTAGGCTACCATGTTAGATTACCACATTAGAGAATTATTAGGGTCCTAAAATATCGGGAGGAGTACCCCATAACCAGTTTCTTGACTTCTCGATATCTCGACAACTGACAAATTGATAGTTACTTAATGGGAATTTATTTGTAAGTAAAAAAAGGTTATTGAGGTGTGTCAATATCGAGAAAAAAACTAGATCACTTATATCATGATCCCTTTGATACCTAATATCCCATTAGTTGATCTCCCAATCTATGCTACATTAGTTTCGATTTAGCCTACACCTCAATGTCACTACATAATTTGATTCAAATTCTCACCATATCAAAATGCTAGGTCACTAGGACCTCATTCCATGTCATCATGACATGTAAACTCCACATCATCAAGCTATGCATTCATGCCATGTCAACCCCATATCATCCCTCTGGGCATTGGGCCATTAGACCACTAGGAAACACTACAATAGTTATTCAACACCCCCGCCCATTCTAATAACATACATTAACCAATAGGGAAATCTCCACTAAATAATAGGTGTATAGGGATTAATTGATATCGGGGAATCATGTTAGAAGTTATTCAAGGTAATACCCAACAACCAACTTCCCGATAAGCTGGCACACCAATAATCGAAAGGTTGATAATGAGGGGTCTCGATAAGCTGATAGTTTATCATCCAATAATGAACATCGTTTGACATGAAATAATCCATGTTAGTTGGTGGATGTGTCAAGTTTTATTAATGTCAAGGAATTTTTGATAGAGGGTATTCGTAGTGTTGTTGTCTCTCGACATCTGATACCTTGAGAACTCAATATCCTATCCTCCCAAGGCCTAATCCCTTTTCAACTAAGCTCTTGGTCATGGATCCTATCAAAACATATGATTAGGGGATATGAATAACAAATATGATACTTAAAATTAAAGGGGCCATCCTGAATTTCTAAACTTTTAGTGTCAAACCCCAAAATTCCAAAAAAAAAATGGATAAAATTCCCAACTAGGTATAGAGGATTGAAATAGACTCCTATGGAGAAAATTTTTGGCCCAGAGACTTATGAAGGATCTAAAATTTCCTCCATCCTATGATGTCATACCCAACACTATCATCATCATGAAATCTCTACCACAAGAAGGCATAAAATGGCCAATGGCTATACCTTCTCAACTTCACCTGACTAAAGAGATTCTCTCACTTCCTTAGGCTGCAAACCACCAACATCACACTTCCAACTTGAAAATATTACAAAGATAGGGGCCAACATTCTAGCTTACCTTTAGAGGAAGCAAGGTCTCCCCTCACTTAAGAATTATCAAGTCTTATTTATTCAAAATAGGGATACAATAACAATTATTTTGTCCCACGGTAGGCTTAGTAAAATCCATTCACACTAACAACAAACAAGAAGAGCTTTAGGCTCAAATCAACCCTTGGATTATTTTCGATAATACAATATATATCAAGATCGTTATAGGTAGAAATACTCTAAGGAATACTTCTACATATAACATTCATTCATGAAAGGAGTCAAAAAACATTTATCTCATGACTTATAGACAGTTAGGAAACCATCATATCAAATTCCAGCTTATTATTATAAGCATACACATTAGTACAACATAGAACTAATCATGAAACACTAAATAGTGATTTCATTTCATTAGCAGGGGAATAAATACACTTTTTTTTTTTTTAAATTAAAGAATGGAGATCAACTCAACACCCAATCGTAGGCTCAACTATACTATATTATTTCTTATGGTTGGCCACCCCAAGCCAAATATGAAGCCTTAAGAGGAAGCTTCTCCTAGGGTTTTATAATATTTGATTTGGTTTACCATTGTAAGGGAGCCACATATGCGACCAATCAGTTGCAAAATATCCATGAAGCTTTTCAGACCAATCCCTGCTAAGAATTAAGCCATAAAATTTTGGAATGTCTGCAACTAAAATATCAATAACTTGACATACCTTTGGATTAGATGACAGCCTTATGGTAACCTAATTTAGTTCACCGATCACTTCAACCTGCGACCGGTCTAGCTGAACTATGCGTACTGCAAATTTTTGAGGTTGAACGTTCAGCTTTGCACATATTGATTTAGGTAAGATATTGGATGAAGCTCCTGAATCAACTAAACAATTATGCAAATTTTTGTTGAAAACTTCATAAGTAAGAAGAAATGGATGAGCATGAGATCTTGACCTTCCTCCAATTAAAGAGATATCGTTTTGATCAACTTTACTAGTCATAGTAGTTGGAGGTCTTCCCATCTCGTGAGAAGCTTGCGAGATTACAGCGGCAGGAAAAGATGCAACTGGTATTGCGTGTAACTCTTTCAAAAGTAGCTTTTGTTGATGTTTTCACTTGCTCAATTCATAAAAAGTAATGTTAGCCCTATTCTTCTTCATGTCTTCTACGATATTATACTCCATCTCATCAGAAACAATTAATGTTTTAGATGGAGTTGGTGAATCTGTTTGGACTGGGCTTGTTTGAGTCGCTTTGGGTGACGTTTTCTTACCTGCGACTTTATCCTTAGACATTGATCTTGTGCTCTTTGGCTTAGGAGTAGGTTGAGGAGGATCGAGTTGATTTCTACTTCTAGTACTGACTGGTGATGCCTCTTGATCCTCTTCATCTAGGAGGATGAAATCCCACATTCCCTGTATTTCTACAACTTCTTCTCCATCAATAGGCTCCTCGTTGGAAATTTCCTCTTCTTCTTCTTCTGATTCAGCATTTGTAATAGCATTGGGAGGCTTTGGATCATTTGAAGGATTTCTTCTATAAGGCTTGTAAGGCTTTTTAGAAGAGGTCTCTGCTACTTGTTTCTTAATGTCAACCATTTCGTTAGACATGGTTTTCAAAACTTTCTGCAATCCTTCTAAATCAAATGGGTCTTTGGATTATTTTTTCTTTGGATCTTCTTTAAAAGTAACCTTCTTAGATTTCGTTCATCAATGGCATTTTTCTTTTCTAAGGCTATGATACGTTTCTCTACCGCTATTGCTTCCTTCATATTGTCAGCTAAAGTTATTTTGCTAGGTCTATCAATGAAGATTTCTACGTTTGATGGTAGAGCAGATATGTACCATTCACTTCAAACTTCTTCACTAGGCTTAAAGGCGGTAGGAATTTTTTTCAAAAGTTTATTGAAACGTGAGTTAAAATCTTTGACAGGTTCCCTTGATTCAGCCCTAAGGTTAGATAGGTCATTGATCAGTGTCACAGTAGACCTGTCATCACCGAACTTAGTCAAAAATTATTCTTGGAAAATATCCCAACTAGTGATAGATCCGAATGGTAATGAGAAATACCATGATCCAGCTGCTCCTTGCAAAGTGTAAGGAAGGAGCCGGACGACAACGTCTTCATCAGTAACACCATTGAGATTTATAGATAACATAAAGTTGTTTATGTGTTCTTCTGCTAGCATGCCTGCTTCAGGATTAAACTTAGGCAGCTATTTTTCAGGATGGGCCGGTAATTGACTCAAGGGTGCAGGCATTAAGACTGCCCCTGGGTTATTCCATGGAGTTTGGGCCATCGTTGAACTACTAACAGAGGAAAGCGCAGAAGATGATCCTTGCGGTTGGGAAGATGAAGATATCCTAGTTCTAGATGATTGAGAAGGAGACGTTGAAGTTCCAGTGGTCTGGTGGACGATAATTTGAAGTGGAGGAGTGGATGGTTGACTTTGCGGTGGAGAGGTTGAGATGGATGATGATGACGAAAGAGTCTCTATATCGGACCCTTTAGGTGATATCCTTGCTCTTCTCCTTGTAGGTAGAGGTAATTCGGTTGGTTCGATACCAAACTTTTCACTCTGCAATCTGGTAAGGGGATGAGAAGGGTTATATTGTGAAGTCACACTACCTTGAGATTTTTCAGATTTTTGGGGTGATATAGAAAATCGCTGAAGTTTATGGATCAAAGATTCAACTTCAGGAGGTTCGATAGTAGATTTCTCTAGAATATTCGAGTTTGTGGCAGTGGTTGTTGTTTTATTGACTTCTCGCTCAAGATTTAAAGATTCTAAATGCGATGGAGAAGTCGGGGGAGATGGTGAGGGTGATTTACTCTCAGAATGGTATTTAGATTTAGATTTACTTGCCATTCATAGTTCGGGGCCCTCCTTCTAGCGCCAAATATGTTGAAGCCCCAAAAATCGAGTCTACAACAAGGGGGATACCCACCCGGTCCGGACCTTGGTTAGCAGCTCCTTTTCCATTTGGTATAGTGGGTCTGACTGGGGATATGGGACCAGTTTCCCAATTTATGTGTGTGTGTGTGTGTTGAGAATTGATATTTCCTTCCTAATAATTTCTAAGTAAAATGCTTTTATTCTAAATCTAATTTAACAACATGCAATTGTATTCTAATGAACAGAAATATCTAATTCTAAAACTAACCTAGGATTTAATCTTTCAATTATGCGATCTAAAATAGTTTCTATAGCAATTGGTAATAAAGATCATTCAATTGCTATAAGAAAAGAATTCAATAAAGATGAACTATTTCGTATAAAAAGTTAGCCGAACAGTTATGAAAAAATATCGCATAATAAGTCACTCATATATTAAGCATAAATAAATGGCTATCACCATACAGAAGTGCCAAATGATAACTCAAGTGTTCAAGCATTCATACATAAATAACTGAACATGAATATCACCTTAACACATAAGCATAAATTGTTAAGAGATAAAAGTACCATTCATAACGAGTTCTACTCATGAGCTCCAACAATAATGATTTCTATCTTCTTAATTCAACATCTACTAAGAGTACAAAGGTGCAATTTCAGTAGTAGATATTAAACACAAATATCAATAAATCTTGTTCCATTCATTCATCAAAACCTCCTCGGAGGGTGCAGAAGTGCATGTTCTAGGGACAAGTTTTTGTTAAATTTCAGGACCCTTCTCTAAATGCATGAGAAGGGTTTAAATACTACTAGCTAAATCTAAAAATAGTTTATTACAAAAACATAGGAGGCGGTTTAAATGACCGTCCTCATTTCAGGCAAAAGTAAAGCAAAACTAAAACTAAAACTGAATCTAAGAGTAAAACTAGCAATTAGCTATATGTATTTGATCTTTGTAGTCACAAGCATCCAACATTGACTTGAGGAGAGTTGGTTGGCCGACCTCCGACTTTAGTTGTCTTGCGAAAATGGAATCGACAAGTGTTGGCGCCATCTTCTCGGCAGAATTAGTGAGACACTTGAGAGTCATGCATTGACTGTGTGGTTTAACCAAGTACTGCCAGTAAGAATTCCAATTTAACTCTGTTAACCTTTTGATGGACTCTGCTCTTTCTTGAGCCTTTTCTCTCCAACTTGTTTGTAGATGCTGCACATTTTGTAGAAATTTACATACCACTTGAAGATATCTCCGATAAATACCACTGGTTTTTAGAGCTTGGGTTTTGCCTTTCGCCTTTAGTACTTTTTCCTATAATTTTCTGGGCTTACAGGCGACTGAGTGATTAGAGGCTTTCCTTTTCAAGACGTTTTGCACTAATCGCGCATCAAAAACTGCTTCCGTTTCTTGATTCGGGCTTCCCTGGTGCTATTTTTTGCCTCTTGTGCGTTTTTTTGTTAGAGGATATAAACCTTAAATTTTGTGGAAGGAATGACTCCACGAGTTCTTAGCTCTGAGTCTTAAAGTATCGGTCTATTATCTCAGCACTATCCAATACCCATTTGACCATGTCCGTGTATGGAAGAATCTTGGGCCTTGTTGCTATCCGATGCAAGAACGAGCATGCTAGTTCTGTAATTGATGCGTCAGATGACCAGCATGAGTCTGCAGTAGCTGTAACCTCCATTACTCTAGGATTTTCTTCCTCGAGTAGACTGTGCATGCCTTCCCAAGTAGTAACACCGACATCTCTGTTACACGTGGTGTCTGTGTATAAGGGCGTCATTTCTTTGTCTTCAGAACTCAGAGCCTTTCCTTTCTTTCCCATAATATTCTGAACATTACTATGTATACCTCTCTGCTTTTTGCTCCTGCAATTTGCAAATGAGGAAAGAGTAATGATAAGAAAAAGGTGACGGGAAAGCTTTAAATGCCGAAAACATATAAAATATATCACCTTACGTGAAATGGCTAATCGATCAGATCAAAACCATATTTCATTAATGATTGCCAACTAACTCATTAAATTAACATTAACGTGCATAACTGGGCATTGGTTTGTGGAAAAGCTTTTTCGAATGACGAGCCCTGCAGATTTGCGATAAGGCGATTTTGAAATTTGCTTCGCACGTAGATCGCAATATCGTTGATCCATTACGTGTGGCAATCATCTATTACCATATGTTTTCTGCGTAATGTGATTTGCGAGACGTGCCATCGCATATCGGCAGTTTGAGGTATTTCACTTTAAGTGATACTTGAAGCACATTAAAACTGCGATGCGATGAAGTTCTTTTAATATGTGATCTTGCATCGCTATTTCGCAATCTTAGGATTTGGTTTGTAGGAAAGCATCTATTACCTTTTTGCGATGCGATGCGACGCTTTTTATTGAGAGAACGGTTTTGTTCGAACTTATCATAAAACTTAAGTCTTTTTAGATTTTTCAGGTATTCTCCTAAGTTTATGATAGTAAGATTTATTAAAAAAAGAATACAAGTCCTAATTTATTTTTTTGAATTTTATGGATAAGGGTCCCCACTTATTTAGTATTAGTGAGAAAACTAAATAAGAAGGGGGGTTGTTGCTGGCCACAACACATCCCAAGGAGACTTTCTCCCAAAATTGAGAGGTAGAGTACCAAGTATTTCATTTAGTTTTATTTCTGTAATTAGTTAGACATCAATTGCAAATTTCACTTTCAGTTTTAATTCATGATTTGGAAATAATGGTAAGAAAAGATTAGAAAATTTGTTTTCATTTCTTTCTTAGCTTTGCTTCCAAATCTTTCTTAACTTTGTTTTCATTTCTTTCTTAAGCTTTGTTTTCATTTTTAGATTTTGAGCAGTCTTTACGAAAGTTAGATTTAGTTCTGATAATTTACATCGTAAATCATTAG
Organism: Pinus tabuliformis; assembly: GCA_031772625.1. Taxonomy (NCBI): domain Eukaryota; kingdom Viridiplantae; phylum Streptophyta; class Pinopsida; order Pinales; family Pinaceae; genus Pinus; species Pinus tabuliformis. The sequence goes on along the minus strand of CM062816.1, from coordinate 954,345,271 downwards.
GAATTAAGAGACCAAAAACCCCCCAAAACAACATAGAACATAAAAACAATGAATTTAGAAGGGTTAGCTAGTACAAACAGTGCACTACACTTCATCAGTTTACGATACCCGGATTGATAATTTATGTAGAGCAATTTAGGACACTAAATTGACCAAACATTTTGGCGCCGTTGCTGGGGAAGTGTAACTAGGTAGCCTTATCTCTTACATTAAAAAAAATGATATGCATAGAGAAAGAGACTCTAGGGGTAGATTTATAGCTAGGGGCAATAGTTCAATTCCTACAACACCACCTACTCCACCAAGAACAAGGAAAGATACACCTCCATCCCAAACTCATACTCCCAGCCATAGAACACCTGAAATTCCAGAGGCAGAAATCCAATCAAAAGAATCTCCTACTACCAAGCCAGCCCTAGAGGAGAAAAATTTTGAATCTCCAACAGTAGGAATAACCTTTTTCACCTCCACAGGAGAGCCCATTTTAGTTGAAGAATTAGGAATACCTGGTGAGGAAGAAGAAGTAGAACCTCTCTCCCATATCCCATTAATAGAAGAACCAGAGGAGGAGAAAGTAACCTTGCAGGTTGAACCTTATACTGACTTTGAGGAAACTATAATGGCAGAAGAAGGAGAAGATGGGGAATTTAGTCTGTTTGGAGGAGGTAGAGGAAATAGGGAAATAGATAATTCTTTTGGATTCCCTATAGTGGATGAGGAAACAAATGCTACAATGAAAAATATATCACCTTCTGTCCTCCCAAACTTCCATGGGTTAAAAAGTGAGGATCCTGAAACATTCTTATTTGAGTTTGAAGTCTTGTGCAGAACCTATGACTATCTAGAAGACTCTCAAAAACTCAAATTGTTTCCTTCAACACTAAAAGGAGCTGCTTTGAAATGGTTCATGGGGTTAGTCACTCAGTCCATTAGAACATAGAATGACATGAAAAAAACGTTTTTGGATAGGTACTTGGATTATTGCATGCCTACCAATCACAAAGATGAAGTGTTCAAAATGATGCAAAGAGAGGATGAAAACTTAGAGGATTTGATTGAGAGATTCAACTATAATTTGAAAAGAGCAAAAATGGACAATTTAGATGAAGATACCTTAAAAGCTCTTTTATTAAAAGCCATTAGAGATGAGTGGATAGATATCCTTAACATGATGGGGAAGGGAGATATCTCTCAACTCCCATTAAATGATATAGGAGAATTATATGTTCATCTCTCAAGAGGGAAATCCAAAACTGGGAAAGGCCCAAGAGGTCCTTCTCTTTTTAGAGTAAACAAATCTGCAACTGGATCTGTAAGTAGGGAAAACATTGGTAATATGCTTGATGTATTTAAAACTGACATTCTAGGGAGTCTTAGTGAGCAAATAGACACCCTTAAATTACAAAACAAGTAGAAAACTGAGGCTGATGCTTTAGCCATTTTTTGTCCAAAATGCAAAAAAAAAAACATGCTCTAAGAGAATGCCCTTTAGATGCAAAAGTTGTAGAAACTTGTATGATTTGCTCAGAAATCCATGAGACCAAGGGTTGTCCTTCAATCCCAGGTCTTAAGATTGTCTTTCAAGAGGAAACAGTCCCAAATTCTGCAGAACCTATTTGTTTTGTTGCTAGAAGACCTTGGCAGGGGCCACAAAATCAGGCATTTATCAATCAAATGTATCTTCAGCCCCCACCAAATTGGAATTCTTGGTAGCAACCTTGGCCTCAACCTCAATTTCAATCTCAACCTTGGCCTCAACCGTAACCTCAATCTCAATATCAACCGTGGGCACAAGGAATACAAAATCCTTATGGGAGATTTTCTCAATATTATCAATATCCTCCATCATATCAGAATTATCCTCCCCCACACATTCCACAACAAAATCAGCAGCCACAACTTCAAAATCAGAACCCTCAACTTTCATTACCATTTCCACAACAATCTCCACAACAAAACCAAAATCCTCAACTCTTACTGCCATTTCAGCAGAAACTAAATCAGCTACCTGCCCAACCATTACCAAACCCCAACAATAAAACCCTCAGAATGGTTACATGGTAGAAGGACAACAATTTACAACTTATATGATTACTCCTCTAGATATTAATGATGTTCAATTGAGATCTGGTAGGATATTAGAAAATGAAAGACCTTCTGTAGTTATTCAGGAACAAGACAATTCTGAGGAAGATTCTCTAAAATTCAATAAAATTTTTGAGGGAACATCTCTCCAAAACCAAGACATTGAAAAAGAAAAACAAAAAGAATCAATGAACACAACTCCTATCAATGAGCAACCAACATCTACTTCTATACCTCCTTTTCCTGAAAGATTACAAATTGATAGAGAAATATAAAAACAGATTATGTTGCCCAATTATGATTTTCTAGATGAATTGAAGAATGTCTGTATCAAAATCCCTTTGCTACAAGCCATTAAAGAAATTCCAATTCTAGCCAAAACAATAAAGGAGCTGAGCATAAATAAACCAGGAAGAAAAACAAAGGAAACAAAAAGAATTCACCTGGTAGGAAAAATAGTAGACATAATGATGGGAAAAATTTCCATACAAAAATATGGGGACCCAGGAAGTCCAATTGTGAAAACACATATCAATGGAGTTGAAATTCCAAATACATTGATTGAATTAGGGGCAGCAATAAAAATCATAAGCAAACAAACTATGGAGCAGCTCAAGCTTCCTAATCTTCTCTACACACCTACCTTATTGCAACTAGCAGATAGATCAGTAATCAAACCAGATGGAGTGTTAGAAGATATTTCAGTATCCTTAGATTCTTGGGAATACCCTGTTGATTTCATGATCTTAACTCCCAAGAAAAATCTAGGAGGACATCCACTCATATTAGCAAGAGCTTGGCTAGCCACAACTGATGCTTTTATTAGTTGTAGATCTGGTGACATGTATATTTTTTATGGTAATTAAACAAAAAAATTACTTTATATCCTCTAGCAAAAGCAATCACAGAAATAGATGACAAAGAATGGATTGATGATGAAGATGATATTCAGCCTCTCTTTACTATTTCAGATATTAGTGAAGATAGTCAAATTTTAAATACATTGGAAAATTTTGAATCATCTTCAGAATATGACCATGAGAAATTTCAAGAAAAATCTAATGTTGAATATTTGTCATTTAGGTAGATGTCTCTCTATTCTATGGAAGAGTTTGGTAGCTCTACAATTGAAATTTTTCCAGGTAGGACATTGAACATAAACAAAAACTTGGAGAAACTACAACAAGAAGAGCTAATCAAAACATTACAAAAACATTCTGCTGCATTTGCATGGGAATACACCGACATGAAAGGCATTAATCCTAAGACTTGTGTTCATCACATCTAAATTGAGGAAAATTGTAGACCTATCAGACAACCTCAGAGAAGGATGAATCTAAAGCTTAGGGAGATTGTGAAAGAAGAGCTCCAAAAATGACTGAATGTAAACTTCATTTACCCAATTTCAGATAGCCAATGGGTTTCTCCTTTGGTAATTGTGCCTAAAAAGAATGGTAAATGGAGGGTGTGCATTGATTATCGAGAACTGGATAAAGACCCTTAAAGATCATTTTCCTTTGCATTTTATAGATCAAGTGTTAGATACGTTAGCAGGTAAGAAGTATTTCTCATTCTTGGATGGTTTTAGCGGTTATAATCAAATTCAGGTAGCACCTGAAGATCAGGATAAAACCACATTTACTTGTCCATGGGGAACTTATGCCTACCGAGTACTTCCTTTTGGGTTATGTAATGCACCTGCAACATTCCAAAGAGCAGTACTAGGGATTTTTTTCTGATCTAATACATGATCCTGTAGAGGTATATATGGATGATTTTATAGTCTATGGGAATACATTTGAAGAAGCTTTGGAAAATTTGGAAAAAGTTCTTAAAAGATGTAAAGAAACAAACCTTTCACTAAGCCATGAAAAATGTTTTATGATGTTTACAAAAGGTATTGTTTTAGGACATCACATTTCAGGAGATGGGATTAAAGTTGACAAATCTAAAGTTGAAGTCATCTCTAAATTATCAATTCCAAATTGCCAAAAGGATGTTAGAAGTTTTCTAGGATTTACTGGATACTATAGCAGGTTTATAGAAAATTTCACTAAAACAGCATCCCCACTCTTCAAATTGCTTACCAAAGATTGTGAATTCAATTGGAATTTTGATTGCCAATTGGCATTTGAAACCTTAAAAACAAAAATTTATGAAGCACCCATTTTAAGAGGTCCAAATTGGAAACTCCCTTTCCATATTTCAATAGATGCTTCAGATACAGCTCTAGGAGCTGTATTGGGACAAAAAGATTTGATTTCTTATGCTATTTACTATACAAGTAAGAATTTGACTCCCACTAAGTTAAATTATACTGTGACTGAAAATGAATTTTTAGCCGTTGTTCATGCAATTAACAAGTTCAAACACTATATAACATGCTATGAAACCTTTTTTCATACAGATCACGTTGCAATTAGATATTTAATGAATACACCTATTACTAATGGCAGAGTTACAAGATGGCTTTTACTTTTGCAAGAATTCAACATTACTGTGCTAGATAGACCTGGAAAACAAAACACAGTTGCTAATTTCTTGTCCAGGGTTTAGAATATCAAAGAAGATTCTCCGGTTGAAGATAAGTTTCCTGATGAATATCTTTTTGCAGTAACTACTCAAACTCCTTGGTTTGTAGATATTGCTAACTATTTGGTCACAGGAAAGTTACCTTCACATTTGTTTCCTAGAGAGAAAAGAAAAATTATTCAAGAAAGTGCAAGATATTCATGGATCACTAACGAATTGTATAAAACAGGCCTAGATCTTATGATCAGAAGGTGTGTCAGGGAAGATGAAATGCCCGAGATTCTTAAGGCATGTCATGATGAGCCATGTGGTGGACACTTTGCTGACAAGAGGACAACCTATAAAATCCTTTCTTTAGGATATTATTGGCCATCCATCTTCAAAGATGCTAAAGAATATGTCAGGAGATGTGATAGCTGCCAAAGGGTAGGGAAACCTGCTCCCTCAAATGAAATGCCATTACAAATTCAGGTACTCATCGAACCTTTTGAAAAGTGGGCCTTAGATTTTATTGGGCCAATTAATCCTCCATCTAAGCAGAAGAAGTATATATTAGTATGCACTGATTATGTCACTAAATGGGTAGAAGCCAAAGCATTACCTTTTGCTAATGAAAAATCTGTAGTTAATTTTCTTTTTGAGGACATCTTCACTCGTTTTGGTGTTCCAAGAGAAATTGTGACAGATCAGGGATCTCAATTTACATCTAACATGGTGGAAGGGCTTGTGGAAGAATACAAGATCAAACATAGGAAATCTACTCCCTATCATCCACAAGCAAATGGTCAAGTGGAATCTACAAATAAAGTGATTGAAAGGATTCTCACCAAGACTGTGCATCTACATAGAAGATATTGGGTAGAAAGGCTTCTTGAAGCCTTATGGGCCTACAGAACTACATGGAGGAACACAACGGGACATACACCCTATGAACTTGTTTATGGGAAACAAGTCCTGTTCCCTATAGAGTTCCAAATCAAAACTTTCAAGATGGCAGTCCAACTGGGACTAGATTTATCAGAGGCACAAAAGCATAGGCTAGAGCAATTAAATGAACTTGATGAAATCAGGCAAGAGGCAGTTCAAAGGACTAGTATAGTCCAACAACAGAGGGCTAAATGGCATGACAAATATATCAAGGATAAGAGGTTTCAAGTGGGAGATTGGGCGCTATTGTTTGATTCAAAGTTTAAAGATTTTCAAGGGAAGTTTCAAACTCATTGGCTTGGGCCATATGAGATTGAAAAAGTTTTTAGTAATGGAGCAGTGAGGATAAGAATAATAGATGAAAGTAAAACTCCTCTTCTTGTGAATGGTCATAGATTAAAGATATATCAGAAACCAATTTCAAAAGAGGAGTTCATTAAGATTTTCCAAGACAATTCTGAAATGAAGTTAGTGAAGAAGAATCCTTCTTCTCCACTAACTTAGTCTTTATTTTTCCTTAAAAAAAAAAAAAAAAAAAAAAAAAATAATAAATTGTATAAGGTTGAAAACCAATCATTGATTGGCATACTTATACAGAAAATACAGGGTGAAAATCAGAGGTTTCTGACACCCTATATTTTCCATTTTCTTTCTGTAATAAGTAGTGACAAAAAGCTATAGTCACTCTGCAGTTTAGATTCTGCAAAATTCATCATCTCATCTCATCTCACTCTGTTTTATTTTTGTAGTTTCACTTCATCCCATTGTCATATTTCATCAATAAATTTTTCAATTTTTCCTTTTACAGTTTTCACTCCATCTTCATTTCATTTATCATCTTGTCTTACATCTCATTTCATTTCACTTACATAGCCACTTCCATTTCATTCATGATCCATAAGCCATATTTCACTTTCTGTTTCACGTTCTGCAACTAATTTTGTTCTGCAGCTAATTTGATTCTACAGCTACAATTTGTTTATCAATTTAGGCACAAGTGTACAACTCATAATAAAATCATGTATGCAAGGAATTGAAGAAAAATCAATTTTTGAAGACCAACCATGCTCAAGGTACCTGTGGATCAACATCAAAAAAATTAGCAAGCGAAAGGTAAAGGTTCCAAAGGTAAATGCAAAAATTTATTTCAAAAAGCAATTTGAAAACATAAGTTTGTATAGTATGTATAATCACATGTCTCCTTAATCAACCATCATTTGATTTGACCGCCACTATGTCTCTGCCATATCTTCCATCTTTAATGACAAATGGTCTCAATGATTCTTTCATAACAAATCTTCGCTTCAAACTCCATAACCTGTACTCAAATGGTCCTCCACAACTACACCTGTTAACGGTCAAGATGACGATGTGACCTACCTATCTACGACTCTCTAAACCCTTACTGTCTATTTATTACATTTAAGCTCTTAAGTTTGTCTCTCATATTCACACAGTCTTTTCATATACACAGTATTTCCATTTTCTATACACACAGTCATCCCATTTTTCATATACACACAATATTTCCATTTTCATATATACGCAGTCATTCCATTTACATACACACAGTCATTCCATTTCTTAAATAGCACTCGTTTTATAGATAGTGAGAGTAATTTTGAAGGTTAACCGAAAAAAGGGGATATGGGGCTTATTGTGAGGACAGAGCATGTAGGGGTAAAGTATATGGAGGGGTATCCACAGCTTAAAGGAATGGTACAGAAGGCCAGATGGTTAAATTTTATTGAGAAATTTGATGGCTACCACAAGGAAATTATCAAGTCTTTTGCAAGGTCATTTGATGGCACAAAAGTGGAGGTAGGAGATATAAAATTTGTAGTCACAGAATCCTTCATAGCAGAAGCAACAGAGCTGCCGAGACAAGGAGAAAGATGGTTTAAAAACAAGTAATATCATGGTGAATATTGGAAAGTGATCCTTAGAAACCCAGGTATGGATGTTACAGTATTTAGGAAGGGAATTCTTGTTTCAGCACTCAAGAACAAATGGAGTAATATACTGTTAATATTGCAAAAATTCATTACATGTGAGGGAAGATTTGGGTTTATGTATGTTTACCATATACACTTATTAATGAATTTTTTGGAAAATGGAACCATCAACCTTCCCTTCTTCCTTCTAAACAGTCTGAGAAGGATGGCTAGAAATGTCCAAAAGAAAATTGAATTCATAGAAACAACTATGTATCATCATGGATTAGTGAAAATACTAGTTGAATTTCATTTGAAAAGTGTAGGGGATACGTGGGAAGATTTATTGGTAATAATTTTTTTCCAGGATGCTCCAGAGTCACTTGAGGAGAGTCATGTTAAGAAAAGTAGGAGGAGAAAGATCAGCATTAATATTCAAACCTCCTCACAAAAGAATGATGCAGAGACAACTTCTAAACCAGAGGTTAGGAAGTAGACTAAACAGAAAGGAAAAATGAAAGGAAGAGCTGAAGAAATCAATGAAGACATTCCTGAACCTTCATCACCACAAGAAGATGAATAGTTACTCTCTGAAAGACTGACCAAGATTAAGGAGCAAATCAAGAAAAAGAAGGAGATAGGAAAGAGGAAGAAGGACACAAGAGAAGAAACCATAAGCTTCCAAAACTTGAGAAGCAGCTCTAGACTCCGAGGTAAGGTGAGGAAGGTAACATCAAAAGAAGCCCAGTTCATAAAATTAGAGGAAGAAACCCCAGTTCAATCTCCTAATAGTATTCCACCTGAACGCAGTCCACAAAACTCTCCTCCACAAAATTTTGAAGGCAGCCCAAGCAGAGCTTCTCCTGGCATAGATCCAGTATAGTAGAAAATCTATGACTACATAGAGTCATTAGAGAGAAAGAATACCTCAATGGATCCAGGATCCTCAACCAATCTAGAGCAGCTTGTCAATCCACAAGAACCTCTAACTAGCTCTCTCAAACAAGAAATCTTTGAGTTAGAGATTTTGAACAGGCACATTCAAAAAGAAAATGAAACCTCGAGGGAACAGAACAAGCTGGATAGAGCCATTCATGACAACACAATGCTGTGCCTAGGATTATGGTACAAGAAAATAAGGAAGCCGAAGAGGAAAAATAGGAAGTTGAGTAGAACACTTATCAACCTCAAATACATACTTTTATGAAGAAGCCCAGGATGGCAGTCAGTACAAGGAGAAGTAAGAAAAGGAAGTTGGATGTGTTGGAAAAAGTGTCAGAACAGATGCAATAGGAGAAAGAAGTTCACATTTTTGAAAATTGCACGAGGACATGCAATGATTTTGCAGAGGGGGTATGTTTAGCCTCAAAATTACTCTTTCCCTAGCAACTCTTCTCATTCCTTTTCTTTGTTTTTCCATAAGAAAGATGCATTATCATCACAAATGACCAGTATATATTGTCTTGAGGAGGACATTTAGTGATTTACATGTTATGCTTTTATGTTTTGCTGTTTGAATAATTTTTTGTATATTAGCTACGGAATGCAGCCTATTCTGTAGCTAATCGGCTGTTCCACAGCTACCTTCATGCTTTAACAGGTTCTAGGTGTCAGAAGGAGAAACTAGCCACATGGGTAGCTTGGAAATCATCATGACATGGACCCTGTCCTATTCATTTAGCCCAGGTCGACAAAGAAGATGGCATAAGACTACGGTCAATGGATAAGTCAAACACAAAGAGACCGAAGGTAACAGGACTCTGTTTTGTGGTTAATTAATGTGTTTCACAGTGATGGGAAGCGTTATCCGGAGCAACTACCTGTACCTACGGACTCCAATATCCACCTATACAAACGAATCCAACAGCCACCATGTCTTGGATTTATGTCTCCAACAGCCGAGGAAGAAATTCCACATATCTGTCTTCTATGTGTTTGGCTGTAGCATGCTTTTCTTCACAAACAATTATATAATTTTTCTTATAAATACCTGTGTAAAGGACTGAATAAGTTAGTAGTAATAGTAATAGTTTTATTGTGAAATCGAAGTCCTAGACTCTGTAATTTCTGGACATTTTGTGTCCCTATTTTAATATGAGAAGACCACATGTTTTTATGAAAATATGAAGGAGTTTTCTTGGAGTTGATTGAGCAAGTATAGCCTAATCAGTTGTAGAGGGGCCCTGCACTGAAGAAGGTTTCATTTCATTTTATTTTTCTTCTTCTTGTTAACTACAAATTCATCATTTTCTTTCATAGTGTTTATAATCATTTTCTTACTAACAATGTTTATAATGCAATTTCCATCATTTTCTTATTAACAATGTTTATAATTTAGAGTAGTTTCCATTTGCTTGATATCTTTTTAGTTTTTATCAGTAGTTTAGAAGATAGAACTCAATGTTGTAATCTTGTTTCTTCAATTAAAAACTAACCTTGTTTTAGGATGAGAGTAGGATTGAAGAATGATAAGGATACACTATTGGATAATTTACTTCATTCACTGTTTTGATTGTTTAAATTCTTAGTTAAACTGATCAGTGTCATTCACTGTCTTTGCCATTTCATTTTTAGTTTACTGACTCATGGTGTTAATGAATGTTTATGGAAAACCCTTCAAGTTGATAATTCATCCTTAACTAAGTGGTTGAACATTTCATCTATGCAATGAGTTATTTCTGCATCTTTGTATTTGCTTTCTCTTAGATTAATGAAGTACAGAATTACTCAAATGTCATCCCAAGGAGACTTTCTCCCAAAATTGAGAGGTAGAGTAACCAAGTATTTCATTTAGTTTTATTTCTGTAATTAGTTAGACATCAATTGCAAATTTCACTTTCAGTTTTAATTCATGATTTGGAAATAATGGTAAAATAAGAATAGAAACTTTGTTTTCATTTCTTTCTTAGCTTTGCTTCCAAATCTTTCTTAACTCTGTTTTCATTTCTTTCTTAACTTTGTTTTCATTTCTTTCTTAAGCTCTATTTTCATTTTTAGGTTTTGAGCAGTCTTTACGAAAGTTATATTTAGTTCTGATAGTTTACACTGTAAATCATTAGGAATTAAGAGACCAAAAACCCCCCAAAACAACATAAAACATAAAAACAACGAAGTAAGAAGGGTTAGCTAGCACAAACAGTGCACTACACTTCATCAATTTACGATACCCGTATTGATAATTTATGTAGAGCAATTTAGGACATTAAATTGACCAAACACCCTGTATGTCCCAGGGTAGCACGCAACCGTTTCACACTTCGCGATGCTTCCAAATTCAGAATCACCGCAATCTTCACGGGGTCTACCATCAGTCCCTATCTGCAAACCATGTGTCCCAACAGGTTCCCAAAAGGCATGAGGAACGTACACTTCTTAAGGTTCAGCGCGATTTGGTGTCTTCGGTAGGTATCCAACATCAAGCGTAAGCTCACTACATGGTGCTTAACCAGCCCAAATACAGTCCAATCATCAAGATAAACCTCCAAGAACTTGTGGATATATTCCTTGAATGCTGCAACAACTATGCGTGAAAATATGGCCGACGCGTTCTTCAACCCAAACGGCATAACAGTGTATTGAAAGTAGCCCCACTTAGTCGCGAAGGTGGTCTTGCTCCTATCTTCCAGTGCGATTTTGATCTGGTGGTACCCTGAGAACCCGTTAGTAAAAGAATATGCTTCTTGCCCACCGACATTTTCCAATACTTCATCTGTGAACGGAGTTGGGAATGGGTCATGCACACATGCGTCATTCAATTTTCTGAGATCCATGCATATTCGTATCTCGTCTTTCTGTTTCTTTTCTTGCACCACCATAGGGCTTACCCAATCGTATTCTTCCACCATCTCAATGATTCCTACTGCGAGCATTTTGTCTAGTTCTACACAGACCTTCTCCTTGTATTTCAGATTCAAGCGGTAAGGCCTCTGCTTAACTGGCTTTGCGTCGGGCTTTAATGTGATCCTCATCATTCCTAAATCTCCAATGATTCCTTTTAAGTCCATGATCTTGGTCGGGAATAAGTCCTGGTACTCGCGGAGTAACTCAGCGACCTTATCCACCGTCGCATCATCCCAGTAGTTGCTGAGCGTTGCATACTTAGGTTCGGCTTCCGTACCAATGTTCACCTGCTTTGTCTTTACTGACGTGGTTATGTCAGGGTCTTCAATCAGTGGTCCTTGAACCTCGCGATGGCCTTCTATTTTTGGAATGTTAATTTTTCGCGGATCCTCGTCATCTTCTTCAGTATTTACATTATAACACTCCAGCGCGCAGCTCAGCTGAGTAGCCCATTCAGGCTGAATCGATTCTATTGGCTCCTGTGGTATCTTAAAGATAGCTGCTTTTACTGCTTGTAGCGCGTCATCAACAATGTCCCACCAACGATCCTCAAAAGTGAAGGTTAACAGGAACCCTTCACGCAAGATATCCCATTCACTCGTCCCATGGTGGAGCTCCATCTCTATATACTAGTTCATGGGTATAACATCTAGGGTATGACAGAACAGGTGCACCCACTTAGATTGTGGCTCTTCTCCATAGACCTTTGTCCACTTGGCCAGGTGTGCACACAGATCATCTCGTCCATCATATTTGTCTGTTAGTCGCATCTGAGGCTTCCCAAAATGCATGTGCATCATTCTCCTGCATTCACGCCAGTCCTCAAAGCTTCCTTGGTGCGTACCGGACCACCTCGCAGGCGTAGCGCATAGTACCCATTTCAAAGCCTTGAAACATTGTTGTTCCGGCACCTCCCTTTCAAATCTGTTCAAGAAAGCATCTACCTCACTTAACCCATCATAAGTAGGCAGATCCCTCACTTCTGTCGATACACAGTGCAACGATCTTGTCATCATATTATAGTTCAGCGTGGTCACCTCGTGCAACCGGTTCTGCCATCGCTCTATCTCCTCATCAGAATCCGATGTACAGGAGCTTTCACGCTCCCATGAGATTCATCCATCTGCGGTGGGATTTACCTAGTCTTGCTCTCGCGGAGTTATCTTGAAGCAGTCCAAATCATCGTCGCTTTCATAGTCGCGCACCGGCTTTGTGTAGCACGATCCTTCTGTAGGGTCCAAAGGTACGACTACGCGCAGAGACTTTTTCTCAAAAATCATCTTGCGCTTCTTTAGATTTATCACCCTATTCATGTCAGTGGCCCAATCGATTCCTAAGAGCGCGGGATAGGGATTGTTGTCATCAACAATTTATATCACTTCAAAGTCTGCTAGCGCGCTTGCTCCTTCAATATCCACAGTGATTCCCTGCAATCTCCCCATGGGTATTATCTTTTTCTGGTTTTCCATTTGCAGCTGGATAGGAGACCATTGCAGAGTAGGCATTTCCATGTGCTCCCATGTCTGCTTCGAGAGAATGTTCGCGTCCGACCCTAGGTCTAGAATTACTTGGTCCATCTCATATTCTCCAATTTGCGCATTCAACCTCATTTCTCTTCCCTTCATTGTTGCATGGTTTCCAATCTTCCGAGCTATGCGCGATTTTCCTAGTGCGGTCCCAGCGCATCTATTAATGAGTTCCTGCAATCCCTTTACAGCCCTACTGTCGCGCAGGAGCTTCATGCATGTTTCTAAGAACGTCGTGAGCATCGATGGGTCCATTTCTAGCTCCGGTCTGTCTTTTCTTCCTGAAATGGAGGCATTAGTGAAGCTCTTCCTAGCTTCCATGAAGGTTTCCTTAGTGCTCTCCAAATCAAACTCTGGTTCTTTCGTCGGAGCTTTACGAACCCAAGTAACATCTTCAGGCTGTTTGCCTTTATCATCTTCCGTCGTAATTCCACTTCGGAGCACAATGTTCACATTGGGGTCTTCCTCGCGCGGCTCAAACCTCATCATCTATAGGTTCTGAGTCAGGGGAGGTTGGAGCGCTCCCTTGTTGCTTATCCTAGCTATCAGTGTGGGACAATCCTCCTGCTCATGATCAAACAAGATACAATACAGGCATGATGGACACATTGTATTTGTACAATCACGAGCATAATGTCTTGGCCCCTTGCGATTGTAACATGTCAGCTGTTCGTGACCTCTTCTAGGTCCTCCTCCACCTCGGCCACATCCGCGCCCCTGAAATCCGGTTCGCGCCACTCCTGCGTTCTGGTCAAGGGGCTGCGCTTTGGCCTGAACTATGTAGGTGGGAGTCCTATCCATCATCAGATCATAGCTTCTATAGGTATGCTCATCATGTCCCACTGATCTACAAAAATTACAGAGAAACTGTTGCGAATTCTCTGTGTACTTCTGCAATAGATGACAGTTGTCCGTAACATGCTTTCCTCCTATTTGACAAATCGCGCACCAAAAAGTAGGCATCATGCTAGGTACTGCTTGTGCCTTCAGTCTTAATAGCATCAGCCCTCCTCCGCGAGCTAATTCATGAACACTAGGCAATAGTCCTTGTCATGTCCCTGACCCTTGCATTTTACGCACCATACTTCTTCGCACACTTCCAGGCAAGCTATCCTGTCCTGTTTCAGACTTTGCATCTCAAGGCATATGTTTTTCAATTGTGCGTGGATATGCTGAACTCCCAGGTTAGGATCATGTATCGGGATCTCATGTAGCCTCATCGAGATCTCCAAGGCCTCTGCCTAGGTTGTTAACCTCTGTTGCGACAGCGCGTTCCTTAAATGCAGCATTAGTGATGTCACAAACTATTCGCGGTGCTGTCCATCTGTTAAAGTCATATTAGCTTCGCGAATTGTGCACTTCAGTCTTTGATCCAACTCACAAGGTGTCTTGCCTGGTAGCATTGTGATCTGTTTGAATCCAATGATCGATTGCGCCTTTGACTTCGGCTTGCTAAATTCTCTGTTCAGCGCAATTTGGATATCCGCTATCCCCGCATTTAGATTGTCATTAGAATGCTTAATATACCAGGTCAACGTACGATCCTGTAGAGCGCTGACCAACGTTGCTTTCTTTATGTTATCATCTGTAACTCCCTGCGCTTCCCATACAACCCTTATCACGAACCAAAACTGGTTCGGATCTTCATTTCCTACTCCCTTGAACACCGACAACTTTATCGCGCTTGCCATATTGACTTGCGGTGGTGGCGGAGGTGGTACGGGTGAAGATGGGGGTGAAGGTGGTGAAGCTAGTGGTGGCATGGGTGGGGGTGGTATGCGCAGAATCCTCTGCCTTATCAAATTGATCACACTCCTCGGTGAGACCTTCGCGAGCTCTTCCTCATCCCTTCGCGGAGGTGAAATCAAGGGGCTATTCTCGGGTCCCTTACTTCCTTCGTTTCTGTAGGTTTTTCCACTTCGCATAGCTCTGGACATCAAGGTAATTGCATAATCCTCTTTTCACACAATAACATTTTAATCCAAGTATTCAGAGACTTTACGTACTTACCTCACGGTCCTTTGAGAAAGCGTCGCTCTGCCTCGCTATAGCTGACTGAAGTATCTACCGTGAACTCAGTAATGAATCCTCCTATAATCCGATCGAGCCAGTGATCAACAGCGCGTGCGATCTTATCCTCTGATACTTCCAATTTGTGTACCAACTCTAGGGTCCACACAATAGGATTGTCGAGTTTCCACCTTCCTTGGCTATCTGCTAGCTTCACGATCCACTCGTACAACTCAGTAGGGAAATATGCGAAGAAAATTTCATGGATCTTCATGTACAGGTAGCAGTCTAACCACTTTTCCTTTGAAAGCTGCAGATTCTTGTTCTCTTGCGCCGCGAACTCATGAATTCTCCTATCCAACCAACCTTCAATTTCTTTCTTACTTGGATTCCAATGATAGGACATCAGACATCTCTATGTAGATTCCGGTCTCGGCAACATAACCATTTGTTGGCTTGATGGGGCCTGACCCAGGTTCGGAGTTAATTAGCCAAACAAATCCCTGTACTACTGGCCCTTTCGGCAACAACCCGCGGAGCACAGATTGAGGTCTCACCTGAAGTAGTAGGGGGGGATGATGGAACCAAGTTTCCGCACCCTTGATATTTCTAAGGGGTCGATTTAGTCCAATTGTGAATACCTTCGCGCAGGTCACTTCGTGCACTTTCCCGACCTGCGAGGCCTTCGCTCCCTGTTATACTCAACTTCGTTCAGCCCTAACCAGGGCTGACGAGCTTCGTGCTGCTAAAGCAACGATCTGTGCTATTTCCCCAAGTCATACCACATATCTTACTTATTTTCTTATAACAGTTAGTTATCTTCACGTAAACAGATATCTTATATTCTATTCACTTATTTAGCACATTGATATAAGTTCGTGCAACAAATAAACAATAAACTTGCAATTCATATCCAATATACTTCAATGCATAAAATAGGAAAACATACACAGAAATATTGTAAAACTTCTCTTTATTAATGCTTCAATTGGTTACAGACTCAACCTGCCCTGCGCACTCAGTTGCAGGGGTCCACGCACTCAACTGCGGACTACTAGGCCTCTGCACACTCAACTGCAGAGCCTTCTCCTAATCTACGACCCAAAGAGACGACTCTACACTTTAGACTCGATGCTTCCTTATTAGATCTTCCATGGATTAAAATTCTCTTTACACTTAGAGCCTTGCTCTATTTATACAATCCAATGGTTCAAAGACCATGGGTAAAACTCTCAAGTCGACATTATATTTATAATAGTAAGGGCAGACAACCCTATGACTCAATTACAACTTCACGCTCTGTGCCCACAAATCGCAAAGTCTTTACATCGGACTTAGTCAAAACTTGGGCTTTAAGCCCCAAAACATGCCTTGGGGGGATCCCACGCCCAACAACAGTGTGTACTCCAAACTTGAAGTACGGTCCCTATGTGTCCCAACATCTAACCCAATACTCTAGTAACTCTAACTGGGCCCTCATGCCCAGAATCATGAAAAACTTGAGAATTCCACAATTTCTCAAAGCCCGAACTATTTCTAGGTCATTCGAAGCAATCGTATCTTGAGTCTCAAGCTCTCTTTCTCTCCACGTCAAATCCATTTCTCTCTAGTGAATGTCTACAAAATAACATGGAAATACACATAATATTAGCAATTGGAATTTTTTTGGGAGAAAAACTAGTCAAAAACAATTTTTTGTAAACCCTTTGTGCCCATCGCGTTGTATCTTTCTTGGACAAAGTTTCCCATCACACTCACCCCCACTAGTGAGTGAGATGGGTTGCCTTTCCTAGTGTTAATTTTATTAACCCATCACACCTCCCGATATAGGAGGGGTGCCATGGGCTGAGGGTGACCTTTTAAACTTAAAAACTCAAAATTTTTCCCAAAGAATGAATTAAACGAGAAATGGAAATCATAGAAATGAAGAGAAAAGATAGATATCTTACCTGTACTAACGGTACTCGAAATGGTCCATCGGATTGGCTGCAATCAACCACTGAAGGTTGAAGGTAAAAAACCCACTCAAAGCTCACTCAACTTGGTAAAAATGAAAATGGTAAGAAATGAATTACATTTTCACTTTTTATGGTCAAAATTAGTTATTATTTTAATATTTTGACCTAATTTTTACCATATATCATGTATTTTTAATATTTTTGTGGTGTTTTGAGTAGGTTAAAAAGTAATTGGAGGATTTAATGTAGATTATAAGTTGAATACAAGTCATTTTGATGAATGAGTACACTTTTATCACTTTTTCGGGCTCATTAAACCTACAAAAAAGGAACCCCTTGGAGTCCTCTTTTAGCTCTTTTCAGACTCCCAAAACATGAAAAGATTGTTGAGCACTTATCTTTTCAAACTCATTAAAGTAAATGGAAGGAAAATTGCTTAGTATAAATTTAACCCTTTTCCAAACTAGGATGGACTATTTACGAAAAATGAATACTTTAGTTGAACGTGGCTAAAAGGTTCTCCTGGGTATTGTTTTACGCCTTTTTGGGCCCAAGAGAATAAATTTAAGAAAAGGAACCTCTTGGAGTTTCCTTTTTCGCTTATTTTTCAACCTCTCTAAACATGAAAAAGGAGTCAAGTTATGCCTTCGCTGGACTCGTAAAACTATTAAGCAATGATGGACTCGTCAAGCATGATGAGACAAAACCATTCCTTTTCAAGGTTCGTTAAAAATACTCTTTAGGATTCATCTAAAGGATGAAATTATAATTCAAGCATATGCTATCCTCGCCAAGATTTTCAAAAATAAAGAGGTGTTGACCATAAATGATCGGGAAATTGGGAAAACAAGGCATAATATCTATTAATGGCAACGATTCACTCTTGAACATGACACTCTTTCACTTCATCTCCATGACTACTTTGGGTTAGGGAGTCCACTTGTCTCACTATTGATCACACCTTCATTATGGGTCTTTGAGTCAATGCTGCCAACTCTATTCAGTGTCGCCGATATGTTCAAGAGAAATTCCACCCTCAATTGACATCTACTACAATACCTTAAGCCTTACTTCATGTCTGCCTCTCTTGAACCAACTCTGCATCATTACATTCTGTGTCAAATATTGATACCTGTTTTTTTTCGTTGATGGGGGATGCATCAAGGCCCTCTTGCGATGGGTCACTTCCTGTAAACATCAACACATTATACAAGAAGTTGAATTAGAAACTCCCTTCAGTGTCTTGGAACTTGCATACCTCAATGGTAAGTTTCCTCGCTTTCGGAGATAGGTTCTAATCATTGGCCTTCGACCGAAAGATTCTGTGTGGTGTTCGACTTTAGCTCATTCATTCACACCACCTAGATTGTACTATAGTACCTTAAGAGCCATTATCATTATCGGTGGTTCCTCTTGCGCCTATTAATGACTTACATCATTGGCCGATAATCAGATGATGTCTACCATATTTGACTCCAACTCATTTATTCACATGGTTAGACTCATATTATCGAGTGACGAGGTAGAAGATACTGAATCTAGTTTCATCCATCCGGGTTGTGCTTTTAGGATTCATACCAGATCACAGAGTATGATCATTGTGATCGTTCATAAAGTCATCCAAGAATGGTTCCACCATTTTTTATCAGTGGACATGACTTTGATTATTGTACATGTAATATTGGCTTATATGCTGAGTATGGGTATGCCTACCTCAAAAATTATATCATGATGATAATGTATTGTACCAGGTGATTATCTCAACCTTTTCTTGATCCAGACTTGTCACAAAGTAAAGAACTTTAATACTCAACCACTGCTTCTGACTTTTTACTTTAGGGGGCAATCTGTTACAGGTCATTTTTTCACATCTACTGAAATGGCATGGAAACCAAATCAATCAACATCCTTGACACCTTGCAATCATCTCTTTGCAAAGCCTTAAGGACAATATCTCCAAAAGGTCCAATAATTTTGGGTTTATTAGCTCAAAAAATCATTTTTAGACCCATTGAGCCTTGTGTTTTATGTAATGTGTATTGTTTCATGTTGCATAACTAAGCAACTATGTTGCCCAATGCATGTTTCCTTTGCTACAGGTGCAATGGTTCTAGAATTTTGGGAAAAATAAAAAATGATTATAAAACTTCTCTTTCCAGAATATTTTAAGGTGGTTTTAACTCTTTACTATTGATTGGGATCTCAAATTCCTATCCTAGAGGTCTTATCTCTTATCCCTGGAGCTTATCCTCCCTCATATGTGGATCTAAGTCCTAGATTGGTAAAACCCAAACTATGATATTTACCCTATAAATTCAATACCTCCCATACAATCTGGGTTGGATTTTGGAGACTCTTAGCTATGGCTTGATATTGATGATTTTTACCTAAGGATTCATTACCATCCTTGATTTGTGATTGAAGACATGATTTGTGGCTAAGGAAGGACAAGTTTGGCGGGAGACATATACATAGTCAAGATTTGTGAAAGGGTTGTAATCTTCTCCTACATTTCACTAATACAAAAATATTTGTTTTCCTATTCTTATGTCTATTTGATGCATATGCATTTCAATTCCTTCTTGACTCATTGACTAGAAATATTTGTCTATGCCATGTATATCTTGTAGTTCTCTTGCTTTTCATAGTTGTTTTGAAGATTCCATTTATAGCAATTGGAGTTGGAGCTAAAGTTTAGAAGCCAAGAGAAGGGGAGAACTTGCATTGGATTCCAAGTAGGCCCTTCCTCCATTTTCTAATTTCTCTAAGGAAAACATTTATCCTTTTTGTTTATGTTGTTTATAGATCAAGTCACTAGATCTAGGGAGTTCACTTCTATCTGCAGGAGAGAATTTTCTATAAAACATAGCGGTTTTTTTAGTGAATAGTACGCTGCTCTCAAATGTCCCATTTTTTGGACAAGGCCACCTAGCCAAAGGTGCTAGCTTTTGATGAAGCTTGTTGCAGCTAAACACCATACACCAACATTACTTCTACATGAGGTGAGATATTTCAATGCTATTTGGTTTAGTGAATGCTAATGCTAATATAAGAAGAAGAAATTATTTCAAACTCTACTTGTTGAATGTGTCAAGCCAATACCTATACTTTTGTTTATAAATAACCCTTTATATTATAGAATTTGATTTGTGGATCGAATTGATTTCATATATTACCAATTTTTCTTTCACAAATTGATGAAATTTATTGCTCTAGCATTAGTAAGGGACATCAATGTACCACTCAATAGAAATGTCCATTAATCAAGATGAAAAGCCATTGGTTCACTTCTAAGTTTCATATGTATCAATGAAAGCTTTGATTTAGACTTTTAATATGAGGCAATGTTCTTCCATATGTTGTATAGTCTTCTATTATAAATGGAATATCATAACCAATGCCTTCACAAGTACAAGCAACATCTTATGCAATGCCTCACCAATATAGTGAGGAATGAGAAAATGATACTAATGCCAAAGGAATTAACCAAATATAAGCTCAAATATTTGGGCAATAGGATGATATTTCTATGAGGATGACTTTAAAGACATGAGACAAATTACTATATAATGCCAAAAGTCATGAATTTAACCACAAAATGCTGAAGCAAGGGAGGAAGAAGATATTGGATAGTTTATGGTTTCCTTTATCAATGAGGCTTCCCACTTAGAATAGGGTCCAATGCTTCATGAAACAACCCAAAATACATATGACCACAGGGAAATTAGAGAGATGACACATATTACTAGCCAACATTGTTCAACATTTAAGTGAATATCTAACAACCAACATACAAACTCCAAGGAATGAAAGACAACCTACTAGAGCATATATGCACTATGTATAACTTATGTATGTCCCATAGGGACCCCCAAAACCTCTAGTGATATTTAAGAGCTATAATTGAAATGTGGATATCATACGATCTCAAGCTCAAGGAATTCCACAATGTATGAGTTATCTAGCCACCAACGATCTCCAAGCAATTCAAATTTTTTTGTTCTTTATTATCTAATTTAGAAACTCAACTATATAACTAAAACAATCAATTGATAATAACCATGGATCTAAAATTTGTAAATGAGTGGATGAATATTATTGCACAATTGTTAGTTTTCATAGAGTATTAATAGGAAAATGATTTTCTTAACAAATCTAAAACATAAATACAATGGGGAGTTCATCATTTCAACATGAATTCAACTAAAGGAAATGTTACCTTTTGAAATATAGTGCTAAATAGACGAGATATTCTCCTTTAATTCTTATCACAAACAATTGTTCAACAAATGATATCCATGATTCTTTGGAGATGGTTGACTCATGATGCTTCCCACATTTTTCTCAGTTGTCTTACATTTGATAATTATGATGCTTGAAATACATGATGTACATTTTTTCCTTGTTTCATAGTAAGTGTTAAGGCCTTATTTACTTGTCTTGAAACATGTGATCATTGGTTGATTAAGATAATAGATCATGATTCTCTAAATTTGTGCCCTTTTCCATGTTTTGCCTTGGCAATCATTATTGTCTCCTAGGTAAGTGTTGTCACTTAGGTTGAATTGCACTACTAGGGGGCTTTGAAATGCATAGTGCATCCATATCGTAGTCCATACTTAAAACTTTATATGGTTTCTAATTTCAATTATCTTTTGTCATGGTTAGTTTTCATATGTCACAAAAAGGTTCATTCTTCATGTCCCATAAGAAGAAGGTGCTATAAGTGTGAGGTTGATGCGACTCAATAAAAATAAATAAAAGAGAAATATGTAAAGTTCAAAATTTGAAACAAATTAAAGAGATATAAGGGAAAAATAAAAAGACAACCTGAAGGTTGAGAAATTCCCCCTCGCTATGAGGTTATGACCCCAAGTACTATGCAATGAAATGTGTACCTAGAAAGTACTAAATGAAATTATCTCGAGTCCCATGTGATGAATGCACAAACAAAAAAGGGAAACAAAGGAAAACAAGGAAAAATACAAGTAAAGGGGTAGTAAGAAACAATGTCGAGGAAAGGATAACACAATGCGTAAGAGCTCCCTCAATAAAGAATCTCATGTGGATGAATATCTTAAACAATCTCCTATGAATATGAAATACACTCATGAAGTTATCTCTCCAAAACCATTCCATTTATCACTACAACTAATTTGGGATGATATTTCTTGGGAACTACTTCTCTTATTGGGTGTTGACACATGTAATAGGTATTAATGATGCCCCACCATACCTAAACTTGGAAAAATTTATGAGTTTTGTGAGTTATTGTAAAGTTATAGGATAATGATTAATGTAATATATGTAATCACATTTCTATTTAACATGAATCACCTTTTATGTTGCATCGAAATTGTGTATATGCCTTTAGATTGACTACATTGGGTTGATCACTTAAGCCCCATTATGGATGATGTATTTTGCATGGATATGACCTAGTGTTACGCAACATTTTGTCACTGTCCCTGTACTTCCCATTCCTTGATCATGGAGGACCTCTATAGTGAACCCTACATGCTTTCCCTTCATGAAGAAACCCCCATTGTGTCCCTCTTCATGAACAGATCAATTCCCTTTTGCACCATTTCCCTTGAAACTTCTGTTTTGCCCAGTTTACAAGACCGACGCTAATGACCCTTGTCTTCCCCATGTAGATGTGTAGAAATTAGCACTGTCCCTAGTGCCAACCAGAGCAACTAGGTTGTGTTCCAGTTGCGCTGGTCCTCTTATGGAAAGTTTTTTAAATTAAGAGCTGAAGCTTCCAGCTCTAGAAGCTTCGTAACGGAAGTCTGGTAAATGGTTTGGCCGGATGGGGTCGAGGATGTCAGTTTGGGCTCCTTTCCCATATAATGATGGAACTACCTCAATGGATAAGACCTTCTCCCATGAGAAGAGGATCCATCTCCCATCCATTCATCCTATATAAACCTCCATTTTTCCCAAGCACAAACTAGTTTTAGTGTTAGTGTTGATGTTGGTGTGCTAGTGTTATTTTGGTTTGGAGTAAACAACAAGCTATTCATAGTTGTAGCTATCTAGTTCTGTGAGGGAGAAGTGTGATTTGGTTTGGAGTGAAGCTTAAAGGGAAGAGCCTTAAAACTATTTTTGATTGAGGCCATCATGGAATGTTAGCAGAAGTGTGTGGAAACGTGGTCTTGTCAGAGGAGAATCGCAACGTCAAGACAATGGTTGTAATCTCTTCTTGATATCAATATATATGCAACTATCGATTGATTTCCTACATGTTTTGTCATCTTACATATGTTGAGAATGCAACAAGATGATGGAGCTTAGTGGAAAGGAGTCGCCTTCACTAAGTGGGCCCGCAGGCAAATTATGGAGCAAAGTCTATTTTTAGACTATGTCTATTTTTAGACATATGGATCATGGTCTATGAGTTGCAGGATTCTGTTTATGGATGATTAGTCATGTTGGGAAAAATAGATGGACTTCTATTTCTAGTTCATAGTAGGAGTGATCAAAGTCTATTTTTAGACTGCCAGGTTAAAAATAGAAAAGTCAAATATTATTGTCTCATAATAATATTTAGACTATAAAATTTATCTTATCCTCTTGGAGCACTTCAGTTTGAGCTACAGATGTGGCACATGCAGCTGTCAGAAGGAAATACACTTTCTTTGTGGGTCAGTTGAGCTATTGCATGCAAGACTTCAGTTAGAACTCATGTAGTTGAGTTTGGTGGAGTTGATTGTGGAGTTGATGGAGTTGTGTTCAGTTTGACTTGGTTAAACTAGTTGTAATTAGTCTAATTGCAAATAGACTAGTGATGAGTTGTGTGAATTAATTTTTAACTCATAAAGCAACTAAAGAATACATCAGTTAACTCAGTTGCATGTTAGTGCATGTACAGTTCAGTGGAGATAGGTGTTAGAGGTTGAGATTGCTATCAGTTGTGACTATAGTTGTGCATGAGATCTTGCACAATTAGTGGGATTGAGTTATGCCAATGAAGACTATGCAATGTGGGCCAATACCAAGTATTATAGTTTGTGCTCACGTGATTTCTAGTGTGAGTGATTCTCAAGCATTGTGCAGTGGAGGCAGGCAAAGCAGCGGAGGAGATTTGAACCTGTGACTTGTTCAGATCTGAGCTAGTTTTGTGTGTAAAAGGTGGAGATAGTACTGAGTACTTGTGAGGAGTATTATACTATGTAATGTTACATGTTCTCAATCAGTAATATACAGATAGTGTGGGGTTTTCAGCTGTAAGCTTTCCCCGGGTTACATACTGTGTTAATGTGTGCATGCGATTGATGTTTCATTGTTTTTTGATGCTGCTAAATTGATGATCAACATAGAGGAGGTTATGTATTATGCATGTATTTTGAAATAATGTATAATCGAGATAATATCTGTGAATAAGTGTCATATTATTCAAAATTTCTACATGGTATCAGAGTTGTTGATCATCAGATCTATTATTCAGGAAGTGTTTACATTTTATTTCTTCAGGTAGAGTTTATAATCGGGCCAGGTAGCCTCTGGATTCATCCTTCCTTTGGAAGGTGAGATATCCGGTAAAATCCCATACAATCAATGTCTGTACGAGAAATACTTTGTTCTCATGAATCTTAGTTTGGAGGCGGTTAAGTTTGGAGCTGGTGGAATTGAATTTGCAACAGTGTTTTCTTGGTATCAACGTGGCAATGTCTTCCAATGGATTGCGATTGGAGTATGCTCTTGAGGGAAGCTCGAACTATATTGCATGGAAGGATAGGATGGAGGCAGTGTTGGATGATAATGGGTTGAGGGATTTCATAGAGGCTGATGTCCCAAAGCCTACTGATGCTGCGCAGGTTGATGCTTGGAAAAAGAAGACAATAAAGTGTCGAAGGATTCTGTTGGAGGGCGTGAAGGATCACATTGTGTCTAGCCTGCATGGAAACGCTTCTCCATACTTGATGTGGAAAGCGTTGACAGATCTATTCCAAAGCAAGAGCGATCAGCGGAAGCTGGCACTCAAGGATAAACTCAGAAACATCAAATGTGAGAAGGGAGACAGTATGCCCAAGTATCTCACGAAGTTCACTCAGTGTCGGGATGAGCTGGGAAGTGTGGGGGTAACTGTCGATGATGAGGAATTGGTGAGTTTGGCTCTCTTTGGTCTTCTGAAGAGTTGGCATTCCTATCAGGACTCTGTCAATGGTCGGGAGAAATTGCCAAGATGGGAGAGACTTTGGTCAGATCTTGTGCAGGAGGAGATCAGGCGGAATACCAGGGACGAATCTTCATCAAAGGGAACTGATAAAGAAAATTGCGCTTTGGCTGCCAAAGCAAAGAAGGGGAAGAACAAGAAAGCTTCTCTGTCTGGTGCGAAAGGCAAGAAGCAAGACATGTCCAAGGTGAAGTGCTTTCACTGTCACAGTCATGGACACTATGCCACTAATTGTCCGCAGAAGAAGAAGAACAAGCAAGCTGCTGGATCTACAGCAGGAGAGGCTCTAGCCTCGCAGTTTGAGCTTGATTTTTCATTGATCGCATGCTTGGTTTCAAGTGTGATGGGATCGGTGTGGTTCTTGGACAGTGGTGCATCTTTTCACATGACAGGAGATCGAGATTTGTTTTCTGATCTGGAGGACAAAGATCTTGGAGTGCACATCGAGATGGGCGATGATGGTAGATACAGTGCGACCGGTATCGGTACCATTTCCTTTGAGAGGGAGTCTGGTAAACCCTTCATATTGAAGGAAGTGATGCATGTTCCAGGATTGAAGAAGAATCTTATCTCTGTGGCAATATTAGAAGACAAGGGATATGATGTTGTTTTCAGCGAGGGAAAGGCTTTCCTGCGCAACAAGACAACTGGTGAAACTCGGAAGATAGGGGTTTGAGTGAGGAACCTTTATCAGTTGCATGTAGATGGTTGTGCAACAATGGCATGCAAGGCAGAAGGATTGGTGAGCCAGGATGATGGCAAGTTGTGGCACAGGAGATTGGGTCACCTTCACCATGGAGCCTTGAAGATACTGCAACAGATCACTATAGGGTTTCCTAAAGGCACTCTTGCGCAGTCAGATCAGTGCAAGGGGTTTACTTTGGGAAAGTTTGTGAAAGCCACCTTTCACGAGAAGGATAGTCACGCCACGACGATCCTTGAGAGAATTCACACAGACGTTTGTGGACTTTTCTCAGTAGCTTCGACAGCAAAACACAGGTATTATGTGATCTTTGTTGATGATTTCTCTCGTAAGTGCTGGATCTTCTTCATGCAAAAGAAGAGTGATACATACTCAAAGTTCTGTGAGTTCAAAGCACTGGTCGAGAACGTGTCGGGGAAGAAGGTGAAGGCTGTTAGGAGCGATAATGGTGGTGAATACATCTCTGGCGAGTTCAAGGATTTCTGCAGTGCAGAAGGGATTCGAAGAGAGCTCATAGCTCCCCATAACCCACAGCGTAACGGGGTTGCTGAGCGGAAGAACAAAACGATCGTGGGTGCTACATGGGCGATGT
The DNA here is from genome assembly GCA_031772625.1 of Pinus tabuliformis. Classification (NCBI taxonomy): domain Eukaryota; kingdom Viridiplantae; phylum Streptophyta; class Pinopsida; order Pinales; family Pinaceae; genus Pinus; species Pinus tabuliformis. Next base: position 954,318,985 of record CM062816.1, on the reverse strand, counting down.
TGCATGATTAGAGTCTACCCCTTGACTTGTGGGCGGAAGCAAGAAATACAACAGTTTATGTGCAGAACTGTTGTCCTCACAAGATACTTGGCATGAGTACACCCGAGGAGGCTTATTCTGGTAAGAAGCCTGATCTTTCTCATTTGAGGATTTTTGGTGCTAACACTTACATGCATGTGACGAAGGATGCCAGGAAGAAGTTGGAGCCGACCACAGAGGTTGGGATATTTGTGGGGTACACTGATACGCCCCACAACTATCGTGTGTATTTGCCAGATAGTGGTAAGACTGTTGTGCAACGAGATATAAAATTTCAGGAGGAGAAAGCCATGAAGTGTTCGCTTGAGAGGGAGCCACACTTGCATGTAGATGAGGAGCTATTAGTTCCTAATGATGAGCTTTAGGATGTGGATTGGCCACAGGATGAGGTTCATGGAGTGGAAGAGACCACTCATGCAGCGCCAACCATCAGAGGGTGAAAGTGCTTGACAGAAGCTGAGTGATTGGCTCAAGATGCAGAGAAAGTTGTAGGACCACCTAAAGCCCAACGCAGGCAGAGACAGTCACCTGATCGGTACACTGGATACATGGCTCTTATGAGCAAATGTGTTGTGACTGAGCCATCCTCTTTCGAGGAAGCTGTGGAGGATCCCGCATGGGTAGACGCCATGGTGGAAGAGTATGATTCAATTGTCAGAAACAGTGCATGGGAGATTGTTCCTAGACCGGAAGGGAAATCAGTGGTGGGTTCGAGATGGATCTACAAAGTTAAGCAGGCAGCTGACGGGAGTGTGGAGAAGTATAAGGCAAGATTTGTTGCCTGAGGCTTTTCACAGATAGAGGGGATCGATTATGAGGAGACCATTGCACCTATCGCAAGGTATTCTTCCATACGGACGATTCTTGCTCTCTCAACGCAGATGGGGTGGCACATTCATCAGATGGATGTGAAGATTGCATTCCTCAACGGAGTCATTGAGGAGGAGGTGTACATAGAACAGCCCGAAGGTTTCGAGATCTTCAGCAGCGAGTCGCATGTGTGCAGGCTTAAGAGAGCGCTGTATGTGTTGAAACAAGCACCACGTGCTTGGTACACACAGATAGACAGTTATTTCACCGGACTTGGATTCTCCAAGAGTGAGGCGGATCCAAACCTATACCAGATTGTGGTGGAGGGTAAGTTGCTTATCATTGTACTTTATGTAGATGATTTGATTCTTACAGGTGATGAGCTGTTGATACTTTCATGCAAGGATGATCTTGCTAAGGAGTTTGAGATGAAGGACTTGGGCCTCCTTCATTATTTCCTGGGATTGGAAATTTGGCAGCGCAGTGGTGGACTATTTGTTTCTCAGGGTAAGTATGCTCGGGAGATACTGGAGAAGTTCAACATGCATGGCTGCAAGCCTGTTGATACTCCTCTTCCTGGAGGTTGGAGGAAGGAGGATGCCACTTCGGCAGAAGAAGTGGATGCCATTGTTTATCGACAGTTGGTGGGGTCGCTTATGTATCTGGTCAATACACGACCCGATATATGCTATGCTGTTAACCAGCTTTCACAAGCTATGGTTAAGCCAACCAAGCTCTTCTGGAAGGTAGGCAAGCATGTATTGTGTTATTTGAGAGGCACATCAGGATATGGATTGTGGTACAGACAGGAGGATGAGGTGAAGCTATGTGGCTTCACGGATGCAGATTGGACAGGGAGCCCAACGGACAGAAAGAGCACATCAGGAGGGGTCTTCAGTATCGGGTCGACAACAGTTTCTTGGTACAGCAGGAAGCAGAGATCCGTGGCACTCAGTTCAGCAGAGGCCAAGTATATGGTAGCAAGTTTGGCTGCATGTGAGGCTATATGGATGAGGAAGATTCTGGTCGATTTGTTCGGTTCTCACTTGGAGCCTACTGTGATTTACTGTGATAACCAGAGTTGCATTAAACTCTCGGCTAATCCTGTATTTCATGATAGATCTAAGCACATTGACATCAAGTACCATCATATCAGAGATTGTGTGCAGCAGAGAATCATTTTACTTTCATACATTCCAATGGAGGATCAGGATGCTGATATCGTGACGAAGGCGCTCACCAAGAGAAAATTCGAATACCACCGAGGCAGGATAGGGGTTGCTGATAATCCATATCTTGTTGAGAGGGAGTGTTGAGAATGCAAAAAGATGATGGAGCTTAGTGGAAAGAAGTCGCCTTCACTAAGTGGGCCCGCACGCAAATTATGGCGCAAAGTCTATTTTTAGACCATGTCTATTTTTAGACATATGGATCATGGTCTCTGAGTTGTAGGATGTTGTTTATTGATGATTGGTCATGTTGGGAAAAATAGATGGACTTCTATTTCTGGTTCACAGCAGGAGTGATCAAAGTCTATTTTTAGACTGCCAGGTTAAAAATAGAAAAGTCAAATATTATTGTCTCATAATAATATTTAGACTATAAACTTTATCTTATCCTCTTGGAGCACTTCAGTTTGAGCTACAGATGTGGTACATGCAGTTTTCAGAAGGAAATACGCTTTATTTGTGGGTCAGTTGAGCTATTGCATGCAGGACTTCAGTTAGAACTCATGTAGTTGAGTTTGGTGGAGTTGATGGAGTTGTGTTCAGTTTGACTTGGTTAAACTAGTTGTAAATAGTCTAACTGCAAATAGACTAGTGATGATTTGTGTGAATTAATTATTAACTCATAAAGCAGCTAAAGAATACATCATTTAACTCAGTTGCATGTCAGTTCATGTACAGTTCAGTGGAGACAGGTGTTAGAGGTTGAGATTGCTATGAGGTGGAGACAGTTGTGACTATAGTTGTGCATGAGATCTTGCACAATCAGTGGGATTGAGTTATGCAAATGAAGACTACGCAATGTGGGCCAATACGAAGTATTATAGCCTGTGATCACATGATTTCCAGTGTGAGTGATTCTCAAGCATTGTGCAGTGGAGGCAGGCAAAGCAGCAGAGGAGATTTGAACCTGTGACTTGTTCAGATCTGAGCTAGTTTTGTGTGTAACAGGTGGAGATAGTACTGAGTACTTGTGAGGAGTATTATACTATGTAATGTTACAAGTTATCAATCATTAATATACAGATAGTGTGGGGTTTTCAGCTGTAAGCTTTCCCCGGGTTATATACTGTGTTAATGTGTGCATGCGATTGATGTTTCATTGTTTTTTGATGCTACTAAATTGATGATCAACATAGAGGAGGTTATGTATTATGCATGTATTCCGCAATAATGTATAATCGGGATAATCTCTGTGAATAAGTGTCATATTATTCAAAATTTCTACAACATATTCATGGCTTAATGTTTCTTGACTTGTTAAGTAGGTTGAATTACAATTTGTCTGTTATCACAGTTGTTGTTTGCTATTGTTTACTTGTTTCAGGTGCTTGAAGAAGGAAGCGAGAAATAGTTGGAGCGAGAAAGCAAGGACATCATCAAACGGGATAAGTGTACTAAGAGGTAGGCCCTCTTAATTGGTTCTAACCTAAGAAAATATTCCATAGAATGTATCTGTTGTGGCTAGACCCATTATCGGGCTAGAGGAATTTGTTTGTGTCCACACTTATAATTTTACTTCACCACAAATTGGCGACCATACTGGGGATCCAATCATTTTGTTTGTCTTGGATTTCATGATTTTGTGAGAACTTTCCTAGTTCCACTTTTTTCCTTTGGTTCTGTTTCTTTCCTCCTGCTTACTGGCTTGAGTTTGAAATTCATAGTAGCAGATCTAGTTCCTGTTTAATTTTTTTTTTTTTTTAATTTTTTCTTGGCTTCCTCGATCAGCGCACTTAATCCATTGACAGTCGTGCTGATTAGCACGATATGCTGAGGAACAGTCACGTTGACCAGCCTTTGGCGCTTGGTTTCAGTTAGGCAGTCGTGCCGATGCCTGCCTGTAAGTGAAGATTAGGGTTTTCCCCAAATCTTGTCCAGTTTGTTTTTCTCTCATGATTTCAACCTTGTAAGATTTTTAGACCATCTTCTCCTTGACTAGAAAGCTTCATCTAACTTGGTTTGTGTGCTTTCTTGGTTTATCCCACCCTCCTATGTGTCAAGTCTGGTCCTATGTGAAGTTATTTTTTATTTTATTTTTCTTTGAATCCCTCGATCAACGCTATTTTTGGCCAAACAATCATGCTTATTAGGCTTATTAGTGCTAGTTTTAGTGTGAAAGTCGTGTCGATCGGCACTAATTTTGGCCCAAAAGTCACTCCGGTCTCTGGGTTAAGAAAAAATAAGAATTTCTCCCATTCGAGTGCGAGTGTGTCTTGACCCTCAGACTCTCCTTTTCCTCCCGGAAGTGACTAGGATGCTTTTTTTGCTTCATTTTCAATTGAATGAGTGAAAGAGTCTCATTTGTTCTCTTATTTCAAGTGTCTCTTTTCTCTTTCCAAGCATAGATTACATTGCTTGGTTTGTTGATTGAAGCATTTATGTATTTGGTTGGTTTGATTCAGGGAAGAAGTTGTTTTTAGTTTCATTTATCATGCTTTGGATTTGATTGATGCCTATTAGTTCGGAATTGTGAAAACTTTCATTGAAAGTGCTTTATGTGAAAGATTCATTTTGCATTTTATGAAAAGGAGAACATCATTCTAGTTCAATTAAGCGAAAATATTGCATTAGTAGCGTTATTAAGAAGCTAGAATTGCATCATCATAAGCATTGGAAACGAAATGAAACCTCTTATGTTGTTATAGGAAGATTAAGTGCATTTTGGACATGTATTAGAGAAAGATTTCATTCTTTGGTTGTTGCATTGGTTATGTCCTCTCTATCCCTAAATTAGTGTTAAATTTCACCTAAGAAAGATCTCTTTTCTCATATAGCTGCATGTAAGAGTTTTGTCAGATGACAGTGGTAGGGCCTTGAAATTGAGAGCCAATTCAAGATCAACCGTTAAAATTTATTGAATTAACTTAAGGAAGCATTGAAACTTAACGCTCACATTTAGTGGTCTAGGCTAGAGATGTGTTCCGACGTCTTTAAACCTAGCAGCTGTCGTTCGCTTTGGCACTAGACAACACTAGTATGGACTTGTGCTCCCCGTACCATCATGTATATAAAGGGAGACCCCACTAGGTTTGCAATCCTTTATCTATAGGAAGTCGAGTCTGCCACCTTGTAAACGTGATACACCGAACACAACATTCGGGGAGATTGCCTACCCATACTTCTCGGTTCGCCGGGAGGTATTCTGCAGTTCACGGTTACCTGGTAATCCTTTTGCCTAGATTATCCAGAGCAGTCATTTTGGTATTTTTGACTCCTTAAATTTAAAAGATCACCAAGAAGTTGTCCTTTCGAGCTCATTAACTCCGAAAGCGACTAGAGTCACCTTTTTTCTTTTTCTCAACTCTTAAAATATGAAAAGGAAAAGTTTTGTTTTAGTGTCTAAAAATTAACTACCCATGAAATATTCCTGGTAAAAGTTATCTGCCTTAGTAATTATTTAGGGTCGATTCCAATGGCAACATTTCTAGAGTCCACTAGTGAAGGATTCCCCTCAGATGGGAATCCTGGTCCTTTTCCTTCTTTTGGAAATGATGGTGCTCCTTATATGGCAACGTTGTCCCTCCCTGGGTTAACCATTGGTTTACCTGTTTGGTTATTTTCGCCTTCTTCCCCTATTTCTTCACCCTCTACTTCGCCTGGTGAAAGTTTCAAGTCTCGTAACCAGGAGGCTACGAAGAAGAAGAAGAAGAGGAGGAAGAAGAAGTCAAATAAGCGAGAGGCCAACCATGCAGATATTACTCCAAATGCACCCCCTATCGACAAACCTTCTGATCCTTTGTGGAAGGTAAAATTCCCTTGCGGGTTGTGTAACAGTGACCATATCCTTCGAGATTGTCCTGGCATTCCTAGAGTCTTAGAGGTATGGTCTCAAAACCTAAATCGAGCATCACTGTCGACCTCTGGAGATCATGTCGATGTTACGCCTTCAGATAATGATGGTAAGAAAAAGGGAAAGATTTGATTCCCCTGTAGGTTATGTGAAGGAGAGCATCTTCTTCACCTTTGTCCTCTTATGGATAAAGCTTCCAAAGTTTTCAAAAACCTTGCAGCTCTTCAACCCAAACTTCCTGTTGGTTATTAGAGGCTTTCTTCTGACCCTCTCCCGGTTTGTCAAGAGATTGACTTAGGTTCATCTCTTGCCCGTCCTACTCTTCCTGAGTGAGACTTTCTTATGCCTGTTCCCGACCAACCATTGGTCGAAAAGAGTGTTGACTTGGTTCCGCCACTAGTTGCTCACTCTATTCTGAGAGAGAGTGGTGATCATAATGCTCATGTTCTTCTCATCTCCTCATATTCTCATGAATCGAATCATGACCCTCCCATCCCAGTTGTTCAGGAGCGTCCTTCTCATATTCATGTACAACATGGGGGCAATAATATGATACCCCCACCGAGTAGTTCTGTTGTCTCTTTCCATTGGAGTCCATTGAATGCTTTCCGCCTCCCATCTTATGTGCCTTTCCAGATCACAGTGCAAGCCTATAATATGGTAGTACATGGCACTATATTAGATGAAGGCGCGTCTGTTAGCATCATGTCTTCTACTACTTTGCAAGCTTTGGGTTCCCCATATCTTATGCCTGTCACTCAAAATCTGTTGGCTTTCAACAGAGGAACCAGTCAACCCTTAGGGGTCCTTCAAAAGTTCCCTATTACTTTGGGAGGAAAGACCGTCTATATAGATGTGATGGTAGTCCAAGGTCCCTTAGATTTCAATCTTCTCCTTGGATGTGACTATGTTTATGTCATGGGAGCTCTTGTTTCTTCACTTTTCCGTGTGGTTTGTTTTCCACACGAAGGGAGAATTGTGACTCTTGATCAACTGTCTTTCATTGGTCACCAAGTGCCTCCTTTCCAACCATCGTCCCCTATTGGCTCTTGTTTGCAAGCAGTACCTTCCCCACCACAGGTCAATTATGTGGCTACTCGTTCCATCTCTGCATCCACTGATGATCACACAAATGATATAGTACATTATGTATTGGGGGCATTGGAACCTGCTTTGTCTATGGTACCAAATGACATGTATTCTCCCAGAGCGTGGTTCTTCCATCTAGTGAAGACCTCTTGGGAGCCATGTTCTCTTATGGTCCGTGATCAATTTAGTGAGGATAGTTCCTGGTCTTGTGTCAACATCGTTAAAAAATGAAACAAGGAATCGTGAGGATAGTTCTTGGTCTTGTGTCAACCTCGTTAAAAAAAAATGAAAGAAAGGGTGTGAGCATAGTTCCTTGTCTTGTGTCAAGCTCGTTAAAAATGGATCAAGGAGCCTGAGGATAGTTCTTTCACTATGTCAACCTCATTAAAAAATGAAGCACCTCCCTTTTCCAAATCGAGTCTTTGATTAAGATCTCGTAGAATCCTAGTCAAGTCTTTCCAAGATCTCGAAAGTGAACCTTCATTCCATCCACCTAGTTGACTAAAATGAGGCTTGGGGGGCATGTACCTCGATTTGAGTCATTATGTCAGGGGCATGCGAACTTATAGCAAGCATAGTTTTTTGTTTCAAGCTTGTGTAAACATGAAATCGAATCCAAGCAGAGTTCTCCATGGTTCAAGCTTGTGTAAAAATGAACCCATGCCCAATTTAAATCTTGTGATTTCCATTTTTATCAGCTTAATTTTGCTAGATGAGCCTTGGTTGTTTCATTCCATCGCCACCATCTCTTTGGCTGATCATATGCTTTCACTTGGTTGTTTTTCCTTTCTTGTGGAACCGCAACGATGAGTGGTTTTGTTAGCCAACCTCTTGACCATTACATGTTTTGAGAAGTTCCACGATTGCTGGAACCAATTGCTACCCTTTATACCACTCGTTCCTCTAGGACGAGTCACCTTTAAGCTCTTTTCTTGACTCGTAAAACTCAAATGAAAAGATTGCTGAGTATTTTTCCCTTTTGACTCGTAAAAGAGAATAAAATGGGGGGTCCGCTTTCACGCTCTTTTCCGACCCTTTAAACATGAAAATATTGTCAAGCTCTTGTCATTTTGAACTCGTTAATGGATACGAAACGTCATGCGCCCAGTATAAGTTTACCCCTTTTTTAGGCTGGGAGGAACTATTTACAAAAAAGGTACTCCTTGATTGAAATGGTCAAGCGGTTCTCTCAAGTATCGTTTTCTACCTTTTCGGGCTCAAGAGACACAAACATATGAAAAGGGACCATGTGGAGTTTTCTTTCCTGTGTCTTTTTCAAACTCTCTAAACATGAAAAATATACTAAGTTATACCTTTGTTGGACTCGTTAAAATATTAAACGAAATCGGATTCATCATCATGACGAACATGAGCTTCTCCTTCCTAGGGATCGTTAAACTTACTAGGTCGGATTCGTTCGAAGGATGAAATTACAGTGCAAGCATATGCTATCCCCTTCAAGCTTGTGATTAACAAATAATTGGGGTACCTGCCAGAAATGGTGGGGGAAAATTTGGAAATCTAATAAGTTGTGTTGGCAGCTCACTCTTGAACATGACACTTTCTGCTTTGTGTTGGGTTGGGACATCCTCCTTTGTATCGTTGACCTTCCGGGGTTGGGCTGTCCATTTTTGCCTTCCATTTGATCTCTACCACGTCATCATGACCACCAATCCCATGGATTCAAAAGCTGCCAAACTTCCAGTTGTGTCACCGATATGTTCAAGGGTTGTCCTTCTGCAGTTACATTTACCCATGATTCTCTGTATCATCCAAAATCATTTTGCATCCTTCTATCTCATGTCGATGATGTGGGAAACATTATGCCCCTCTTTCGACACAGTCATTTCCTGTCAACTTCAACACATTATCCAGGAAGTTGACCGAGAGATTCTCTTCTAGTACCTTAGAGCTTGCATGCCCTAATGGCAAGTTCTTCGTACTTGATGACAAGTTCACGTCATTGGCTTTTGATCGAGTGATTTCATGGGTGTTCAACTTTAGTTCCTCTATTCGCATTCTATGGATTGTGTTGCTAGTACCTTGAGGACCATTGTCATTATTGGTGGTTTCGCTCACGCTTGTTAATAGTTTACATTATTGATTGGTAATCGAGTGAATTTCTAACATGTTCGATGTCAACACATATATTCACATGTTAGAATTTGTACTTTGATCGGGTCGTGTTGGAGTGCAATACCCTGGACTCAGATCACAAAAGTTCATGTTGCGAAGTGATGTGACATGGTTATGTTGATATACATGTCTCTTTCATATGGATGGTTGCGACCATACCATGAGTTATCATATGTGATCCTTCTCATTATTGGATCACTGCGACCATACCTTCGTTTCATTATGATCCTCTTTGATGGATGGCTGCACCCTGGATCTATTTACATGATCATTCTCTGGATGGCTGCGTCCATGCCATGATTCATGTATCATTTGACAGAGTTCTCCGTTATGTATATGTATCTGTACTTGCTTGCAAGTTTTCCGATGGCAAACTACGGTTCCCCGCACTGATTCATAAGGCATTTCATCCCTCACTCTAGTTCGGCCTTCATGCTTTATGGGGCATCTGATACACAACATTTTGTCACTGTCCCTGTACTCCCCGTTCCTTGATCTTGGAGGACCTCTATAGTGAACCCTACATGCTTTCCATTGATGAAGAAACCCCCATTTTGTCCCTCTTCATGAGAAGATCAATTCCCTTTTGCACCATTTCCCCTAAAACTTCTGTTTTTCCTAGTTTACAAGACCGGCACTAATGACCCTTGTCCTCCCCGCGTCGATGTGCAGAAATTAGCACTGTCCCTAGAATCGACTAGAGTGACTGAGCTGTGTTCTTGACACGCCGGTCCTATTATGGAAAGTTTTTTAAATTAAGAGTTGAATCTTCCAGCTCTAGAAGCTTCGTAACAAAAGTCTGGTAAATGGTTTGGTCGGATGGGGTCGAGGATGTCAGATTGGGCTCATTTCCCCTATAATGATGGAACTATCTCAAGGGATAAGACCTTCTCCCATGAGAAGAGGATCCATCTCCCATCCATTCATCCTATATAAACCTCCATTTTTCCCAAGCACAAACTAGTGTTAGTGTTAGTGTTGATGTTGGTGTGCTAGTGCTATTTTGGTTTGGAGTAAACAATAAGCTATTCATAGTTGTATCTATCTATATGTGTGAGGGATAAGTGTGATTTGGTTTGGAGTGAAGCTAGAGCCTTAAAACTATTGTTGATTGAGGCCATCATGGAATGCTAGCAGAAGTGTGTGGGAACCTGGTCTTGTCAGAGGAGAATCACAACATCAAGACAATGGTTGTAATCTCTTCTTGATATCAATATATATGCAACTATCGATTGATTTCCTACATGTTTTGTCATCTTACATATTCATGGCTTAATGTTTCTTGACTTGTTAAGTAGGTTGAATTACAATTTGTCTGTTATCACGGTTGTTGTTTGCTGTTGTTTACTTGTTTCAGGTGCTTGAAGAAGGAAGCGAGAGATAGCTGGAGCAAGCAAGCAAGGACATCATCAAACGGGATAAGTGTACTAAGAGGTAGGCCCTCTTAATTGGTTCTAACCTAAGGAAATCTTCCATAGAATGTATTTGTTGTGGCTAGACCCATTATCGGGCTAGAAGAATTTGTTTGTGTCCACACTTATAATTTTACTTCACCACACCTAGATTGAGCCTTAGCCTTTGGAAGAGGAGAAGGAGTCCATTTACATGCTTGATGGAAGTTGTTCAAATTCATATAGAGACCATTGGGCTAATTTTATGTTGTTTCACCCTTGTGGATATAAACTAGCCCCTTTTGGAGATGTTGTTGCACCTATTGTATGATATGTTCTACTCGACACTTCATTTTTTTAGCCCATACACACACATTTTCACATCATTTGAGTGAAGCATCCACACTAGGAAGCCTACAAGTGCCACACTATGACTTAATTATGCATTGATGGAGGATGATTTGGAATATGATTTACTTCATTTGAGAAGCATCTTTGGGGGTCTCTTGACCTATCCTCTTTTGTATCATGGATATTTTTATGTATTTTTACCTAATCTCTAGGGATTGTAAAGAGATAATGGTATTTTTATATTTACTTAGGAGAAAATATTGGAAAACATTATTATTATAATGTGAAGGGTGTTATATCTCTCATATAAATAAGAGAAGCATTTATCTTTTGGAATCATTGCTAGAACTTGTGGAGAAAAATTGCTTGTCTACTATGGCTTCTATATTTTTTCTATGGATGGATAACTAAATTGATTCTTGACTATGATGTATTGTGGATACTTTTACATGGATACTCTTGGCTAGGGATTTATGGATGAAGCAAGTTTTTGAGTAAGTGGTGTCATTTAATCTTACTGGATGTTGTTTATGAAAAATTACAAGTGTAGTAGTTGACCTCTGTCTCCTTCTCTACAACCTATCTCGCTGAAACCTTAGCTTCCAACTCCATAATTTTCCATGGCCAGCTATTAGGGGCCTTCTCCCCCTCCTCCACCTACACCTCCACCCTTGACACCGCCGCATCGACCTTTGAGGCGTCGATTGCTTCGCTCCCTAAAAATCAGAATACCAAGGACTCTGGTTCCAAATTTTCTAGGAAAGCATAAAACATTCCCTCTGTCTCACTACCCTCCACATTTTGAAAATCAACCTTGGCATTCACTGATAAGGAGCTGATCATTAAATTTATCGGAATGTGGCCACCCCCTAAATTTGTGGAACAATGGGTGGAGAAAAACTGGAAATAAAAAATGAAGGGCATATTGGGTATATATGCAGTTGGAAATGGCTACTTTGATTATTTTTTTGAATTAAGGGAAGACAAGGAAATAATATTCTGAAATGGCCCCTACTTCTTTGGAGCAAGAGGGATGTACCTAAATAGATGGTCTATAAACTTCGATCCAACATAATATTTTCCAGCTACAGTACTAGTGTGGGTTAAACTACCAAGGCTCCCTTTGCCTTGATGGGGAGGCGACTGCTTGAGAGTAATTGGGAACATAGTTGGAAGATACATTGATAGAGAAGAACCCAAAGGGGCCCAATTTTCCTGTGCAAGCATCTTTGTCAAGGTTGAATTAGAAAAAGGGCTTCCCACGCAAATCTTTCTCATAGTGGGGGAATGAAAGCATTGTCAAGTTTTGGATTATGAGAAACTCTCATTCAAATGTTGGTTCTTCCATGAATATGGCCACTTTGCTCATGACTACAAGAAGGCAAAGCCACCTCAAGGGGATTCCTCCCTAAAACCCCCCTAGCGAGCAGTGGCAGATTCAACAATGAAGGGTAACAAGAGAAGGCAGACTACAAACAAGTCGAAGACTCCAAAAAATAAAATGCCCACTTCGCCCTCAAATCCCTTTGGTTCACTTTAGCCCAAGGAGGTGATTCAGGAAGAATATTTTGAGGACCCACAAGCCTCGTTAGATGAAGAGGATGTTGAATCAGAGGCTTAGGAAAGGGAGAAATTCCAGAGCCTCCAAAGGTGGGAGAGGAGAATGAATCTACTTTGAGAGCTAAGAGAAAAGGGACAAACCCCAAGTCATCAGAACCCATAGGGTCTAAAGCATATGATCTTGGCCCCATCCTGTGCCGAATTCACCCAATGGACTCAACCCCATCAAGATTTTATCAAGATACCAAGAAGATTATCACAATGAAGATGGAATAGTCATTAAGTGGGATGGAAGAGGAAAGTAGTCATGAAATGAAAAACATCGGCAAGATACAAAGAAAATACTCAGGAAAGAAGTTGCGAGAAAATGAAGCAGAGCTCAATAAGAAGTTGGGAAGTCAGCCTAAGCTTCAATACATTCTAAAGTCTTTGGGTCCAAAGAGAAACATGGATAAGAGGATGGAGGAAACAAAACCCAATCCCCTTCGAAAATGAATAAGCTAATATAATGGAATATAAGGGTCATGGATGACCCCAAAAAATCCCTCTCCATCAAATATTTTATTGAAATTGGGAAAACCCTCGATCTTTCTCCTGCAAGAGATAAATTAAGAAGATTCAGAATTAATGAATACATCACAGGTACTATGGAAAGATATTAGCGACATCACACAGAGCTCCGAGGGATCCTCTGGGGGCCTGGGTATTTTTTGGGATAGCACAACTTTCTCAATAGTAGATAGCAAAAAATATCCTCACTGGATCGTAGTGGTGCTACAGTTCAAAAGCTCCAATTATGATCCAGGTGGATATTGGTGGCCACTGCCTATTCCATTTTGACCCCAACACTATTTTTTTCTTTAGTTTTCAGTTTCCTTAATTGTAGCACAATTTACTATTTTTGGTAGTTTTTTGGGTCCTGAACTTCCATAGCCGTTTTGAGGCCCTAAACGACGTTTTTTTTGGAAAACTGGGCAAACATAGGAGTTTTATAGATGTTTTTAATAGAAATTTGTAGTCTTCAGATATATATTTATAATAAGGTATTGTGCACGTCAGACAAAGATCATATGCCAAAGTTATGACCCCGGGAAGTTGATGTACCAATTACCCAAACGAGGCCCACAGTTTTGGCGCTTCATCTCATAGGGTAAGGTTTTTGGATGTTTAGGGTTTTCCTTTATTTCTCAATAATAAATAGGCCTTCGAGCCTCATTGTAACATAGTTCAGAGGCATGTAGCCACAATATCTCTTCTCAGATAGTGAGGATTGTCTCTTCCACTCACAGATGTGGGTGAAGGGTTCGTCGCTATAATTCATTGTCGACAGTGAGAGACAAAATAACCTCATTTCAACAAAGGTCATGAAGAGGTTGGGCCTACTAACTACACCACACCTGCATCTGTACACCACCAGTTGTCTTCACCAAGGACGAGATCTCCGCGTCAACCAATAGTGTTGCATTAGCTACAACATCAAGCCCTCCATGGATGAGGTATTGCGTGATGTTGCTCCTCTTAAAGTTTGTGATGTATTATGAGGCAAACCATACATGTGGAAGCATAATGATGTATATGAGTCGAGGCCTCACAATGTTATTATTTCTTTGGGTAACAAGTTATACAGGATATCGGAGATAGCCCCGCCTACCACCATCTCTTTGATCTCTGCTAAGAAATGCAGTAAGATCATCTCCCAAACTAGGAAATTTGTTTTCTTTCTGATTCACTCTCAAAGTAAGGGGAAGATTGTGGCCACATCCATGGCCCCCAGGAAGGGTTCCTCCACGCAGTAGAAGTAGGTGGATACAGTCGTGGAAGAATATAGGGACATCTTCTCCTCACCCACAAGGGTACCCTTGCACTATCAGGTCAAGCATTCGATCAATTTGAATCCCAGAGCACCTCTACCCAATGGGATGATATATCATTGTTCCCTTATGGAAAATGAAGAGATCAAGCAGAAAATCCAGGAGTTGCTGCAAAAAGGGCACATCCAACCAAGTTCCTTGCCTTGTGGGAGCCCAATTTTACTTGTACAAAAGAAGGATGGGACTTGGAGGCTCTTCATTGATTATTAGGAACTAAACAAATTTACTGTCAGGAACAAGCATCCAATACCACAGATTGATGACCTTTTGGACCAACTCAAGGGGGCCAAGTATTTCAGCACAATCGATCTGAAGTTTGGTTATCAACAGGTTCTAATAGAATCCACAGATGTATGGAACACCGCCTTCAAATCCAAGGAATGCCTTTTTGAATGGTTGGTTATGCTCTTCGGGTTGACAAATGCCCCTGCTACTTTTATGAGGCTAATGGATGACATCTTGCGGCCCTTCACCAACTCATTCATGGTTGTTTATCTAGACGACATCCTCATCTTCAGCAAGAGTTGGGAAGAACACTTGCAACACATTCGACAGGTTCTTCAAACCCTGTGGCAACAAAAACTGTGTTCCAACTTGGAGAAATGCACCTTTGGCATGAGCCAGGTCCAATATCTGAGTTACATCATAAGTGAGAGAGGTGTGCATGTGGATATGACTAAGATCCAAGTCATTCGGGATTGGCTAGCCCCGACCACTCTAACAAAGCTTCACAACTTTTTGGGCCTTGCAATTTTTTATTAGAGGTTTGTGTTGGGATTCTCCCATTTCACTTCTCCTTTGAGTCATATTGCCAAGGGAGTAGCGAAAGCAAAGTTTTCCAGGTATGAGTCCCAATAGAAGCCATTTTTTGAGTTGAAGTGCCACCTTTTCTCTGCACAAATACTCACATTTCTAGACCTGCAACAACCATTTGAAATCAAGATAGACACCTCCGACTATGCTATTTGTGCAGTCCTCACCTAGCACGAGCATCCAGTGGCCTATCACAGTGAGACAATTTCTGAGACAATTCAGAAGTACCCCACCTATGATAAAGAGATGTATTCCATTGTGAATGCTTGCTGACAATGGAAGAATTACATTATGGGGAAGGAGATGGTCATCCACACCGATCACCAACCTCTTCAATTTATATAGACACAAGGGAAGTTGCAGAACAATCGCCATTAGAAGTGGTCTACATATTTTCAAAAATTCCACTTGAACGTTAAATTCAAATAGAGCAGCATCAATCATGTTGTAGACTACCTCAACTGGCCCCCAGTTTCAGCACTGACTACCTGTTCTCAACTCTTGTGGCCACAAGACCTATGTATGCCCAAAAATATACAAAAATGATCCAAAGTTCACATCCACATATTAGATGCTAGTAGATGGCAAGCAAGTTCCTTATTTCTACCTCTAGGATGCATTATTATGCTATCTGGGCCACCTTTGTGTTCCTTCAAGTGAGTGTGCCAATATGATTTCAGAGGTGCACTACAGTTGGGTCGTAGGACAATTTGGTGTGGAGAAAACTGTGGTTGTACTAAAAAAGTACTTTTATTGGCCAAAATTCTGACAGGAAGTTGGGAAATATATTAGATCTGGCACTGCCTGGCCATCACCAAGCCAACCATCGAGTAGTAAGGCCTGTACACTCCTCTACCTATTCCCATCCAGCCTTGGGAATCCATCTCCATGGACTATATGTTTGGCCTCCCTTCTACCAAGCATGGTAATGATTGTGTATTTGTGGTCGGTGATAGATTTTTTAAGATGGCTATATTGGTGGCCTACAAGAAGAGTATCACAATAGAGGATGTTTCCAAACTATTCTTTGATTCAGTGTGGGTACATTTTTGGGTCCCGCAGACCATTATATCAGGTCGGGATAGCAGGTTCCCGAGCACATTCTGATCAAGCCTCTGGACACTGTTGGACACCAAGCTCACCAAGTCATCTGCATTCCATCCCAAGACTGATGGCCATACAAAGGTTGTCAACAGGATGATAGTGCACATACTCTACATGTACAATTCCAAGCATGCACAAACTTGGGATGATAGCCTTCTCTATGTGTAGCATAACTATAATAGATCTCTCCATAGCTCGACTGGTCATAGTCCCTTTCAAGTGGGTCTAGGATTTCAACCATTGTGTCCAATTGATGTTGCCTTGCCTCATGTGATTACACAGACATAATCCGCACATGTATTGTTCGAGGTTGATAAAGAAATTATATTTATTGAACACATCCAACACATTCGCCAACAGGTTCATGACATCTTGGAGAAGTCCAATTCCAAGTACAAGCAGTGATATGATCAACATTGAGTGCCACACAAGTTTCAAGTAGGTGACAAAGTTTGGTTACATGTGTAGAAGGAGTGCCTCGCTAGGCCCCACTACAAGCTTCAGTCGCTCTGATATGGGCCTTCCACCATCATTAAGGCTATAGGAGACAATGATTTTGAGCTCAACATTCCACCATTCCTTGGCCTGCACCTAGTTTTCAATGTGGACCACCTTCGACCATACTTTTCACCATTACTGGACACATCAGACATTGTAGAATAACTAACACCAACAGAGTTAAACCCAGATTGCATGGAACATGCCACAACTTATCGGATCATGGACACACATATCAAGAATACTCACCAACAACAGATACAACTGTGTTGGGTTGTCAAAGCTAGCTAACTCCTACACCAAGGCACGTGGCTCATCGAGGACCAAGTTCAACAGAAGTTTCCCCATCTCATGGAGGCAGTCAACGCAATGGGGACCATTTCTTCCTGGGGGGGGGATGATCCAAGTGGATATTGGTGTCCACAATCTAATCCACTTGGACCCCCACCACCGTTTTTTTAAATTTTTAGTTCCCTTAAGTGTAGCACAATTTACTATTTTTGGCATCTTTTTGCGTCGTGAAATTCTGGAGCCGTTTTGAGGCCCTAAATGACGTTTTTTTTGAAAAATGGGAAAACAATAGATTTTGATTGATGTTTTAATTTTAAATTTTTATTCCTCAGATAAATTTTTCTAACGAGGTATTGTGCGCATCAAACAGAGATCGTATGCCAAAGTTACAACTCCGGGAAGTTGATGTACCAATTTACCCAAACAGGGCCCATAGTTTTGGTGCTTCATCTCCTAGGGTTAGGTTTTTGGATGTTTAGGGTTTCCATTGCTTTTCAATAATAAATAGGCCTTCGAGCCTCATTGTAACATAGTTTAGAGGCATGTAGCCACCACATCTGTTCTCAGAGATAAGTTACCATCGTCTGAGCTAGTTTATTTCCATTATGTATGCAAGCATATTTTAGTTTTGTGATATTATTGAAATGAAGTTTTATTTTCGCCGCATCTCTATGTTTATGTTTATATCTATATTTTTTGAGTTCCTGCATAAGTCCATATCAAATTAAAGAGTCAAAATTGTAAACATATATGCGTCAGTCACGTACAGTGAAAAAGTGGAATTTGGAATAACTTAATCATGCTCAAAGAGAGGGATTGAGATCAGAGTTTATTATTAGAGGTGACTTCAATACAACATTGTTTGCAAATGAGAAGAAGGTAGGATCGTTGGTCAGAGACCCTTTCTGAGAAATAATGGAAGATCTGATGGCAGACTAGGACTTGTTGGATGTTAAGCCCATCGAAAGTAAGTTTTCCTGGTCAAATAGAAGGTGCATTGTATCCCATATATCATATAAACTAAATCAATTCCTAATCCATAATTCTTGGTTTCTTAAAGGCTGGGAAGTGTTTTCTTCAATATTACCTCTTGATGAGTTGGACCACTACCCTATTGTTTTAGAATTTGGAGAAAAAGAAAAATTGGGCCCAATACCTTTCATTTTTAACCTAGGTTGGATAAAGAAGAAGATGTGTTGGATTTAATAAAAAATACATGGCTCATTCAGGTAGAGGGCTCCCCGGCCTTTGTGTGGGAGTTGGAACTGAAAGTTATTAAATATGCACTTCATTAATGGGAAAAGGAGCATTATATTCCACTAAGTAAAAATAAAATGATCTAATTAAATAAATGGAACAACATACTTTAAAAGTGGAAAAAATCCAATAGAGGAATGACAAGTGGAGAAATAAAAGGAGCTCAAATCCCTCTACTATCAAGAATGCATAAAGGAGGAGGAGTACTGGAGGCTTAAATCTAGGAGTATTTGGCTCAAAGTAGGAGGCAAGAACCTAATATTCTTCCATAAGAAAGAAAAGGTAAGAGAGTTGAGAAATAGGGTGAGAGAGATCAATCTGTAAGGTAAAGAAAAATTCTCCTCATTCTATGAAATTAAGCATAAAGAATTCACTCATTTCCAATATGTTTACTATTCTCATGGTGGCCTTGATCAAGCCAAGGATGAATATTTTCTTTCTCCTTTTCACCCTAAGATACCAGAGATAGAAAATAAGATGTTGGTGAAAAAAACAAAAATAAATAAGTAGAGGAGGCAATATGGTCTATGGATCCAGACTAGGATCCAGGTCGAGATGGCTTCCCAATTAGCTTCTATCGAACCATCTGGCCTATGATTAAAAAGGACTTGAGAAGAATGTTGAGTTGGTCCAAGAATAAGTGCAAGGTGCTGTTGTGGGGAAAAATGCCTATGCAGGACGATCCTATCCACCTAAGGTGTGACAGTGCCTTAGCAACAAACAGAGACAGCTATTCTAGTATTCTTCCTTTATGAATTAGAATGAAGAGAGATGGATGGACTAACCGGTGTCTTCCATTTGTCCCTTGATCCAGTTTCTCTTCTCTTTGAGAGTTCCCAGCTACTTGCCTTCTCGCTCGCCCAGCTTCAACAGGTTTCTGCAAGATCACAAGAGAAGAACACTACACAAGACATGGATTCATATTCATAACTAGTTCAGGATTAGAAGTAAACTAAACATACTAATGCAATCATACATCAAAGATACACCAGTATATAGGAGAAACCAAAATAGCTTTATTGATGAATAACAAGGTTCAGGAAGAGATACAACCCAGAGGGCTCCAATCCAGCATCTCCTTCCCAGCAAAATGGAATTCCTATCTTCACCTCCCTTCAAAGCATTAAGCACCCAATGATTCTGATCTCAAACCAACAACAATTCTTTGCAATAACAAAATTCCAGCCTCTAGATCTCATGGAGGAGAGATCCATATATAGATGTTTGGAGAGAGGATGAGTCAGCTTGAGATCTGACTAGTGTCCTCTCCCTCTGTCAGTTCTTGATTCCACTTGGAGGTTCTTGCTTCCACTTGGAGATTTGGAACCTCTTACTCATCATAGTCGAATTCCCTGAGGCAAGTGTCATTTTGGAAGCTTCCTGGGTTTTGACACCTTGAGAAATGAGCTTGCCACATGTCCACTCTCGCTCAGCGCAGGTAGCCAGTGTTGGCTTTGACATTCAGCGCAGGTAGCCAGTGTTGGCTTTGACATTCAGCGCAGACAGCCAGTGGAGCCATTGACATGATCCTGAATTGACTTGTTTTTGAGCAGTTTCTGGTGGAGAACTTCTGTGAATTGCTGTGGTTTGTTAGCCTTGTTCCTCTAGGGGTAGGAACAACATGTTTAGGGACTTTGGATCCCTTAGATTATGGACATTTCATGCTCAATGCTGTAAGGCACAAAAATGTCTATAACAGGTGCGGGGGGAACATAAAATCATCCTTCTTTTCTCTCATTTTGAAAGAAACAAATCCCGTTAACTTTTCTCATTTCATGTTTATTTCTCTCTGTTACACCTCTTGCAAAATCTTAATTATGATCATCGCCAACAAAATGAAGAGGGTTTTTCCAAGATTAATTTCAGAAAATCAGGGAGGATTCCTCAAAAATATGAACAATTTGGACAATATTATCTTTTTTCAAGTGGTCATCCACTCAAGTAAGGTTGGGAGAAGCAGGGTTTGTCATAAAGCTGGAAATGAAAAATGCCTTTGACCGAGTGAGTCATTCCTTTATCCTTCTAATTATGGAAAAACTTGGTTTTAGTATGCATTTTATTTCTTGGATCAAAGCTTGCATTGGATCCCATTTGATCGCTCCTCTAATCAATGGTAGACCAACTCCTTTCTTCAAAGCTTTAAGAGGTCTCCATCAAGGTTGTCCTCTCTCTCCTTTGTTGTACATTATGATTGCAGAAAGCCTTAGTAGGAATCTAGAGAAGGCCAGGGTTACCGGTTCTTTGCCGGGCATAAGTATAGTTAGAAACATCAAGGAAATAAATCACCCTCAATTTTCATATGACACTCTCCTCCTGGGAGGGGCCTCTAAAATCATAGCTAAAAGGTTCAAGTCAATAGTAGATAAGTATGTTTGTCTTTCAGGAGATCCAGTAAATAAAAGAAATAGTCAACGTTATGGATGGAATTGATCGAAGATGGTATTGTAGGAGATCACTGTTGCTTCAGATTTCTTGGTCTCAATAGACTAAAAATACTTCAAATACTTGGGAATCCAAATATCATTAGGGTATTCCACCAAGGAGGATTTGGAAGAAATTATTCAAAAGTTAAAGAGGAAAATCCAAGGATTGGGAGTATTCTGGCTAAATCTTGTTGGGAAAGCTATTCTTATAAAATCAGTCCTATCTACACTCCCAATTTATCTATGTTTGGGGCTTCTGTATACCAAAATTTCTCTGACATGGAGGAAATAATAGTGATCGGAAGTTCCATCTTTTAAATTGGAATATTTCCCGACTCCCAAAGGAATTTGGAGGACTAGGAATCAAAGATCCACTGTACATGAATTTAGCATTGGGTGTCAAAATAGTTTGAAAGCTAATATTGGATTCTAGGGAATGGTGGAAGCTATCATTCCTTAAGAAATAATTCCATTGATCCATGTTGGTAAGAGACGAAAATGTGCAATGGGAGGGAGGGGGGTTCAAAAATTTGGAAGCTCTTCCAAGCGGCTGCCCCTCTAATAATAAACAATTTGGGATGGTGCATACAGAATGGTGAGAGAATTAGTCTATGGAAGGATAAAATTCCAACAAAAACTCTTGATTCAGATCATAATGAAGCCAGAGCACTTGAGGAGTGGTTGAGATGTAATGACCTTGCAACACTGAAATACATTTCAACTTGGGATCCTGCGGGTGTTTGGAATAGCTGGGCAGGTTCGAGTCTTCCACCCCATCTAACTACTCATTTGGATTTCTTGACCTCTCTTTTGAAAGGATTAGCTCCTGTGTCTTCATAATTTTCTAACTCCCAATGATGGATTGCTAAGAAGAGTAAGCAATACATATCCAGAGAAGGTTACAATGTTATTTTAGAAAAAAATTCTTCATCCTCCTTCGTCGAGGATGTGGAAAAAGATTTGGAAAGATGACATTATTGCGAAGGTAAATGCCTTTTGCTGGAATCTCTCCCATGGGAAATCACGAACGGTGGAGAATCTTCGAAAGAGAAACATACATGGCTCATCTAGGTTTGTGCTGTGCAAATATAATGAAGAGTTGATTCCTCACATATTGCATTACTCCCCTTTCTCTCTTGTAGTGTGGATAAAAGCCTTTGAAAAGGTTAGTCAAATTAACTCCATTCGAACCTCTTGGTATAAAATGTTTGAAGCATGGAAGTTTAACATTCCTCTTGGTAAAGTTCAATCAACATTAGCAAAGTGAGTATGGAATACACTACCAAAATTCCTATGCTGGTCGGTATGGATAGAGAGAAATTGAGTTGTGTTCAAAGATAAGACCCCTTCCTATCTATGAGAAATAATCAAATACATTATATCCTCATGGAAGCAATAGTAGCCAAAGGTATCAAAGACTCAGATTGAGAAGCATTAACTCCAAATGAAAAAAATTAGGTTAACCTTCTAGATTCATCTGGTCATACTGTCATCTTCATTATGCGACACAAAACTCACCCCTTCATTCATCTCAAAATGGAGGTGGAAAAAGCAACAATCTATAGCCTTTTTGTGCTTTGATGAAGCTTCTAAAGGAACCTAGGGGCAGCTGGAGCGGGAGGGGTGATTTATAACCTCTATGAACAAAAGGGATGTAGTTATGCTTGGGGACTAGGAACCACAACAAATAACCAAGCATGATGTTGGGCCTTGTGGAAATCTTTGGATGTAGCTAGGGGTAACAAAATTAAAAAATTACTAGTACTGGGAGATTCCATGGTGGGGATAAGAAAAATTTTGCTGGCTCTAGCTGAATAATGGTCAAGACTTCCTCTAATTATGTCATGGATAGCTCTTATATCCTCACAATTTGATGAAATATCCTATCTCCATATTCTTCGTCATTTGAATGCTGATGCAGACAGACTTTCTATCGTGCGATCCCAATTGGAGCAAGGTATAATTAAATTCATAGATGGGGGAAGGATATGAGCCCCAATTCTATGACCACATGAATAATAAATGATAAGATCTACAAGATCGATCTGATCAGACCGGTGGGTTTTAATTTCAAGAGAATTTAATTAGAAAATCCAATTGGATCTTCATTCATGATGGTGGAAGGATGATAAAGGACACTTGTGTATTGAACATACAACAATTTTTTGGCACTTCATGTAGGTGACTGTGTACATATAGAGGTTCCATCTCAAAAGGAAACGAGATTTAAATTAGAAGCAGACCCTTCAAATAGGGCCGAGGGCCTTGCTGAAGAATGTTTATCTAGGTGCATTAAATTCCTCATGCGAATTCATTATGCGAGGACTAACAAGATGGCATGAGAATTTATTTTGAGGAAACTCTTTAGTTTAGAGTTAATGCTCATCTTAAGGGAGCTATTATACCAACATGCTATGGCTATGCTATATAAGATTTGTAGCGATGCTAGGCTTGCCATAATGTCAGTGAGCTTGAGTAAACATGGAATAATTGTGAATTTTACCTGCATGGAGGGCTCAAAATCGACAAAATAATTGGCTCGATGGAAGAAGTCAGTAGAGAAGCTCTTCAAAATACTGATGGGAATGTATGAGATAGTGAATCAACGATTGGAATTCATGGAAAAGGAACGGGATGACAAAGTGAAAATGGTGGACCAAAAATTAGAGTGGATGCACACCCGCATGGGAAGGAAACTAATTGGTATGGAAACTGAATTGTTGTTGCTGAAGGGTCTGCTTCACGACTCTAAGGAAGAAGATGAAGAAGAAGAGGCTCAGGGGATCATGATTCTAGTTTTGAGCCTCAAGGAAGATGCCATACAAAATACGTTGGAAAAGAATGGACCAGGTCGCAACAAGTAAGATATGTATGGTGGTAATATGGATCCAGGCCCCTCTAAGGAGAATTAACTTATTTTTGTTTTATGTGTTGCAAGTGTGAACTATTTATTGGTAAAATTTGTAGAATATATGGGCGATTTCAATGTAATGTAATAGTTCAAAAGGCTCGAGGTACTAAGAAAGCAATGTTGTGGTTGTATTAGAAATTTGAGGCATCTGGTGTTACAATGGAATGTAAATGGTACTAGCTAGGAAAAACAACAATTTTTAATCAAATGAGTAATCGTTCTGTTAAAAAAAAAATATTACAAGTATAGTTGTTCTTTCCTACCAGTGGTGATGCACTCTCTTTATATGTTTCTTGAACAAGTCTCTTCTTCAAAACACTTGAAAGATTACTAATGGAACATTTTCCCTTGAACTATCTTGAATTTTGTAAGGTAGTAGGTGAATCTACAAGGGATTGTAGTAGGCAACCCTAGATATTGCCTTATATCTACTTACATAATCTAAAGAGATTCCTTGTGTGACTCAAATTCCTAAAAATATAGTAAGCACTAGCCTTCTTCCATCTAGTCAATCATATTTTTAAAATTTCAAAATTTATTTATGTTTTAGGGTAAATTTAAGGTTTGAACATCTTATATTTAATTTTTAGTTAGAAAAACCCTATATGTATAAGGTTTTCTTGCACATTTTTTACCTAGAAAATAATTTATTTGGGAAATTCTCCTAAGTAGTTTTTATTGTAGCCTTTTAGGGATGGATGTCTTGATCCTTTTCGGCTATTACATTCCTTTAAATTATAAGATTTTATAAGTTTTATAAACCCTATATCCATCAAATGTTTTGGTCATAATTTATGCTTGTTTATAACCTATTCAAGGGGTTGAAATATGTTACTATTTTAACTTGTTTTATTCTGTAATTTTTCATCTAAATTGCAAGTTTT
Organism: Pinus tabuliformis; assembly: GCA_031772625.1. Taxonomy (NCBI): domain Eukaryota; kingdom Viridiplantae; phylum Streptophyta; class Pinopsida; order Pinales; family Pinaceae; genus Pinus; species Pinus tabuliformis. The sequence continues at coordinate 954,294,538 of CM062816.1, read as the reverse complement.
AAAACCACTGTTAGCAATTTACCATATTTACACTACTTAAGGACATTTTTTATTTGATATTAACTCGATAAATTCTCTAAACAAACCTAAAGGCATATTAACCAAAATCTAGAGATTACTTTGAGTAACCACCTAATCCATAACTTGATTGTTATATTTCATTGGTTGTGAATTAGGTGGCTACTTAGTAGACCTTAGACATGATTGTGTCTTGTCTTAGGAACCCTATGTCCTACTAAATAAGCCTCCCTTATGTTGGACTTGTTCTTCACTAAAATAGGGTAAGGTTTTTCTTAGGTGTGGCAACACTTATAATGTTCCACTAGTCTAAGCACCTTGTGAGGGATTTGCATTGAATTGCTATATTTCGTGATAACAGACAACAAATTAAGCATAGACAACAAAAATAATAAATTATACATAATATTTTCTTCTTCCTGTTCTTAATTTCCACCATTAACAAACTCAATGTATCACATTGAATAAAAAAAGAGTAGCGTTTCACATATGGGAATAATTCTACAACATAGAGAAAACCATACACAAAGACACAATTTTTACCTTATAAATCCAAATGGGAAAACAAATATTTAACGGTTTCTCATTTTTCATTTTAAGAATAATTTCATGGCTTTCTATCCATTTTCCTTTTTGGCTATAAAAAGAGAAATCCATTTGAGAGTCAAAGTACAAGAAGATATAGGAGAGCTTGGGGTGATGGGAAGGTGAAGAGACTGACCTTTTAATTCCCATTTCTCTCTCTCTTTTCCTCTCCTACTTTCATTTTTTGTTTCATATAATTCTTTTCCTCTTCATTGTTCCATTACTCTTTAAATTTTTCATTATCCTTTATGGTTTATGTGACCTTCATTAAGTTCCAAATTACACTTGGGCCTCAAAACCATTTCTTGTTTGGATCCATCTCATATCAACTAAAGAAGCTTGAAACTTTGTTTCATATATGCATGTCTGCAAGGAACTTATCACAATTGCCAAGACACTATTCAAGGGAGGTTTGTAGTTAGTATATGGTATCTTGGTAAAGATTAAATCAATAGATGGATCAATAAGGCTAGAAGTCAAATTGTGATTCTATTAAACATGAGATAATTTTGTTGAATCACTAGTCCATAATCATCCTTTGATGTAGTTTTTGAGTTCATTGACCTTGATGAAAACCTTTTGATATTTTTCTTTATAAAATATGTGATATTTATGATTTTACTTTAAAATAATCACAATTATGGAAAGCTCCAAGTAGTGATGGAATTATTCAAAAGTTCTTTTGATATTTTGAAGACAAACATGGATATTTGGAGCTCTATGAATGCTTGAAGAATTTACAAGATGCAATTTTGAATATCTATATATATATATATATATATATATATATATATATATATATATATATATATATATATATATATATATATATATATATATATATATATATATATATATATATCTATATATCTATATATATATATATATATATATATATATATATATATATATATATATATATATATATATATATATATATATATATATATTGTAAAGTTAAGTTTTTTAATGATTTATTGAAACAAAGTAGAAAATATGGTCCTAGTTTTCCTTGGTCTACGACTAGGGAAACCATACTAGTGGAAAAACCATAAGTTCTTCAACATCCATACATGGTGATAAAAAAGAGTTGAATGTTTGGTCCTAATACAATTATTATCTAACCAAGTGACAAGAATACCCCGATAAATAGAAAATAGAGATAAAAACACTAGAGAGAAAACCAATTCACGCTGATAGTGATGAGTTAAAGGGAGCCACCTCTATGGTGCTTTTCCACTTTCAGGAGAGTTTCTTGGGTTAGGAGGGAGGCCGAGATTGTTTTTTAGATGTTTCATGTGTCAATCAAACGATGTCATAGATAGGTGCATCTCATCAAGCATGAGGATAATTTCCTCACTTGCTTCATTTATATCCAATACAAATTTACCTAACAATATCTTCACATGCCAATATAAATCCATCAAATGCATGTATTAATTTTTCTTCCTTGAATTTGACAAGTGTAGGGGACCAAGTAAACACTTCTCCATTATGCCCATGTTAGATAGAAAACCATGTTCCTCCACAATATCCCTCCCATCCTTTGTTATCTTTGCTTGGATGTCTAGAGGCATCTTTTAGGTTTTAACCTTGCAAAGATAATTTCTGCAAAAAAATCTTTAAAAATAGAAAAAGATTCAATGGAAAACACACATTAACATAGAGATTTCATCTTGGAAACCCAAATAAGGAAAACCAAAGATTTTTCTAATAAATCTCTTTACAATGTTACAATATAATATGTATATGTTGTAGCATTCATGAGTCCCCAATCCATTAATATTCACTTAGAATACAACCATAGTTCCTTTTATTGGATCTACAAAACCATGGAAAAAACCACCATGCACCCAAAAATTGATAAAAGCGAAAACGAGTGTCAAAAACCACCAAAAAATGGATGCAAAAAATTGTACAATTTTTATTTTTTATTTTTTAATTTCTTAGCATTGTCTAGAAACTCATGCATGCTCCCTTAATAGGGGGTCTAACAACCCCCCGCCACCCCCCCACCCCCGCCCCCACCCCCCCCCTGTGTGTCGTGCATATAAATTGGACATGGGGTTAGTCATGCAGAAAATATAACACATACCCAACATTCTCCCACTTGTTATTTTATTTTCATATGGGGGGTTTCAAGAATAGAAAGTGAACAATTCAGGGTAATGATTCCTGTTGTTTCACTACCCCAAGAGAACTACTCAATGCTCATATATTTTGTTAATGCATCTAAAACCTTCTTCAAAGTTCCCACCTTTACTAGAAAACCCTTCTTATTTTCAATCATATCCCTCACAAAGTGATATCGAACATCAATATTCTTTGTGTTCGAATGACAAGCAAGGTTCTTTGCCAAGAAAAATACACTTTGGTTGTCATAATCTATCCTTATAACTTGCTGCAACAAACCAATACTTGAACACAATCTCTATAACCATAATTCTTCCTTGCATGAGTGGTTGCTACATATTCAACTTATATAGATGAGAGTGCCACTATTGACTGTCTTTTTCTCATCCAACTAATTTATCCTCTAGATAGGTTAAACAAATGCCTACTTTTAGATTTTTGCAATCCAAATCTCCAACCCAATCTACATAAAAAAACCATGTATGTCCAACACTCTATCCAATCCTACTCTTCCTTGGTATCACAATCCATATCTAGTAGTGCTACACAAATACCTATTTTTTTTTTCACTATTGTTCAATGCTCCTTCCCTAATTTTGACATACACCTACTTAATACTCCCATTACATGTGCAATGCTCGGTTTGGTATTAGCCATTGCTTACATCAAATACCCAACCACATTGGCATATGGAACATGGGACATGTCCTCTTCCTCTCCTTGTGTCCTCGAACACTAATATGAGGATAACTTTACACCTACATGAATAAGGGCCTTCACCAGATTATCTTCACATATCTCATCTAATTTAACTAGAGTTTCCTCTTTGCGTGATCTCTTTGAATTTCCATGCCCAAAATGAAATTTGTAGCAACAATATCCTTTATGTCAAATTTAGTGGAAAATTTAGTCTTCACATCTTGGATGATTTCCCTAAATAAGATCATCACCAACTAATTTAAAATACACATAATGATACGCTTTGGTACTTGTGAGACCAAGTCCCTGTATATATGTATCAATTCTTATATACCACATCCTTGGTGATTCCTTCAACCCATATAAGGACTTTTTCAGCTTGCATACCAACTCTTTCTTACCCTTCACTGCAAAGTTTTTTTGGCTGGTTCATGTAGATATCTTCTTCCAAATCCTCATGTAGGAATGATCTCTTGACATGCATCTGTTCTACCTCAAAATCAAAAGAAACAATAACGTATAAAAGAAATCTATTAGAAGCTAAATTTGTAATAGGAGAAAAATTATCACCCAAGACAATTTCATGTACCTAGTAATAGCCTTTTGATGCTAACTTAGCTTCGTATTTCTCCATTTTCCCTTTTGCATTCAAATTCTTCTTAAACAACCTTTTTTTGTTAATGGGTTTTCTTCAAGATGACAACTCAACTAGATCCCAAACATCATTCTTGTCCAAGGCTACCATTTATTCAACCATGACCATTTTATAGACTTTTCCATCCTCTAAATCCACGACATCTCTAGCAGTTCCAGGATCATCATCAATAATAAACAAAGAAAAGATTGAACACAAATTAGGTGGAGTATACCTTTCTTGCTTCCTTCTTTCCTCAACCGATCTCATCAAAATAGGAGTATGTGGTTCTTCTTATTATGATCTCGTTCTTCTGTAGGGTATAATTCATCATCCTTTAGTTCAAACTCTATCATCTCTGGTTATTTCTCCCTAGGTAGGACTTATTATTTGATAACATCTTTCACTTCTCTAGATGCCATGTATCAATTGTAAGCAACCTTCTTTGTTTCTTGTTTCCAAAGTTTGTAAGATTTTAAACCCTCTTTATAACAAATAAAGATGCACGCTTCATCATTAGTATCCAACTTAGTTATGTTTTCCTTTATAACAAGTACATACACATCACAACAAAATAGCCCGAGATTTGTGAGAGAGGGTTTCTTACTAGTCCATACCTCGTGTGGAGTCTTATCATCCAATTCTAATGAGGGTGATCTATTAACTATATAATATGCAGTATCCACTGCTTTTGCCTAGAATACCTGTCCTAACCTGACACCACAAAGGCATCCCCAGGTCATGCTATCTAATCAGGCCGTGCTTGGCCCAATATATATTACTCCCTGGCTAGCCTTGGGAAACAACACAGGGCTGAAGAACAACCACAGGCTTGTTTGAAGCCAAAAACACTCAGATACCAATATAGGTTTTATCTAGGCACACATAATTCCTACAAATAAATTTTCAATAAAACATAAAATATTCAATTGCAAACACACATTAAAACAAGATTTTTTCTTGGAAACCAAACCAGGAAAACCAACAAGATTTTTCTAATATATTTGTTTACAATGTTACATTACACTATGTATATGTTGTAACATTCATAAACCCCAAATCCATTAACCATGGATTAGAATACAACTATAGTTCCTTTGACTAGATATACAAAACCATAGGAAAAATCGCCATGCACCTGAAAACTGCTAAAAGCAAAAACTGTCAAAAAATAGATGAAAAAACTACCGATTTTTTTTTTCAAGGTGTTGCCCAAAACCCCTGATATAGGGGGACTAATGCCCCATTATATACACCCCAAATGTGGGGGTTGATAGCACTTGTGAGCCCCCTATGTTTATGGTGCATGTAAATCACATGTGTTTAGTTGTGCAAAGAATATAACGCATAACCAACATATTTAAGAGTGATACAATCTAGTCAAGGATTTTTCTTTCTAATGAGCATGAGAGCCCCTTCTTGCATCGTAGTACACAACTCCATGGAGACACCTAAGACATTGATATATCATGGTAGATGACAAAAACCAATGTTTTAGTTTCCAAAGAGCTTGTTTAACAAATAGAGTTTCAAGGTCATAGAGAGAAGGAAAAACTATAAGAAAGCCATTAGATAGGTGGACTAGAAAAAAAATAGAAGAGCTCCAAAGAGGAGATAAAATCCTTAGTATCTCTTAATGGGAAGGGAGGATAGCATGCCGTGAGAAGTAGGATAAGAGGGGTAGCCTATAGAAGGCCAACTACAAATGCCTAATTACTATGTAACTAAGAAAGGAAACAATAAAACAAGACAAAAAAATATAGAGGAGCCCATAGGTTGCTCTGTAAGCCAACCACTCTAAAAACAAATGCATTATCGAGTGGAGCTCCCAATACTCATAAAAACCAAATGAAATGATGGATATGTGTGAAGGTGGACCAATCACAATTCACTTAGCACAATAGTTGTAGATGGGAGGGAGTGGCATCATACTCGAATAATAGCTCGAATTGGAGATGCCTTCACCACCTTGTGGCATTAAATATGTAATTTTGATTTTTACTTTGAATAGAAATTTCATTTTTTTATTGGAAAAAAAGAGAGAGATTGACTTATAGTTTGTTATGAGCTTATGATATACAATCCTGGGATTAAACCTAATGATACCCTCATTAATTATGACCCATATAGATTGTTTCTTCATAGCTTCTTTATACACTTATATGAGGGCCAACTAGACAAAGTCCTACATTATGTTTAGAACTCATTTCTTGTTCATTTTCCCTCACATTTTCCTCAAAAAGGTGACACAAGGTCATTTCCAAGAATCTTTGCACAACTGTCATGTTCTTTTGTAACATCATGAGATTGAAATACTATTTTGTAGTAGTTAACAAACCCATTTTCAATTTATTATTGATCATTCAATTGGTCAATCATTGTTTTGAGTGCCAAGTTTTTTTTGTTTGCTCCTAATATAATGTAAATGTCTTTGAAAAGGTATTTTGTCAATTTATTACATTCCTTTATCTAATGCAATAAGGTTTTGAACGAGGTCCCTTTGGTTCAAGATACCTTGATAACTATCAAAATAGCAAATTTTGATTGCATAGGCTTGTTTTTATTCATCACAGGGGTTGCCTTGAAAGAACTCAAAGATATATTCCAACTCTTGTTTTAGAGCTTACAACACTTGTGATGAATAATGACAAACTAGTGCTAAAAACTTTATGTGAAGGCCACAGTTTTGGAGATAACACACTCACACCATAGAATCCATCCTTCATCTCCCCTTGGTTTAGAAAACAAATTCAAAATTATTTTAATGCAAGAAAATAGGACTTGGGGTTTTCTAGGTATGATATAATCAAAATGAAGCGAGTCCTATACATCCTCATCCTTTCTCTTCTCATGAAACAAAAAACATATATGGTAATGATATAAGAGGGATAAATCACTTATGATATTGACACATCTATAGGATAATGATCAAAGTATGGCAAAAAAAATGGAAAAATAAAATTGAAAAATCCATTGAAGTGATAAAACAATGATACAAAAATTGAATTCTACTTTGTACTATGTCACAACATTTCAAAAATAAAGTGAAAAACTTACTTCACTTTCATTCCATTTCATCTTGATCATGTGGGGGAGAACTTGTTAGAGCTAGGAAAGGTTTTTCGGGCATTCAATAGGAACATACAAGGGAGATTTGAGGATCCTTCACTGGACCCATTAGATTTCGACCATCATGGAAAATATAAGGTTGTTTTTAATTTCCCCCAAATTTTTTAATTCACATATTTTATTTGAGATTTGTGATTTGTGATGTGAGTAGACAAGAATTTTTATTTATTTAGGTTTATATTTGAAATTAAATATGTAAAATGGACTCTACCATAAATATTAAGAAATGAAATTGAAAATGACAAAAACAAGAAGAAGATGATTTAGAGTTTACATTCTTCTTCCTCTCTTGGTTCCTGTTCCTTTTCTCCTTATCATCCTTTATGTTCTCCTCCTTATTATCCATCCCCCTTTTCTGCCCCCACACCTCTCCTCCTCTTAACTCTTCCTATTCTCCCCTCCCAATTACTTTCTCTTTCCCTTATCTTTTCTTCTACCATCCTCTTCTTCGACTTCTCCTCCTCTTTGTTCCATTTTTTTTTATCTTCCTTTTCTTCCTCCATTTTTTATTTTCCCTCTTCTTCCTCTCCCTTTTCCCCACCCTATTGATATTTTTCTATTTATCCATCTTTCTCTTTCACCTTCCACCTTCTTTTTCTTCCCTTCCCCTTATCCTCTTATTATATCTCTTCCTCTCCCTTTCTCCTACCCTACTATTCCTTTCCATATCTACCCTCTTCTTACCCCTTCCACCCCCACCCTCTTTCTCCTCCTCTTTGTATTATACCTCTCCATTTCCATCATATTCTCTCTCTTCCTCTTCCTCTTTCTATTCTTCCTCCCTACCTCCCTCCGTTTTATTTTTATCTTTTGTTTTCTCCAACCTCCATCTTTCTCTCCTTGTCCTTCCTCTACCTCCTCTTCTCTCTTCAATTTCATCCACACACCATTTTTTCTCCTCCTCTTGTTCCTATTTTTATTCTCCCTCTCCATGCCCTTTATTAAAAATTAAGCATTATGAGATAAAGGAAACCACTCAATAAAAATGCACATCGGTTTACCTTGAAATCCCTTATAGAGGAAAACTAGTATTCAAAGATATCTTCATTCTTTTCAAGCCTTCCAAGATAAGCTAACACCAAACATTTGAAGAATTTTATGATGGAGTGCATTAATATTTTAAATAGGCTTCATCAAATGCTATTACCATGGTCTTGTAAACTACTTACAATAAACCCATTAATAACCAAATCAAGGTTAACTTAATTACTATTTGACCAAGTCAATATTAACCTAACATTCCCCACTTTAAACTTGCCTTGGGATAAAAACCTACACATCAAAGTTTATTAATAAGGAGTCTATGGTAACAACATGTCGACCACTCTCAATTTTGTCACGTGAGTCTACAACTAGAATCTATATTGTTGAACCACCTAATATGGGGTGCACATGCCAAAGAAACATCTTACATCCATATGCCCAATTACATGTGGTCATTCCATCTAAAAAAAAAACCGATTATAATTGTATGTTTGAGATTATGATAATATAAACATTAACCCATTTCATGTCCTACAATTGTCCTACTCAAAATACAAGTACATGAACAATACTATATATTTACCAAACGTTTGATATTCATACTCTCTATCATGTTTGTTGTGCCATTCACCATGGCTTAATTAATTGAAGAACCACCATTTCATTTTGTGCATGCAATGTTCAAAATAAAAACCCCCTGCTCATATTAAGCACAATATACCTCAATTGTTTAATACAAGAGATTTTTTCAAAGTTTTCTTTTTTGTTCATTTGGAAAGTTACCTATTTCAAAGATACACAATTTCTTTACTCCTTGAAGCACACCCTTGAGTATGTTTCCAACCTTATGGAGCCAAATATTCACATTTCTATTTGTATTAATATTGGAAGCTCACCATAATGCTTCCTATCAATGATAAAAAATCATAACTCAAGATACTTATCCTCAAACCAATAAATCCATGAGCATATTGCAACCACACGAATACAATAGCAGGTCATTGTAAGACCAAACACATAGATCATGTACTTTTTATGGTTACATGAAAGTCTAACATGACATTTATTCAATGTAGTGATATTATTTTTCACATTATATCAAGCATTATCCCATGCATCAATTGAGAATCATAATTGCTAGTCACCACTTCTAGTGTACTCCAATTCTAGTAGAAACATTGTAGGAAATTCGACATCCCTATTTTCTACAACTAAGAAATGAATGGAGCAATTATAACAATGATTTTTAGCAAGTTGTAAAATCTTCAGTGATCACTAGAAAAATGTTTAGATAGTAATGTTGGGTTGTGTTATATTCTTTCCACGACTAGCTATCCTAGTGAACCGCGGGGTTAGAGGGGGGGTGGAGCCCCCCCTTCATTGCGGAAATTGCGTAGTGGGGTGGTCACAGGGGGTTTGAGGGAGGTGGTTAGCCCCCCTCTACGGGGTCTGGGGTAGCACCCCGGGGAAATTTTTTTTGGACCCTATATTAGGTGGGCGAAACCTACCTATGATTTTGTGCATGGTTTTCACACATGGTTTTGGGCGCGATGTTTTCGGTCCATGGTATTGGATGCTTCGGCATGTATATATATGTATTGTAACATTGAAAGGAACATAATGAAAAATCAAGCTGGTAGTGTTGGTTTTGGGATCCAGGTGAAAATCTCTGTGTATATGTGTTTGATGTGTTATGATCTCGCATTGTTTATTTTATGTGTTTTAGAATTCTTTTGTAGGTAATTTCTGTATGGGGTTAAAACCTACATTTGATATCAGAGTTGTTTTGGCTTCAAGGGGATGCCTTTGTTACTGAGGGGCTTTGCTCGAGCCTATGGTAGACCCTGTTCAGTGGGAGATATGCGGGATCGTTTCTAGTGGTGAAAGAACATGGCGAGCAGTGGAAAGATAGAGATCGATAAATTTAATGGTCAGAGTTTTGAGTTGTGGAAACTAAAGATGGTGGATCTGTTGGTGGATAAAGATCAATGGGGCGGTAGATCCGGGTACTAAACCAACGGGAGCGTCCGATGAAGAATGAAAGAAGTTGGATTAGAAGGAAAAGAGCACAATAGATTGTGTGTCTCGGATTCAGTATTATTGAATGTATCAGGGGAAGCTACGATGAAGGCTTTGTGGGACAAGTTAGGGACTTTGTACCAATCTAAGTCTCTGGTGAATAAACTATTCCTACAGAAAAAGCTGTATAACCTGAGGATGAAAGAGAGAGATTCGGTGACAGAGCATCTGAATGCATTTAATACTGTGGTAAGTCAGTTATTATCTGTTGATATTAAAATTTTAGATTAAGATAAGTGCATCAGTTTGTTGTGTTCTCTACCAGATTCATGGGATAGTCTGGTTATTGCAATAGGTAGTAATGCAATTGCCTTGCAGTTTGATGAAATAGTCCCATTCTTACTAATGGAGGAGATGAGACAGAAAAATATGGAGAGCTAGAATGGTGATGCCTTGTTTGTACAAGGAAGGTCCCAGAACAGAAAAAAAAATAAGTCATCGAGTGGGAGATCTAAATCTAGAGGGAGATATAAATCTCCAGGAAAACCTATAAAGGTGTGTTGGAAATGCGGAAAGGAAGGGCACTACAAAAGGGACTGTAAATCTAAAGCTCCTGACAAACGAAAGCGATCTGATGATGCTCCTTCTGCAGAGGCAAAAACCACCTCAAATGAAGGTGGGTATGTGTACTTGGCCTCTTCAAGTACACATGTAGATCATGAGGCATGGTTGATTGACTCAGGTGTGTCCTTTCACTTCATTCCCCACAGAGAGTGGTTCTGCGAGTATGAGAAATATGATGGTGGTGATGTCTTCTTGGGGGATGATAGGAAGGCTAGAATCGTTGGTCGTGGAAAAGTCACGTTGAAATTGCAAGGTGGAAGGATTAGAACACTTCCGGGTGTTCTGCATATTCCTGCATTAGCCAGAAATTTGATTTCTGTAAGCAAACTGGATGATGCAGGTGTAAAAACAGTGTTCGAGAAAGATACCTGCAACATGGTTCGGGGAACACTGGTATTGATGCAGGGAGTTCAGATTGGAACTCTGTACAAGCTGCAAGGTAGCACTATTGTTGATGGGTGCAATAGTTCTGTGGTTCCTGAAAGTGGAGAGAAAATCTAGTGGTCTCTGGAGAAAAGACCATGTTATGGCATCAAAGGCTTGGACATATTGGAGAAAAGGGCCTTCGAATACTTCATGGTAAAGGTATGGTAGAAGGTATGACTAATAGGTCTCTGGATTTTTATTTTTATGAAATTTTTTTATATGGGAAGTAGAATCGGGTGAGTTTCCCCTTTGGTGGTAAGAGGGCGAAAAAATATTAGAGCTTGTGCACAGTGATGTGTTTGGACCTGTGAAGGTTCCATCACTAGGTAAGTCTGTGTATTATGTATCTTTTATAGATGACTTCTCAAGGAATACATGGATATATTTACTTAAGAAGAAGTCTGAAATATTTGACAGGTTTAAATAATTTAAGGCTTTGGTGGAAAACTAGATAGAGAAGAAGATAAAGGTGCTGAGGACAGATAATGGTGGAGAGTTTTGCAAGAAGGAATTTGAAGAATTCTGTAAGAAGTGTGGTATAGCATGATAGAAGACTACTCCATACACACCTGAGAAAAATGGAGTTGCAGAAAAGAATGAACAAGACGTTGACGGAAAGGGCAAGAATCATGCTCAGTGGTGTCGGGTTAGGACATGAATTCTGGGCAGAGGCGGTGGAGACTGCATGTTACCTGGTCAACAGATCACCTTCATCAACGTTGGAGGATAAGAATCCACAAGAGGTATGGATTGGTAAGAAACCCTCTCTTTCACATCTGAGGGTATTTGGATGTGATGCATATGTACATGTTCTTGTTAGCTCTGCTATGTTCTTTGATATTTGATGGATCAAAATAGGTGTTGAGCAGTGCTGGTTTGGTTGTATAAGGCTGGAAGCGGTTTTTCATGCTTTCTCCTTCATTTTCCCTTTTCTCCTTATAACTCCCACACCTCCGTTTCCTCCTTCCTCTTAAATTCCCCTTGTTCCCCTTTAAACCCCTTTATTCTTGTTTTTGTCTCAAAACCCCTTTAATCCCTTTTTACCTACTCTCGGGCATTTTTTGTTCTAACACTATAAAAGCCCGCCTAAAACCATGTTCCTCTAACCTCCTGGGTGCTTTTTTTTTATAATGCTATTAAACCGCATAAACCTTTTGTAAAGGATTTTTGGGCGTTTTTTTGTTTTAATATTATAAACCCCGATAACCCTTGATAAACCCCAATAACCTTTATAACCTCGCGCATATAATAAAATTCATAACCCTAAGTTTTAATAAAGCCCGGGCCTACTCCTTGCCTGTCACATCAAAGTCTAAACATGTGCGTTAACCGTGACCGTCCAATCACCTCCCGCAGATCCGACGGTATCCGCAACCCGCGCTCTCGTAAACCACTCGACTGTTAGCCCGCGGGGAAGTGTTTTCCCGCTAGCCACGTGCCATAAATCTGTTGGATCGCCCGCCCTCGTACGTAAACCACCTTCTCCTGAAAAGCGGCTCGGGGAAACAGCTTACCGCGGCTGTACCCTCCCCCCGCTCATTAATGCTCTCGCATATTTGCCATCCGTCAGCCGTGGGATCTCCCCGATCATGATCCGACAGTCCACGATCCTCCTTTTCGCATTCCTTCTCGATAGCTTCCAAAATCCAATATCCACCATTCATTTAAGTGATCCGATGGCTGATATTGTACCAGTGTTGTCTATGCCTTCCGCCATGAGATCGCAACCGTTCACCAGTCCGATTCGACGGCTAGCATTCGTTCCTAGCTCCTCATTTGTTTTCCAAGCAATTTTCATGTTTTTGGCCTACCCCACGCTTCCAAGGGATGAAGGTGATCGTCTTCTAGCACTCTGCAGTTAATACTTCGCCCACTGCATTCAAGAGACAGCACGGTCAAGGGCAAGAAGGACGGCTACGAGCAGATCAAGGTATTAATCAGTCATGGAGCCTTGTACACATTACATTCCATATGCTCAGAAAAGGACAGCAGAGCAGCAAAAAGGTCGATTTATTTATTAAGACCATCAGATTATAGCAGACAAATTATCAGAAGAGTTAATATGAGTGGGTGGTTCATTATGACCCCTCCTTGTGGAACTTAGCAGAGCGTTTTTGTAAACAAACTCTATATATTCCAAAAAAAAGATGTAATCAGGTTGATGAATGTTATTCTGATTGTAAAGTTCAACTTCTGGAGACTACAACTATTGTGACACCTGCAGCTTCTGGTCTTCATTTCCAGCTAATACAAGCTTCTTTTGCTGTTGTTTGCTCACTTTCCACTTCTTTTTCTTTGTTCCAGGCTGTGCCTGTTATGCATTATTTCATGTGCTATTGATGTTTAGCATTAGAGGGGCTGTCATCCCACCTCTGTGTTAGAATTTAGCTGTATCATTGAATTTGTATGCAGGTTTCTATTGTTTTAATGCCAGAGAGCTGTCATCCTGTCTGTGCATTAAGAAATAGATTGACAGACCTTTTAACTGGTTGCAGCTGGCCATCTCAGGGTCCTGTGCATCTGCTGGTGTGATCAGTCTTCTCCATCTTCACATTTCCCCTAAAACTGTGAGTAATTGGTGGTATAAAGCCTTGTAGTTTGAGGGTGTTCACCCATGTCTGGGGTTAAGCATAGTAGAAGTGGTTATCTGGCTTGAATATGCAACATTTATTTAATTCATCCACCATTTATCCAACTTTTTGTTGAGTTTGTAATGTTCCCGAGCATCTCTGATATACAACCTAGGAGAGTTTCTTGGGGTGATAACATTAATTGGCGCCGTTGCCAGGGAGAGGAGAATTGAAGTTCAACTTCCCTGGGAGAACGACATAGCTTCAAGCTTTGATGATAGACAAGTTTTGAACACAGTTTCTGGTTGTAATCATCTATCTGGCGACTCCATTGGAGGAATACCATCATTTGGAAACTCCACATTGAAGTTCTAGCTCAGTTTGTGAGACATACTCGAAGAAATTTTCAGAAATCAGCAGCTGAACCAGTGCCTGACCCTGAGAAGACTGTCAAATCGAAGAAAGCATCACAGAAAGGGGCATCAGGATCAGGTAAGCCTAAGAAATCTAATGCATCTCTGAAAGATAAAGTTGTAGTTGAAGATTTACAGTTGGAGGATTTAGAAATCAACACTGTTAATAAAGAAATTCCTTCAGAGATTAGTTCAGCCCTTTGTACAGTGGGTTCCCCTTTGAATCTCAGTCAAAAGAAAGTTTCTCATTCAGTCCAAAAAATCCTGTTGTCTCTGCCATCCATCACATTGTTTTCTGCTATTCAATCTGCCACTATTCTTCCACATATCCCAATCATGGTAGGACAGCAAGCACCCACGAAGATAGAAAGAATTGTTGCTGCTAGATATGGACCTTTAGTGTTGCCTGTTCCTTTAAATCCTATGCCTATGGGAGAATATCAAAAAAATATGCCTAAATTCACTAGAACAGAGGGAGCAACAACAGAATAACATCTTGAGGCTTTCTACAATTATGCTGATAATTTAGATATAAGTGAAAATGATGTGTGGATGAGAGTTTTTGTCCAGAGCCTTGATGGAGAGGCTAGGAAGTGGTTTAGAGAATTACCCCAGAGATCTATAACTGATATTGAAGCATTAGATGATGCATTTTTGAAGCAATGGGGAGATAAAAAAGACTTGTTGTATCATCATACTGAGTTTGGTAATCTGAAGAGGGAAATGGTGAATCTTTGCCTGATTTTCATAAAAGATTCAATCGAATGTATAGTAAGATACCAGCTGAGGTAAAGCCTACTCCTACCTCTTCCAAACTAACTTATGCCAATGCTTTTGACTCTGATTTCTGCTTGTTGTTGAGAGAAAGGAGATGTGCTACTCTAGCAGACATGCAGGATGCAGCACTAGAAGTAGAGTCTAATATCATGGCTGCAGAGAAGCTCAAAAATCAAGCTGATAGAAGGAGGTAGAAAGCTGAGGATTTTACTTCTTCTGCTTCATCTTCAGAGCCTAAATTAGACAAGATGACTAAGATGATAGAGTCATTGGCTGCTGAAATTTCTAAGCTGAAAGTTGAACAGAATTCAGGGAAAACAAGGCAGCAAAACACATTTGCTCCAAGAAATCCTATTCCATTTAGAAGAGCAAATGAGCAGTTATAGATTATGAAGAGGGGTGAAGAATCAAAAGAAGAACATAAAGTTAAATATCCTTTCCAAAATTTAGTCATGGAGGAAGAACAATTTGAAGAAGTTGAGGATAAAATTCACTGCATGGAGGATAAAGGCAGCATTGCATTTTTGACATTGGCTGAGTATGAACAATCATTGCTGCAGGAACAAGACAATCAAGAATGGGACAGAGGAGCTGTTCCACAAACTGGTGAACAACATCAGAGATATAACATGAGGTCGAATGCAAAGAATGTCAAAGAGAATCCTGCACAAAGAGCTACTATCCAAACAGAACCACAGAATATCAAGCATAGAAGACCAGCAGCTGATCCAGTCATCCTTAAAGCTCCAGTTCAAGAGGCAAAAAGTTCTGATAAATCATCTTCTTCTTTCAACTTTGAGTTAGAAGTTCAGAAATTGAAAATAGCTATGCCTCTGGTAGAGTCGGTGAAGAATGAAGCATTTAGGAAGCATATCCTTGAAGCCCTTGAGCTAGAAACCACACAAATCTCCACTGACTCTGTTAATTTGCAAGATGACAAGCCTGCCATTGTGCTCAGCCCTATGATTGAACCTGCTGATAATAATCCCCCATCTTTTTATGTCTCATTGACCATTCATGACAAAATTCTCCACAATTTCCTGCTAGACACAGGGGCCAGCCACAATCTAATGCCTAAAGCTATCATGGAAGAGTTAGACCTTGATATCACTAGACCCTATCATGATTTATTTTCTTTTGATTCAAGGAAGGTGAAATGTCTTGGATTGATTAAAGATCTAGCCATTACCTTAACTTAGCTACCCATGAAGAGTATGATGATGGATATTGTGGTAGCAGATGTCCCTCCTAATTTTGGTATGCTGCTGTCCAGAGGGTGGATTAAGAGACTAGGTGGAACACTACAAAATGATCTATCTTATGCAGCTGTCATAGTTTTTGGAGGGGAAAGCAGGAGATTGTACAGAGAAGCACAATTGGCATATATCATTAGTGATGAGAAGAATGCTACTAATCATCCCATTTATGCAGTGGACACTGATTTTGGAGCATGTATTCTCCAAATAGAAGAATCTCAGAAGGCCGAAATACAGCTCAAGAAACCAACAGTTCAGGCCGAGGAAAAGTAAGGAAGTCAGATTTGGGAGGTGTTCTTTGATGGAGCATGTTCCAGGGAAACTGCAGGAGCAGGGGTGGTGCTAGTTTCTCCAAAGAAAGAAAGCATTCAACTGTCTTTTAAGCTGGTTTTTCAAGTGACAAACAATATAGCAGAATATGAAGCACTGCTGTTGGGCCTTAATGCAGCCAAAGACAGAGGAATCAAGAATCTGAAGGTGTTTGGAGATGCTGATGTGATCATCCAGCAAGTAAATAAAACATTTCAGGCAAAGCACCCAAGGTTGAAAGCATATAGAGATGAGGTATGGAGAATCAGGGATTCTTTTGATTATTTCTATATTTCATATATTCCTAGAGCCCAAAATCAGCTTGCTGATTCCCTTACTGTGTCTGCTAGTTTATTTATACCTCCCATGCCTCCCAGACTAGTCTATGAAGTCCAAATGAAGTATAGGCCATCCTTGCCTGATAGTGTCCACCATTGGAAAGTTTTTGAAGATGATGATGAGTTAAATAGGTTCCTTCAAGTCATTGATGAGTTCTCTAAAATGCAAATTGACCAAGAAAACCCCCAGTCCCAGCTTAGAAATAAAATTGTTAAAGACAACATTGTCCAGCTTCCTAGTAATCATATTCCTAAGGGTCTGATTCCTCTTGAAAGACTGTTTGATCAAAATGATGTACTTTACAAGGCTGCCCAAAAAGAAGACCAATCTGCAGTCTATAAGCACGATATAGGAAGTCCAGGTCAGCCTAGATATGTAAATTTGTCCACTCATTTATCGGCTGATCAAAGTGTTGAATATTGCAATTTAATGAGGCAATTTGCTAATGTGTTTTCCTGGGAGTATAGTGACCTAAAAACATATGATAAGAATATAATTCAACATAAAATGCCTCTCGAGAAAGATACAATACCATTCAAATAGAAGATGAGACCAATAAATCCTGTGCTTCTTCCTCCAATTGAAAAAGAAATTAAAAAGTTGTTGGCTGCCAAGATCATTGTCCCTCTTAGGTATTCAAAATGGGTAGCCAATTTGGTGGTGGTGAGGAAGAAGAGTGGAGAAATCAGACTGTGTGTTGATTTCAGAAATTTAAACAAATGCTCCAAGAAAGACAACTATCCTCTACCCAAGATGGAGCATTTGCTGCAAAAAGTCTCAGGTGCCAAAGTAATGTCTTTCTTGGATGGATTTTCAGGCTTTAATCAGATTGTTGTGCACCTAGATGATCAAGAAAAGACTGCATTTACCACTCCTTGGGGCACTTTTATGTATGCCAAAATGCCATTTGGATTGATGAATGCTGGAGCCACCTTTCAGAGAGCTATGGATATAGCATTTGTGGGAGAGAAGGACAAATTTGTTCTTATCTACCTTGATGATATAACAGTTTACTCCAGCAGTGATCAAAATCATTTACAACATTTGAAAAAAGTGTTTCTAAAGTGAAAAAGGTTTGGAATTTCATTCAATCCCAAAAAATCTCAATTTGCTTTAAATGAAGGCAAGATGTTAGGACATATTGTGTCTGTTGCAGGGGTTTAGATTGACCCAGAAAGAGTCAAAGCAATATAGACTTTGTCTATCCCTAGATAAAAGAAGGATATCCAATCCTTTTTAGGCAAAATAAATTTTGTAAGGAGGTTTATTCCAAATTTTGCTGAACTAGTGAAGCATATTACCTCCATGTTGAGAAAAGGGGCAGAAATCAAATGGACTGATATAGCAAGAAAATCATTTGATTCCATCAAAAAAGCTATAATGGAGGCTCCCACATTAATAAGTCTAGATTACAGCAAGGAGTTCCATGTATTTTCTTTTGCCTCTGAAGACACCATTGCAGCAGTTTTATTGCAGCAAGATGAAGAAGGTTTAGAACATCCAGTAGCATTTTTCAGCAAGAACTTGAGGGATGTTGAACTAAGGTATGATATTATTGAAAAATAGGCATATGCTCTTATCAAATCCTTGAAAGCTTTTAGAGTTTATATCCTTCATTCCAAAATAATTGCATATGTACCCTCTGCTGCAATAAAAGATGTCTTAACACAACCTAATGTTGATGGAAGAAGGGCGAAATGGATTGCAAAAATGATAGAATTTAATATAGAGCTGAAGCCCACCAAGCTGGTCAGAGGTTAGGGTCTTGCCAAATTATAAGCTGAAGAAAATTTCAGGTCTTTAGATATTGATTTCCTATGCGCTATTGCAAAAAATGGTTAGGCAGAAGAAGAGGAAATAGCTGAAACAGAGAGAAAACAATTAGTGGCCAAAAATCTAGCTTCATGTAACTGGTATGCTGAAATAATTAATTTCTTGCTGAAGCTAGAGATCCCTTTAGGATTTACTCAAAGTCAGGTCAGAACTTTAAAACTTAGAGCATCAAAGTATTGCATTATGGAAAATTTGCCCTACTGGAGGGATCCATCTGGAATATTTTTAAGGTGTCTGGACAAAGAACAATCAAAAGAAGTTATGCAACAGTTTCATAACAACATGTGTGGAGGGCACCATTATTGGAAAACCACAACACATAAAATTCTGAGAGCTGGGTACTATTGGCCCACTTTATTTTCTGATGTATTTGTTTTTGTTAAATCTTGTGACAGGTGCCAAATATTTGAAGGAAAACAACAGTTGAAATCCCTGCCCCTAAAACCAATAATTGCAAAAGGACCTTTTCAGCAATGGGGCTTGGATTTTATTGGAGAAATCAATCCACATTCTAGTGGCCAGCATAGATGGATATTAGTAGCCACTGATTATTTCACTAAATGGATTGAAGCAGTCCCTACCAGGAAGGTTGATCATAATGTGGTCATGAAGTTTTTAATTGAAAATATCTTCAACAAATTTGGTTGTCCACATAAACTAATCACAGATAATGCAGCAGCTTTTAGGGCAAAGGAACTGGTGGAAATGTGTGATTCGATGGGTATCAAACTTGTTGATTCCACCTCATATTATCCACAGGGAAATGGTCTAGCAAAATCCTCCAATAAAAGTCTGATCAGGATAATTAAAAAGCTGTTAGAGGACAATAAAAAGAATTGGGATTCAAAGCTCAAGTATGCACTGTGTGCTGACAGAGTGACCATTAAAAAATCCACAGGCAATTCTCCTTTCAAGCTGGTATATGGCACTGATGCTGTATTCTCAATTCAATTAATTCTCCCCGTGGAAAAATTCATTCAAGAAGAGCAGGATGAGGAAGAATGCATGGCAAAGAGGATCACTGATCTAGCAGAGTTACATCAGATTAGAGAACAGTTGGTTCAAAAAGCTGCAACACAACAGAGAAATATCAAAGAAGCCTTTGACAAGAAGGAAAAAATAGATGATTTTCAGGTTGGAGACTTGGTTTTGAAATGGGATGCATTAAAGGAGAAGAAAGGAAATCATGGGAAATTTGATGCTTTATGGATAGGGCCTTTCATCATTTCACAGGTTCAAGGGAACAACACCTTGATACTGAAAAGTATGGGAGGAGAAGCAGTTTTTGATGGCCCAATTAATGGGAGGTTTTTGAAAGTTTATGTTGTTTAAGGTCTTTTGGCCTTAAAGGCTGTAGATATTTTGTTTTTATCAATTTTGTGCAGGAAAAGTAGATTCCATGCCCAATGGAACACTAGGAATTTTGGCTAATTTGTTTTCAGCTAGAAAGGCATTGATCTGTAGGTTCTTGAGACCTCACAGGGAGGATCTCATCCCCAGAAGGAGCCAGTGTTAGCTCTGCTATGTTCTTTGATATTTGATGGATCAAAATAGGTGTTGAGCAGTGCTGGTTTGGTTGTATAAGGCTGGCAGCGGTTTTTCATGCTTTCTCCTTCATTTTCCCTTTTCTCCTTATAACTCCCACACCTTTGTTTCCTCCTTCCTCTTAAATTCCCCTTGTTCCCCTTTAAACCCCTTTATCCTTGTTTTTGTCTCAAAACCCCTTTAATCCATTTTTACCTACTCCCGAGCATGTTTTGTTCTAACACTATAAAAGCCCGCCTAAACCCATGTTCCTCTAACCTCCCGGGCACTTTTTGTTTATAATGCTATTAAACCGCATAAACCTTTTGTAAAGGCTTTTTGGGCATTTTTTTTTTTTAATATTATAAACCCTAATAGTCCTTTATAAACCCCGATAACCTTTATAACCCTGCGCATATAATAAAATTCATAACCCTAAGCTTTAATAAAGCCTGGGCCCGCTCCTCGCCTGTCACATCAAACTCTAAACATGTGCGTTAACCATGACCATCCGATCATCTCCCACAGTTCCGATGGTATCCGTAGCCCCCGCTCCCATAAACCGCTCGACTGTTAGCCCGCGGGGAAGTGGTTTCCCGCCAGCCACGTGTCATAAATCTGTTGGATCGCCCGCCCTTGTATGTAAACCACCTTCTCCTGAAAAGCAGTGCAGGGAAACTTCTTACCGCTGCTGTACCCTCCCCCCGCTCATTAACGCTCTCACATCTTTGTCGTCCATCAACCGTCGGGTCTCCCCGATCATGATCCAATGGTCCACAATCCTCCTTTTCGCATTCCTTCTCGATGGCTTCCAAAATCCAATCTCCACTGTTCATTTAAGCAATCCAACGACTGATATTGTGCCGGTGTTGTCTATGCCTTCCGCCATGAGGTTGCAGCCGTTCACCAGTCCGATCCGATGGCTAGCATTCGTTCCTAGCTCCTCATTCGTTTTCCAAGAAATTTTAATGTTTTTGGCCTGCCCCGCGCTTCCAAGGGATGAAGGTGATTGTCTTCCAACACTCTGCAGTTAATACTTCACCCACTGCATTCAAGAGATAGCACGGTCAAGGACAAGAAGGACGGCTATGAGCAGATCAAGGTATTAATCAGTCATGGAGCATTGTACACATTACATTCCATATGCTCAGAAAAGGACAACAAAGGAACAAAAAGGTCGATTTATTCATTAAGACCATCATATTGTAGCAGAAAAATTATCAGAAGAGTTAATATGAGTGGGTGGTTCATTATGACCCCTCCTCGTGGAACTCAGTAGAGGGTTTTTGTAAACAAACTCTATATATTCTAAAAAAAACATGTAATCAGGTTGATGAATGTTATTCTGATTGTAAAGTTCAACTTCTGGAGACTGCAACTATTGTGACACCTGCAACTTCTGGTCTTCATTTCCAGCTAATACAAGCTTCTTTTGCTGTTGTTTGCTCACTTTCCACTTCTTTTTCTTTGTTCCAGGCTGTGCCTGTTATGCATTATTTCATGTGCTGTTGATGTTTAGCATTAGAGGGGCTGTCATCGCACCTCTGTGTTAGAATTTCGCTGTATCATTGAATTTGTATTCAAGTTTATGTTGTTTTAATGCCATAGAGCTGTCATCCTGTCTGTGCATTAAGAAATAGATTGACAGACCTTTTAACTGGTTGCAGCTGGCCATCTCAGGGTCCTGTGCATCTGCTGGTGTGATCAATCTTCTCCATCTTCACATTTTCCCTAAAACTGTGAGTAATTGGTGGTCTAAAGCCTTGTAGTTTGGGGGTGTTCACCCATGTCTGTGGTTAAGCATAGTAGAAGTGGTTATCTGGCTTGAATATGCAGCATTTCTTTCATTCATCCACCATTTATCCAACTTTTTGTTGAGTTTGTAACGTTCCTGAGCATCTCTGATATACAACCTAGGAAAGTTTCTTGGGGTGATAACAGTTCAAAGGAGAAAAGAACAAAGTTGGATAATAAATTTTAAAGTGCATCTTTGTTGGGTATAAGGATGGTTTAAATGGTTATAAACTTTGGAACCCAGTGACAAGGAAGGTTGTGTACAACTGAGATGTGGTGTTCAGAGAGGTGAAATATGTTATTAAACATGAAGTCCAACCAAAGGAACCTGAGAAGATTGAATCTGAGCTAAAGGAGGAAGAATCAGACTCTACAGTAGAAGAGGAATCAAAAGATGAACATCCCGAAACTCCGGTTGTGAGAAGATCAGTTCGAGAAAGAAGGCAGCCAGAAAGGTATAGTCCATCTGTTTTTTGTTCAATTTTTTCTTTATCTATTACTGATGATGATCCCAAAACTATGAAGGAAACAATAGATTCAGAGGATGGCAAACACTAGAAAGAGGCCATTGTTGATGAAATGTCATCTTTGCACAAAAATGAGGCTTGGGATCTGGTGGAGCTGCCAGCTGGAAGGAAACCCATTGGCAGCAAATGGGTGTTCAAGAAGATGACAAATGTAGAAGGAAAGGTGGAGAAATACAAAACTCGGCTGGTAGAAAAAGGTTATTCCCAAGTGTCGGGAATTGATTTTGGTGATATTTTTTCTCCTGTTGCCAAGGTAGCTTCTATTAGATTACTTTTATCTGTTGCTACTGCTTTTGATTTTGAGGTAGAACAGATGGATGTGAAAACAACATTTCTTCACAGGGATTTGGAAGAAGAGATCTACATGAAGCAACCTGAAGGCTTTGTGGTGAAGGGTAAGAAAGAATTGGCATGTAAGCTAAAAAAGTCTCTGTATGGGTTAAAACAGTCACCAAGGATGTGGTATCAGAAATTTGATATATTTATACAGGGACTTGGTTTCACCAGAAACAAAGCAGATCACTATGTGTATTTTAAATTAATTTGTGATCATGTTATTTATTTGGTCTTGTATGTGGATGATATGTTGCTGGTTGGAAATGACAAAGAAATTATCCAAGATTTGAAGACCCAATTGTCCTCCAAATTCGACATGAAAGATCTTGGTGCTGCAAACTATATTTTGGGCATGGAAATTAAAAGAGATTAGGCAAAGAGGAAGCTCTTGTTAAACTAGAGGAAGTATGTCAAGAAAATACTGCAACGGTTTAATATGCAGGATAGTAAACCGGTGAAGGTTCCTATTCCTGTAGGTGTAAAGTTATCTGCTGAACAGTGTCCTAAGACACAAGAAGAGGAAGAGCACATGTCTTGTGTTCCGTATGCAAGTTCAGTTGGTAGCCTGATGTATGTAATGGTATGTACTAGACTAGACATTGCACATGCAATGGGAGCATTGAGTAGGGTTATGTAAAAACGAGGAAAGGAACATTGGACAACAGTGAAGCAGGTTTTCAGGTATTTACGTGGCACTAGTGATTATGGTTTGTGCTACCAAGGAAGACCAGGATTGGGCAGAGTTTTGGATATCCATGGCTTTGTTAATGCAGATTGGGCTGGAGATCTGGATCAGAGAAGATCTACAAGTGGATATGTGTTTAACCTATTTGGAGGTGTAGTCAGTTGGATGAGTAAGAAACAATCTGTAGTGGCACTATCAACTACAGAGGCAGAATACATGGCAACCACTCATGCAAGCAAGGAAGCAGTTTGGTTGCAAAGATTGTTGAAATGTGGCAACAAGAATATTCCAATTTTAATTTGTCCTTGAATTAAAATTCGAATTTAGTCTCACTAGCTGTTTGAAAAATAATTAATTAATTCAGCTTGAGTTAATTAGTTGGAGAAATTCAAACATGAAGTCCTTATGAAGTCATGCAATAGTTATCCCTTTCATTGAGGAAGTTATCCCTTAATTAAGGAGATAAGGATGAGTTGTAATTAGTTAGCTTAGTTAACTGAGTTAAGTCCAGTTAAATTAGTTCCAAAGAGTTTGTGGAACTAATTGTGAGTTCAGTCAGTTAATGCACGCATGCATGAAACTAGTGAACTCTAGATAACTAAATATTCTCTCATAAATAACTCATGCATGTCCGTTCAGAGAAAGACCCATTTGAGATTAAAGGCAGGGACAGTGTACTATCAGTTGCAAGAATTTTCCTATAAGAAAATCTCTTGCATGCAGAAGGAATTAATTCCTTGAGATTTGCATAGTTTTACAGTGTGTTGGAGTAGTGTGTGAGATCAATGTCACACAAGGTTACAGCTGGAGCACCTAGGGAAAACAACGCAAGGAAATAGGAGGATTGGAGGGCAGAGGGAAAGGCATATGAGTTGTCTAGTTTGTCTATGAGCAGTGAGAGGGATTGTATTGAGAGCTGGATAGCCGTGAGAGCTAAATCTTTGTGTAATCTTGAGATATTTCCACTTGCATGATAATACAGATAGTGGGGTTTTTAGCTGAGGCTTTCCCCAGAGTATTCTTATGTGTTTAATGTGTATTGATTCTTCTTCTCTGTTATATGTGTTCTGTTTGATCTTGCTCAAAATCGATTAAGCTTCCGCAAATTTGATTGTAGAAGTAGATTAAGTATTGTGCTTTAGTCTATTGCATAATCAGGTTAATCTACAGTAATAATTTCTACATGGTATCAGAGAAAAGGTGATTAGAGCTGTGAATAGTATACTAAGGAGGGAAATTCAAATTTTGAAGTTCTTGATTGCAGGTACAAAATTGAATTCTTATCACATCTCAAAGTTCACCAATGGCGTTCAATGGCTTGAGACTCGAGTATGCACTAGATGGCAGCTCGAATTACATAACATGGAAGGATCGCATGGAAGCAGTATTAGAAGACAATGGTTTGAAGGATTTCATTGATCAAGAAATCCCCAAGCCAGCTGCAACTAATGCACAAGAATTGGTTGAATGGAAGAAGTGTGTGGTGAAGGCGAGGAGGATTCTTCTGGAGGGAGTTCGAGACCATATTGTCTCGAGTCTCCATGGGAAGGAGACTTCATTTTCAATGTGGAAGACATTGAAGGACCTATATCAGAATAGTAGTGACCAGAGGAAACTGGCGCTCAAGGATAAGCTTCGGAAAATCAAGTGTGAAAAGGGTGACACTATTTCTACATATCTGAACAAGCTCACCACATGCAGATATGAGCTTGGTAGTGTGGGAATAACGACAACTGATGATGATATGATGAGTCTTGCTCTGCTCGGTCTTCCTAAGAGCTGATATAACTACCAGGAATCAATGAATGGAAGAGAGAAACTTCTGGATTGGGAATGATTGTGGTCGGATCTAATGCAGGAGGAGATCAGGAGGAGCACCAGAGATGGTTCTTCATCTAAGCATGACGATGAAGAAAATCTAGCCTTAGCAAGTAAGGCAAGGAAAGGGAAAGGGAAGTCTTTCCATTCCAAATCGAGTTCTTCTCATGGTGGGAAGAATATTGACAAATCTAAAGTGAGATGCTTTAATTGTCATGAGGTGGGCCATTATGCAACTAATTGTCCATTGAAGAAATCCAAGAAGGGATCCTCCAAAGGATCAGAAGGTGAGGCACTGGCCTCTCAGTTCGAATTGGATTTTACCCTCATCGCATGTATGGTTTCATCGATGGTGGGTTGTGTTTGGTATCTGGACAGTGGAGCCTCATTCCACATGATCGACGATAAGAGTTTATTCAGTACCTTGGTGGAGAAAGACCTCAAGATGCGCATAGAGATGGGCGATGATGGAAAGTATCGTGTTTTAGGTGAATGTATGGTTGTTTTTCAAAGGGAGCATGGAGCTCCTCTCACCCTGACTGATGTAAAGTATGTGCCTAGACTGAAGAAGAACTTGGTATTAGTCGTGACGTTGGAAGAGAAAGGCTATGATGTAGTCTTTAGTAAAGGAAAGATGTTCCTGAGACACATAGCCATGGGTCAGACCAAGAGGATTGGGATTCGTGTGAAGAATCTCTACAAGCTGGAGGTAGATGACTGTGCTGCATTGAGTTCGAAAGAGAATTGGTGCAAAGCCAAGACATTGGTGAGTTTTGGCATAGGTGGTTGGGCCACTTGCATCATGGGGCCTTGAAGATAATGCAGCAGATTTCTACTAGACTTCCCAAAGGTAAACTTGAGCAAGTGGACACATGCAAAGGTTGTACCTTGGAAAAGTATGCCAAGTCTTCCTTTCATGATCGAGACAGTCAAGCTGAAGCAATCATGGAGTGAGTTTATACTGATGTGTGTGAACCATTCTCGACAGTCTCCACTGCGAAACGAAGGTATTATGTGATTTTCATTGATGATTTTTCTCGTAAATGCTGGATATATTTCATGCAGAAGAAAGATCAAACCTTCTCAAAGTTTTGTGAGTTCAAAGCTTTGGTTGAGAAAGAATCAAAGAAGAAGATCAAGGCCTTGAGAAGTGACAATGGTGGAGAGTATGTCTCTCAAAAATTTAAGGACTTCTGTGCAGCGGAAGGAATTAAATGGGAGTTGACGGAGCCTCATAAACCACAATAGAATGGAGTGGATGAGAGGAAGACTAAAACGATTGTGGGGGCAGCTCGGGCGATGTTGCATGACCAAAGCCTACCACTTCACTTGTGGGCTGAGGCATGCAACACAATGGTCTATATCTAGAATAGAATCCCGCATCACATACTTGCGATGAAGACACCAGAGGAAGCTTTCTCTGGGAAGAGACAAGATGTGGGTCACTTGAGGATCTTTGGCTCATCGGTATATTTCCATGTGACCAAGGATGCCTGGAAGAAGCTTGAGCCGACAACTGAGTTGGGGATACTTGTGGGGTACATTGATACACCCCATAACTATCGGGTGTACTTTCCTACCAGTCGGAGGATAATGGTTCGCAGAGATTTTAAGTTTGATGAGTAGAAGACCATGTGAGTTTCCCATGAGAGGGAGCTCCAACTACAAGCTTTGGAGGAACTTTTGGTTCCTAAGGAGGAGGAGCCTCAGACTAATGTGGAGCAGCCGCATGTAGAGGTTCTAGGAGTGGAGACATCCACTCAAGCAGAGTCTTCTAGAGAGGGACGGAAGCACACAAGAGAAGCTGACAGATTGTTGTCAGATGCGAGAGAGAATGTGGGAGAACCATCTTCTCAGCACAGACAGAGGAGGTCACCTGATAGGTACACTGGATACATAGCCATTGTTGGGGAATGTGTTGAGACTGAGCCACCTTCCTTTGAGGAAGCAGTGTAGCCGTCGATTTGGGTTGATGCTATGGTGGAGAAGTATGACTCCATAGTTCGGAACAGTGTTTTGGATGTGGTTCCAAGACTGGAGAACAAGTCAGTTGTGAGTTCCCGTTGGCTTTACAAGGTAAAGTAAGTTGCTGATGGTAGTGTGGAGAAACATAAGGCAAGATTTTTTGCCCGTGGTTTCTCACAGGTCGAGGGGATCGACTATGATGAGACTTTTTCTCTTGTAGCAAGGTACTCATCTTTCAGATCGATGTTGGCACTATCAGCACAGATGGGTTGGAAGATCCATCAGATGGATGTGAAGACTGTATTCCTCAATGGCAAGATTGAGGAAGAGGTGTACATAGAGCAGCTGGAAGGTTTTGAGACCTTCGATCGTGAGTCACATGTGTGCTGACTCAAGAGAGCTTTGTACGGGCTGAAGCAAGCACCTCGTGCTTGGTACACCAGGATTGACAACTACTTCACCGGGTTGGGCTTCACAAAGAGTGAAGTGGATGTGAACCTGTACCACATCATGGTAGAAGGTAAGAAGTTGATCATTGTTCTTTATGTTGATGATCTCATATTGACAGGTGATGATCAGTTGATCATGTCTTGCAAGGAGGACCTTGCAAGAGAATTTGAGATGAAAGACATGGGTCTCATGCACTACTTCCTTGGCATGGAAGTGTGGCAGAAGGATGGGGAGTTGTTTGTGTCTCAAGGCAAGTATGCCAATGAGATACTCAGGAGATTCCACATGGAGAAGTGCAAGCCCATGCAGAATCCTCTAGCAGGTAACTGGAGGAAGGAGGATGCTACTTCAGGAGAAGTAGTAGAGGCTACGGTGTATCAGCATCTTGTGGGTTCACTGATGTACTTAGTGAACACATGACCAGATTTGTGCTATGCGGTGAACAAGCTTAGTCAAGCTATGGTTCAGTCTACCAAGTTATTTTGGAAGGCTGCTAAGCATGTTTTGAGATACCTCAGAGGCACATCTCAGTATGGATTATGGTACAGACGGACAGAGGGAGTGAAGCTACAGGGCTTCACAGATGTAGATTGGGTAGGGAGTCCATCAGATCGGAAGAGCACATCAGGAGGAATTTTCTACATTGGGCTAGCTGCAGTTTCTTGGTACAGCAGGAAACATAGGTTAGTTGCACTGAGCTCAGCAGAGGTTGAATACATGGCTGCAAGTCAGGTAGCATGTGAGGCCATTTGGATGCGGAAAATTCTAGTTTGTTTGTTTGATCAGAGGATGGATCCAACTGTGATCTATTGTGATAATCAGAGTTGTATCAAACTCTCTGAGAATCCAGTATTTCATGACAGGTCCAAGAACATCGACATTCGGTATCATCATCTCAGACACTGTGTGGTGACGAGGATCATGTTGTTGCAGTATATTTCGACCGAGGAGCAAGAAACTGACATTTTGACTAAGGCATTGTCAAAGTGTAAATTCGAGTTCCATAGAGATAGGATCGGGGTGGTAGATAATCCCTTTCTTGTTGAGAGGGAATGTTGAAATGTGGAAACAAGAATATTGCAATTTTAATTTGTCCTTGAATTAAAATTCGAATTTAGTCTCACCAGCTGTTTGAAAAATAATTAATTAATTCATCTTGAGTTAATTAGTTGGAGAAATTCAAACATGAAGTCCTTATGAATTCATGCAACAGTTATCCCTTTGATTGAGGAAGTTATCCCTTAATTAAGGAGATAAGGATGAGTTGTATTTGAGTTGTAAATAGTTAGCTTAGTTAACTGAGTTACGTCCAGTTAAATTAGTTCCAAACAGTTTGTGGAACTAATTGTGAGTTCAGTCAGTTAATGCATGCATGCATGAAATTAATGTACTCCAGATATTTGAATATTCTCTCATAAATAACTCATGCATGTTAGTTCAGACAAAGACCCAGTTGAGATTAAAGGTAGGGACAATGTACTATCAGTTGCAAGAATTTTCCTATAAGAAAATATCTTGCATGCAGAAGGAATTAATTCCTTGAGATTTGCGCAGTTTTACAGTGTGTTGGAGCAGTGTGTGAGATCAGTGTCACACAAGGTTACAACTGGAGCACGCAGGGAAAACAGTGCAAAGAAATAGAGGGCTTGGAGGGTAGAGGGAAAGGCATATGAGTTGTCTAGTCTGTCTATGAGCAGTGAGAGGGATTGTACTGAGAGCTGGATAGCTGTGAGAGCTAAAGCTTTGTGTAATCCTGAGATATTTCCCCTTGTATTATAATACAGATAGTGGGGTTTTTAGCTGAGGCTTTCCCCATAGTATTCTTTGTGTTTCATGTGTATTGATTCTTCTTCTCTATTATATGTGTTTTATTTGATCTTGCTCAAAATAGATTAAGCTTCCGCAAGTTTGATTGTAGAAGTAGATTAATTATTGTGCTTTAGTCTATTGCATAATCAGGTTAATCTGCAATAATAATTTCTACAGAGATTGTGTTCAAATATGGGGTTAGTACAGGGAGCTATAAGAATAGACTGTGATAGCCAAAGTGCAATTTTCTTGGCCAAGAACCCTGCTTACCATTCAAAGTCAAAGCACATTGATGTTTAGTATCACTTTGTGAGGGATATGATAGAAGACAAAAGGGTGTTGCTGGAGAAGGTGGACACTTTGAAGAATACTGCAGATGCATTGACAAAATATGTGAGCTCTGAGAAGTTCTCTTGGTGTAGAGAAATAATGGGCATTGCAGGGCTGGATAAATGACTACACTCTCCTGTGGCCCCCTGTGGAAAGAAAAAAACAAGTGGGAGAATGTTAGGTTGTGTTATATTCTTTCCACGACTATCTAGCCTAGTGAACTGGGGGGTTAGAGGGGGGGCGGAGCCCCCCCTTCTTTGCGCCGATTGCACAGCGGGGAGGTCATAGGGGGTTTGAGGGGGGTGGTTAGCGCCCCTCTACAGGGTCTGGGGCAGCGCCCCTGGGAAATTTTTTTTGGATCCTATATTAGGTGGACGAAACCTACCTATGGTTTTGTGCATGGTTTTCGCAAATGGTTTTTGGTGTGATGGATTTTGGTCCATGGTATTGGATGCTTCAGCATGTATATATATGTATTGTAACATTGAAAGGAACATAATGAAAAATCAAGCTGGTAGTCCCGGTTTTGGGATCTAGGGGAAAATCTCTGAGTATATGTGTTTTATGTGTTATGCTCTCACATTGTTTATTTTCTGTGTTTTAGAATTCGTATGCAAGTAATTTCTGTATGGGGTTAAAACCTACAAGTAAGGTCACACTAAACTTATCACATCCTAGTCAACCTTTTTCTTCTATGCAACTACTAATTAGGCTTAGAAAGTAATACTATTAATAATTAGAGCATTGAATTGTAGATATGATGCAAATGTTTCTTCCATCACACAACTATAAACTCAGTACTAATTACTCGTGCATTGACAAACTTATACTCTTAACACTATTTAAACTTTCCAAGCATTGGGAATTTTCTTATTTACAATAGATTGAATAATCACAATAAGACAACTCAATCTCAACAGATCTAAGGATCCAAGAAATAGATCTATGAAATACAACTAGACTTTCACTTGAGCTCACATCATTCAATAAATCCATGATCGTCCATGAGCATAAGCAAAATTTATGAGAATTTTAGTTACCATCATAATTTATTGGAAATAATCCTATGCACTTGTTGTAGCGGCTACAACAACTCTCCAAATTTTTTTCTTAGCTTCGTTTTAGAGACTCCCTACCAACCATCCTC
The DNA here is from genome assembly GCA_031772625.1 of Pinus tabuliformis. Lineage (NCBI taxonomy): Eukaryota > Viridiplantae > Streptophyta > Pinopsida > Pinales > Pinaceae > Pinus > Pinus tabuliformis. The sequence continues at coordinate 954,263,405 of CM062816.1, read as the reverse complement.
AGTAGCATGTCTTGCCTTGTCAAGTACACAAGCTTCAGTGGTTTTCCAGCAGATTTCTAGCCTGTGCATGATAGCTTGTTGCATCCTCCTCACAGGTTGTTTCTCCAGACTTGGTCCAGCTACAGGCTCAAAAAGTCCCTCAAGAAATTGCGTAATTCTGGAGGGGAACCAACCTTCCCTCCAGAAATTGCGCAATCCTGTCTGGCAGCCTACTGGGCTCCAGAATTGCGCAAATATGCCTGTCAAACTTCACTGTAAAAACCATGCAATCTCTCCTAGAAGGACTGCTCAACCCAGAAATTGTGCAATTTTGGGTAGCAGTCAACTTCTCAACCTAGAAATTGTGCAATCCTTCTGGGTAGCCAGCCCAGCTCCCTCCCAAAAATGCAATAATTTTCCCCTCAGTCAAGCAGGCTGTTGCATGTGCCATTGGGTTGACTAGTTCCACTTGGGACCGAGAAAACTTGACTTGCATGCATGGGCTGCTTTTTCCTGAAATAGAAAAAAGAAACATGCAAAAAGCATCCATAGATTTTAGGGAGCTATTTTTAGTAGCTGGAGGTTACATGCAAAGATTGTTTTAGAATCTTTCCTCCAAGTGTCGCTTTTTCCTAGATTTGTGGCATGCATGTCATGAGCCTCAAACTTATTTATTTGACGCTTCAGAGCTCACTTATTCACATCGATCTTGGAGCTCTAACATCCCACATCACATCTATGAGTCTTCGACACATCCAACGCAACTATTTCCGGGTAAGTCGGCTTAACTTGTCTTTTGTAACATTTCTGTTGCTTTTTGTGTTTTGGCTTGTGTGAGTGTTGTTTGCTTGATTTCTGTGAACGCTTGCTGTCATTTACATTCATACTAGCTTGTACTAGCACGCAGTTTTCATTAGCATCTCACTATTGTCGCATGCATGAAACTGTTTTTCACGAACAGTTGCCTTTTTGATGACTCGCTTCACCCACATGCATGCACAATCATTCACTCCTGCCTACACTCAGTATCACCATGCATTCACATTCACATTTTCTTTCAGTTGCCTATCGGCGAGTTTGGGTAGCCTTGGCCTGGACTTTGCCTCACTAAGGCAGTATTGTGCAACCCTGAGAAGCAAGGCTCTACCTTCCTCTCGGGAAATGCACATTTCTTCCAAGTGATTGTCCTCCAATTTTGCATTGCGTAATTCTAAGGGACAATGACTACTAGCCCAGAATATTGCGCAATGTAGTCACTAGGTCTGCAAACATTGACAACTGAAATCGCACATTGTACAATTCTAGCAACCAGCAGGCCAGCCTAGATTGCGCATTACGCAATTCTAGCAGCCAACCAACCTCCCAGACAGCCCAGATTTCCTTTTGCGCAGTTCTGGTAGCCAGTCTCCCAGCCTCCTAGGAGAAATTGCATAATCCTTGCGAGTCAATCCCCATGTATGTTGCATGTCGTTCAGCAAGTTTGCTTTGGTTTCATCTAACAGATTTCTTGCCATGCATGTCGTTATGTCTCCAGATCTAGCAGGTGTTCGTCCGCCTCTTAGCAGTTCAGGATCAATGGCCTCCAAGAGAGCAGGATCAAAGGACACTGATGGAAGTGCAACTGAAGCAGCAATTTAGCAAGTGTCTACATGTTTACCGATCTATGAAGACACCAAGCTAATTGTAAACAAGGACATTAAGCTGAAATGGCAAGAGGTCAATGATGCATTTGTAGACACATTTGGGGAAGACCTCGAAGACCACCAAGTCTATGTGAACATCCACAATTTTGGCTTGTACCAGATTGCATGCAGGTATCTGTGCTCCCATGAACGGACATGATACATTGGGTCATCTCGCACATTGATCCTAAGACGATGACATTGAGCAGTGTCAGCGAGATGGAGATTTCTACCTTCAAGGCATAGGACTATGAATAGATGTATCATATGTCAAAGCCCGTGATCACCATGGAGACTCCCTTTAGCATACCCAACAAAAATTCTAACTCCAGAGATATCTTGAAGAACTGGGTGAAGGAGTCGGCTAAATTTAGGATGACACCTAACCAAGTCTACAAGACGAAGATACTGCGAAAGGCGTATCAACACTTGGTCATCTTTGCATGTCGCTTGTATGGCCAAGAGAGCACATAAACCTTCCCGCAAAGTTGGGTGATCACGTTGGACCAACTGACCAAAGAAGGCAAAGCATGCAACTGGTCCAACATGTTGGCTCACCAGCAGAAGGAACACGTAATAAGGGCTTGACATTTGCCCAAAGGTATGCAAGAAGAAATCTACATATCCGCCTACATCTTAGATGCAATCTGTGCTCGTCAGGAGTTCTCGAGCTTGAAGTGGGCATGGACATTGACGAAGATCTCTGTGAACACTTATTGTAATATGTTGTCTAGATTCAGTTTTAGAGGAGTTATCACACAACTGCCAGATCATTTTGTCACCCCGATGTACAAGATGATATTTGAACATGATCCACCTTGCATGTTGAAGGAAGCAATGGAGGCATTGATCGACATAGCAGATTGGTATGCCTCACCGTCTGACACCTTCATACGGATGTACAACACGGAGAAGCCTCCACATGTTCTACCAAAGTTTTCCTTGGAAAAACTCGTCATGCAGGAAGTATCATATCACATCTCGGTAGGATTATCAGCTAGGTTGCACCGGAAGAAGAAGGAACCTTGGCCCGGTCTTCAGTTGCACATCCAGTTATATGAGATACAGAGTTTCAAGCATGCTGATGTCGAAGCAGAGGAGATGAATAAATATCCATTCGACGCCTGAAGTTACAACTCGTATGACCCGCATTGTCTTGTGAAAGACCACTGCACGAGAGTACAGTTTAATTGGATCCACGGGCATGTCATTGGGCGGAGGAAGACCCATGGAGATATTGTTACAACTTCTCCAAACCCAATGAACCGGTCGGCCTTGCTGTGGACTGGGTAATGAAGCAACATCCCGGAGAGCACCAGAAGCAGCAGCAACAGAGGTAAACATACCAGTGTGCGACAAGGGCAAGAGGAAGATTGTCGATAGCATGGAGGAAGAGCAAAGCTGCAAGTTCTGAGTAGACCCACTTGTGCAGAAAGAAGCTTTGGCAATAGAGGTGAAGAGGCAACAACGCAACAAGAGGAATGCACAAAGGCAGAGAGAAAAACAGAGAATGGAGGAAACAATGAAGGAGTTGAATGAGTTGAAGGAGAAACTTCGAAAGGTATAGGAGTTGTGCAGGCATGAGAAGGAAGTGCAACAAAAACAAGTACAACAGGGGGTGCAACATGTACAGATAGATGAAACTCCGTCCATACAGGTAGTAGACTCATCAAAACAGTTGGCATTAGGCAGACAGGGTGAACAGTCGCAGGGGCAGGACTTCTTTTAGGAGATAGAGAAAGCACTTGAACAAATGGATACGGATATGGAGCAACAGGATTTAGAGAAAGATATCGAACTCATGCCTCATCACCGAGAGGTCGACCCACCGGATTCACCACATCCTGAAGAGGAGAAAGTGCCAAGCACCCAAGGAGACACTGAGATCCTTGGAGATCAGCCGGAAGCACAACATCTCATTCGATGAGTTCCAACATAGAGTTGTGAAATCTCGTAGAGTTTTGACTTCAGATGATCACACATCTCCTGTGAAGTTTGAGGAACAAGTGGTCGTGTCTGACATGTGCAGACATCCAACACCATTGGCCGATGCTACCAGAGCATATGTCGAGGCCACTAGCTCGAGTGTTCGCTTCCTAATAGCTGAGAACGAGAGAATAGATAAGGAGCTACAAACGACCAAGTAGGGAGGAGAATTGGTTACAACATTCACCTGAGCCGAGTTGAAGAAGGCAATACTGGATGAAGTATTTTCCCTTGACACAATCATGCGGGCATTGTATTCCAAGTTTGGTACTGTGCATAAGGCAGTTGTCCATCTCAACGGTTGGCAACAATGATGTGCTAGGAGAGCACGTATCTTGTCGAATGTGCATGTTGTTGTTGATTACATGCAAACATGGACAATGAGATACAAGGGAGCCCCACTACACTTTCCTAAGATGATGAAGCCCAGAGCGATCAAGCTGAAGGCACACATCCGGAGTCAAATCTGGAACTATGAAGATCTCCCACAGCTCATCACTAGTCTACAGGCTTCCCATGCATGGGTATTCAAGAGTATGGATGTTGTTGTGCATGCACATGCGATCCCATCTATTGGGACACTCACCTAGGCGAAGACAAAGGCACAGGTCCGACTGGAGCTTGACTCGTACTTTGACGAGTTAAAGCGCATAGCCAGCAGCCTAGACTTGCTGATCAATGCAAACACCATGCACAGGTATGTTGCTGATCCGGCCACACTCAAGACAATGATGCACATGCTATCAAATGAGTTAGACAGAGGAGCTCGAGCAGTGTACCCAGATGTTATGGAGGCAAGAGTTTGTTTCTAGAAAGATGTCACCTTAGAGTACACGGACACCATCACGGACTACCGAGCTTGGCATCAGTTCGCTACTGTCGACCACCATGAGGATGTTGAAGAGCTGGTCTTCCAACAATTGTACGAGTCATAGTGATGTCTTGCATGGCTTGCTTAAGCCTATTTTGTCTCACATGGGTACATGTGCAGATTGTATGTAATGTCTTGTCAAGTGTAAGTTCAAGTGTCGATAGTTGGATGTAACAATCATAGAGTAGATGAAGAGTCATGAGGGTAGTTGAAATGTCACAATGGGGAATGTCAAGGGCTACCCCACCCTTTGATATATATAGTCCCTTATACCTCATTGTAGAGGCTTTTGGTCATTTAAGCTTCCAATAGGAGTATCTTAGAGAATGCTTGGACAATATTGTAATGAGCCTTGGATTCTCCATTGTGCAGAGCTAGTATATCTCTTTGGAGGAGCAGGCAGTAGTGACTGTAGCGTTCCGTTGTCGAAACTAGTGTTTGGTCATGGATGTATTGTATGAGTGGAACTTACACATCTTAATATAATAGAGCCAACACGTTTCATGCATATATCGTATTGTATTTCAATGATCTCGTTTACTCTAAATGATATATGTATCTGTTTTCTTACACATGCATGTGTAGCTATTTTCTGTATATGTATGTATGAATCTTACTGAAATGTGTTGTTGGTTTAACAATAACTTTGGATTGCTAGCTCAGTTGCCTTCCATGTTTTGATGCATCTATGCTCATGTGTTTCCTTCTTAACTTCATGCTATCACAGATTTCCAAGGGGTGCACTCACCTCACCCTCCGTGTGTTAGAACTTCTCATGCACCTTCCTTGATTTGATGCATATGTCACACTTGCTACCAAAAGGGACATCTTACTTGCCTCTATGCAAAACCGTGGTCAAGGCGATACGTACAATCCACTATTGGGACTCCTACACCAAACGTTCTGAGGTATAATTGGGACTTCTTACTGGGGAGATCCCCTGACAAGTTGACGGGTCCAATACCGTCAACATTTATGGCGCTAGAAGGAGGGTTGGATGACAAGCTATGTCCCCTCATCTTGTTTTTAACCTTTTCACATCTACTATGGAGTCTTGCACTCTCAACCCTCTACGATGTTTTTCGCATGCCAAACTTGTAAACATCACGAGGGAGTTTTTTGATCTCTTGTCTAGATACACGTATGATGGTGAAGGCGAAGTGCCCTGGCCTGTGTTCTTACATGACTTCCTTGCCATGCTTGATGAGGAATATGGATGTTATGACGAACAAGCCAGTCTGCTGCTTGCATACACTCTTCGTGATTCCCCACTACGGTACTTGAGCACTTCTATGATCTCATTGAAGATACTTTCCATCATTTTGATCCAAAACATATTGACCACAAACTATTACAACAACAGAAGGCCCTGCATGAATCGCCTGATTATTTTTGGCAACGCTTCCGTGTTTTGTAGTTTCAAGCTCCAAAGAGCTAGATGAAGTTTCAATATCTCATTGACATATTCGAGTATTGCCTTATCAAATCTGTCAATCCCAAGAAGAAATATGAGCCCAAGCCTCACTTAGCATACTTCAGTGATGGAGTTGCACAATCACAGATGGATACGGTCACTGTCACAAGTGATTATCTGCCATCCCCTCATCAAACAACTCCACCACTGCAGAGTGATGTGGGAGAATAGGCACACACATTAGTTCAACTGTCACATCTTCCCAGCATCACTTTGCTTAATTTTCGCGCAAATTTGGTTGTGAGTCCATCGAGTTGTCATATGCATTCTGTACCACAACCTCCGTCTTCGTACTCGGATGATCCTCCGGATGATACTATCTTGTGTTCTTCCATTCTAGACTCTACACTTGTTGTGAATGAGGATCAAGCCATTGATGAAGTTGGTGTTGCACAACTAGCATGTGCTGTCCTTCATGAAGAGTATGACTGGGAGCTTGAGCATCAACACTTGGCAAAGGATGTCTCCCTATTTTCCGAGCTCCCTCCATTATTTCCTGACATCTTTGGTGAACCTGCCATCCATGATTTTGCGTGTGTATCTCCATTTACGGATGCACCCATTGTGGATCATTGACAGGACACACCGGATGTCAGTCCATCAGCCGAAAATGGAGAGGATACATTATTCATTGAAAATCCACTTGACTTTTCAACTGCCTTTTCCAGAAACACAGAGGGTGAATTTGTCTGCTTCTCATCTACCCCTCTGTTTGATTCAGCGGATCATGAGGATGCTGGTGAAATCATTGATTTTTCTGATCGTAACTGTCGTGATCCATTTTCTCCCATATTTGATCACGATGATGATTTTATCGCAATTGATTTTTCGAAGCCACCTTTTTATGATGATCTATCTGACGACGAAGTCGAAACACCCCACACCATCGAGGCACTTCAGCCCAAGCTGATGGTTATGTCAGGCCCTCGATGTCCTGAGGTTGGTTTCACTTCTGATAAGGAAATTGTTCAATCACCCAAGGCTCCTCATCACTCATTTGTATGCATTGGAGATCAATTTCACACACAGATCATACTTCCTCCACTCGAAATGCATGATCACATCGCTCATGAATTGGAGGAATCTTACATTGAAAGCACACGTGCACGACGCAAGTTGTCTTTGTTTCTTTCGTTTTCTTGCATGTCACAGTCAAGAGTATGCGTATGCTTCACAACAGCACGCAGTGTCGCACAACACCAGGATAAGTCCACGGACTTCATTTCATGTACTTGCACTCACTTATGTTCTGTGGACACATTTAAGCTTGAAGTGTGTTTGTCTTCATTGTTATATCTTTCTTGTTTGTTGGTTCGCACAACCGGGTTGCTCGCGGACCAAGCCTTCACCAACATGGGTCAACCAATGTGTCGGTGGCTGCATTGGAAGTATCACTTCACGTGATCAGGCCCATGCACCGTTAGCTTAGGAGTAGGAGTAGTGTTTGATTTCAGTTTGTTTGCTTGCATGCTTGTTTTCTTTCTTGCTTTGCATGTTTATTGGTGTGCTTGTTTGTTTTCTTACTCACTTTGCTTTTGCATTTACTTCTGCTTTCACTTTGTTTGTTTTTTTTTTGTTCGTAGGTTAGTTTCACATGAAACCATGCACGACTCTTGAAACAAGTTGGGTAAAATAAAATAGGCCTTGTGCAAGTATCACTACTTGGTTATTTATCATCCTGCCTCTGTATGAAGAACTTGTTACTTTTATTCCATGATACGTCAATGGAAAATATGTACTGTTCGAAGTGAACCTTGGTGAAAACACAATGCTTGCGCGCTAACTAGTGTCACCTACTCTAGTCGATTGCTTTTTGGGTTAACCCTTGGTAGGTCAGTCAAGTAGAGTAAGGTGAGGGGGAAACCTTAATAAGCATATCAGAGGTATATAATAAACTACTTCTCTGAAGGAACAACCTCTTCTACTCTCAATAAGTTGGGTTCCCTCTTCTGCCTATGAAATGAATAAGTGCTATGAACAGTTATGAAAAATGAAAAAAAATGAGAAGTGAAAAATTTCAAAATGAAAAAAGAATAAGGTGAAAGAAGAGAAAGGCTTCCTGCACTGAGAGGTGATGCAAGTAACTCTGCTGGGGTACTGACCAGGCTCGCTGGCAGGGGAGTGATGCTTGTGTTGCTGTGTGACTCCGTCGAGGTACTGTCTAGGATTGCTACCAGCAGAGCAACACCAAAGATGAAACTAAGACTCTAACGACTATACTGCTTGTGCACAAATATACCCCTCAACCCCAATCGAAAAAACTGTGTTGACTTGGCTTGGAATGTGTTTCAATCAACCAAGAGCTTGGCAGATGCTACATCTTACAATTAAGCAAGTGTGGAAACCGAGACGAACTAAGAGCTGAACAATAATTTCGGAGGTGTTAGACTTGTTCTTCACGAACAAACTCCATTCAGAGAGCTGGAGTTCTACTAGTGTGTCACAAAGTGTTGTAGCGGCTACAAACACCCTCCAAAATTTTGTCTTAGCTTCGTTTTGGAGCCTGCCTACCAACCATCCTCAGTAGCATATCTTGCCTTGTCAAGTACACAAGCTTCAGTGGTTTTCTAGCAGATTGCTAGCATGTGCCTGATAGCTTATTGCATCCCTCTCAAAGGTTGTTTCCCTAGACTTGGTCCAGCTGTAGGCTGAGCAGCTCCCTTAAGAAATTGTGCAATTATGGAGGGGAACCATCCTTCTCTCCAAAAATTGCGCAATCTTGTCTGGCAGCCTACTGGGCTCCAAAATTGCGCAAATCTGCCTGTCAAGCTTCACTGGAAAAACTACGCAATCTCTCCCAGTAGGAATTCTCAATCCAAAAATTGTGCAATTCTGGGCAGTAGTCAGCTGCTCAGCCTATAAATTATGCAATCCCTCTGAGCAACTATCCCAGATTCCTCCCAGAAATGCGCAAATTTTCCCCTCAATCAAGCAGGCTGTTGCATGTGCCATTGGGTTGACCGGTTCCACCCAGGATCGAGAAAACTTGGCTTGCATTCATGGGCTTATTTTTTCCGAAATATCAAAACGCAACATGCAAAAATCATCCCTAGATTTTAGGAAGCTATTTTTAGTAGCTGGAGGTTACATGCAAAGATTGTTTTATAATCTTTCCTCCAAGTGTTGCTTTTTCCTAGATTTGTGGCATGCGCGTCATGAGGCTCAAAATTATTTATTCAATGCTTCAGAGCTCACTTATTCACATTGATCTTGGAGCTCTGACATCCCACAACACATCCAGGAGCCTTTGAGACATCCAACTCAGCAATTTTCGGGTAAGTCAGCTTAACTTGTCTTTTGCAGCATTTATGTCACTTTTTGTGTTTTGGCTTGTGTGAGTGTTGTTTGCTTGATTTCTATGAACGATTGTTGTCGTTTACATGCATACTAGCTTGTACTAGCACCATTTTAGTTTTTGTTAGCATCTCACTGTTGTCACATGCATGAAACTATTTTGCATGAATGGTCGTTGATTCGACGACTCACTTCACCCACATGCATGTTGTTCCATTTTCTGAATCTTTCATTCACTGTTTGCATGCATGATCATTCACTCCTGCTTACACTCAGTATCACCATGCATTCACATTCACATTTTCTTTCAGTTGCCCATCGGCGGGTCTGGGCAACCTTGGCCCGGACTCTGCCTCACCAAGACAACATTGCGAAACCTTAAGAAGGATGAATCTACCTTCCTCTTATGAAATGTGCATTTCTGCCTAGTGATATTCCTCCAGTCTTGCATTACACAATTATGAGGGACAACGACTGCTGGCCAAGAAAATTGCGCAATGCAGTCATTGGGCTTGCAACCATTACTAGCTAGCTTGGGTTATGCATTGCACAATTCCAACAGCCAGCCAAACTCCCAGATAGCCCAGACTTCCTTTTGTACAGATCTGGAAGCTAGTCTCCCAGCCTCCCAGGAGAAATTGCACAATCCTTGCCAGTCAATCCCCAGGTATGTTGCATGTCGTTCCTCAAGTTTGCTTTGGTTTTAGCTAATATATTTCTTTCCATACATGTTGCTATGTCTCTAGATCTAGCAGGTGTTTGTTTGGCTCTTAACAGTTCAGGATCAATGGCCTCCAAGAGAGCAGGATCAAAGGACACTAATGGAAGTGCAACTGGGGCCGCAGATGAGTGAGTGTCTACATGTAGTAGACTCATCAAAACAGCTGGCATCAGGCAGACAGGGTGAACAATCACAAGAGTAGGACTTCGCTCAGGAGAACACCAAACACTTGAACAAATGGATATGGATATGGAGCAAGAGGAGTTAGAGCAAGATATCGACCTCATGCCTCATCACCAAGAGGTCAACCCACCAGCTTCACCACATCCTGAAGAGGAGCAAGTCCCAAGTGACCAAGGAGACAATGAGATCCTTGGAGATCAGCTAAAAGGGGAGATGCACAATATCTCATTCGACGAGTCCCAACATAGAGTTGTGCAATCTAGCAGAGTGTCGACTCCGGATGATCACACATCTCCTGTGCAGCTTGAGGAACGAGTGATCGTGTCTAACATGCGCAAACATCTAGTAGCATTGGCCGATTCTACTAGAGAATATGTTGAGGCCACTAGCTTCAGTGTTGGCTTCCTGATAGCTGAGAACGAGTGAATGGATAAGGAGCTACAGACATCCAAGCAGGGAGGAGAATTGGCTACAGCATCCGCCCGAGCTAAGTTGAAGAAGGAAATAATGGATGAAGTATTGTCCCTTGACACAGTCATGCGGGCATTGTATTCCAATTTTGGTACTGTGCATAAGGCAGTTGTCCATCTCAACGGTTGGCAGTAGCAATGTGCTAGGAGAGCACTTATCTTGTCGAACGTGCATGCTGCTATTGATTACATGCAAACATGGACAATGAGATACAAGGGATCCCCTCTACACTTGAATAGTATGATGAAGCCCAAAGTAGTTGAGCTGAAGGCACGCATCGAGAGTCAGATCTAGAACTATGAAGATCTCCCGCAACTCATTACTAGTCTACAGGCTTCTCATGGACAGGTATTCAAGAGTATGGATGCTGTTGTGCACGCACATGCGATCCCATCTATTGAGACACTCAACCATGCAAGGATAAAGGCACAGATATGACTGGAGCTTGACTCATACTTTGATGAGTTGATGCACATAGTCACCAGCCCAGACATGGTGATCAGTGCAGACACCATGCACAAGTATGTTGCTAGTTTGGCCGCACTCAAGACAATGATGTGCATCTTATCAGAAGAGTTGGACAGAGGAGCTCGAGTAGTCTACCCGGATGCTATGGAGGCAAGAGTTCTTTTCGAGAAAGATGTCACCTTAGAGTACATGGACACCATCGTGGACTATCAAGCTTGGTATCAGTTCGCTATTGTCGACCACCATGAGGATGTCGAAGAGCTGGTCTTCCAAGAGTTGTCCGAGTCATAGTAATGTCTTGCATGGCTTGCTCAAGCCTATTTTGTCTCACATGGGTACATGTGCATATTGTATGTAATGTCTTGTCAAGTGTAAGTTCAAGTGTCGATAGTTGGATGTAACAATCATAGAGTAGATGAAGAGTCATGAGGGTAGTTGAACTGTCACAAAGGGGAATGTTAAGGGCCACCCCACCCTTTGCTATATATAGTCCCTCATAACTCATTGTAGAGGCTTTTGGTCAGCCAATCTTCCAATAGGATTATCTTAGAGAAAGATTGGACAGTATTGTAATGAGCCTTGGCTTCTCCACTATGCAAATCTAATATATCTCTTTGGAGGAGTAGACGACAAAGACTATAACTGTCAGAAATGGTGGTTGGTCATGGATGTATTGTATGATTGGAACTTGCACTTCTTACTATAACAAAGCCAACACGTTTCATGCATATATCTATTGTATTTCAGCTATCTTGTTTACTCTAAATGATATATGTGTCTGTTTGCTTACGCATGCATGTGTAGCTATTTTTTGTATATGTATGTATGAGTTTTACTGAAATGTGTTGTTGGTTTAACCATCACTTTGGATTGCTAGCTCACTTGCCTTCCATGTTGTGATGCATCTTTTCTCGTGTGTTCCCTTCTTAACTCTGTGCTATCATAGGTTTCCAAGGGGCGCACTCACCTCACCCTCCATGTGTTAGAACCACTCATGCACCTTCCTTGACTTGCTACATATGTCACACCCTTGCTACCAACAGGGACATCTTACTTGCCTCTGTGCGAAACCGCAGTCAAGGCGATACTGTATGACCCACTGTTGGGATTCCTACACCAAACGGTCTAAGGTCTAATTGGGAATTTTTGCTGGGGAGATCCCTTGACATGTTTGCAGGTCTAGCACTGTCAACAACACTACATCCATTTTTGGAACCGTAGCCACTATCTAGAAAACACCTAGGCCACTCCCATCACAAATTCTATGCCTACCGAGATCTAATACCATGTTGAAAATTATGCATCACAAGACAAAGGAAAACACATGATAAACATGAACAAAAATTTACCATGTAAATTGTTAACCAAGAAAATAAATATTCAAAGATGTCTTCATTCTTCTTGACCATTTTGGACAAGCCAACCACGACATGGAAACACTAGCCACTTGAGGCATTTTACAATAGGGTTCACTAAGTATTTAAATAGGCTTCATTAAATTCTATTACCACGGTTACGTAAACTACCTTTGGGAAACCCAATAATGATTAAATCAAGATTAATTTAATTACTCTTTGATTGAGTTGAGATTAACCTAAAACTTTTCCCAGTCTTTCTTTTCCTTTCTCTCTTCTCCTTCTTCTATTTCTCTTCTCATATTCCTCTTGCATGATTATTTATCCCAAATGGAAGACCTAAATAATTAAAGTAAATCTAAACCCTAAAATCCTAAATCCTTAATGCACCCTAGGAATTGAGGTGGAGAAATAAATATGCGTCATAAGGAGTCTAGCTAGTATCTCAACCTTCTAATATTTGGGGTGTTCTCTATAAAATTAGAAACATATCATTGAACATTAGGAAGGGATAGTTTCAACCATGGGAAGGACATATCTCTCCCCCTACACAAATTACCTACATACGAATTCTAAAACACAAAAAATAAACGATGTGAAAACATAACACATAAAACACTTATACATAGAGATTTTCCCTTGGATCCCAAAACCGAGACCACCAGATTGACTTTTCATGATGTTCCTTTCAATTTTACAATACATATATATACATGTCGAAGCATCCAATACCATGGACCAAAAACCATCGCGCCCAAAACCATGTGCGAAAACCATGCACAAAACCATAGGGAGGTTCGCCCCACCTAATATAGGGTCCAAATTTTTTTTCCTTGTGGCGCTACCCTAGACCCCGTAGAGTGGGGCTACCTGCTCCACTCAAACCCCCTGTGACCCCCTCGGTGCGCAATCGGTGCAACGAAGGGGGGGCGGGGCTCCGCCCCCCCTCTAACCCCTAGGTTAACTAGGGACGCTAGTCGTGGAAAGAATATAACACAACCCAACATTCTCCCTCTTGTTGTTTTCTTTCCCCAAGGGGCCATAGGAGAGCTTAGTAATTTATCCAGCCCTGCAATGCCCATTGTTTCTCTACACCAAGAGAACTTCTCAGAGCTCACAAATTTTTTCAATGCATCTGCAGTATTCTTCAGAGTGTCCATCTTTACCAGCAACACCTTTTTGTCTTCTATCATATCCCTCACAAAGTGATACTGAACATCAATGTACTTTGTCTTTGAATGGTAAGCAGGGTTCTTTGCCAAGAAAATTGCACTTTGGCTGTCACAGTCTATCCTTATAGATCCCTGTGCTAGCCCCATACTTGAACACAATCTCTGCAACCAAATTGCTTCCTTGCTTGCATGAGTGGCTGCCATGTATTTTGCCTCTGTAGTTAATGGTGCCACTATAGATTGTTTCTTACTCATCCAACTGAATGCACCTCTAAATAGGTTAAACACATACCCACTTGTAGATCTTATCTGATCCAGATCTCCAGCCCAGTTTGCATCAACAAAGCCGCGAATATCCAAAACCCTGTCCAATCTTGGTCTTCCTTGGTAGCACAAACCATAATCACTAGTGCCACGCAAATACCTGAAAACCCGCTTCACTGTTGTCTAATGCTCCTTCCCTGGTTTTGAGATAAACTTGTTCAATACTCGCACTGCATGTGCAATGTCTGGTCTAGTACAGACTATCACATACATCAAGCTACTGACTGCACTTGCATATGGAACACAGGACATGTCCTTTTCCTCTTCTTGTGTCTTGGGACACTGTTCAGCAGTTAACTTTATACCTATAGGAATAGGAACCTTCACCGGTTTACTATCCTGCATATTAAACCTCTGCAATATTGTCTCGACATACTTCCTCTGGTTTAACCAGAGCTTCCTCTTTTCCCGATCTCTTTTAATTTCCATGCTCAAAAAAGTTTGCAACACTAAGATCTTTCATGTCGAATTTGGAGGGAAATTGGGTCTTCAAATCCTGGATAATTTCTTCGTTATTTCCAACCAGCAACATGTCATCCACATACAAGACTAGATAAATAACACATCACCAATTCATTTAAAATACACACGGTGATCTGCTTTTCTTCTGGTGAAGCCAAGTCCCCGTATAAATGTATCAAATTTCTGATACCACATCCTTGGTGACTGTTTTGACTTGCATACCAGTTCTTTATTACCCTTCACTGCAAAACCTTCAGGTTTCTTCATGTAGATCTCCTCTTCCAGATCCTCGTGAAGAAATGTTGTCTTCGCATCCATCTGTTCTACCTCAAAGTCAAAAGTAGCAACAACATATAAAAGTAATCTAATAGAATCTACCTTGGCAACAAGAGAAAAAATATCACCAAAATCAATTCCCGGCACCTGGGAATAACTATTTTCTACCAACCGAGCTCTATATTTCTCCACCTTTCCTTCTGTATTTGTCTTCTTCTTGAACACCCATTTGCTGCCTATGGGTTTCCTTCCAGCCGACAACTCCACCAGATACCATGCCTCATTTTTGTGCAAAGATGCCATTTCATCAACCATGGCCTCTTTCTAGAGTTTGCCATCCTCTGAATGTATTGCTTCCTTCACAATTCCGAGATCATCATCAGTAACAAATAAAGAAAAATTTGAACAGAAAGCAGATGGACTATACCTTTTTGGTTGCCTTCTTTCTCAAACTGATCTTCTCACACCTGGAGTTTGTGGCTCTTCATCTTCTAATTTGTCTTATGGTGTAGAGTCTGATTCTTCCTCCTTTAGCTCAAACTCTATCTTCTCAGGTTCCTTTGGTTGGACTTCATGTTTAATAACATCTTTAACCTCTTTGAATGCCACATCTCGGTTGTACACAACCTTTCTTGTTACTGGGTTTCAAAGCTTATAACCCTTTAAACCATCCTTATACCTAATAAATATGCACTTTTCAGATTTAATATCCAACTTTGTTCTTTTCTCCTTTGGAACATGTACATATGCATCACATCCAAATACCCTCAAATGTGAAAGAGAGGGTTTCTTACCAGTCCATACCTCTTATGTTGTCTTATCCTCCAATGGTGATGAAGGTGACTTGTTGACCAGGTAACATGTAGTGTCCACCGCCTCTGTCTAGAATTCCTGTCCTAACCCGACACCACTGAGCATGCTTCTTGCCCTTTCCATCAGCATCTTGTTCATTCATTCTGCAACTCCATTTTGCTGAGGTATATATGGAGTAGTCTTCTACCATGCTATACCACACTTCTTACAAAATTCTTCAAATTCCTTACTGCAAAACTCTCCACCGTTATCTGTCCTCGACACCTTTATCTTCTTCTCTGTCTGGTTTTCCACCAGAGCCTTAAATTCTTTGAACCTGTCAAAGACTTCATATTTCTTCTCGAGGAAATATATCCATCTATTCCTTGAGAAGTCATCTATAAATGATACATAATACACAGACTTACCCAGTGATGGAACCTGCACAGGTCCAAACACATCACTGTGCACAAGCTCTAATATCTGTTTCGCCCTCTTACCACCAGAGGGGAAACTCACCTGATTCTACTTCCCATATACACAATTTTCACAGAAATAAAAATCCAAGGAGCTATTAGTCATACCTTCTACCATACCTTTACCATGAAGTATTCGACGACCCTTTTCTCCAATATATCCAAGCCTTTGATGCCATAGCATGGTCTTTTTCTCCAGAGACCACTAGATTTTCTGCTCCACTTTCAGGAAACACAGAACTGTTGCACCCATAAAAAATAGAGCTACCTTGCAGCTTGTACAGAGTTCCAATCCGAACTCCCCACATCAATACCACTGCTCCTTGAACCATCTTGCAGGTATCTTTCTCGAACCATGTTTTTACACCTGCATCTGTTACACAAAATATTGTCACCATGACTATTTGCAGTCAGTATGGGTCTATCATCATTCAT
The DNA here is from genome assembly GCA_031772625.1 of Pinus tabuliformis. NCBI lineage: Eukaryota > Viridiplantae > Streptophyta > Pinopsida > Pinales > Pinaceae > Pinus > Pinus tabuliformis. Next base: position 954,246,984 of record CM062816.1, on the reverse strand, counting down.
AATGTCCTCCTAAGCAAGTCTCAAACCTCAGATCTTCATGTCAAGCTTTAAAAATGAGAGAAAGACTTTGAAAATAAATAAAGCTATGGTTCTGCACTTTCTCTCACTGTTACCTGCGGTCCCGCACCCCTTGTTCATGTTACCTGCGGACCTGCCCGCTCTGTCTCTAAAGGAGTGGGTGCGGACCCCTGTGAAAGTCAAAAAGCCGCAAGTTTATTCTTAAAAACTCACTTGTGTTTAATTCTGGATGATTCTAGAAGGAATCTTGACGTGTATGGTTCGCTCCTAGGTGGTTCATGCATCCCAAAGTAAAGGAGCTAATCCCTTGATGAGAGGAGCTTATCCCTTTGAAGGAGGGATTTATCCCTTTGAAGGTGGACCTAGTAACTTCCCTCCATTGCACTATAAATTAAGGCATTGGGCTGGTTGCTGGGGAGGTTAGAAGCTGAACATTTTTCAGGGTAAATGCTGTTGGAATTGAGACTTCCTAGTTAAGCTTGAGAGGAGAGATCACATACCTTTTGGCTTCATTGGGAAGAGAGTGAAACTTGTCAAAGTATTAGAGACTTCTTGCTGGACCCTGGGAGGAGCTTGTACAGCATCAAGGCACCAAGGTTGTAAAGTTGTTCTTTGATTAAAGTTAATACAATCAGATTCATTTTTCTCAACAAATTGTCTTATGTGATTTGTTTCATGAATTCCTTGATCATCATGATAAATATGCTTTATTATATTGGCTTTTCACGTCCTATTTAATTTGTGTGCTTGTTTGTGTTTGCAGATTCTTTACAAAGGAGCTCATTTGGATCAACAGAGCGTGGCTTCCACAAACTTGCATTGGACCCAAGGTAGGCCTAAAACACTTGTTTGCCTTTATTTATAAATTGCATATTTAGAGAAAGATAGAATTTGTTTGGTTTGCTTGTCGCTAGATATCATTAGATACTAGGGAGGTCGGTCTTGTCCGCAAGAACGACTTATCTGGCCGACAAAATGGCGACTCCACTGGGGAACTTGAATTTTTTATTTTTCCTTTGCTTTTACTTTGACTTGAGAAACTGTGTTTTTGTTTCTATTTTTGGCTTGATGTGTGTGGGATTGGGTAGGTTTAGTAGATCTTGAATTATTTTTTGTTTTTCATACTTTTGGGAGAGGACCGCACCCTCTGCTTGTAACACAGTGCAGACCTATCCGCACTTTTTATTTACACACAGAGCGGTCCCGCACCTGGGCAAACTGGGGGCTTGCGGACCATGTCAAAATTTTGAAAAACTTAAGATTTTCTCTTTCAGTCAGCTTAGGATTTGTTTATATGTTTTTAGCCTCTGCCCAGATCTACACGTGACTTGTCAGGAACTTTTCTTAGGTTAATTCCATTGGCATTAGGGTTTTAGGTGAAATTCCTAGAAGTTTTGGTTGCCGAGCTTGATTTTCATTTTGGTCTTGTAGTAGCTCAGAGCTTAGAAGCCTTAGAAGCCTCAGATCACCTTGGTTTTTACTGGCCTTCTTATGAGTCTGACCATTTTGTAAAATCTACCTTTGTTGAGGAATCCATCTTGTGTTTCTCTTTGCAAAACTTCGAAAAGACTTGTGTTGAAAGTTTTGGATTTCATTTTTAGAAAAGAAAACAAAAATTGGTTGTTTTTTGACTGATTTGTGATTATGGACAAATTAGTCCTTAGTTTGCTTATAGCTAAGTAAAACATCCTTGAAAAGAAATCTTGTAAGCTTTTACTTCAATGGTGTTTTAGAATTTATAGATCTCAAGATTAGATTTTTCCATAGTTTTGAGTGTTTTATAAAAATAAAAAAAAATCTCTTTTGAAAAAGTTTGTTTTAGTAGTGTTTGAGTGTTTGAAAGAAAAGGGAAATTTTCGTGAACATAACTAGTTGTCTCGTTTTTGAGTGTATTGGAAAAGACAAAAAGCTCTTCTTTTGATTTGTTTGTTAAGGAAAGATTTGTTTTTACAAGCATTTGCATTCTGAACTCTTTCCTAGCTAGAAATTCATTGAAGGGAAAAGATTGCTTATCATCTTAAGTGCATTTTTTAGTGATTTGGAGTCAAGTCTTCACACCATAAGTTTCATCTCTGCACCTTTTGACTTAAGAAAAAACCAATAAAAATAACGCTTAAAGTAAAATCTATCTAGTAATCTTTTTATTTCTAGGGCTCTATATCACCAACATAGCTTAGGCTAGTATCTTGGAGTAGGGAGTAATTAACTCTCCAAGATAGTAAAACAAACAAGTAGCTGTATCTTGCGGTAGGAGATAAGTTCCAATTCTTACATCTATGATCTGAGAAAGCTCCGCTTAAAGGAGAAGCACGAGATCGTGTCCGAACCAGTGGGGTAATCAATCCTTCCTCATTGGGAACGACACAAGATATTCACGTATTAAAAAAGGTAAACCTCGGATTAACCATTGTCGAGGAGCCTGGGGTCACTTGTTGGTAAACCTTGGATTGTGTCAAGGAGCCTTCAAGGGGATTGAGCTTGTTACTCTACCCTTGCGTGCGTATCGGATTGTAGACTGTTCCCCCAGGTATATTTGTTTCCGTTGGTAACCATAGTGACCATATTCTATAGGATTCTTTCCTAAGGTGACGGTGGAGGGAAGATCCCATTGTACCTGGAGCAGACGTCAGCTAGACTCACTTGGATTTTCTGGGGGGTTCTCTTCACTCGAGACGGTTTAGTGGAGAAAGTTGTGCTAGTCTATTCATTAAGCAGGTTGCGGGGGTAACTATTCCAACCACCATTTCTGTATTGAATTCTGCGACGTTGGATTTCATCACCAACTAGTGTTTTTGGTACGGAAAGTTACTGTTTGTGTGTTGTTTGACCTCCTAGATTCTTTAGGCGTGTGATTCAAAATTGTTTGGTTCTTTAGAGGCTTTAGGTGGTTTTCATTGATATTTTTCTTTGTTTGCGTGTGAAGTAGTTAAAATATTTCATCGCGGCTAAATTATCGAGGAAGTCCCATAGACTTCGGGGCCAACCTCCTGAGTTTTCACCGAGCCAGCCTGAAGGGATATGAGCCCTTGTAACTCCTAGAGACAGTAGAGTTGTGTCACCTGAAGAAGGAGAGTCTTCATTGGTTTTACATCCTGATTATCGAGCTCTAATAGCAGATTATAATCCGCAATCTATTTCATTTTCCGAAGTTACTGGTAGTTTTTCATCTACTAGTGATTTAGCTTAGGAACCTGAAATATCTGAACCTGAAACTGAACCTGCTGCTACTCCAACATTGGGATCTGCCTCTCCAACTTCTAGTGGTCCTGGTTCACCCAGGGTAGAAAGATTCATTACCCAAAATCTTCCTTCTGGACTTATTGCTATTGAAGAACTTGTTACTCCGGAAGAAGGTATCCCTATCCCTGAAAATCAACCAGTTATAGAACTTAGGGAGGGTGAATCGATCTTTTACAGTCCACCTAGGAGCGACACTTGGTATCTTTCATTGACCAATTTTTTGGAAAACCCAGGACTAAGTTTTTCACCACCTCGTATTCCTTTTCACCCAACACCTAGGGGTTATTATCCTCCGTTAAATATGTCAAGGCAGTCGTCCATGTTTTCTCAATCTCCAGAAACCTTTTTATACGGTGGTCCTTCTATTCCCTCTGGATATCAGTCACTTACTGGTATTTTTTCGGGAGCATCTCCTCAACCTATTGAACCAGTTTTATTAACTGGTAATAACGGAACTAGGCCGTTGAGTGTAGAAGATATTCTTATGATGTCAGGTACTATTCCTAATCCACAACCTCAAGGTGGCCAGTTACCGCCTGGGGGGCAGCCTCAAAGTCCTCGATTATCGCCTGGGGGGCAACCTCAAGGTAGCCAATTACCGCCTGGGGGGCAACCTCAAGGACAATACATACCTACGGGACAGTACATTCCTCAAGGTCAACCCCAGACTCAGTATGTACCTCAAGGTCAACCCCAGTATCAATATGTACCTCAAGGTCAACCCCAGTATCAGTACGTGCCTCAAGGTTACCAACCTCAAGGTCAGTACCCAACCCAAGGTTTCCAACCACCTTCCGGTCAATCATTTTTCCAAGGAGCTGGAAATGTACCTTTGAATTATCAAACCTACCCTCAATCCGGTTATGGTCCTCAATATTCTCAACCTACTATGGGTCCGTACCCCAGAATGAATTTAGTGTGGGATCCATCTCAGTCTCAACAAATCTTGCAACCGAATGTGCAGTTGTCATCTTAATCTGGACAACCCTTGGTTTCTGGTTCAACCCAGCAACCTGTCCAGTCTACTATTCAAACTTCTGCACCTTCTGTAGTTTCTCAGCCTGGGCCTAGTACACCTCGTACTCCGCCTCAAATGACTGCTGCAACTGCTGCAACATCTCTTCAATCTACCCCACCTACTTCTGGAGTATCGATAGCTCCGGTTTCTACTATTCCTGTATCAACTCCTCAAGCATCTTTACCTCAGTTTGGATCCACAATTCAGACTTCGGTTCAAATGCCTGTAGGACAACCTGGTCCAAACGGTTGTCACAAGTCAACCTCAATTTACTTATCAATCGTACCAGGGACAATACCAATTCAGTCCTGCTATGCAGCAGCCAGTCTATCAGTATCAACTGTACCCTGGGTATACATATCAACAACCTCAACAACCCCAGTACGGTCCGGTTAATCCTGGTTTTCCAGGAGGATATAATATCCCAAATGAAATTCCAATTCCTAGTTATCCTGGATATCCTCCTCCTGGGGCTGGTCTCATGACCCAGGGTTTCAGGGACCCTAATCGTCAGTTACCATTCATTGCAACTTTGGACTTGCCTGACTTGTCGCGCCTTATGAACGATCCAATTAACTATCTTCCGTTTTGGCCGCCAATGCCGAATAAGTTGCCTAGTGATATTCCTAAGTTTGAAGGCAAATCAGGAGAGGACCCGTCGAACCATGTGATGACTTATCACCTTTGGTGTGCGTCTAACTCCATTTCAGATGATTCAATCCGTTTAAGGCTTTTTCAACCCACTCTAATTGGTCTTGTGGCCAACTGGTACATTGAGTTACCGCGAGCCACTTTTTATAACTTTAGTCAGTTAGCTACTTCGTTTTTAACTCATTTTTAGTTACGAGTCAGATATGACAATGGCACAAAATTATTAACTTCATTAAAACAGTCAACGTCCACTTACATATCAGATCACATTCATGAATGGAGGCGTCGACGGCATTTAGTGAAAGTTTTTATTCCGGATCAGATCTTAGCCGAATGGTTTGTCAAATCTTTATTACCGAAAATCACTGAGGATTTAGCTAAGGCAGGAGTCGTTACTGAAGAGAAAGTAATTGCTCAAGCTCAGTACCTTGACTTAGTTTATATGCAGTTAGGTACATTACACGAGAAAATCCCCGACCTTCCTAAACAAAATCAAATAACTGCGGCTCCTTCAGGGTCTCATGCCGCTGATGGTATGATTGGTACGGTTAACACCAAAAGTAAGAAGAAATCTTCTAAGAATTCTTCTCCTATCTTAACTTTACCAGATTCCCCATCAAGAGATTCTTCCGCGGAAATTTCTGTCGATATTCATGTTGTAGAATCATCTACAGCCAAATCAAAATCCGGCGGTAAAAAGAAAGGGAAGAAGAAAAATAAAACAGATAAAAATTCGAAAGAGAAACCAGAAAAAACGGAATCAACCGATGAAAAATGCAAACCTCGTTATCCTTGTCTCATTTGTGACGAAGAGCATTTTACAAGAGACTGCCCTCATCGCACTGAGATTGCGAAAATTGTCAAAGGTTCCCAAATGCCTGCTATTTTGAAGGATCATTTTCCTAGTCAAGACAGTAAGATGATAGGTTCTTCCTCAAATGCCTCCGAAGAACCCATAATGATGATGTCCCATGTTAGGATTGCGACTCGATCGCAAGATTATGGAAGTAAAAGTCCTGTTGGTGGTAAGGAAGCAAAATCTTCTCATTCGAACCCATCAACTTCAACTCCCGGTTCCGATCCACTACAGATCGAGAAACCTAACCCAAACTTAGTAATCAAATCGCCTGCCAAGGGTATACTTTGAAAGTGAGCTTTCAATCCACATGCGAGAGCGGCTCAGAACTATAACATTGTTGAAGATTTGGCTATTTCACCTTCAGCAATGTCGGCTTTGGAAGTGCTGCAATCATGTCCAACACAGCGTAAATTGCTATTGTCAGCTATAGGAGCTGTTGACATTCGGGACTCGAACCTCATAATTTTCGATCTAGAAACTAGTACACCTCGTTTACCTCATCAAATGGCTTTCCAGATTCTAGTGTTAGTCAAAAACAGACCTTGTTATAGGACTGTGATTGATGAGGGAGCCTCAACATGTATTATGTCGATCCAGTGTTGGAGATCGTTTGGTTCTCCTACACTTAATCAATCCCCGACGATTCTAAAGGCCTTTGATGGCCATGGGTTCCATCCGTTTGGCATTCTACAGGATTTACCTATAGGGGTTGAAGGCAAAACTGTTAATCTAGATGTGGTGGTTGATGCCCCTCTAGATTACAACCTTCTCTTGGGTCGTAGTTGGTCTTACACTATGACTACTGTCATCTCATCAGTATTTCAGCTTATAAAGTCCCCTCATAATGGAAAGATCGTAACTATAGATCAGCTAACTTACTTTTCATCTGACCCGGCCTCTTCTGAAAGTATACAGCATGTTGGAAAAACAACTATACCTTATAAGGATGTTGGAGTAGGACTGGATAAAGATTCTGGTTTACTAGGAACTTTTCCTTTTCCTCCTATCAACACATCATCTTCTACTGCAACCATTCATATGATTTCATCAGAAACTATTGTTTATGATGATCCTTGGATCGTACCTTCCGAATCAGAGATAGATTCATTTGGTGATGCTATGCCTTTGAGTCCATATGAAATTGCGTATCAGGCCGTGCAGTCGTTTTCTGACCCTTCTTCAACCGAAATTGCCTTAATAAATGTGGTCCATGAAGAATCGCTTTCAACATCAAACTCAGATTCAACAACGTTTTCCAAACTTGTTCACACTGATGAACAAATTCATGAAATCCTGTGTGTTGATGATTTACCATGGGAAGATCTTCATCATAGATCTTCGTTTTTACCTGAGATTGATCACTTTGAAAATGATCTTTCATCTATTTTTACGACTGAATATGTCAAGGAACCTCAGAATCCAATGAAAAATCCTGATTCTGAGTTAAATTTGGGAAACATTTCTCGAACTATTCCTATTGATATTTCGGTTAAGCATGGAATTGTTGAAAACATTCATATAGGTGCCTCTTGTACGGAAGATGAATTTTAAATATATAAGGCCCTATTTCAAGAATTCCGCGACGTGTTTGCCTGGTCATATGAGGAAATGCCAGGAATTGACCCAGCAATTGTTGTTCATGAAATGAAAACTTACTCGGATGCTAAACCTGTCCGGCAACGTTTGCGTCAGATCCACCAGCAAAAAGCTGCTGCTATTAAAGCAGAAGTTAAAAAATTACTTAAAGCAGGTTTCATTTATCCAATTCCGTTAACAGATTGGGTATCAAATATTGTTCCTGTTAACAAAAAGCAAGGAACAATAAGAATATGTATCGATTATAGGGATATTAATTGAGCCTGTCCAAAAGACAATTACCCAACTCCCTATATCGATCAAATCATTGATGATTGTGCCGGCAGTGAAATATTCTCCTTCATGGATGGTTTTTCCGGATACAATCAAATAAATATTCTACCTGCTGATCAACCAAAAACGGCTTTCATTTGTCCATGGGGGACATTTGCTTATTGCAAATTACCTTTTGGGCTCAAGAACGCCAGGGAAACTTTTCAAAGAGCCATGTCTTACGCATTTCATGACATCAAGCACATTATGCAACCCTATCTCGATGATTTACCTGCTCATTCATTACATCGAGCTGATCGTCTCATCCATTTACGAGCAATCTTTATGAGGTGTAGGCATTATCGAATTAGGTTGAATCCACACAAATGTGTTTTCTGTATAGAAACGGGTCGGTTACTGGGGTTTGTTGTTTCGAAAGCCAGCATTCGCGTCGATCCCTCGAAGGTTGAAGCTATTGTCAAATTGCCTCCTCCTTCGAGTCTTTGCCAACTCCAAAGTTTGCAAGGGAAAGCAAACTTTTTACGTCGATTCATTCCTAACTACGCCGAGATCACAAAGGGTTTTACCAGGTTGTTGAAATAGAATACTCCATTCTTTTGGGATGAGATAGCTGACAAATCTTTTGATGCACTAAAACACGCGTTGACCCATGCACCGTTATTGCATCCTCCCAACTACAACCAGGACTACTTCTTATATCTCGCCGCCTCGCATTCCACCATCGGAATGGTGTTAGTTCAGGAAGATGAATTCGGTAGTGAACATGTGATATATTACCTTAGTCGAACTTTAAATCCAACTGAGCTAAAATATTCACATGTGGAGAAATTAGCATTGGCAGCGGTTCAAGCTGTCCAACGTTTTCGTCATTACATTTTACTATGAAAAACTACAATAATTTCCGATTGCAACCCTATGATCTATATTTTGACCAAACAATTGCTAGCGGGCAAGTACTCTAAATGGATTGTGATCCTGCAGGAGTTCGACTTGGAATTTGAAAAGTTTAAGTCAAAGAAATCTTTATTTTTTGTGGAGTTGATGTGTGACTTCCCACGTGTTGACACGGAAACTGTGGCGGAGGAGCCCATTGCGGACGAATCCTTGTTTCTAATCAGCACTTTAGATCCTTGGTATGGGGATATCATAGTTTATCTCCAAACCCAATCCTTTCGGCCAGAAATTTCAAGATCAGAACGTCGAAAAATACGATTCCAGTCCCAACAATTCAAAATTATTGGAGATACACTTTATCGTCGTGGGGCAGACTCTATTTTCCAACGTTGTTTAACTCATGAGGAAGCTGAAAGGGTTCTAAATGACTGTCACTCTGGAGTGTGTGGCAGTCATATGTCTGGGTTCGCCACAGCCCAAAAGATATTGTGCGCTGGCTATTTCTAGCCGTCTTTGTTTAAAGATTGTATTAACGCGGTCCAAAAATGCCACAACTGCAAAATTTTTGATCGAAATATGTGCACTCCACCTGCTCCTCTCCACCCTATAATTGTCGTTGGTCCTTTCGCGAAATGGGGTATCGATTTTATTACATGTAACCCTCACTCGGCCAGGGGGCATGCGCATATCATCCTTGCAGTAGATTATTTTACCAAGTGGGCCGAGGCGATGCCTACATTTGAGGCAGACGACAGAACTGCTGCGATTTTCGTGTTTAATGATATAATTGCTAGGTTTGGTGTTCCACAAGCGATTATCACTGATCATGGGCATCATTTTCGAAATATTATGATGACTGAACTTACAGACCAACTTGGCTTGCGTCACGATAGTTAAACTCCATATTATCCACAAGCTAATGGTTTGGTTGAAGCCATCAACAAAGTTCTAGTCATCATGATCCGACGAATCATTGGGATTCATAGGTCGAATTGGCATAACATGCTATTTTCAGTGCTTTGGGCGTATCGAACCTCAGTAAAAACGTCAACCGGTTACACTCCTTTCCAACTAGTTTATGGTCTAGAAGCTGTGTTACCCATTGAAAGTGAAATCCCGTCATTGCAAATAGACATCGAATTACTTCCAGCCACTTTCGAAAAGGAAAAACGTTTGTTGTACTTGGATCAGCTAGATGAGAATCGACCTGATGCTGCATCAACAATCGAAACTCATGCCAAGCGTATTAAAGCTCAGTATGATCGAAATGTTACCCCTCGTAATTTTTCGGAAGGAGACCTAGTCTTATTGTACGATCAAGCAAATGATAAATTAGGCGCTGGAAAATTCGTACCCATGTGGCATGGTCCTTATGTTGTTAAGCGAAAGCTGGCAAAAGGGGCCTATGAATTGGTAGAATTTGACGGGGTCTCTTTAGGTAAACCCAGAAATGGTCTTTACCTGAAGAGGTATTATGCTTAAATCTGGGTGTGGAGATTTTTAGTTAGGTTAGTTTTCTTTCTAGCTGGTGTGTTTTAGATTAAAAAGTGTGCTTAGCTTAGAGAGTGTTTTTTGTCATTATTCCTGCTTATCTTGATTTTACTCTTGATATTGTAGATGTCGACGCCTCTCCAAACATACATTGGTTTTGCTGATGGTGCTTGTCGTAATACACAGAACATTTCTTCCGCAGCTTGGGTTATCTATTCACCCTTTGACGAGTTGGTATCTATGCATGGGGTAAGCCTCGATCAAACAATGAACAACATTGTAGAGTATAGTGCAGTGATTGAGTTATTATCTGAATCCATCTCATTTGGGATTCAGAGTTTGATAGTGAGGTTAGATTCTGAACTCGTTGTATTACAGCTTAATAGAGTATATGCCATTAGAAATCCAGTGTTATTGAGATTATTTTTGAGAGTTCATCTCTTGGAACGTGAATTTGACTATATTGAATATCAGCATATTCCAAGATATTTAAATACATTAGCAGATGCAATTGCTTCTCGAATGTTAAGTAGACATTTGCAATAATCATACAAGTAAATTTAAAAACATTCCATAACATGTTTTACAAGATAAGCCGGTAATAGTGATATAGTATAGCATAGAAGTGTGTCAAATATACATCGTCTTCGATCATAGGTTGAAAAACACCTTATGATTGGCAAAAATGATAGTACAAAAAGCAAAAATGTCATATGTGTCTACAACAGGCGATCATCCTATCACTCGTGATGATCACGATAAGAAACCACTGTGCGGGCCACCCTACAAAGGAACCTCTTGAAAGGTCCTGGGACCCCAATCACATAGCGCTGTAGCCTAAGAGGAATGTCATCTATGCTGGTCTCCGGAATCTCTGCTGTCAAACGCTCTAGATGACTCTCCAGTTCGGCCAAGGTCTCTGTAGATTCATCCTGTGGGGCTGGTGCTGCTGCAGCTGGTTGTTTCCTCTCATAGGGCCGGAGAGTGGCTAGTCGCCGTGGACCTACATTTGCATTTGAAACTTTTACTATCAATTTTGGGACGAAAAAAAAATAAAATTAAATTTAAAATTAAATTAAATTAGAAAATGTTGAAAATGATTTTACCTGAATAATCCCATTGCTCTCCTGGTGGAAGAGCCATGTCTGGGTCACCACGATAATCTACCGCAGCATAAGGAAAGTCCTGAATAGCAAATACTTGGTTCTCCAACCAATGAAAATACTCAGGAGTGAATCGAACGACTTTTGCCCCCTCCTCAAGATGACGGGCCATAACTGCAACCCAATGCATCAGTTTGGGCTCTCGAGGAAGTCCAGCTCCAACGGTAAGATGTTGTGGGACCAACATTGGGACCCTCTCTAGACCAAATCTCACAACTAAAGCACCATATCCAAAGGTCTTCAATTGTCCGTTCTTTGCTCTAGTCAGTTGACCTTTTATATTAGCCAACACAGCCTCGCACTAGTTGAAGATGGTGCCTCGAAAGCAGTCTACTGCCATCCGCATTTGGGATCTAGTGGCTACATGTAGTGTTCCGATTCCGCAGAGCCTGGTAACAGTAAACGCAATCACTTTAAGCTCAGGACGGGATATGGTTTTTATATCAATCCCTTTGTCTCTAGTCTGGTCGTTACAGAACTCTAGCCGGAGGCTATCGACAGATTGGCCACCTAGCCTAGTCCCGGATAGAGTCAAATGTTCACCTCTCTTAGGAAAACCAGTAAAAAATTAAATGTCTTCTGGCTCCATTTCGAGCTGGTGGTCACCAATAAAGAAGCACTGGTCCTGTATATTACATCTGTATACCAGCCATTGCAAAAAATCCACCTGGGCCCTCATGCCAGGTATGGCCCAGAATTTGTATAAACTACATGCCTTCAATGCATCAATCGAAGGTTGATGATTAATTGCGGCGAGATCTACATCCTCGTGCTCTCGTTCCCGCCAATCAAGCATGATGTATACCCTACATTCAATAAAAAGGCGGTTTAGAATATCTAAAATCAAAATTTTTGGGTGGAATTTGAAAAATTTAGGTTTAAAAACCTTTGCTGCGGGGACCGCACCCTCTCTGTTAGAGACAGTGCGTGGGTCCGCACTTTTCCTTCACGGCAGGTGCGGACCCCTGACTTTTTTCCTTTTACGAAAAAGTCGGGGTCCGCAGGTTACCTGTGCTATGCCTGTGGACCCCCGCGCACGGGTTTTAACCTAAAAAATCTCCTAAAAACAAAATGAAGACCTAAACAAAATTTTCAAACGGATGAAATGAAAGAGTAGGATGATGTGGATTACCTGGAGGAGACGACGTTCGATTCCAATGGACGGATTTTCCGCAATCTTCACGGGAAGTTTCTGACCAAAAGCTCTCTTTTCTCAATCTGAAGTCAAACGGTAAAAATGAATTTACAAAAGCCCTTTTTATAAGCTTTTTTGAATAAATGAGTTTTTAATTTGTTTATTTTTCACTGTAAGGAGGCAACTTTTGAAGCATTTTTATCTATTTTAAATAGGTTTGAGTAATGATTGAGTTGTTTGTGCAGGATAACGGATTTTTCGGGCAAAATTGGTCATTTTCAACAAAAAACATTAGAGTCACCTTTAAGCTCTTTTTTGACTCCTAAAACATGAAAAGATTGCCGAGTTTTTCTTTTTAAGCTCGTTAAAACGGAACTAAAAAGACGGTCCACTTACAGCCCTTTTCTGACCGTAAAAACATGAAAAGATTGCCGGATTTTTGTCGTTTCAAATTCGATATTGGTTAAAAAACAACGTGTCATTGATCGCTTTTTTACTTTTTCGGATCAGAGGCATTAATTATGAAAAGTACTCCTTGGTCGTAATGATCAAGCGGTTCTCTCAAGAATTATTTTATACTTTTTCGGGCTTGGGAGACACAAATTTACGAAAAAGGACAACCATGGAGTTTTCTTATGTTTTTTCAGACTCTCTAAAATTGAAAAACGCCGAGTTTCTCCTATACTGGACTCGTTAAAATTTAACAGTAAAGGACCTGTTCAATTACAAACAGGAGCGGACCACTCCTTCTTAGGGTTCGAATTTAAACTAAGTTGGACTCATCCGAAGGATGAGCTTATAATCAAGCAAATGTTATCCTCCTCAATCTTTTTAAAAAATAAAGAGGTACTTGCCAGAAATGGTGGGGGAAAAGAGAGAAAGATGAGCCTGTTTTTCATACTTTGTAACCACTCCTGAACACGACACTTTTTATTCACCTGGGTTGGGAAATCCTTTGCCTAATAGTTGATCAAACCATATCAAAAGTCTTCAGCCGGTTTTTGGGTATTAACTTTGGGTCAATTATCACCAAACCATCTGCTGTGTCGTTATGTGTTCAAGAGGTCAGTGCAAATAAACCATTCATTTGCAAAATATCTGTCATCCATCTTGACCATCCCTGAGTCAATCCTTGCAACTAAATTTCTTCAAACTTGATCTATGATTTCATGTTCTGGGCTTGCCTACGACGGATCACTTTCTATCGACTTCAGCTCATTATCTAGAAAGATGATCTAGAAATCGTCAGTACCTTGGGATCTACATGCCTCAATGGCAGGTTTCTCGCCTTCGACGATAGGTTGCATCATTGACCTTTGATCAAAGGATTTCGTGACATGTTCGACATCAACACATCTATTCACATCTCATGGATTGTACTGAGTACTTTGAGAGCCATTGACATTACTGGTGGTTTATCTCACACTTGTTAACAATTTACATCATTGACTGGTAATCAAGTGGTTTCTACCATGTTCGACTTTGACACATTCATTCACATGGATAGAATCGTACTATTTCGGGAAGTAGAAATCAAGACCCTGGATTTAGTTTCCACCATCCAGTCTGCGAGGAATTTTGTATTCATTATACAGTAGACTATTCATAAGCAGGTGGCTGCGTCCATACTGTGTCTACATGTGTCTATACTTGTGATGTATTACAAGATCATCCCTATATCAGAGCAGTAGTTATTTTTCTAGTTAGTTTTGATCTGAGTATGGGAATGCCTACCTCAGCGATGATATGATCTCATATATATATTTTGCATTGAATGTTTTTACAAGTTCCAACCGGGCTCTCCACAAGATGATCTTCGAAATGATAAAGTACTTCACTCTTCTTAGATGATAAATGAAATCCTCATCTACTACAGACTTCGCACTTTAGGGGCAATCTGTTACACAAAATATTGTCACCATGACTATTTGCAGTCAGTATGGGTCTATCATCATTCATACTGTCCTCCTAAGTAAGTCTCAAACCTCAGCTCTTCATGTCAAGCTTTAAAAATGAGAGAAAGACTTTGAAAATCAATAAAGCTCTAGTTCCGCACTTTCTCTCACTGTTACCTGCGGTCCCGCACCCCTTGTTCATGTTACCTGCGGACCTGCCCGCTCTGTCTCTAAAGGAGTGGGTGCGGACCCCTGTGAAACTAAAAAAGGCGCAAGTTTATTCTTAAAAACTCACTTGTGCTTAATTCTGGATGATTCTAGAAGGAATCTTGACGTGGATGGTTCGCTCCTAGGTGGTTCATGCATCCCAAAGTAAAGGAGCTAATCCCTTGATGAGAGGATCTTATCCCTTTGAAGGAGGGCTTTATCCCTTTGAAGGTGGAACTAGTAACTTCCCTCCATTGCACTATAAATTAAGGCATTGGGCTGGTTGCTGGGGAGGTTATAAGCTGAACATTTTTTAGGGTAAATGCTGTTGGAATTGAGACTTCCTAGTTAAGCTTGAGAGGAGAGATCACATACCTTTTGGCTTCATTGGGAAGAGAGTGAAACTTGTCAAAGTAGAGGAGACTTCTTGCTAGATCCTGGGAGGAGCTTGTACAACATCAAGGCACCAAGGTTGTAAAGTTGTTCTTTGATTAAAGTTAATACAATCAGATTCATTTTTCTCAACAAATTGTCTTATGTGATTTGTTTCATGAATTCCTTGATCATCATGATAAATATGCTTTATTATATTGGCTTTTCAGGTGCTATTTAATTTGTGTGCTTGTTTGTGTTTGCAGATTCTTTACAAAGGAGCTCATTTGGATCAACGGAGCGTGGCTTCCACAAACTTGCATTGGACCCAAGGTAGGCCTAAAACACTTGTTAGCCTTTATTTATAATTGCATATTTAGATAAAGATAGAATTTGTTTGGTTTGCTTGTCACTAGATATCATTAGATACTAGGGAGGTCGGTCTTGTCCGCAAGAACGACTTATCCGGCCGACAGCATCATCCAACTTGCTTACAGAAATCAGATTTCTGGCTAATGCAGGAATATGCAGAACACCCGGAAGTGTTCTAACCCTTCCACCTTGCAACTTCAACTTGACTTTTCCACGACCAACGATTCTAGCCTTCCTGTCATCCCCCAAGAAGGCATCACCACCATCATATTTCTCATACTCGCAGAACCACTCTCTATGGGGAGTAAAATGAAAGGATGCACCTGAGTTAATCAACCATGCCTCATGATCTACATGTGTTCTTGAAGAAGCCAAGTACACATCCCCACCTTCATCTGAGGCGGTTTTCGCCTTTTCAGAAGGAGCATCATCAGATCCATTTCCTTTATCAGGGGCTTTAGATTTACAGTCCCTTTTGTAGTGCCCTTCCTTTTCGCATTTCTAGCACACCACCTTTACAGGTTTTCCTGGAGATTTAGATCTCCCTCTAGATTTAGTTCTCCCACTCGATGACTTATTTTTGCTTTTGTTCTAGGACCTTCCTCGTATAGACAAGGCATCACCATTTTGGCTCTCCATATTTTTCCATCTCATCTCCTCCGTCAACAAGGATGAGACTATTTCATCAAACTGCAAGGCAGTTGCATTGCTACCTATTGCAATAACTAGACTATCCCATGAATCTGGTATAGAACACAACAAACTAATGCACTTATCTTCATATGAAATTTTAATATTGACAAATAATAACTGACTTACTGCAGTATTAAATGCTTTCAGATGCTCTGTCACCTAGTCTCGATCTTTCATCCTCAGGTTATACAACTTTTTCCGTAGGAACAATTTATTCACCAGAGACTTAGATTGGTACAAAGTCCCTAACTTGTCCCACAAAGCCTTTGCTATAGCTTCCCCTGATACATTCAGCAATACTGAATCTGAGACACACAATCGTATTGTGCTCTTTGCCTTCCGATCCAACTTCTTCTATTCTTCATTGGGCACTCATGTTGGTTTAGTACCCTAATCTACCGCGATCCACTGATCTTTATCCACCAGCAGATCCTCCATTTTGAGTTTCCACAACTCAAAACTTTGACCATTAAATTTCTCGATCTCTATCTTTCCATTGCTCACCATCTTCTTTCACCACCAGAATCGATCTCGCAGATCTCCCACTGAACAGGGTCTACCAGAGGCCCGAGCAAAACCCATCAGCAGCAAAGGCGTCCCCTTGAAGTATCATGCTAGTTGCATTTATCTTCCCCTCTTATCATCATGTGTGATCAAATCGCCATTGCACATGCTAATGTTATGCATGTGTATTTTCAATTATCATGTCAAATCATGCATATATTTTATAACATTAATTTTATGCACTAATGTTGTTATAATATAATTGTAATGCATTTGCACATCACATCATATTTCTTCTAGTGGAAAGGGAATGAAAGTATATGTTCAATGCAGGGGAGCAGGAGGAATATTCAACAAAAAAAGAAGAAGTCGATGAATGTGGGATCCATTTCAGTTGTATTTCCATACTTTATGAATGTTAGGTAATATTGAATACATGTATTTATTATATGAATAGTTTCATTTATAATTCTCCTAGTTCCAAATAATTTTATCTTTTCTATTCATGAACAAATTTGGACTCTCTCCAAAGGCCTAATAAAATAAGATAATTTTTCTATAAGGGAGGATTAAATTATTAAAACTAGATCTAGTTGAAAAAATCTGAATTGAAGTCATTCCATCCATATTACCGAGTCACAAATTATCTTGCACTTTTTATTTTTTTAGAGAATACATTATAGTATTAATTGAATTCAATATACTACATTTTCCATGGTACTTATTATTTATGATGTGCATATTAATGCTTAAGCATATGGCATAGAAATGGAAATAATAGCTAATAGTAAGACACCCTTGAAAATATAAATCTAAAAATAATTCTAATGTGATGGTATAACCATACATAAAATGTTGGATGTGATGTTATTCACATATCCATGCCACCAATGTGACTCTAATGGGACATATTTTTTTTAGTGTCTATGGTGATTTAGGAAATGGCATGATGTGCATTCATGTGATGCAAACGCAACATTATTTAATACACATGACACAAATTGGGTCATTAACGAGAGTTGGATTCATCTATGTCAATTTTGTTTATTGATGCAAAAGGACTTTCAAATATTCAAAACATGACACAAATGTGAAAGGTTAGAGGCAAGTTCAGTATGCAAAGGTGAAAATGGTGATCCAAAAGTTGAAAACATGACACAAAAGTTAAAAGCACAACATAAGACATGATACAACAATTATGCAATTCATATTGCATGGCATGTGTCACACAGAGCATGGCATAAGATGATGCCAATACAACCCAAGTTTTGACGCCCCCTAATGCATCCAATTTACAATTTGAAATACATAACAAATAATGCATTTCTTGTCGATGTTGATTACGATGCTATGACCTTATATTATAATAGTGCATCGTCCTCCAACATAATCAAAACAAAAGTTTTTTTTAGAATTCATGGTTGAATCTAACCTTTGTAAGATCTATTTAGGATATTTGCAAAAGCTATTCAATTAAACAATAAATTATTAATCTCTTTGTCCTAGAATTTATTAGGTCAATAAAACCCTAACCTAGATTTCATAATAATGTAAAAAATTTCCTCTTCCTAGGGAAATTGAACTTGTAGAAACCCTCCCTTACCATGTTAAAGTTTCCATATATAAGCCAAAGATTTTGACAAATCACTAGTCCTCTGTCTTCAAATCCATTTCCTTTCCTTTGCATCATTAGATGCATAGATGTTGGCAATGTTAGGTATGTGTTATATTTTTTGCATGATTATCCCATTATTGTACATTCAAAAGGGAGAAAGGGGGTGACATCGGGGGGGAGGGCACGAAAAAGCTCCCATACTTGGGTTTTTGGGGGCATAGCCCCCAAGCAGTTTTTTTGCATTGTTTTTTCTTTATTTTTATTGTTTTTCTAATCATTGTAATGTAATTCTGGTTAAGAAATCTATTTTGACTTAACTAATTAGGGTTTTGGATGACACATGATCTTATATATTGGAAATGGTGAAGAAATACAATTAGAGTTAGCGATGCAACTCTAAACATTTGTTGATTTACTACGTTAGGTTTTTCCAAGGTTAATATTTGAGTATTATGTGATTGTTGTTGTTTACTTTTCTATTTTATAAAGAATTTATGTATGCATCGATTTACAATGATGCTAGGTTATTACTTTGAAATTATCTACAAAAGAGGTAAATAAAATGTGGTGGTGGATGCACTTTTAAGGAAAGAGGAAAACACTAAGGTACTTTATTTGTGATATTTCCATTCTATAAGTTGATTGGGATAAAGAGGAAGGGGTAGAATGATAGTAGGACTAAAAGGAATCAAATCTTATTTAACAACTCCAACAAGACCCTAATTAATTAGATAAATTTGTGTGAAAGAACGATTCACTCAAGTATAAGGATGGATTATGTTGTAACATATTTAGTTTTGATAATTTAAATTTGCTGATATAATAGGTTTTAGCACTTTAGAAATAATAAACGGGTCTACAAGAGTAAATGCGCCCTCAAAATGTAAATTTAAGTTTCATTAGCTGGTTGATTTAGTTAATCATGCATTTAAACATGATTAAATGATGTAATAAAGTAAATTCAAACATGGTTTACAAACAGCTGAGAACTAATTTTCAAAAACGGAAAGAGGTTTTTGTTGATAACATCCTCATGTACAAAAACCTCTCTCAGTTTTCTAACAGTTGTTATGATTTGGGAGATGCTAATGATTCTTTAAAGGCATATTTTCCAGAAATTTCCTGTTTCAGTCACCTTTTTGCAGAGCATATTGTGGATAATCAGAAATGAATTGTGGTAAAATCGAGGAAATTTTTGTTCCTAGGATTCTAATATACAAAAAATCTCTTAGTTTTGTAACAGAGGTTATGGTTTGGGATATTCGGATGAATCTTTGCAGGCATGATTTCTCGAATTTTCTTATTTTTAGTTAGTGTTTTCAAATGCGGTTTCCGAGTAGGTGGAAATGAATTTTCAAAAACTGAAAGAGGTTTTTATTTTCAACATCATCATTTACAAAAATCGCTCTCAGGTTTCTAACAACTATTATGGTTTGGGAGGAGAAAAGGTATTACAGAACCCTATTTTTCAGAATTTGGGGAGGAAAAAGCTCAAAGACAGTTAGTGACTTGGAGGCCACATCATCAAAAATGAGTTGCAATCAAATTCAAATTGATCTTATTTATCAACATAAATCTTCAAGGATAGTACTAGAACTCTTCGAATAGTTTTAGTTACCTTTATTTTTGTTCTATTTTTGTAATAAAAGTTTCAGATATTTGTAATAGCTCTTGAAATTTTTATCAAGATATTTTGTGAGGAAATTGTATAAATACTTCATCAATTGAAGTAATATGTGTGGGTTTTGATGCCAAGGCTCTTCACTTTGTAATAACTTCTATTACAGTATTTCTAATGAAAGCCTTCCGGCTCTAGTTTGACGGAATTTTGTGTTTTCTAGTATGTCTTTCTAGTGTTTCATATCTTATTTCTACACATGTTCAAAGCATTTATATGAAGGTATGGGTAAGTACTATAGATTAAGTCTTAATCTATCTGAAATCCCCTGTAAAATAATAACCTTTAGAAAAAGATTAGCTTATTGGATTGCTTGTCCAAGATAACTCCTCTTTGACTGGTGTTTTCTTTATGCCTTTTGATAGCCATTAAAAGGTATTAGCTTATTGGACTATCTATCCAAAATAGCTCCTCTTAGAATTGTTTTCAATTTGACCTTCAGTTTCCTTTGAATATATTTTGTTGGGCTGTAGAAATCTTCTGCACGCGTCCAAATTTCCCTTGTTGTTAAGAAGTCTGTCTGATTGCTTAATTATTAGGAATCTCCTTACATTCTTCTATCATAATCCTTGAAAAGCTAAGTACTTCTATCAGGTTGGAAGCTGAAATGTTCTGAAGGGACCCTGTGAGAGAGGCCTTTAAACATGGATAAGGATTGTCATTGATCGCCAACCACACCCAATTAAAACCATAAATTTGGACATTGTGCTTCAAAGGCTGATGTTCAGTGACAGGTGAACAACATTAAACAAAGCCTCGTAACCATTGAGGGAGCCCCCTCTAGTTTAAGGGCCAGCTTGAACCTAAAGGCTAGTTGAGTTGGTTTCATGGCATTGTTTTTGTAGCCAAGGACTACCTATGGGAAATAGGTACAAAATCTGGTGCCGTTGCTGAGGAGCGAAGTAACAAAGATATATTTCTTCAGGGAACAATAAAGATTAGATCTATTCCTTACTGGTGAACAAGGAGTAGGCATTTATTATTGGTTGCATTGCTTTCACCTGGCGACTCCACTTTTTCATATGGCAATTCCACTAGGTAACCGATCTCACTATTTCAAAATTCGAGCTGTCTTTACTACTATGCAAGGTTCATTGATACTTGCAATTAGTAGTATATGTGTCTCCCTCTTAGCCATGGTCAGAAATCTAAAATGTCTGCAAAGGATGCAGCCTTTAAAGTACACATGTGAGTATAAGTTTCCCATGGGATTTCATGTTCATATTGTATATATTCTTCAGGTTTTTTGTTGTTGGAAACATGGTTTTTCAATAAATGCACTCCATATTCTCCTATCTGCGTGATTAGCCTCATCTCGTGCCCCGTTCGTGTCTTATGCTTACCAATCTTCCTTACCGTGTGTTGTTTAGTAGGAGTCTTTTCCTTATTGGCGCATTTGTTTATTAAATCTTGCAATCCTTCGACGGATTTATGATCACGCAACAAATTCATACAAGTCTTCAGAAAGGTAGCTAGATTCTTGTGACGCATCAGTCTCCAACATTTTCTCCTGACTTCCTAAGGTGGAGGCCTCAACAAAGTTCTTCTTTGCTTCCATGAAAGTTTCTTTAGCACAATTCAGATCAAAGGCGACTTCCTTCTCAGTAGCCTTGCGTACCCATCTGTCTTCCTCAAGCTTCTTACCTTTATCTGCACCAGTCATCATACAACTCCTCAACACAATATTGATGCTCTGATCCTCTTCACGGGCCTCAGCCCTTATCATCTGAATGTTCCGTGTAGGCTACTGGCACTGTGCCTTCTTCTCTTGCATCTTTTCCATAAGGACCAGACATTCCTCTATGACATGGTCAAAATGTTGACAATACTGGCATGAGGGATGGGTTGTATTTGGACAGTCTTGCACGAAGGGCCCTGCTTCACCATAGTTATAGAAAATTATCTTCCCATGCCTTCGTCCTAGCCCCACAACTCTTCCCCATCCTCAGCCTTGAAATCCTCCGTGCGCTTCTCCCATGCCTTGATCTTGAGGCCAATTTTCTGCTTGCATTCTGTAGGTAGGGGTTTTATCCATCATCAACTCATAACTCCTACAATGGCGTTCATCGTGTCCTACAGACTTACAGAAATTGCAAAATAACTGTTGAGGGGTCTGTACAAACTTTTGCAATAGATGTGTTGAAAATGGCAACAAGAAATGATAAAAATAGAAATGCTATAAATAGCATTTCAGGTACCAGTGTTGGATATAGCAAAAAGGAATGATAAAATAGAATTTCTAAAAATAGCATTTCGGGATACATTCCAATTTTAGTTAGTCCCTGAACTAAAATTGAGAATTAAAATTCGAATTTGATCTTAGCAGCTGTTTGAAAAATAATTAATTAATTCATCTTGAGTTAATTAGCTGGAGAAAATCAAACATGAAGTCTATGTGAAGACATGCAACAGTTATCCCTTTGATTGAGGAAGTTATCCCTTAATTAAGGAGATCAGGATGAGTTGTGCTTTGAGTTGTAATTAGTTAGCTTAGTTAACTGAGTTAAGTCCAGTTAGATTAGTTCCAATATTTTGTGGAACTGATTGTGAGTTCAATTAGTCAATGCGTGCATGCATGCAACTAGTGTGCTTCAGATAACTGAATATTATCTCATAAATAAATCATGAATGTCAGTTCAGACAGAGACCCAATTGAGATCAAAGGAAGGGACAATGTACTATCAGTTGGAGGAATTTTCCTATATAGGAAACTCATCCATGCAGAAGGAATTATCTCCCTCAGGATTGCGCAGTTACTTCTGAGTTTGGTGAGTTGTGTGAGAGGTGAATTCACACAGGTGGCAACATTGAACCCCAGGAGAAACTGTGTAAGGAAATAGGAGGCTTGGAGGGCAAAGGAGAAGGTTTGTGAGAAGCCTTTGAATGTCTATGAGCAGCAGAGGGATTGTACTGAGAGCTAGATAGCTTGTGAGCTAAAGCTTTGTGTAATCCGGACATATTTCCACTTGTATGGTATACAGAGATCAGGGTTTTTAGCTGAGGCTTTCCCCAGAGTATTCTTCTGTGTTCATGTGTGATTGATTTCTCATTCTTTGTTATATGTGTTCTATTTGATCTTGCTCAAAATCAATTAAGCTTTCGCAAGTTTGTTTGTAGAATTAGATCAAGTATTTTGCTTTAGTATATTGCATTATCAGGTGATCTACAGTGGGAAATTCTACATGGTATCGGAGCAAAGGTGATCAAAGCGAAGAACAATATACAAAGAAGGGAGAAGTTAAAAGTTTAAAGTTCCTGATTATAGAATTCGAATTCTTATCACATCTCAAATTTCACTAATGGCGTTCAACGGTTTGAGACTCGAGTATGCCCTTGATGGCAGCTCGAATTATATAACCTGGAAGGATCGCATGGAAGCGGTATTAGAGGACAACGGTCTAAAGGAATTCATTGATCAAGAAGTCCCCAAGCTAGTAGCAGCTAATTCCCAAGAATTGGCAGAATGGAAGAAATGTGTGGCTAGAGCGAGGAGAATCCTCCTGGAGGGAGTTCAAGACCATATTGTCTCGAGCCTCCATGGGAAGGAGACACCATTTTCAATGTGGAAAACATTGAAAGATCTATATCAGAACATTAACGATCAGAGGAAGCTGGCGCTAAAAGACAAGCTTTGGAAAATCAAGTGTGAAAAGGGCGACACGATCTCTACATATCTGAACAAGGTCACCACCTACAGAGATGAGCTTGGAAGTGTAGGGATCATGACTGCCGATGATGACATGGTGAGTCTTTCTCTCCTCGGTCTTCCTAAGAGCTGGCATAGCTACCAAGACTCGGTAAATGGAAGAGAGAAACTACCAGATTGGGAACAACTTTGGTCGGATCTGATGCAAGAGGAGATAAGAAGAAGCACCAGAGATGGTTCTTCATCCAAGGAGGATGAAGAAAATTGCGGCTTAGCGAGTAAGGCAAAGAAAGGGAAGGAGAAGGATTCTCATCCTAAATCAAGTTCTTCCCATGGTGGGAAGAAGTTTGCCAAATCGAGAGTGCGATGCTTTCATTGTCATGAGGTGGGCCATTATGCAATAAATTGTCCATTGAAGAAATCCAAGATGGGATCTAAGGAAGGATCTGAAGGTGAGGTATTGGCCTCTCAGTTCAAGTTGGATTTTACCCTCATCGCATGCATGGTTTCATCGATGATGGGTTGTGGTTGGTTTCTTGACAGTGGAGCCTCATTCCACATGACCGACGATAAGAGTTTGTTCAGTACCTTGGAGGAGAAAGACCTTTAGATACTCATAGCGATGGGTAATGATGAAAGGTATAGTGTTTCAAGTGTGGGCACGGTTTCTTTTCAGAGAGAGCATGGAGCTCGTATTACCTTGACAGATGTGAAGTATGTGCCAAGACTGAAGAAGAACTTGGTATTGATTGTGATGCTAGAGGACAAAGGCTATGATGTAGTCTTCAGTAAGGGAAAGGTTTTCCTTAGACACATCACCACAAGACAGGTGAGGCAGATCGGTTCACTAGTCAAGAACCTGTATGCTCTTGAGGTTCAAGATGCATGCAAAGCCTTGAGGAGCAAGGAAACTATTGGAGACTTGGTGGTTTAGAGGGAGAGTACATTACCTCTCAACATGCAGTGCCATAATAAGTCTTAGACAATTGTGGAGGAGCCACAATTGGTGAAGCAGCTTCAGGAGGTTATGGAGCAGCCACAACTGGAGAAGCAGAGAGGAGACCGAGTGGAGGCATCCACTCATGCAGAGACCTCTAGTAGGGGGCAATTTTGATCCAAGTAGGTAGAGGGATCACATGCATCCATACCTCCAGGTAGGAGGTGGGGCGATGTGGAGTGACAGTCCCAAGAAGGTTGAAATACAGGTAGGATCTTTGAGGTACCCAACCTCTTTGATTAGACCTTGCTACGGGAGCCCCGATGAGGAGTAGTGGGACTGGCTAAGTGGGTAGAGACAGATGCGGATGGAGCGTCAAAGGAGCTTCATCATCAGAGTGTGTTTCTAGCCCAACGAGGAGGTCAGTTGGGAGATCAGTTACTTACTTCTCAGTAATTGAGTTGCAGTGCAGCAGTGGATAGCACGATGCAACATGATGAGAGGAGGTGCAGTGCGGATGCAGTACTGGGAGATAGGACCAGCAGCAGCACGGGTGTAGCAGGAGGAATCAGTGTGATTGATGCAGTCAGAGATCAAAGTGACAGAGGCTAGAGCAATCAGATACTGAAGAGAACAGAGGTGCAGAGTTTTTAGTCAATAGAGGCAATAGCAGTCAAAGACTTTGATGACAGAGGCATCATTTTGATTCAGGTTGGATGTTTTTTTTTCTGAGTTGCTGGAGCAACAACACTAGTGAGAAGTGTTGCATGCAGAACATTCCAAAGGTTCAGGATCAAGTTCGTGTTGAATGCCTTTCTTGTTGAGAGGGACTGTTGAAAATGGCAATAAGAAATGCTAAAAATATAAATGCTATAAATAGTATTTCAGGTACCAGTGTTGGATATAGAAACAAGGAATGATAAATTAGAAATGATAAAAATAGCATTGCTATAAATAGCATTTCGGGATACATTCCAATTTTAGTTAGTCCTTGAACTAAAATTGAGAATTAAAATTCGAATTTGATCTTAACAGCTGTTTGAAAAATAATTAACTAATTCATCTTAAGTTAATTAGTTGGAGAAAATCAAACATGAAGTCTATGTGAAGACATGCAACAGTTATCCATTTGATTGAGGAAGTTATCCTTTAATTAAGGAGATCAGGATGAGTTGTACTTTGAGTTGTAATTAGTTAGCTCAGTTAACTGAGTTAAGTCCAGTTAGATTAGTTCCAATAGTTTGTGGAACTGATTGTGAGTTCAGTTAGTCAATGCATGCATGCATGCAACTAGTGTACTTTAGATAACTGAATATTCTCTCATAAATAACTCATGCATGTCTGTTAAGACAGAGACCCAGTTGGGATCAAAGGAAGGGACAATGTACTATCAGTTGGAGGAATTTTCCTATATAGGAAACACATCCATGTAGAAGAAATTATCTCCTTCAGGATTGCATAATTACTTCTGATTTTGGTGAGTTGTGTGAGAGGTGAATTCACATAGGTGGCAGCATTGGACCCGAGGAGAAATTGTGCAAGGAAATAAGAGGCTTGGAGGGTAGAGGAGAAGGTTTGTGAGAAGTATTTGACTGTCTATGAGCAACAAAGGGATTGTACTGAGAGATAGATAGCTTGTGAGATAAAGCTTTGCGCAATCCGGACATATTTCCACTTTTATGATAATACAGAGTTTGGGGTTTTTAGCTGAGGCTTTCCCCAGAGTATTCTTCTGTGTTCATGTGTGATTGATTTCTCATTATCTATTATATGTGTTCTATTTGATCTTGCTCAAAATCAATTAAGCTTCCGCAAGTTTGTTTGTAGAAGTAGATCAAGTATTTTGCTTTAGTATATTGCATTATCAGGTGATCTATAGTGGGAAATTCTACAAGATGACAGTTATCAGTAGCATGCTGTCCTGTAACCTTGAAAATAGCACACCACAATGCAACTCCCACGCTCGTCCCAACATTATTCTCAGGCTTCAGGGGCACAAGCCCTCCCCCTATAATAAAATTCTTAAAGACCAGGCAATGATCCATATCATGTCCATGGATCTTACATTTCAGACACCAGATCTCAGCGCGCACCTCCAGCTGAGCTTCCTTTCCTTTCTTCAAGCTCTGCAACTCCAAGTGCATACTTTCTGTTAGTTCTAGTCTTCGTAGCCTGTCACTAGGGATCAAAATGAGCTCTTAATATGTCTGGTTTTGTTAGATGTTTTGTACATGATGTTCAGCACAAAACATGTCACAAGTGTGTCCATCAGAAGAAGCTCAGAAAACTCTTTCCAACGGTATATCACACTCTCGTAACCGGCTCTTGGATTAGAAGATATGATCGAAATGAATGAGTGATTCTTGGTTATGCATGTTTTGAGGTTAGTTGCTGCACACAATGACAAGTTTTGTACAAAATCTGTCTCTGAAATAATGGTGCACAGGTGCTACTATGTGGGAGATATATAGTAATATTTGGAGCCTACATTAAAACAGAGCAAATTTTTCATATTTTTTACTGTTTTAGTCATTTTAGTGCGGGGTCATTTCACAACAGATGAAAAGTAATTTTGCAAAACCCAAGGAAATTTTTGTTAACCACGAGCCATATAAAAAAAACCTCTTTTATTTTATTCATAGGTGTCATGAATTGGGAAATGTGACTAGATCTTTACAACTCATTTTCACAGATTTAAATTTTTAATGATTTTCTGTTTTAGAGATGATTTTGTGGAATAGATTACGAGCAATTGGAAATGAATTTCCCAAATTTGAGAGAGGTTTTCCTCCATCATGACCTTATCTACAAAAACCACTTTCAGTTTTGTAACAGGTGCTATGGTTTAGGAGATATGAGTTCATCTTCAACACCTATTTTTAGAAATTCAGCCCAAGTTTAATGTAACTGATTCTATTTTGAAGAAAATGGTTGAGCTCAATTCCCTTAGTACAAGGATCAGAAAATGTATATATTTTATGAATTTCATAGTGTAGGGGTTGGAATTTGGCATAATTTTGGACTTTTGAGAAAGCAAGGAGCTTC
This sequence comes from Pinus tabuliformis, assembly GCA_031772625.1. Taxonomy (NCBI): domain Eukaryota; kingdom Viridiplantae; phylum Streptophyta; class Pinopsida; order Pinales; family Pinaceae; genus Pinus; species Pinus tabuliformis. Next base: position 954,219,682 of record CM062816.1, on the reverse strand, counting down.
ACTGTATACTCATATAAGCATTTTGGCTAAAGAATTGAGACCAGGGTTTGTAACACTCTTTGGGATCCCTGTGGCATTTTGTTTTGGTATAGTGCTTTCTTCTGTATTTGTGAATTTACTTGTGTTATGTGTGACATTATCTATCTTGTTTCTTCCTAACTAAATCAAACAAGAGTGAAAGTAGAATCCATTGAAATTGCAGTGCTCTACTTGAGGTTTGCTTTAGTTTCTTGATGTTTTTAGCTGTTTGGAGAGGATCCATGGTTTCTCTTGCCCTCTTCAACTCCTCACCTGTCTAATCCCTCCACCTCATTCGATTTGAAGTGCCAAAATCATTTTCCTACCTTGCCCCATTGAGATCTCTGCAAAACTGAGCCTCATTCCCTACACCCAAAATCTGCCTTTTCATTAGAACCAACAAAACATCATTTATTCAATCAAACTCTCTTGCACATATACCTAGCCTAAGATTAATATTTCTATCAGTCATCTCAAGCCTTTAGAGATTATATTTTGCTGAGATTGACCCGGAGAGAGCCCTCTCTCGACCTGGTAGGGCTAGCTAGCAGGTTAAGCGTAGTTTGATGTTGGTCCTGGATCCTACCTTTCTAAGCCTGAGGTAAATCTAGGCACTAACATAGTGGCGACCACACTGGGGAAGAAATTGTTTGTTTGTTAGTGTTTTTCATTTTATAAACTACAGACGGAGTCTAAAGATTAGCCAGGTAGCCTTCGAAACGCTTTTGCTTTGCATTAGCGAAAGTAGATAAAAGCTGCTTCAGTCAATCTCCAGTCTAGTCTTATGAACTGAACATCTGACTTGCAAATTGCCCCAATAACATGTATCAAGTTCAGATCTGATTGTTGATGGTGGACAATGATCAGACACATATGAAGGCTGAAATCATCTACCTGGTGACTCCACTATTCGAAGTCTCGAGTTTCAAAGTATTGATGGTGGCTCCACTGGCTAAATGAAGGACTTAGATGTTGCTTCTATTTGTTCAAGGTATTCATGTATCGATTTTTCTAATCTTCCTGGTTTTCCTAATCAATTACCAAAGGATGCATACATTTTGAGAAATGGCCCTAAATTCAATGGGGAAGATCTGACTTTGACTCTAGAACATATAGAAAATTTTAAAACATTTGCGGACATTCTTAGAGTTAAAAAGGAAGATGTCTTCATCAGATTATTCTTTGATTCATTTCAAGGCAAATGTAGAAAATGGATTGAAGGTTTTCCTAACAGATCTATCAAGTCCTTTGCAGATTTTTGGCATATCTTTCTTGAAACATGGATGGAGAAAGAGGAAGAATTCAAAATAGAGGTGCCCTCTATTCAAGGTTTTAGAGAATGGGAAGATATGTGCACGGATGATGAGGTAGATGAGAACTTTGCTTCATCTCTTTCTTCTTATCTGAAATCCTATCGATGCAGCCATGAAGTTAAGCTCAATTTTTTGCAAGAGTTTGCCATCAAAATTGAAAGAGATCTAGTTGAATTGGAGAACCAAATACAGTCCCAGGATCTGGACTATCGAGTCCCATTCTTTGGGGACCTTTTTCAACAGAAGGAATAGAAGGTAAGGCTGCCCATGGATATTTGCATTGATAGTTTGCAGCTGGAAGCATGCATTGAGGAGTTGGGGCAGCAAACAGAGTCTGGTTTTTTTCAATCCTATTGCAACGTACATGGAAATTTTTCTATTTTTTAATTTTTTTTATTTTTTATTTTTTATTTTTTTTAATTTTTATTTTAATTTTATTATTATTATTATTATTTTTATTTTAATTATTATTATTATTATTTTTTATTTTTATTTTTTTTATTTTTATTTTTTATTTTTATTTTTATTTTTATTTTTTCTTTTTCCAGTTTAAATGATAGATCAAATTGTCTTTTACACAACCAGACTCATTATGTGCATGTATGGCTGTCAGCATTTACATTTGTGTCTTGGTTGAAGCACTTTCAAGCAACATCCTTGTCACAGTTACTTGATTGGTTGATATGGCATTACAACATTACTTGATCTATCAATTTTGCAGCAAAGTGGGTTAGATTTGTACATAAATAAGCTGCCCGAGGCAACATTTCAGTTTTCGGTATTTGTTTATGTACATGTTGCAGTATGTATATGTTTTTGGATTGGTATGAGTTGTTTTGGGTTTGTAGTTGTTTGACCATCCATGCCCAATGGAAGAGGCACTGTCTGCTTTCTAGAGACATGTAGTTCTTGGCACCTCCAAGAGCTGCCATCCCCAATGGAGCCGATGTTAGTTCCAGTCTTCGTAGCCTGTCACTAGGGATCAACATGAGCTCTTACTATGTTTGGTTTTGTTAGATGTTTTGTACATGATGTTTAGTACAAAACATGTCAAAAGTGTGTCCATCAGGAGAAGCTCAGAAAAATATTTCCAACGGTATATCACACTCTCGTAACCGGCTCCCGGATTAGAAGATATGATCGAAATGAATGAGTGATTCTTGGTTATGCATGTTTTGAGGTCAGTTGTTGCACACAATGACAAGTTTAGTACAAAATCAGTTTCTGAAATAATGGTAAGGAATTTTTCAAAAGTGAAAGAGGATTTTGTTCATCACATACCAGATAAAAAAAACCTCCTTCATTTTATGCACAGGTGCTACTATGTGGGAGATATACAGTGATATTTGGAGCCTACATTAAAACAGAGCAAATTTTTCATATTTTTTATTGTTTTAGTCATTTTAGTACGGGGTCATTTTACAACAGATGGAAAGTAATTTTGCAAAACCCAAGGAGGTTTTTGTTAACCACGAGCCATATAACAAAAACCTCTTTTATTTTATTCACAGGTGTCATGAATTGGGAAATGTGACTAGATCTTTACAGCTCATTTTCACAGATTTAAATTTTTAATGATTTTATGTTTCAGAGATGATTTTGTGGAACAAATTGCGAGCAATTGGAAATGAATTTCCAAAATTTGAGAGAGGTTTTTCTCCATCATGACCTTATCTACAAAAAATCTTTTAGTTTTGTAACAGTTTCTATTGTTTAGGAGATACGAGTTCATCTTCAACATCTATTTTCAGAAATGCGGCCCAAGTTTAATGTAACTGATTCTATTTTGAAGAAAATGGTTGAGCTCAATTCCCTTAGTACAAGGATGAGAAAATTTATATATTTTATGAATTTCATAGTGTAGGGGTTGGAATTTGGCAGAAAGGTTGGACTTTTGAGAAAGCAAGGAGCTTCATTGTATACTCATATCAACATTTTGGCAAAAGAATTAAGACCAGGGTTTGCAGCACTCTTTGGGATCCCTGTGGCATTTTGTTTTGGTACAGTGCTTTATTCTATATTTTTGAATTTACTTATATGTTATGTGTGACATTATCTATCTTGTTTCTTCCTAACTAAATCAAACAAGAGTGAAAGTAGAATCCATTGAAATTGCAGTGCTCTACTTGAGGTTTGCTTTAGTTTCTTGATGTTTTTAGCTGTTTGGAGAGGATCCATGGTTTCTCTTGCCCCCTTCAACTCCTCACCTGTCTAATCTCTCCACCTCATTTGATTTGAAGTGCCAAAATCAGTTTCCTACCTTGCCCCATTGAGATCTCTGCAAAACTGAGCCTCATTCCCTACACCCAAAATTTTCCTTTTCATTAGAACCAACAAAACATCATTTTATTCAATCAAACTCTCTTGCACATATACCTAGCCTAAGATCAATATTTATATCAGTCATCTCAAGCCTTTAGAGATTATATTTTGCTGAGATTGACCTAGAGAGAGCCCTCTCCCGACCTGGTAGTGCTAGCTACCAGGTTAAGCGTGGTTTGATGTTGGTCCTGGATCCTACCTTTCTCAGCCTGAGGTAAATCTAGGCACTAACACTTTCCAGCTAGGAGTGAATCTATTGTACTCCAAGGTTCGTATCCTGAATAGGTTATGCATTCAGCCTCATCGCAATCTCTAAGGCTTACGCTTGTGTTGCTATTTTCTATTGTGATAGAGGTATTATTAAATGTGGCAAGAATGATGCTATAAACTAGTTGCGATGATGGGTATTTGAGATTTTCATATTGGCCTACCTGATCAGGCATTTCAACCTCTGATCAAAGTCCCAAGGTGTCTCATCAAGCTTCTGTCAGATTTCCTTAAATTCAATTAATGAATTCGCCTCTAACTTAGGCTTACCGAATTCCTTGTTTAAAGCTAGTTGGGTATCTGCCAACAACGCGTTGGGGTGACCAGTACAATACTTGATATACCATGTTAATGCGTACACCTGTAAAGTTGTAACCAGCTGTGCTTTCTTAATATTGTCATTTGTGATCTATTGTGCTATCCAAACAACATCTACAACAAACCAAAATTGTTTTGGATCTTCGGTCCTCGTTCCTTTAAAAATCGGCATCTTCATCGCGTTTGCCATGTTGAATGGTGGAGGTGGAGGTGGAGGTGTAGGTGAAGGTGTATGAGGTGGAGGTGGAGGTGGAGGTGGAGTGGATGGATGAGATATCCTCGGAATACCCTGAGTTATTAACTGAACTACACTTCGTGGCGTAGTCAGCACTGCCCCTTCGTCGTCGCTTGAAGGGGGTTCAATGAGCAGACTATATTCTGGGCTAGATCCTTCGTTTCTTCTAAAGAATCTCCCACTTCACGTAGCCCCAAACATCAAGGTAACTGCATAACCCTCTTTTCACATAACAACATTTTAATCCAAGTCTTCAATGATTTCAAATACTTACCTCGTGGTCCTTTAAAGATCCTTTGCTCCACTTTGCTATAGCTGATATTTCTATCGATCACAAAATATGTCGCAAAACTGCCCAACATGCGATCAACCCAGTCATTCATAGCCCACGTGATATTTCTTTCTGACGCTTCCAGACGTCGCACCAGTTCAGGAGTCCACACTATAGGACCTTCGAGCCTCCACGTCCCTTGACTATCAACCAATTTAGACAACCACTGGTATAGTTCTTCAGGGAAGAAACAGAAGAACACGTTGGTCTTGTCCATGTATAAAAACCTTTGCAACCACTGCTCCTTGGATAATTTGGTGCTCATGTTCTCTTGAGTCACGAATGTGTGCGATTTTTTATCAATACAATTATCAAGCTATTTCTTCATAGGAAACCATTTATCGTACATCTCTTAGATAGATCCTGGCCCGATAACATAACCATTTGTTAGCTTAAAGGGGCTTGACCCAGGTTCAGAGTTGTTCACGCCAACCAACAAAACCCTAACTGCTAGTCCTTTTGGCAACAACCTACATAGCACAGGCTACATTCTCACCTAAATCAGTATTGGGGGATGCTAGAACTAGGTTACTGCATCTAGGGACATGTGATAAACGTTTCTTAAGTTTTGACAGTTTAGATTTGCCTTCGCACAAATCGGTATCCTTTTAGGGCTCGTCACTGTAAATAAGTTAAAATGGCTTCCAGACCTTCGCGAAGGTCTACAATTAGTCTTTGTGAACCTTAAATAGACGATTTATCTATTTTCACACATCAATAAATGACCCTAGATCTAAGTTCACGCAGATCTATCCAATTCACCAAAAAACATAACAGAAATAGCTTTTAACTTCACGAAAGTAGATAATTACTCATATCATGCATCATTAAGATAGATTCAGTGATTTCGCGCAACATTCATTCATTATTTCATAAAAACATATCATTAAGTGATAGAATATAACATAAACAGATTCGACAAAAATGCACAGTAATTCTTCAAAATTAGTCTTTATTGATCTTCAATGTTCAGATTACATGCTCTTCTACCCTGCGTACTCAGCTGCAGGGGTCTGCGCACTCAACTGCGGACTTACCAAGGCCTCTTGCGCACTCAGCTGTAGGATCCTTCCCCTTCTCGCCTAAGTACAAGAAGCAGAGCCTTCCTACCTTAGCACTCGCCCAAAACAACTTATATCTTTACTTAGCTTACTTCTTTGTCCCATTTCTAAGTTACCTCTAAGACTTGCTATGACTCGAATATATAGAATTTTCAATACAATACCATGGTCCGTGGACCATGGGTGAGTCTCAAAACCGACTTGGCTATCTATCCAAACAAGGGGCTAAGGCCCCTTTGACTTCTATCTATCTGCACGCTCCGCACCCACATTTCACGGAGACTTTACATCTTTTACAAAAACTTATACAAAATTTGGGTTAACTAACCCCAAAACTAACCCTAGGGACCCTATCCTAACAATAAATTATTAATTTCTTGGCTTGGTTGACACTTACCAACGAAATTTTGGACTTGCCCTAGTGCACATTGATGGTGTGGGATTTTCCATCTTTAATGAGGTGGTATTAATTAGCTTTTTGCATGAAGATTTCATCCTGCATGTACATTTAAGGAACTCCAAACAGCCCTCCACACACATCAAGGGAACTACATATAGTTCTACTTCATCAATAAAATTAGAACTGATAGAAGATCTAATCTTGCACTATATGGTTACATTTATTTCTACGTCCTTATTTACCCATCCTAATAGATATGGTCTTGAATAACTATGAATTATAATCCCAATTTTTTGGTTATATTTTTGCAATGAGATTGATCTCTGACCTTGAGTCAAATAGAGCATCCATCTTTTTCTTCTTAACTAGTATCTTTACGTGCAAGAGCATGGAAAATTTTAGGGGCTAATGTTCGCCCAGTGGGCTAATTTTCCATGATTTTTCCACAAAAAAGATTCGCCAATTTCCAATTTTATAAAAGACGATTCGCCCAAATTTTAGAATATAAAATTATTTTACCTTAAAAATCGCCAAAATTATATAGAGGCTATATATAAAATCATTAAAATTTTGAATGATTTTACAAATACATCAATAAACATTTTATAGTTTGCATATTAGAGATTAGTGAGATTCGCCAATGTTTTTAAACTTCAAGAAATTTTTCCATCCTTAAAATTTTCCTTGTGCAAGAGTCTAGTCTTTTCATTCTCTTCTTGTTGTTGAAGGCCACTTAGATACCTCCTTATTCACTAAGGTACAAATGATATTCACATCCACATCCAAGTTTCTTTCACATTGGTTACTCGAATTAGTGGCCATGAGATTCTTCTTCTTATTATATTTCTTTTTTTTCTTTGGGTTAAGCTCTAGATGCAACTTCTAGCACTTATCCTCTATATGATCATCAATGTTATTGTGGTTGCAGTGGTTGTTGGGATATTTGCACTCGTTTTTTGTGACTATTGTCGTTTTATCCTTTCTCCTTTCCACTTCTTATCCCCCTCCTTAGAAGTGTCTTGGTTCTCCTTCCACTTTGATCCATTTTATTTCCCTTTCTTCTAGCCTATTTTCTCCAAGTATGGTGTCTGTACACAAGCCTTCTCCACTGGTCTCAAGTTGAATAACATCATATGCTTTTGTATATGGTTGTATAAACCACCCAGATACTTGAGGAGTACATTTGGGTTCTTTGGGGAGATACTTAACATTATGGCCATCTTTCTCAACTTTATAATGTACTCTTGTACACTCTACCTCTGGTTCTACCTGAAGTAATGCCACCAAATCCACTAGTCCTCTACATACTTGATAGGGTAAAAATATGAATTTGTGAGGGTTTCAAAATCATCCCACTTAGTCACTGGAGGATATCCCTCCAACTTCAAGGTCTCCATGTGGATTTCCCACCAGGTCAAGGTATGGCCCTCTAATTTCAGTCAAGCGAACAAAATCTTATTTTATTTCTCTATATGATGGACACTAAAATTAATTTCTAATTTCTACAACTAGTGATTTAGCTTCAAAGTGTTAATATCACCTTGTTATGGCTTGATGTCAACCTTTTATTCCATTTTGAATTGGGACTGTGAATGGTTTACGACACTCAAACTAGGCTGATATTTTTTGGGTTCTTTTGTCAATTCCTTCTTTGTTTCTTCCTGAGCTATTAATCTCCCCTTTGATAGAACCTCTATGTTAGAACCCCCATCTTCTCTAAATATCCAAACATTATTGGTCAATTCCACCATGAGGATGCTCACATTATAGTTTATATCTACAACTTGTGCTTCTAGCCACACAAACGTATCCTCTACAAGGTCATGAGGGTTATTCACAAATTCATCAACCATGATTGGGGTTTTGCGACTTTCAGCTTAGTCGATCTAAATTCCTTGAAAATTCCCACAGTATACCCAAATAATGCTACTATAGTACCAATATTATCTATAAACTACCATGATATTCTACTAAACACTTCATCAGAACATATATGATAAAATTAATCTTAAAATATGAAATCTACACTATGAGGATTCATTTCTAATTATATTTCTAGATCTGTAAATTACTATTTATTGCATATGTATTTTATAAAATAGAGAGATGTGAAAAAAAAATAGCAAACCACAATTGACACAAGATATATCCTAGGAAACCCTTTCAAGAGAAAAAACAATTAGAAGGTGGGGTTGCGTTGCTCTCTTTCTCTGAATGGAAAATGGATGAAAGTACAAAGAAGTGAGGCTTGAGGCTCGTGGGATACTATAATGCACAAATCCTCTCCGATTTCTCTCTCCATATCCAATTTCTAACTAATATACTCATCTATGGAAAAAAATGCACTTGACTAGAATGGAACCCCCTTTTCCTCCCAGTGGCCCAGTTATAACATAGCTTGATAACCTACGAGTGGTTAAGTTTCACTCCCTCACCTCTTAAGTAGGGATTGTAATAAGAACTCTTATAAATAATTCTTTATCATGATCACATGGCTAGCCAAATTTCCATGAATAATGTGGGATGACATGGCATCCTCTCAAATTATGGTGGTCTAAACATGGATGTCAACTTTCGAGTGGAATTACTTTTTCATACAAACTCTGAGTGAGGAAATTCATGCGCCATTGGAAATGTCTCTATGTGTAGAATAAAAAAAAAATGTATTTCACTTAAGAAGTAAATTTTTACCCCCAAAAAACTCCATTTGATGCCTCAAACTACCCTGGAAGGTTTCAAACCCCAATTTTCCAAACTGGGTCCTGTTGGTAAAAATGGTGTTATAAGCTTATCTTTTCCCACTATGAAAGCATAGATATGGATGAAAAATAATACATTATTGTAGATCAGTAGTGGGTTAAATCAAACCCACTTGAATTCTAGACAGGCTAAATGGTTATCCCTTATAAGTGAATGTTATTTTGAAATGAGAAATATTAAAGGTAAGGAGAATAAAGTAGTAGATGCAATGCACTTGGAAAAAGCATGCAAGTGATTCACTTGGTGGCCATCACTACTTATGAATCTGATTTGAAGAGTAAAGTAAATGAATCCTTTCACACCAATGAGGACTTTCTTCAAATCAATGACCATGTGTAGCAAGAACCATTGAAACATAAATGTGATGGTTTCCATATGATTGAAAATGGATTGTTAGTTTAAAAAGGTATATTATACATTCCTAATGTTGTGGAATTAAAGAAACTTATTATGGATGAAATACACAAGAAACAATACTCAATAAACCCAAGTTATCAAAATATGATTACAAAAATGAGAAATTATTGGCCTATAATCAAAAAGGAAATTGTAGATTACATTGTTAGATGCATCAATTTCCAATAAGTCAAAGTTAAACACAAACACTCATTAGATTATTACTATCCTTACTAATTCCTAAATGGAAATGGGAGGTTATATCATTCGATTTCATCAGAAGACCACTGAAGATGGTAAAAAAATATGATGAAATGATGGTTATGGTTTACAAAATTAGAAATGTTTCCCACTTTATTGTTGTAAAGTTAACCCACATGGCAGTCAACATTGTAGAAATTTTCATGAGGAAAATTTCTAGATTTCATGGTGATTCCTAAAATGATCATGCTTGATAAAGATGTGAAGTTCACATTGAAGTTTCAAAATCCATTGTTTGAAGGATTGATAACTCAATTAAACTTCAACAACACTTATCATCCCTAGAAAAATTAAAAGGACAAACTAGATATTATAATACATGCTTCACATGTGTGTCATAAATAATCCAACAAGATGGGAGGACTACATACACTTGGTATAATTTTTTTAGAACAATGTTTATCAAGCATCACTGAAGATGAGTACCTTTGATTCACTTTATATTAGAAAACGAAAAACCCTAGTTAGCTAGGATAATATAATGGATAGAATTATGCTTGGACTAGAGATGTTGAAGGAAATGAAACAAGAAGTCATTAAAATTAAACAAGATAAGAAAGTATTCCAAGATCTATGGAAGAACTATGCAGATAAGAACACAATTCATAAATAATTTGAAGTTGAAGATCATGTGTATCTCAAGGTTAAGGTACAAAAAGTTCCTTAAGACTTGGAACTTGTGGTGAGATCAACCTAATATGAAAACGCTTTGAAATCTTAGAAATAATGGGATCAATAGCACACAAGCTTGCATTATCTGCTAATGTTAAAACAAGTAATTCTTTCCATGTATTATTGCTTAAAATGTATGTACACGATTATAGTCATGTTATTATTAGCTGGGTTGTGATCTAGGTGGAGCCAAAGGGAGAGTTCCATCTAGAACCCCCATGTGTCCTAAACAAGAGGGTGACATGGAACCACTCTAGGAAAAATGAAGCTACTTGAGAAATGGAGGGTGCATGAGAGAGAAATATCTAGTTTTGTTTACATTGCTATAGATAACATGACATTAAGGCCAATGCCATTACAAGGAAGGGGGGATGTAATGTTCTAATTTTGATCCTTTGATTAATTTGTAATTAATTAAGTTTAATGTTGGCTTCATTTTGACATGGATATTCTATTACCATGCTATGGTAATATAAACATATGGAACATTGTATATATATTATTTTTTATTTAAAAAAGAAATCAAAGTAGTTGACTAAGCATTAATGTCTTCAGGGGCTATGATACGACAAGTGGGGAAAAGTAAGGATGGCTAGAGGAGGTTCCACAGTAAAGAATCCCCAAGCCACCTTACTAAATGATTTTTGTGTTTAACGACCTATTTTTCTCTTTGAGTTATTCATAACCCAATCAATGAATTCATGTGAGGTGTTGGTGGAAGAAGTCACCTCCCTAGTTATAAGGTTATGGGAAAAGTATCCTCGTGATCATAATTGTATCATTGAATGTATGTAAGAGGTGGGTGTGATGTGGGATTCCCAATGTGGTGGGAAGTACCACTTAAAAGAGTCGAGTTCATACACAACAAGAATGAATACAAAATTTGACAATTTTTTATCAAACAAAGAAGAAGCCTTATATAGCTTTTAAAATAGGAAACTAACACAACAAACTAAAGGGTGAAAACTCTTTAGATAAAAAAAAATAGGATCTATGCACCAAAACAAGGAATATATTGATGAAATATATCAACCATTCCCATAAAAATCTCAACTATCCCCTAAGACTAGGAAACCAAAAGGTATAAAAAACAACAATATTAATAATTCTCACATCGTACAAATAATAATACATATGGAAAGATGCAAATACTAGGGACTAGAATCCCTATCATTACTCCCAACCATAGAAGCATTGGCCTCCAATGCCATTAGATGAAATATAAAATGTTGTTGTTGTAGTCAATGTTGTTAATGTTTATAAGATATAAAGTGGTAGATGTTTGATAAAACTAATGAGTCAAATGCCTAAAACCCAAATCCATATAATAATATATGAATACTAAAATCCAAGTGAAATTATCCCAAGAAACAAGTTTCTAAAATACTATAACACCATACAAAGTAGTATGATCTGAATGAGAGACTATTGAAGCAGAATATACTCCAACCAAAAAATTTCATGGAGACTTTTGATCCCTTTGCAATTGCCAAAAGAAGACATGTAAACTCCCAAATTCACAAATACCAAAGTAACATTGTAAATAAAATGCACAATGAATAGTAAAAATACCTACTTAATGTGGTGTTATAAGGAAGCCCAAAATGTTGGTGGATGATACTAAATATAGACATCTTTGAGTACTAAAAATAAAATATGGATTCTAAATTCAACGTGATGCTCCTTCCATCAATTGTAAGATTTTGATTTAGAACATATACTATTTGGAAATCATCGATACCTTTGGATCAAACAATAATACCACACAGATTGATTGGGGACTTGTTTATGGCCTGTTATGAATACAAAAAAATCATTAAAAACATTCATTAATAAATAATATTAATAATAAATTAAATAATAATATTAATAATAAATTAAATAATTAAATTGATTAATGGCCCATTAATTATTAAAGAGAAAAGGTCAAAATGTGTGACCACTCACCTTCGTGGCCATTCAATTCCTATATAGGGACACCGTCACAAAGGATTGTAATTTCCATTCATTTTTTATTCAATAATACAACTACTATTTACATTTACATACAAAATTTACAAAACTAAATTTTCAAACTACATTCTGTATCTAATAGTGGTATCAAAGAAATTTGATTCTCAATCATATCTGTTACAATTCATTCACAATCTGCTTCGGTTTCTCTCAAGTCCATTGTTCAACTTGTCGACCACCAAACATTGTTCATTGCTCCAATACAGCCGCTCACCAATTTGTACGCCCTCTGTGTGCCTGTCTTCTGCTCTCTATCATTGTTCGACGTCTTTATTTGAATTTTTTCCATCTGATGTCCCAGTTACGCCGTAGAATCATTGTGCGTCTATGTTATTCTCCAAACCAACCCCACCAGCATTGTAACATCATCCATGTTCGTTGAGTCAGCATCACATATTTCCCTCAACATCTATGTCTCTGAACCGAGTTCCTGGTGCTTGTTCCCAACCATCTATTGGCAGCCTTCCATAGTGTATTCCGACCACTTGTCCACTGTCTCCTCAATTGTTGTTCTATCGATCATTCGATTGTTGCTTCTTCTGACCACCATTCTTTGCCACCTTATTTCCTGTCAGAGCATCATAACCCATCAACAATTGTTGTCATGACCCTATTGACTTCCTTATTTTCCAAATCTACATAGACTTTCACCTTCTCCCCACCGTTGTGGTTCATAATTACAACTTATAATTATAAGTTATATATTAAAGTTATATAATATTTATATAATTTTAATATTAGAAATATATATATATATATATATATTTGGTTTCTCTAGGAAATAGAGAAACAAATGGGGAATAATGAGGAATCCAACTCAAAAAAATATCAAGAAGAACTTGATAAGGTACAATGTTTCCTCGACAATGTTGAAAAGAAGCAAGCAGAATTAGGAGAAGGACAGAATAAGATAATTAAAACTAAAGAGGAATTAGCAAGTGATATTAAAAAAATAGATAACATTGAGAAAATGTTGCAAGAAATAAAAAACTCAGAAAAAAGAGACTTTGATTATCGATGGCAAGCTTTCTTGTGATTAAGAGAGGAAGACAAGAAAGAAGCAAGCTGTAAGGTTAGAGGAAAATAAGTAAGAATGGATCAGTTAATAGAAAGGGTTAACTCATTTTTTGTTAATCCTTTAATCACTCAAGAACCAACATAAAGCCCCAAAACTCCAAATAGTCAACATCCCCCAAATCATGAAATTTGGAAAATGCCACAAACACACTTCTTAGTTAGCCAGTAATATATCAAATTTCCAAAAAAATACTATCAACAGATTAAAAAATAGCTCCCAAAATATGATGGTAAATACCATAAAGGCATTGTTGTTTGGGCTAATAAAATGGAAGCCATTTTTGAATCAAACCTGTCAATAGGCGAACGAGAAAAAATCATGACCGCATCTAACAATTTGCAAGTAGAGGCATATGATTGGTTCCTATGGTGTTCTGGAAAAGGCATATGATTGGTTCCTATGGTGGTCTGGAAAATGTGACGCTCGTTCCTTTCATTGGAATACCTTTGTGGATGCCTTGCTAAAAATATTTTACGACGAAGAAGAAGATGATGTCTACGAAAAATTTGTTCATCTTAAGCAAAAAGGGTTTGTTAGCGAATACACCCACGAATGGGAAGTATTAGCTACAAGACAAAGAGGATTTATTGATGAACAACTACTTAAAATGTATAGATGTGGACTTAAGGAGTATATCTGCATAAAATTTAAATTGTACAAACCTCAAACTATCGAAGAGTCTAGACATGCAACAAAGCTTATTGAACAAAAACATAAGTTCACAATGTCATCATACAAGGAAGACGAAGACCAACAACAACACTCAAGTAAAAAAGAATCAAACAAATGTAGGTATTGTGGAGACAAACTGACTTCATGACACATATGCCTTAACAAAAAATTGCATGCTCATGAATTTGAGAAAATTGTCGCAAGTGTGGAGAAATTTGTCGCAAGTGTGGAGACAACTGTCGCAAGTGTGGAGAAATTTGTCGCAAGTGTGGAGACAACTGTCACAAGTGTGGAGAAAATTGGACACCAGGACATAAATGTGAAGACATATCCTTACAATATATAAAATAATAGATGGAAGGCAAGTTGAATTAAAAGAACCTAATGAAGAAATCATTGTCACACACAATGAAGATTTAGATCTCGAGGAACCATCATTACCTACAAGCTCATGTGTCCAACAAAATCAGAATGAAGAGAGACATTATTCAAAAGGTCAAAAACAATAATTCACTGCAAAATATGTTCCACAAAACCTTCGGAATTAGGGGAAACAGTCTCCAAAAATAAATAACATTAAGCCTACTACTCTACTAACAAACATGATAAGGAGATTACGCCCTAAAACAATGAAACTTAAAGGGCTCATTAGAGGCAGAAATGTCAATATACTGGTAGATTCTAGTAGTACTCACAATTGTATAAACATTGATATTGCTAAACGACTTGATCTTTGTATATGCCCAATCGGGTACCTAACCATGACTGTCGCTATTGGGAAAAATTTTGACAATGTAGAAATTCCTTGTAGATTCAAATTGTTTATGTAATATTCTAAAACAAAAGACTTGAATCTACTCTACTCATCAGTGGAAACAATTAATCGATCAATAAATCACAAAACATAAGACAAGATTCAATCACATATGCTCAGCGATTTATCTAAGGGGAAAGCTTTCTACTCAAAATACCATCCTATCTGTATATTGCATTAGATTAGAAAAATAGAGAAGATTTACAATGCTTGCTCAAGCTTGAGAAAACTTTGCGCTAGTACAATCTATCTCATTGCCTCACAAGCTGAATTTGGACAATACTTAGCCAATTATGCTACCTACCAAGCTCATATTTCCTTGCGTAGTTTCCTTAGGAATTATCCCCCAATTAATTAGGGAAATTCCCAATTAGAATTGCATAATCCGTGTAGGTCCTTCTCTGACTGCATGCACCACTTGTACAACTCAGAAAATTATACAACTGATAGTACACTACCCTTGAACTCCAATCTCAACTGGGTAACTCGAATTTCATGCATGCATGAGTTAATTATGGCTGATTTATCAGTTAACTAGTTGAACACATGAAGTTTCACCCCACTGCTAGACCTCCTACTAATTCCTCCAACAATTGGAACTAGTTTAACTAACATTAACTCAGTTTAACTGAATTAAATTATTACAACTCAAATTAAACTCAACCTAGGCTCCTAAAATTTAGGAACCACTCTACATGACTCAAGTTAGGCCCTCAACTTGAATTAACTGAGCCAACTAAGTGAAATTAACTTAGTTAACTTATTCTCGTTGTCTTGTGATGTGGAATTACAATTTTCTCCTAATTTAATTCAAGGGAAAATTAAATTAGGATTTTCTTGTTTCCATTTTCAACACTCCCTCTCAACAATAAAGGGATTATTTGCTACCCCGATCATGCCTCTATCGAACTCAAATTTTCATATTGAAAATTCCTTTGCCAAAATATCTGCATCTTATTCGTCTGTAGGAATGTAATCCAACAACATGATTCTCCTCTACACACAATCTCGTAGATGGTGATACCAGTTGCCGATATGCTTGGATCGATTATGAAAAATTGGATTCTCAGAGAGTTTGATACAACTCTAGTTGTCATAGCAAATCGTTGCAGGATACATCATCTGACCAAATAACCCAACAAGAATCTTTCTCATCTAGATAGCTTCACAAGCTACTTGACTAACAACCATGTACTATGCTTCTGCTGAACTGAGTGTAACTGACCTCTGCTTCCTGTTGTACCAAGAAACTATTGTTGACCTAATATTGAAGATGCTTCCTAATGTACTCTTCCTATCTAATGGAATACTTGCCCAATCTGCATATGTGAAGCCTTGCAACTTCACTCCCTCTATATGTTTGTACCAAAGACCAAATTGAGTGGTGCTTCTAAGGTATCTCAACACATGTTTGGTTGCCTTCCAATACAGTTTGGTTGGCTTAACCATTTCTTGATGAAGTTGGTCAACTACATAACACATGTTTGGTCATGTGTTCACCAAATACATAATTGAACCCACAAGATGCCTGTAAATAGTAGCCTCCACTACTTCACCTAAAGTAGCATCTTCCTTCCTCCAATTCCCTGCTAGAGGAGTCTCTGTTGAGTCCCAAACTTGCATCTTCCCTATACACCTTTTCAGCCTTCTTTTCCATTTACTTGACCCACCAAGCTGTCAAATAATTGCATATTAGTTTAAAAAGAGCTTATAAAATGGTTTCCTAACTATGTCTTGTGACTGCTGTTTGATTTAGATTTTTGTTCAATCAGCTACGGAAACTTGTCACTTTCCGCAGCCAGCTCAAGTTTCCACAACCATTTTGTTGAAGACTATGTTACAGGTGTCCACTGGAGAATCCAGCCAGATGGGCAAGCTGCAAATGACATGTACATGGAGCGTGTCCCCTTGGTTCAGCCGAATCACTCACAAACAGCCATGGTCAAGGACGGTCAAAGGAGTGGTCAAACCAAGAGTTTTGCGGTGGCACAACTCTGTTTTTACCATCTGAAGTTTTGCGTGGCAAGTTCCTCAATCTCCGGAGGTGTGCTAACACCTGTGGATTGATCCCTGAACCAAATCGAACAGCCACCACTCCATAGATTTATTTGTCATGGCTACCATACTGCTAGATCTCAGGACGTGGATATTTACGTGTCTGTTTGGCAGCGCAGAATTTAGGAATCAGTTATAGCATCTTCAGTTATAAATAACGCGTTATCATACACTTGATAGTTAGCTTTTGACATGTAATCTTGACTGTTTTTACGAGCCCACTATGCCATGCTCTATCTTTACGTTTTGACTGCACTTTAATATATGAGAAGACAACATTCTTAAGTTCAATTCGTGACTGAGTATTGATTGGCCGAGGTTGCAGAGGGCCCCTGTACACCAAGGCTCTGTAACTATTGTATAGTTTCTCGCTTTCTTTCATTATGTCACTTCTTTCATAATCGTTTGCTTGTATATTATTCATGTTAACTGTTGTCCATATTTTCTTTTATGCTTTCTGATGATTGTTAACTAATCAGTGTTTTTCTTTCAGGTTCTTGTAGGTAGCCCGGGCAATTTACATAGTTTTAATGATTAATGACATGAGATCATCTTGTCCTTTCTGCTGATTTATTTTCTGATTTTTAATTCCAGCATTGTCATTTCTTTCAGTTCTTCTTTGCTCATTTACTTTTATGCAATTTAGATATCATATTACTCCATTTGTTTATGATTACCGTCCTATAGCCAAGCGACTCAAATAGTGAGGAATCAGAATATTATTTGATATAGTATGATTTAGTTTACTTTCCTGCAAGTTAGTGATTAGATTACTTATGTCATTTTCAGGAATTGAAGTATGAATGAGTAGTTTAATCTTAGTTTCATTTTATGCAATTTCATTTCCTGCAATTTAGATATCTGATTACTCAATTTGTTTATGATTACCTCCTATAGCCAGAGCGAGTCGAAAGGTGAGGGGTCATAATATGAGTTGAAGTAGTGTGATTTAGTTTGCTTTGCTTACAGTCTTTGAATTGCTTTGAGTTCAGTTTTTATTTTCTTTTTATACAGCGGTAAGGATACTGGGCTTCATTGTCACTAGTTCACTGTTTTCGTACATTTTTATTTTCTTTTGGGAATTGATTTCATCACAGAAATTTTTGCAGCCTTTTTAAGAACTTTAAAGTTTGGAAAATCATTGTAGAAATCACCATTGCCATCCATACTTGACTTTCAATTATGCCATCTCACATTAGGAAATCAACAGAAGATAAACCCAAAAACAAACCAAAAACTCAAATATGACAAAGAACTAAGAAATCGGTTATCTTGCATATACAGTGCACTTCACTTCAGCAGTTTACAACTCTCGGATTGACGTTTTAAATAGAAATTTAGGACACACTAAATTGACCAAACATTTTGGTGCCGTTGCCAGAGAAGTGAAACTAGGTAGCCAATTTCTTAAGAAAAAAACAAGAAAATTTCAAGAAAGGTAAAAATTGATAACTTATCAAAGTATGCTCTCCTCTTGCACCTAGTGTGATCTGGAGGATCAGAAAAGAGAGTTATTGGTTTAATAATTTCTTAAGTATGCTCTCTTCTTGCACCTAGAGTGACCTGGAAGATCAGAAAGAGAATTATTAGCCCGACTTGAAGAAAATAAAAAAAAATGAAATGCATAGAGCAAGAGATTCTAGGGGAAGGTTTTTAGCTAGGGCCAAGAGTTCGATTTTTACAGCTCCATCTACTTCAAGGAATAGACAAGAAACACCTACATCATCTCCAACTCACACTCCTAGCCTTAGGATTCTTGGAATTCAAGAGGCAGTAGTTAAATTAGGAGACTCTCCTACACTATCCACCGAATCTGAGTTAGGAAAAGACCCTTTCTTTACTTCTACAGGAAAACACATTGTAATTGAGGAAGTAGAATCACCTGAAGAAGAAGAGGGAGAAATTCCTCCTCGTTCGCCATTAGTAGAGGAACCAGAGGACTCTGAAGTCTCTGAGGAAACTATCATGATAGAGGAAGTAGTAAACAGATTTGGTAGAGGTAGAGGTAGAGGAGGAGGAGGAAACAATGGAGGAGGTAGAGGTAACAATGGGGGAAATAGGGATGGAGATAACTCATTCGGATTTC
Organism: Pinus tabuliformis; assembly: GCA_031772625.1. NCBI lineage: Eukaryota > Viridiplantae > Streptophyta > Pinopsida > Pinales > Pinaceae > Pinus > Pinus tabuliformis. The sequence continues at coordinate 954,200,610 of CM062816.1, read as the reverse complement.
CTATAGTTGATGAGGATTCTCGAGCAACAATGAAAAACATCTCACCATCTGTCCTCCCAAACTTTCATGGGTTACGAAATGAGGATCCTGAAACATTTCTATTTGAGTTTGAAGTCGTGTGTCGAAATTATGATTATCTGGAAGACTCTCAAAAACTCAAATTGTTTCCTTCAACATTGAAGGGAGTTGCTTTGAAATGGTTCATGGGATTAGTCACTCAATCCATTAGGACTTGGAATGATATGAAACAAATATTTTGGATAGATACCTGGACTATTATATGCCCACCAATCACAAGGATGAGGTATTCAAAATGGTGCAAAGAGAAGATGAAAACTTGGAGGATTTACTTGAAAGATTTCAATACAACCTGAAAAGAGAAAAAATGAATAATTTAGATGAGAAAACCTTGAAAGCCCTTCTATTAAAAGCCATTAGATATGAATGGATAGATATTTTGAACATGATGGGAAAAGGAGATATATCTCAACTTCCACTTCATGATATAGCAAAGCTATGTGTCCATCTCTCAAGGGGAAAATCTAAAACTGGAAAAGGGCCTAGAGATCCTTCTCTCATTAGAGCAAACAAATCTGCAATTGGATCAGTAAGTAGGGCTGAGATTGGCAACATGCTTGATGAATTCAAAACTGATATTTTAGGGAGTCTTAGTGAGCAACTAGACACCCTTAAGATACAAAACAAGCAGAAAGCAGAAGCTGAAGCTTTGGCCATCTTTTGTCCAAAATGTAGGAAGAAACATGCTCTAAGGGAATGTCCCTTGGATGCAAAAGTTGTAGAAACATGTGTGATTTGTTCAGAAAACCATGAGACCAAGGATTGTCCTTCAATTCCTGGGCTCAAAGCTGTCTTTCAAGAAGATCCAAATTCAATTGAGTCTCTCTGTTTTGTTGCAAGGAGACCTTGGCAGGGGCAACAAAATGAAGGGTTTAATAACTCTATGAACTTTCAACCCCCACCAAATTGGAATCCTTGGCAAAAACCTTGGTCCCAACCTCAAAATCCTTTTCAATCATGGGTACAAGGTATGCAAAATCCTTATGAGAGATTTTCTCAATTTTATCAATATCCTCCATCTTTTCAAAATAAACAAGCTCCACAACTTCCAAATCAAAATCCACAACTATCATTGCCATTTATACAACAACAACAACCTTCTCAACAGAATCCAAATTCTCAACTCTTGCTTCCATTCCAACAGAAGAAAAATCAACTACCTTCCCAGCCATTGCCGAACCCCAACAATAAAAACCCTCAAAATGCTTACATGGTAGAAGGACAACAATTTCCTACCTATATGATCGTTCCTCTTAATGATGTACAACTCAGATCTGGTAGAGTTTTAGACAAGCTTTCTATAGATACTCAAAAGCAAAGCATTTCTGAGGAAGATTCTCTTGAAGTTAATAAAGGTTTTGAAGCACCTCTTCAAAACCCAAGCACTCAAAAAGAAAAAGAAAAAGAGTCAACCCCCACAACTCCTATAGTTGAGAAACCTGCATCTTCATCTACACCTCCTTTTCCTGAAAGATTACAAATTGACAAAGGGGTGGAAAAACAAATCTTGTTGCCTGACTATGATTTTCTAGATGAATTAAAGAATGTCTGTATCAAGATTCCCTTGTTACAAGCCATTAGAGAGATTCCTATTCTAGCAAAAACAATAAAGGAGTTGAGTCTCAAAAGACCAAGAAGGAAACCAAGAGATACAAGAAGAATCCACCTGGTAGGAAAAATTGCAGATATCATGATGGGAAAAATTACTATGCAGAAGTATGTAGATCCTGGTAGTCCAATGGTCAAAACACATATCAATGGGGTAGAAATTCCAAATACTTTGATTGATTTAGGGGCTGCTATCAACATTATGAGTAGACAGACTATGGAACAGCTAAAACTTCCTAATCTTCTTTTTTACACCTGCTTTACTGCAACTTGCAGATCGATCAATTATTAAACCAGACGGTCTCTTTAGATTCTTGGGAATATCCAGTAGATTTCATGATTTTAACTCCCAAGAGTAATCTAGGAGGACACCCTCTCATCTTAGGGAGACCTTGGATGGCCACAGCTAATGCTTTTATCAGTTGTAGATCTGGGGATATGTATATTTCTGATGGTAATTCGACAAAGAAATTCAATTTGTATCCTCCAACAAAAGCAATTACAGAAGTAGGAGATAATGAATGGGTTGATGATGAGGATACTATACAACCTATCATTACCATTTCTGAAATCAGTGAAGATAGTCAAATTCTGAACACATTAGAAAATTTTGAAACATCTTCAGAATATGACCACACACAATTTCAGTTAGATTCTGGCATTGAGTATCTATCATCTAGACAAATGTCTCTTTACTCTATGGAAGAGTTTGGTAGTTCCACCATTGAGATCTTTCTAGGTAAAACATTGAATATCAACAAAAACTTGGAAAAATCACAACAGGGAGAGCTAACCAAAATCTTGCAAAGACATTCTACTGCATTTGCATGGGAGTATACTGATATGAAAGGTATTGACCCTAAGACTTGCATTCATCACATATATATTGAGGAAAACAGTAGACCAATCATACAACCTCAGAGAAGGATGAATCCAAACCTTAGGGAGATAGTGAAAGAAGAGCTCCAAAAATTACTCAATGTAAACTTCATTTATACAATTTCAGATAGTCGATGGGTTTCTCCTTTGGTTATAGTATCTAAAAAGAATGGTAAATGGAGAGTATGCATTGATCACAGGGAATTGAACAAAGCAACTCTGAAGGATCACTTTCCTTTACCCTTTATCGATCAGGTATTAGATACTTTAGCAGGCAAAAATTACTTTTCATTCTTGGATGGTTTTAGTGGCTATAATCAGATTCAGGTAGCACCTGAAGATCAAGATAAGATCACATTTACTTGTCCATGGGGAACTTTTGCTTACCGAGTGCTTCCTTTTGGATTATGTAATGCACCCGCAACATTTCAAAGGGCAGTACTAGGAATTTTTTCTGATCTAATCCATGATTGTGTAGAGGTTTATATGGATGATTTTACAGTTTATGGTGATTCATTTGAAGAGGCATTAGAGAATTTGGAAAAAGTCCTTATAAGGTGTAAGGAAACAAACCTTTCATTAAGTCATGAAAAATGCTTTATGATGTTTACTGAAGGTATTGTTTTAGGACATCATATTTCAGGGGATGGGATTAAAGTTGATAGATCAAAGGTTGAAGTCATCTCCAAGTTGCCTATTCCAAATTGTCAAAAAGATGTTAGAAGTTTTTTGGGATTTACTGGATACTATAGAAGATTTATAGAAAACTTCACCAAAATAGCATCTCCACTCTTCAAATTACTTACAAAAGACTGTGAATTCAAATGGGATCCTGATTGTCAATCTGCATTTGAAACTTTGAAAACAAGAATATCTAAAGCACCCATTTTGAGAGGGCCAAATTGGAAACTTCCTTTCCATATTTCTACAGATGCTTCAGATACAGCTCTAGGAGCTATGTTGGGTCAAAAGGATTTAGTTCCTTATGCCATTTACTACACCAGTAAAAATTTGACTCCCACTGAGTTGAACTATACTGTGACTAAAAAAGAGTTCTTAGCTGTTGTTCATGCAATCAATAAGTTTAGACATTATATAACAGGCTATGGAACTTTTGTCCATACTGATCATTCTGCAATTAGATATCTAATGAAAAAACCTGTTACTAATGGCAGAGTTACAAGATGGCTCTTACTTTTATAAGAATTCAATATTACTGTATTGGATAGACCAGGGAAACAAAATACAGTAGCTGATTTCTTGTCTAGGATCCAAAATACTAATGAAGATTCTCCTGTAGAGGATAAGTTTCCAGATGAATATCTATTTGCAGTAACTACTAAGACTCCTTGGTATGCAGATATTGCTAACTATTTGGTTACAGGGAAGCTACCTCCACATTTATTTTGTAGTGAAAAAAGAAGAATTATTCAGGAGAGTTCAAATTATTCATGGATTTATAACAAATTGTTTAAAATAGGGCTAGATTGTGTGATCAGAAGATGTGTTCGGGAAGATGAAATGCCTGACATCCTCAAGGCATGTCATGATGAAGCATGCGGTGGACACTTCGCTGACAAAAGGACGGCCTATAAAATCCTTTCTTTACGATATTATTGGCCTTCCCTCTTCAAAGATACAAAACAATATATCAGAAGGTGTGACAGCTGCCAAAGAGTAGGGAAACCAATTCTTTCAAATGAAATGCCATTACAACTACAGGTACTCATCGAACCCTTTGAAAAGTGGGCTTTAGATTTCATTGGACCCATTAATCCACCATCTAAACAGAAGAAGTATATATTGGTATGCACTGATTATGTCACTAAATGGGTAGAAGCCAAAGCATTACTTTCTGCTACTGAAAATTCAGTTGTTAATTTTCTTTATGAGGATATTTTTACTCATTTTGGTGTCCCAAGAGAAATTGTGACAGATCAGGGAAGTCAATTTACATCTAACTTGATGGAGAAGCTGATGGAAGAATACAAAATCAAGCACAGAAAATCTACTCCTTACCATCCGCAAGCAAATGGCCAAGTGGAGTCTACAAACAAAGTTATTGAGAGCATCATCACCAAAACTGTCCATCTACATAGAAGAGATTGGGCAGAAAGGCTTCCTGAAGCCTTGTGGGCCTACAGAACTACATGGAGGAATACAACAAGACATTCTCCCTATGAACTTGTTTATGGGAAAGAAGTCCTGCTCCCCATTGAGTTTCAAGTCAAGACTTTCAAGATGGCAGTTCAGTTGGGGATGGACCTATCAGAAGCCCAAAAGCATAGAATGGAGCAGCGGAATGAGCTAGATGAGATCAGACAAGAAGCAATTTTAAGAACTGATCTAGTTCAACATCAAAGAGCTAAGTGGCATGACAGATACATCAAAGAGAAAAAGTTTCAAGAGGGAGATTGGGCACTACTGTTTGATTCCAAGTTTAAAGACTTCAAAGGTAAATTTCAGACCCATTGGCTTGGGCCATATGAGATTGACAAAGTCTTTAGCAATGGAGCAGTAAGAATCAAGACCATTGATGAATTTCAGACCCCTCTTATTGTGAATGGCCACAAATTGAAAATTTATCATAAGCCACTCTCAAAACAGGAATTTGTCAAAATATTTCAAGAGAATTCTGCAATAAAGCTGGTGAAGAAGAATCCTTCTTCCCCACCAGCCTAGCCTTTGTTTCTTTCAGTTAAAAAAAAATAAAAATTAAAAAAAATTAAAAATAAATAAATAAATAAATTTGTATAAGCCTGAAAACCAATCACTAATTGGCGGTCTTATACAGGAAATGTAGAGTGAAAATCAGGGACACCTGACACTCTATATTTTCCAAAAAAAAATTCTCTCCTTCTTTTTTCATCTTCACTTCATTTCATTTGCCATCCCACTCCATCTCCATCTCATTTTCATTTCACTTCACTCCGCTTCATCTCACTCCATTTCATTCATTTCATCAATAAATGTCTCTTTCAGGACCATTTTCACTTAGTTAGTTATTATCTAACTATCTTTGTTCAGCCAAGTGGGCGTTGTGTCAGTTTCCACAGCTGGAAGCAGTTTCCGCAGCCAGAAGCAGTTTCCGCAGCCACCACTCTATTTTTCAAATTTACGGTCAAAATGTTAGTGCAATAATCATGGAAATGCAGGTGTGACTAAGCATATGCTATGAAGACATGGAGCATCTCCAGAAATCAACAAAGAGCAGCGGGTTAAAGGCTAATGGACAACAAATGACAAGGTTTCCAAAGGTATGAGCAAAAATTTCTTTCAAATAGCAATTAAGGCACAATTTTGCATAGTTGTCAAACCATAAAAGCTCTACTATGTGCAATGATTATCACGATAGCTCCATTACCCATTACCATCCCATGATATTATTCCGCACACTATGCATTTATTCCTTAACGGTCTTATGATTGATTTTCGGGTTTAAACTCATAGTCGAATGCACTTTCATACACCACTTGTAATCATGAGACGTGACCTATTTCACTACGGCTCCTCTCCACCGCATCTTCCGCAGCCATTCATTAAACGTGTAACATTTCGTACGCAGCCGTTCAATTCAAAATCTTGACTCCACTCCATTTCCTTACCATTCTGTTAAAACCATCTTCTTCACATATGTCTGCACTTCATTTTGTGAACTCACCTCGGTTGCTCATCCTCTGTTTCCGCTTGCAGTTTCGGAACACTCCCATTACCTATTATCCTCTAATTGCAGCCACTGTATTTTTGCCATAAAACCTGCAACCGAACCACCTTACCTCTGCTAAACCCTCACACGCAATTGAATTTTCAGTTGAATTTCAAAACAGAGGAAAGGATGGGACAATTACTAAGGGCAGAATCGAAAGGACCTAAATATTTAGAAGGTTACCCTCAAGCAAAAGATTTGCTGAAGAAAGCAAAATGGTTACGCTTCATCTAGAAATTTAAGGGCCATAACAAGGAGGTAACAAAAGCCTTTGCACGGTCTTTCGACGGCCAGATGGTGGAAATTGGAGACTTAAAGCTCACGGTCATTGAAGCAACAGTAGAAGCTGCCATAGACTTGCCCCAGGAAGGTGAGCGATGGTTTAAAAACAAAAGTGTGGACGAACAGGCATGGAGAATTATGCTACGTAACCCAGGTATGGACATTACTGTGTTTACAAAAGGAATTCTTGTTCATGCATTGAAAGAAGAATGGGCCAGCCTACTGTTAATTATCCAAAAGTTTATCACTTGCGAAGGACGCTTTGGTTCAATGTACATGTACCATGCTAGATTATTGATGAACTTCTTAGAGAGTCAAACTCTTAATTTGCCTTATTTCTTACTGCTGAGTTTGAAAAAGATGAGTACCACGGTCCAAAAGCACATAGGAAATATAGAACCTCATCTATATCATCATGGACTTGTAAGGATTCTTATTCAAGACCAACTGAAGAAAAACAAAGATACCTAGGAACAATTCTTAGTAAGAAATTACTTTCAAGAGCCATTTGAGGCACCTAAAAGTAGTACACCAAAGACACCAAGAAGGAGTAGGAGAAAAGAAAAGAGTGCCATAGTCCAAGACTCTCCTATTACCAAAACTCAAGAAGTTGGTCAAAAAGAAAAGGAGAACAGAACTAAGGACAAGAAACAGAGAAAATTGAAAGGCAAAAGAAACATAGAAGAAGTCTACCAATCACCTGAGCCATCTATAGAGGAAGATTATCAAACATTGTCTGAGAGACTAGTGCATCTTCAAAAACAGGCTGCTACAACAAAGAAAAAGGAAAAAGGAAAACAGAGCATAGAAGAAGGGAGTATTAGTCCACCGTATTTAAGAAGAAGCACCAGGCTTAGAGGAAGGGGGAGTAAAACACAAATAAAATGACCCCACTTGATTGACTTGGGTGGGGAAACACCCGAGAAACCTCCAGCTGGCCGTAGTCCATCTCATCCTCAGCCAAGTATTGAAACTAGTCCTCCACATGTTGATGAAAGCCCTTCTCGGCCAGAGCTAGAAAGCAGTCCTCCTCGACAAGACTTTGAAGTCAGTCCAAGAAAAACACTAGAAATAGATCCAAGTCAATAGGAGGTGTATGATTACCTTGAATCTTTAGAAAAGACAGCTGCAGGCCCAAGTACCACTCTGCCCCACATGACACTAGATGCACAAGTCCAATCCTTAAAGCAAGAAGTGTTTGAATTAGAGGTTCTAAACAGGCATATTAAGCAAGAAAATGAAGCACTTAAGGAGCAGAGCAAAGTGGACAAAATTATTCATGATAATACTATGCTTCATTTGGGACTATGGCAAAAGAAGAACAAGAAACTAAAGAAAAAGTGTAGAAAGTTGAGCAGAGAATTAATCAATCTAAAATTCAGATGTCTGATAAGGAAACCCAGGATGGTGGTAGCACCAAGAAAGAAGAGAAGAGGACTGGATGTCCTAGCAGAGGCTTAAGAACATATGGATTAAAGGGGAATGACTAAAATTTTGGTTGCATGAGGACATGTAACACCTTCACAGTGGGGGTATGTTGAGTCCCAAACTTGCATCTTCCCTATACACCTTTTCAGCCTTCTTTTCCATTTACTTGACCCACCAAGCTGTCAAATCATTGCATATTAGTTTAAAAAGAGCTTATAAAATGGTTTCCTAACTATGTCTTGTGACTGCTGTTTGATTTAGATTTTTGTTCAATCAACTGCAGAAACTTATCACTTTTCGCAGCCAGCTTAAGTTTCCGCAGCCATTTTGTTGAAGATTATGTTACATGTGTCCACTGGAGAATCCGGCCACATGGGCAAGCTGCAAATGACATGTACATGGAGCGTGTCCCCTTGGTTCAGCCGAATCACTCACAAACAGCCATGGTCAAGGACGGTCGAAGGAGTGGTCAAACCAAGATTTTTGCGGTGGCACGACTCTGTTTTTACCACGTGAAGTTTTGCGTGGCAAGTTCCTTAATCTCTGGAGGTGTGCTAACACCTATGGATCGATCCGTGAACCAAATCGAACAGCCACCACTCCATAGATTTATTTTTCACGACTACCATACTGCTAGATCTCAGGACGTGGATATTTACGTGTTTGTTTGGCAGTGCAGAATTTAGGAATCAGTTATAGCATCTTCAGTTATAAATAACACGTTATCATACGCTTGATAGTTAGCTTTTTACATGTAATCTTGACTATTTTTACGAGCCCACTGTGCCGTGCTCTATCTTTATGTTTTGACTGCACTTTAATATATGAGAAGACAACGTTCTTAAGTTCAATTCGTGACTGAGTATTGACTGGCCGAGGTTGTAGAGGGCCCCTGTATACCAAGGCTCTATATCTATTGTATAGTTTCTCGCTTTCTTTCATTATGTCACTTCTTTCATAATCATTTTCTTGTATATTATTCATGTTAACTGTTGTCCATATTTTCTTTTATGCTTTCTCATGATTGTTAACTGATCAGTGTTTTTCTTTCAGGTTCTTGTAGGCAGCCCGGGCAATTTACATAGTTTTAATGACTAATGACATGAGATCATCTTGTCCTTTCTGCTGATTTATTTTCTGAGTTTTAATTCCAGCATTGTCATTTCTTTCAGTTCTGCTTTGCTCATTTACTTTTATGCAATTTAGATATCATATTACTCCATTTGTTTATGATTACCTTCCTATAGCCAAGCGACTCAAATAGTGAGGAATCAGAATATTATTTGATGTAGTATGATTTAGTTTACTTTCCTGCAAGTTAGTGATTAGATTACTTATGTCATTTTCAGGGATTGAAGTATGAATGAGTAGTTTAATCTTAGTTTCATTTTATGCAATTTCATTTCCTACAATTTAGATATCAGATTACTCAATTTGTTTATGATTACCTCCTATAGCCAGAGCGAGTCGAAAGGTGAGGGGTCAGAATATGAGTTGAAGTAGTGTGATTTAGTTTGCTTTGCTTACAGTCTTTGAATTGCTTTGAGTTCAGTTTTTATTTTCTTTTTATACAGTAGTAAGGATACTGGGCTTCATTGTCACTAGTTCACTGTTTTGGTACATTTTCAATTTATTTTCGGAATTGATTTCATCACAGCAAGTTTTGGAGCCTTTTTGAGAACTTTAAAGTTTTGAAAATCGTTGTAGAAATCACCATTGCCATCCATACTTCTGCCATCTCACATTAGGAAATCAACAGAAGATAAACCCAAAAACAAACCAAAAACTCAAAAACGACAAAGAACTAAGAAATCGGTTATCTTGCATATACAGTGCACTTCACTTCAGCAGTTTACGACTCTCGGATTGACATTTTAAATAGCAATTTAGGACACACTAAATTGACCAAACATTTTGGCGCCGTTGCCGGGGAAGTGAAACTAGGTAGCCAATTTCTTAAAAAAAAAAAAACAAGAAAATTTCAAGGAAGGTAAAAATTGATAACTTCTCAAAGTATGCTCTCCTCTTGCACCTAGTGTGATCTGGAGGATCAGAAAAGAGAGTTATTGGTTTAATAATTTCTTAAGTATTCTCTCTTCTTGCACCTAGAGTGACTTGGAAGATCAGAAAGAGAATTATTAGCCCGACTTGAAGAAAATAAAAAAAAAAATGACATGCATAGAGCAAGCGATTCTAGGGGAAGGTTTTTAGCTAGGGCCAAGAGTTCGATTTTTACAATTCCATCTACTTCAAGGAATAGACAAGAAACACCTCCATCATCTCCAACTCACACTCCTAGCCTTAGGATTCCTGGAATTCATGAGGTAGTAGTTGAATGAGGAGACTCTCCTACACTATCCACCGAATCTGAGTTAGGAAAAGACCCTTTCTTTACTTCTACAAGAAAACACATTGTAATTGAGGAAGTAGAATCACCTGAAGAAGAAGAGGGAGAAATTCCTCCTCGTTCACCATTAGTAGAGGAACCAGAGGACTCTGAAGTCTCTGAGGAAACTATCATGATAGAGGTAGTAAACGGATTTGGTAGAGGTAGAGGTAGAGGAGGAGGAGGAAACAATGGAGGAGGTAGAGGTAACAATGGGGGAAATAGGGATGGAGATAACTCATTCAGATTTCCTATATTTGATGAGGATTCTCGAGCAACAATGAAAAACATCTCACCATCTGTCCTCCCAAACTTTCATGGGTTACAAAATGAGGATCCTGAAACATTTCTATTTGAGTTTGAAGTCGTGTGTCGAACTTATGATTATATGGAAGACTCTCAAAAACTCAAATTGTTTCCTTCAACATTGAAGGGAGCTGCTTTGAAATGGTTCATGGGATTAGTCACTCAATCCATTAGGACTTGGAATGATATGAAACAAACATTTTTGGATAGATACCTGGACTATTGTATACCCACCAATCACAAGGATGAGGTATTCAAAATGGTGCAAAGAGAAGATGAAAACTTGGAGGATTTACTTGAAAGATTTCAATACAACCTGAAAAGAGCAAAAATGAATAATTTAGATGAGGAAACCTTGAAAGCCCTTCTATTAAAAGCCATTAGAGATAAATGGATAGATATTTCTCCTCATCATCATGTTTGGATGAGATTCCATCTCTGGTGTTCCGCCTTATCTCTTCTTACACCAAGTTGGACCAAAATCGCTCCCAATTTGGTAGCTTCTCCCTCCCATTTACTGAATCTTGGTAGTTGTGCCATCTCTTGAGAAGGCCTAGAAGTGTTAGGCTTACCAAATTATCTTCAACAACTGTAATACCAACACTCCCAAGTTCATCCCAACATTGGGTGAACTTGCTCAGGTATTGTGGTATTGTGGTATTGTGGTATTGTGTCGCTCTTCTCCATATTGATATTCTGAAGCTTCTCCTTCAATGCCAACTTCTTGTGGTCATTGCTACGCTGAAACAATTCTATCACAGCTTGCCACATTGCATATGGGGTATCCTTCCAGTGGAGATTCAAGACAATATGATCTCGAACTCCTTCTAATATGATCCCCCTCGCCTTTGCCACACATTTCTTCCACTCTACCAAGGCATCAATTGTTGGAGGCTTAGGAATATAATTTTCTATGAATTCCTTCAGTCGTTATCTTCCAATACTACCTCCATCTTGTTCTTCCAAGCAATATAATTCAAGCTACCCTCAAAGGCATACTCGAGTCTCAATCCATAGAACGACATCCTACTGGCTTTGAAGAATGATCCTGTAAATTCGATTTACCTACAAAGACAAACTCGAATTCTTCTCTTCTATTGTGATTCATGCTTTGATAACATGTATAAATTCCTTGTAGATTCAAATTTCTTATGTAATATTCTAAAACAAAAGACTTGAATCTACTCTACTCATCAGCAGAAACAATTAATCGATTGAGAAATCACAAAACATAAGACAAGATTCAGTCACATATGCTCAAAAATTTATCTAAGGGGAAAGCTTGCTGCTCAAAACCCCTTCCTATCGGTATATTACATTAGATCAGAAAAAATAGAAGATTTACAATGCTTTCTCAAACCTGAGTAACCTCTGCACTAGTACAATCTATCTCGCTACCTCACAAGTTGACTCTGGCCAATACTTAGCCAATTTTGCTGCCTTCCAAGCTCCTATTTCCTTGCGTTGTTTCCTTGGGAATTAGCCCCCTATTAATTAGGGAAATTCCCAATTAGAATTGCGCAATCCCTGTAGGCCCTTCTCTGACTGCATGCACCACCTGTACAACTCAGAAAATTATACAACTGATAGTACACTGCCCTTGAACTCCAATATCAACTGGGTAACTCGAATTTCATGCATGCATGAGTTAATTATGGCTGATTTATCAATTAATTGGTTGAACACATGAAGTTGCACCCCACTATTAGACCTCTTACTAGTTCCTCCAATAGTTGGAACTAGTTTAACTGACATTAACTCAGTTTGACTGAATTAAATTATTACAACTCAAATTAAACTCAACCTAGGCTCCTAAAATTTAGGAAACACTCTACATGAATCAAGTTAGGCCCTCAACTTGAATTAACTAAGCCAACTAAGTGAAATTAACTTAGTTAACTCATTCTCTCATTGTCTTGTGATGTGGAATTACAATTTTATCCTAATTTAATTTAAGGGAAAATTAAATCAGGATTTTCTTGTTGCCATTTTCAACAAAAGAGGTAGGAGAATGTCTTAAAGTTTCAATCCAGATACAAGAAATAGAGCTACAGAGATATTTATATGCCCTACCACTCAAGGAAATGGATATAGTGCTAGGTGTAGAATGGTTAATATAGTTAGGAAGATATACTACGAATCTTGAAGAACAATTCATGGAGTTCAGTTGGCAAGTACGACATTATAAATTATATGGTGTTAATGCTTCCAACTTTAAGGAAGGTACAAATACACATGAACAATTCACCGAGCACAAACAAATTCAATGTAAAGATGTCATTCCATAGCAACTTGTTCAACTATAGAAAGCCCTTCTTGTTATGCTTTGAGGACAAAGCATCTCTAAAGAGGGTGGCAATGTTATGAATAAAAAATTCATTAAAAACATTAATTAATAAATAATATTAAAATAATAATAATAATAAATTAAATAATTAAATTAATCAATGGCCCATTAATTATGAAAGGTAAAAGGTGAAAAGGTGTGATCAGTCACCTTCGTGGCCAGTGAATGTCTATATAGGCACACCGCCACAAAGGATTGTAATCACCATTCAATTCTTATTCAATAATACAACTACTATTTACACTTACATATAGAATTTACACAACTACATTTGCATATTGGCATTCTGCCTCTAACATGGCCTAGTATCAACCTATGTATAAAGACTAAATCATTAGCAATCCTATGGACATATTTCCATTACCGAGACACCTAGGTACCCAACATGGTGCTCGCCAATTTTCTATGATAATAGTCTAGTTCAATATGTATCTTGGTTAATCTTATATTCTTGATGCACCTACCAATGAGGACTTATAGTGCAACAAAATTTCTTCAAAGAAAAATTAGAGGAGATAAACAATGTAGCTATATTTTATTTTAAGCAACAAAACACCTTACAAATTTGATTCAAGGATGATTATTACATCACATAATATTTCCACATAAGGTTGCAAAACATCAACAAGAGATAATGATTGGGATATAATGAAATAAAATGAGCTAAGGCCTAAGTGTAGGAGCTACATAGCTAGTGGAGCTATAGCTGCAATTTTTTTGTGGAATTTGTTATGAGGGACAAATTCAAATTATATTGAAGATCCATTTAAGATATCAAAAATATATTTCCATTGATATAAAATACTTTCTCTATTGTAGCTCGTGGAGTGAGAAAATGCTTCCTGAAATGGAAGGCATGCATGGTCGTATTATTTTTAGACCTTTAATACTTCAATCAATGATATCTCACAAACCAAAAAAGGAAATGAAATTTTGTAAAAACACATTTGAGCTGACTAAAATCCTTTAAAATGAGCCATAGTATACCATTTGAAATGCTCTGTATATGTGGTGGAACCTTAACAAATATTGCAGCATGATTTCTAATTCATTCAACCATGAATTGGAGTTTGCAAGTTGGAATTTTAAGCATATGGTCTCCAATTGAAGATTTGCAAGATGAAATGAAATTGTATGGTGTCAATTTTGTTGATAAATTGGGAATTACCTGCTATACAACCATGTTTTGCTGAGAAATGATGAATAAGTGTTGTATGACCATGATTTGTGGTTGGTTCAACTATAAAAAAGATGTACAACTATGTTTTTTCAAGTTGAGGTTGAATTGAGCCTTCATTGTGGTTGTAAAACCATGAGTTTTTGGATGAAATAAAAATTAATCCTTCATAGTGACTTTATGGCTATGAATTTGCTTGTATGACCACAAATGTATAATTGATTAGCTTGTACATACTAATTTGGCAGAGTACCAATTGTGTTGTAGCCTAATAAAACTTATATATGTTGAATAAAATTCGTACAAGAAAATGAGTGTAGATTTGATGTGAGAATATAGAAAACGGTTCCAAACATATGTTAGATCTCCGCTATGAAAGACATAATCGAAACCACTATCTCTGAAAATTTGGAGTAAAGGGAGTAGACAAAAGTGGAACCCAAATCCAAGGATATATTGGAAGTGCTTTGATACCAATGATATATTGGAAGTGGGAAATCCTAGTAATGAGTTGTGTTCATACACACCAAGAATGAACAAAAAATTTGACTAGTTTTTATTGAGAAAAGAGGAAGCTTATATAAATATTATAAGAGGAAGATACCTCAACAGACTGAGGAAAGAAAACTCCCTAAATACATCAAGATACTATCTATTCACCAAATCAAGGAATAGATTGAGGAAAGATCTCAACCATTCCCATAAAAATCTCAATGAGCCCCTAAGAATAGGAAAACAAAATGCCTCGACAATAACAATCTCAACCATGCTCACATGATGCAATTAATAATACATATGAAAATATGCACATAATAGGGACTAGAATCCCTATCAGGGTGACAGAGTTACCTCACCAATTCATGAAGGTATGGGATGAGTACAATCAATAAGGGAATTTTGAGATTCAAACATGCATGGGGAAAAGGGAGAGGATATTCAATAAGAGTTGAGGATCGAGTTTTGAGAGGCAAGGAAGAGAGAGAAAAGGAAGTTGGTGTAGAGAAAAATAGCTAACCATAATGTGTGATTAAGAACAACCATAAAAACATTTTTTTAGCACATTGAGAAGAGTAGGAAACTAGGATAAACTATTAGAGTTATAGGATTATAGTTGGGACCTTGTAAGGCACACACTAAAGAGCATTGGAGGGGGATATTTCTAAACAATTGTGGAGAATAGAAGGGATTTCTCTCCTTGTGCTATGTGGGATGAGAATTGGGGGTGCCCAAGCATTGTTTATATTCCTAAGAACTTAGTAGTGAGAAATTAACTGGTAAATCCTTACTTTAAGTTGGAGAGATTTCCAATAAATTCATGCATTTTGCAATTTCACCCTTGTGGTATCTGTTAGTGTCAGTCTTTACAGCCTTCCTCCAGTGATCAAATGTGCTCTTACATAGTGATTTTGAAGTGTCAAGGTCAAATTTTGTCATTTCAGTGAGTCTTCAAGCAAAATTTGGTCACTAGGCATTAGGTCTAGGGTTTGCCTAAATGTCAGTCCATGTCACTATTCAGCTGAGTCTATCATCATTCATATGGTTGTCATTATCATATTAGTGTCTAATGAGTCATTTTACACCTAGTCCATGCTTCAGTTGCCACCCAGGCAAGGTCATTTCCCTCTCCTAGGGTTTTGAAGCCAATTTCTCTTGGATGGTCAAATCACCGGCAAAACTTGTTTCCTGATGTTCATACACCTTCCCCTATCCTTAAAGTACCTTATCAAACACTTCCCATCCCTTAGATCCGCCAAATTCCTCATTTTTGCACAAACCCTAGTTTCTAGCTACAATCTGGCAATTTTCTAGGTTTGGCCTGTGTTTTGCCCTTTTCGACCCCTTCCCCTCACTCAATCACTGAGATTCCACTTTCCCCTGTTTCCTAACATCCTTCCCCACTCCCAAAAATTTCCCCAAGAATTTAGAAGCCCCCTATCCCCTTCATCTCGCTCCATTTCGACAAAATTCCTTGCTTCACACATCGGGACAAGTCGCACTCAAATGATGTTCCAGAGCAATCAAAGATGAATTTTGCAAAACTGAGAGAGGTTTTTGTCCACAACATGCCAAGGAAGAAAATCCTCTTTCACTTTTTACACAGGTGTCATGGTTTGAGAGAAATGTCAAAAATACCGGCGAGAACAAAGGTGCTCCAAAGACGGTTGGCCAAAGCACAAAAACGAAGGAAAACGCCCGATCCACTCCAAACTTTGGCCAAAGCCTCTTTGAATCAGCATGGTACTTGATTGGGGACTCCCAGCCCAAATTTCAAGAAATTTGGAGAAAATTTTGTCATTTGTGAATTTTTTGTGCCAATTACAGGTTTTTCCCAAGAACTGGTCTCACCCCGGGTGAGACCAGTTTGAAGGGCTGCTCAGAATTTTGCAAACTTGGCATTTTTGGAAAGGGCATTCAAAAAGAAAAATTACCAATACTTGGGAGAAGCCTGATTTTGAGTTTTGAGCCTCCAAAAGCTCAAAATACACCTAAAAAATGACTTTCTGCCCACTTTTTGAGTTGCAGAAAGTGACCTTGGGAGAAATGGTTTTTGAGGGGTCAAATCAACACCAAATTCAGAAATTCCACTTGGGATGGAAAGTAGACAGGCCAAGCTTTCCAATTGGCCATCTTGCACCTGATTTGGACCAGTGGAACCCACTCAAAAACAACTGTGAAGGGGCGCGACCAGAACTTCCAGGGGCGCGACCAGAACTTCCAGATTTGCCAGAATTGCCATTGTTGGTCAAAAAACACTGTTTTGACTATGGTTGACTATTTTTACTTGTAGATGATGGATGAATGTAATATTTTCATGGCACTTTGATAGGTTTTATCTTTCTTTACTCTTCTAGAAGCTTCTTTGATGTAAATAGTGAATAATTAATGCATGGATGAGTTAGATAAGTAATAGAGGCAAGTTGTTGGGCTGCCTATTTTCTAGTTCTTAGTTTAGAATTAGTTCAAACTGCTCCTAGGAAGCTGAGCTCGACCCCTAGAGGTGGGGAAAGGAGTTAGATTGTCTAGGAGGTCTATATTATACTCTCTCCTTCTCATTTTCATGGTTGGACTCTTGTGTAAGGAAGCTTTATTGTATATTGTGCATCTATTTCTGCAATTGAAGGCAAGGAAAGCCAGGGTTTTACAGACATCTTTGAGGATTCTTGTGGATCTGATTGTTGATGGTGTGTTCTCTACATGTTCTTGTAAGTTTGTTTATGTGTTTCACATCTCTCTTATGCTTCTAAATTGGACAGATGAAGTGGTAAAGTTTGAATTCATGTTTTGACATGCTCAGCTTTTTAGTTTGTTCAATATTTATGTTTTCTACTGTCTAGAGAGGATTCAAATTGGTTGTTTTCCCTCTTTAGCTCCTCCTCTATCATTCCTGATCATCCACCTCAGATTAAAGCATCAGCACTCACTCCTACCTTGCCCGTAAGATCACCCTGCAAAAACTGTGCTCATTCCCCGCACCCTGAATTGCACTTCCACCAATTGCCACCAAAAACCCCAAAAAATCATTAAATCCAACCCCCCTATCAATTTACTAGCCTAATATCTTTATTCCTAATTGGTCAGCCTAATCCTATTGAAAGATCTATCAAATCTGACCCGAGAGAGCCTTCTCATACCTCGTAGGGCTAGCTACGAGGTGAAATGGTTTGATGTAGCCTTGAGAGTTTGTCTATCTCAGCCTAGGTGAATTCCAAGCGCTAACATAGTGGCGACCATACTGGGGAGAACACATTTGTAATTTGCTCATTGTGGGTTGATGTGTTTGTTTCATAAGTCTTAGACGGAGCCTGAAGTTACGCCAGAAGCCTTCGAAAACGCTCTTGTTTTACATCAGCGCAAGTAGATAAACGCTGCTTCAGTCTATCTCCGTGGGATTTGTGAACATAGCACTTCATTGACTCTTTACCCCAGTACATATATCAAGTTCAGATCTGATTGTTGATAGTGGACAACGATCAGACACTGACAAGGCTGAAATCATTCACTTGGCGACTCCTTCACTGAAAAATCCAGAGATCAATGCTTCATGGTGACTTCACTGCAGAGAGATCAGTAGCTTTGAGATTTTCAAGATGGATCAGATTGCAAGAAGATATGCTCCATTGAGCCGAGATCACATTCCAGGTTTTTCGAATAAGATACCCAAGGTAGATTGGTCAAGGAATCTGCCTATCTTTAATGATGATGGTAAGAAGGACGCTGCTCTACATTTGGTTAGATTTCATATGCATATTCGCAAGTTGAAGGTGGATTTTCCTGAAGATTGCTTGATGAAGATATTCTTGGCCACTCTGGAAGGTAAAGCTCAATCATGGTATGAAAGTTTGCCGCCTGCTTGTATTTACTGTTTGAAGGATTTTCATGTCTTGTTCATTGAAAGATATCAAGCATCATATCCATCTTTGATTTTAGTTCAGAACTGTTGTAGCCATGTACATAATTTTATTGAAAGCCTTGAGAAGTTTTATGAAGATGATAATTTTATGGATGTTGAGATCATGGAAGCTTTGTATGAGAATCCATTTCAGCAACATGAAGAGAACCTAGAGGATTCCCATAGAGACGATCATGAAAATTTGCAGCAAGACCAAGATCTTAGTATGGTGGAAAATGAAAAAATTTCGCCTCTTGACAATCAACAGAAATTGCATGAAATGGATCAGCAGTATGAGGAAAATCTGTATACTCCTTCACTTGAAATCAATGAAGACAATCACTGTTTGAGCAGAAGAAAACAAAAGGCATTATCTCCTTTGTCCGAAGAGGAGATAGATCAGCTCTTGAGAGGTCTTGCTCCAGCTCAAGTTAATGCAGATTTGCAGTGCACACATGGGCAAGAAGATGATGGTGGACCTTCTTCCTCTTCTGAAAAGGATGACAGTCTTGTAAGCAGCTTTATAGATCAGCAGGTTGAAATTTGTTATATGGCTGAAGATGGTGAAAGAGAAGAGCTCATTTCAGATCTGCCCACAGAAGAAGACAGCATGCAAAGCCTGCATGAGGAGGTAATTCAGTCAGTTCATGAAAATCAAGATGAGATCTTCATTCAAGTAAGTGAAACAGTTCCTTTGGATGAATTTATGGTAGATGATAGAAATGTCATTTTTGCACGTCAAGAATCAGCTGAAGTTTCTTTCCTTATGATTGAAGAATGTAATAAGGAACTTGATAATTTGGTTGTGATATCATATGAAGATGACCTACAACACATTCACACCATAGAAGAACAAAACATACAGGATTACATTTCAGATTCTTCTTCATACGCTTCATGTGCTAAAATGTTTTTCCAAGAAGAGATCTGCTCATCTACTTGTTCAGAATTTTTTGAAGCCCATGAGCATACTTTTATCGAAGCACATGATGAAGGAAGATCAGAGTTTGAAGCAAAGGACACCTTGATCTTTCAGCAGGAGGTGGCAGTGGCAAATCTTCATGTTTTTCACGATCCTCTAGCAAGTTTGTTGCAGCCAGCAGTGATAGTGTTTATTGCAGTGTTCAGTGATGAAGGAGATCACGGTCAGCTATGTTTTTGGATGCCCAGTTACCTGTTTCTATTGTTGATCATGAGATCAGATTGGGAGAATCAGTCAAGAAGGCATCTGCTTGATTGGTTGCATTGGCATTATGATATAGTTTGATGGTATTTTGTCTTGTAAGAAACACAGGTGGTTGTCATCATGATTTCAAATCTTGATGGACTGCTGCCCTTCATAAGCTTTGTAAGTTTTGTTTTAAGTCAAGTCATGAGTCATTTGTGTTTGGTCTGTTGAGTAAGTTTTTCAAGTTATTTCAGTTTGCCATCGAGTCGGTTTGAGTCAAGAATCAGTTAAGTTTCAGTCAATTTTCAAAGTCAAATAAAGTTGTTTTTGAGTTGGTCACATGTGAATAAATTGACTCCATTGCCCAATGAATAAAACACTGGTCTGCTCTCCCAAGAGGTCTGAGGTTCTTGGCACCTCCAAGGAGCTACCATCCCCATTGGAGCCAATGTTAGTGTCAGTCTTTACAGCCTTCCTCCAGTGATCAAATGTGCTCTTACATAGTGATTTTGAAGTGTCAAGGTCAAATTTTGTCATTTCAGTGAGTCTTCAAGCAAAATTTGGTCACTAGGCATTAGGTCTAGGGTTTGCCTAAATGTCAGTCCATGTCACTATTCAGCTGAGTCTATCATCATTCATATGGTTGTCATTATCATATCAGTGTCTAATGAGTCATTTTACACCTGGTCCATGCTTCAGTTGCCACCCAGGCAAGGTCATTTCCCTCTCCTAGGGTTTTGAAACCAATTTCTCTTGGATGGTCAAATCACTGGCAAAACTTGTTTCCTGATGTTCATACACCTTCCCCTATCCTTAAAGTACCTTATCAAACACTTCCCATCCCTTAGATCCGCCAAATTCCTCATTTTTGCACAAACCCTAGTTTCTAGCTACAATCTGGCAATTTTCTAGGTTTGGCCTGTGTTTTGCCCTTTTCGACCCCTTCCCCTCACTCAATCACTGAGATTCCACTTTCCCCTGTTTCCTAACATCCTTCCCCACTCCCAAAAATTTCCCCAAGAATTTAGAAGCCCCCTATCCCCTTCATCTCGCTCCATTTCGACAAAATTCCTTGCTTCACACATCGGGACAAGTCGCACTCAAATGATGTTCCAGAGCAATCAAAGATGAATTTTGCAAAACTGAGAGAGGTTTTTGTCCACAACATGCCAAGGAAGAAAATCCTCTTTCACTTTTTACACAGGTGTCATTGTTTGAGAGAAATGTCAAAAATACCGGCGAGAACAAAGGTGCTCCAAAGACGGTTGGCCAAAGCACAAAAACGAAGGAAAACGCCCGATCCACTCCAAACTTTGGCCAAAGCCTCTTTGAATCAGCATGGTACTTGATTGGGGACTCCCAGCCCAAATTTCAAGAAATTTGGAGAAAATTTTGTCATTTGTGAATTTTTTGTGCCAATTACAGGTTTTTCCCAAGAACTGGTCTCACCCCCGGGTGAGACCAGTTTGAAGGGCTGCTCAGAATTTTGCAAACTTGGCATTTTTGGAAAGGGCATTCAAAAAGAAAAATTACCAATACTTGGGAGAAGCCTGATTTTGAGTTTTGAGCCTCCAAAAGCTCAAAATACACCTAAAAAATGACTTTCTGCCCACTTTTTGAGTTGCAGAAAGTGACCTTGGGGGAAATGGTTTTTGAGGGGTCAAATCAACACCAAATTCAGAAACTCCACTTGGGATGGAAAGTAGACAGGCCAAGCTTTCCAATGAGCCATCTTGCACTTGATTTGGACCAGTGGAACCCACTCAAAAACAACTGTGAAGGGGCGCGACCAGAACTTCCAGGGGCGCGACCAGAACTTCCAGATTTGCCAGAATTGCCATTTTCGGTCAAAAAACACTGTTTTGACTATGGTTGACTATTTTTACTTGTAGATGATGGATGAATGTAATATTTTCATGGCACTTTGATAGGTTTTATCTTTCTTTACTCTTCTAGAAGCTTCTTTGATGTAAATAGTGAATAATTAATGCATGGATGAGTTAGCTAAGTAATAGAGGCAAGTTGTTGGGCTGCCTATTTTCTAGTTCTTAGTTTAGAATTAGTTCAAACTGCTCCTAGGAAGCTGAGCTCGACCCCTAGAGGTGGGGAAAGGAGTTAGATGGTCTAGGAGGTCTATATTATGCTCTCTCATTCTCATTTTCATGGTTGGACTCTTGTGTAAGGAAGCTTTATTGTATATTGTGCATCTATTTCTGCAATTGAAGGCAAGGAAAGCCAGGGTTTTATAGACATCTTTGAGGATTCTTGTGGATCTGATTGTTGATGGTGTGTTCTCTACATGTTCTTGTAAGTTTGTTTATGTG
The DNA here is from genome assembly GCA_031772625.1 of Pinus tabuliformis. NCBI lineage: Eukaryota > Viridiplantae > Streptophyta > Pinopsida > Pinales > Pinaceae > Pinus > Pinus tabuliformis. The sequence goes on along the minus strand of CM062816.1, from coordinate 954,178,531 downwards.
TTTCACATCTCTCTTATGCTTCTAAATTGGACAGATGAAGTGGTAAAGTTTGAATTCATGTTTTGACATGCTCAGCTTTTTAGTTTGTTCAATATTTATGTTTTCTACTGTCTAGAGAGGATTCAAATTGGTTGTTTGCCCTCTTTAGCTCCTCCTCTATCATTCCTGATCATCCACCTCAGATTAAGGCATCAGCACTCACTCCTACCTTGCCCCTAAGATCACCCTGCAAAAACTGTGCTCATTCCCCGCACCCTGAATTGCACTTCCACCAATTGCCACCAAAAACCCCAAAAAATCATTAAATCCAACCCCCTATCAATTTACTAGCCTAATATCTTTATTCCTAATTGGTCAGCCTAATCCTATTGAAAGATCTATCAAATCTGACCCGAGAGATCCTTCTCATACCTCGTAGGGATAGCTACGAGGTGAAATGGTTTGATGTAGCCTTGAGAGTTTGTCTATCTCAGCCTAGGTGAATTCCAAGCGCTAACATAGTGGCGACCATACTGGGGAGAACACATTTGTAATTTGCTCATTGTGGGTTGATGTGTTTGTTTCATAAGTCTTAGACGGAGCCTGAAGTTACGCCAGAAGCCTTCGAAAACGCTCTTGTTTTACATCAGCGCAAGTAGATAAACGCTGCTTCAGTCTATCTCCGTGGGATTTGTGAACATAGCACTTCATTGGCTCTTTACCCCAGTACATATATCAAGTTCAGATCTGATTGTTGATAGTGGACAACGATCAGACACTGACAAGGCTGAAATCATTCACTTGGCGACTCCTTCACTGAAAAATCCAGAGATCAATGCTTCATGGTGACTTCACTGCAGAGAGATCAGTAGCTTTGAGATTTTCAAGATGGATCAGATTGCAAGAAGATATGCTCCATTGAGCCGAGATCACATTCCAGGTTTTTCGAATAAGATACCCAAGGTAGATTGGTCAAGGAATCTGCCTATCTTTAATGATGATGGTAAGAAGGACGCTGCTCTACATTTGGTTAGATTTCATATGCATATTCGCAAGTTGAAGGTGGATTTTCCTGAAGATTGCTTGATGAAGATATTCTTGGCCACTCTGGAAGGTAAAGCTCAATCATGGTATGAAAGTTTGCCGCCTGCTTGTATTTACTGTTTGAAGGATTTTCATGTCTTGTTCATTGAAAGATATCAAGCATCATATCCATCTTTGATTTTAGTTCAGAACTGTTGTAGCCATGTACATAATTTTATTGAAAGCCTTGAGAAGTTTTATGAAGATGATAATTTTATGGATGTTGAGATCATGGAGGCTTTGTATGAGAATCCATTTCAGCAACATGAAGAGAACCTAGAGGATTCCCATAGAGACGATCATGAAAATTTGCAGCAAGACCAAGATCTTAGTATGGTGGAAAATGAAAAAATTTCGCCTCTTGACAATCAACAGAAATTGCATGAAATGGATCAGCAGTATGAGGAAAATCTGTATACTCCTTCACTTGAAATCAATGAAGACAATCACTGTTTGAGCAGAAGAAAACAAAAGGCATTATCTCCTTTGTCCGAAGAGGAGATAGATCAGCTCTTGAGAGGTCTTGCTCCAGCTCAAGTTAATGCAGATTTGCAGTGCACACATGGGCAAGAAGATGATGGTGGACCTTCTTCCTCTTCTGAAAAGGATGACAGTCTTGTAAGCAGCTTTATAGATCAGCAGGTTGAAATTTGTTATATGGCTGAAGATGGTGAAAGAGAAGAGCTCATTTCAGATCTGCCCACAGAAGAAGACAGCATGCAAAGCCTGCATGAGGAGGTAATTCAGTCAGTTCATGAAAATCAAGATGAGATCTTCATTCAAGTAAGTGAAACAGTTCCTTTGGATGAATTTATGGTAGATGATAGAAATGTCATTTTTGCACGTCAAGAATCAGCTGAAGTTTCTTTCCTTATGATTGAAGAATGTAATAAGGAACTTGATAATTTGGTTGTGATATCATATGAAGATGACCTACAACACATTCACACCATAGAAGAACAAAACATACAGGATTACATTTCAGATTCTTCTTCATACGCTTCATGTGCTAAAATGTTTTTCCAAGAAGAGATCTGCTCATCTACTTGTTCAGAATTTTTTGAAGCCCATGAGCATACTTTTATCGAAGCACATGATAAAGGAAGATCAGAGTTTGAAGCAAAGGACACCTTGATCTTTCAGCAGGAGGTGGCAGTGGCAAATCTTCATGTTTTTCACGATCCTCTAGCAAGTTTGTTGCAGCCAGCAGTGATAATGTTTATTGCAGTGTTCAGTGATGAAGGAGATCACGGTCAGCTATGTTTTTGGATGCCCAGTTACCTGTTTCTATTGTTGATCATGAGATCAGATTGGGAGAATCAGTCAAGAAGGCATCTGCTTGATTGGTTGCATTGGCATTATGATATAGTTTGATGGTATTTTGTCTTGTAAGAAACACAGGTGGTTGTCATCATGATTTCAAATCTTGATGGACTGCTGCCCTTCATAAGCTTTGTAAGTTTTGTTTTAAGTCAAGTCATGAGTCATTTGTGTTTGGTCTGTTGAGTAAGTTTTTCAAGTTATTTCAGTTTGCCATCGAGTCGGTTTGAGTCAAGCATCAGTTAAGTTTCAGTCAATTGTCAAAGTCAAATAAAGTTGTTTTTGAGTTGGTCACATGTGAATAAATTGACTCCATTGCCCAATGAATAAAACACTGGTCTGCTCTCCCAAGAGGTCTGAGGTTCTTGGCACCTCCAAGGAGCTACCATCCCCATTGGAGCCAATGTTAGTGTCAGTCTTTACAGCCTTCCTCCAGTGATCAAATGTGCTCTTACATAGTGATTTTGAAGTGTCAAGGTCAAATTTTGTCATTTCAGTGAGTCTTCAAGCAAAATTTGGTCACTAGGCATTAGGTCTAGGGTTTGCCTAAATGTCAGTCCATGTCACTATTCAGCTGAGTCTATCATCATTCATATGGTTGTCATTATCATATCAGTGTCTAATGAGTCATTTTACACCTGGTCCATGCTTCAGTTGCCACCCAGGCAAGGTCATTTCCCTCTCCTAGGGTTTTGAAGCCAATTTCTCTTGGATGGTCAAATCACTGGCAAAACTTGTTTCCTGATGTTCATACACCTTCCCCTATCCTTAAAGTACCTTATCAAACACTTCCCATCCCTTAGATCCGCCAAATTCCTCATTTTTGCACAAACCCTAGTTTCTAGCTACAATCTGGCAATTTTCTAGGTTTGGCCTGTGTTTTGCCCTTTTCAACCCCTTCCCCTCACTCAATCACTGAGATTCCACTTTCCCCTGTTTCCTAACATCCTTCCCCACTCCCAAAAATTTCCCCAAGAATTTAGAAGCCCCCTATCCCCTTCATTTCGCTCCATTTCGACAAAATTCCTTGCTTCACACATCGGGACAAGTCGCACTCAAATGATGTTCCAGAGCAATCAAAGATGAATTTTGAAAAACTGAGAGAGGTTTTTGTCCACAACATGCCAAGGAAGAAAATCCTCTTTCACTTTTTACACAGGTGTTATGGTTTGAGAGAAATGTCAAAAATACCGGCGAGAACAAAGGTGCTCCAAAGACGGTTGGCCAAAGCACAAAAACGAAGGAAAACGCCCGATCCACTCCAAACTTTGGCCAAAGCCTCTTTGAATCAGCATGGTACTTGATTGGGGACTCCCAGCCCAAATTTCAAGAAATTTGGAGAAAATTTTGTCATTTGTGAATTTTTTGTGCCAATTACAGGTTTTTCCCAAGAACTGGTCTCACCCCGGGTGAGACCAGTTTGAAGGGCTGCTCAGAATTTTGCAAACTTGGCATTTTTGGAAAGGGCATTCAAAAAGAAAAATTACCAATACTTGGGAGAAGCCTGATTTTGAGTTTTGAGCCTCCAAAAGCTCAAAATACACCTAAAAAATGACTTTCTGCCCACTTTTTGAGTTGCAGAAAGTGACCTTGGGAGAAATGGTTTTTGAGGGGTCAAATCAACACCAAATTCAGAAATTCCACTTGGGATGGAAAGTAGACAGGCCAAGCTTTCCAATTGGCCATCTTGCACCTGATTTGGACCAGTGGAACCCACTCAAAAACAATTGTGAAGGGGCGCGACCAGAACTTCCAGGGGCGCGACCAGAACTTCCAGATTTGCCAGAATTGCCATTGTTGGTCAAAAAACACTGTTTTGACTATGGTTGACTATTTTTACTTGTAGATGATGGATGAATGTAATATTTTCATGGCACTTTGATAGGTTTTATCTTTCTTTACTCTTCTAGAAGCTTCTTTGATGTAAATAGTGAATAATTAATGCATGGATGAGTTAGATAAGTAATAGAGGCAAGTTGTTGGGCTGCCTATTTTCTAGTTCTTAGTTTAGAATTAGTTCAAACTGCTCCTAGGAAGCTGAGCTCGACCCCTAGAGGTGGGGAAAGGAGTTAGATTGTCTAGGAGGTCTATATTATGCTCTCTCCTTCTCATTTTCATGGTTGGACTCTTGTGTAAGGAAGCTTTATTGTATATTGTGCATCTATTTCTGCAATTGAAGGCAAGGAAAGCCAGGGTTTTACAGACATCTTTGAGGATTCTTGTGGATCTGATTGTTGATGGTGTGTTCTCTACATGTTCTTGTAAGTTTGTTTATGTGTTTCACATCTCTCTTATGCTTCTAAATTGGACAGATGAAGTGGTAAAGTTTGAATTCATGTTTTGACATGCTCAGCTTTTTAGTTTGTTCAATATTTATGTTTTCTACTGTCTAGAGAGGATTCAAATTGGTTGTTTGCCCTCTTTAGCTCCTCCTCTATCATTCCTGATCATCCACCTCAGATTAAGGCATCAGCACTCACTCCTACCTTGCCCCTAAGATCACCCTGCAAAAACTGTGCTCATTCCCCGCACCCTGAATTGCACTTCCACCAATTGCCACCAAAAACCCCAAAAAATCATTAAATCCAACCCCCCTATCAATTTACTAGCCTAATATCTTTATTCCTAATTGGTCAGCCTAATCCTATTGAAAGATCTATCAAATCTGACCCGAGAGAGCCTTCTCATACCTCGTAGGGATAGCTACGAGGTGAAGTGGTTTGATGTAGCCTTGAGAGTTTGTCTATCTCAGCCTAGGTGAATTCCAAGCGCTAACATAGTGGCGACCATACTGGGGAGAACACATTTGTAATTTGCTCATTGTGGGTTGATGTGTTTGTTTCATAAGTCTTAGACGGAGCCTGAAGTTACGCCAGAAGCCTTCGAAAACACTCTTGTTTTACATCAGCGCAAGTAGATAAACGCTGCTTCAGTCTATCTCCGTGGGATTTGTGAACATAGCACTTCATTGGCTCTTTACCCCAGTACATATATCAAGTTCAGATCTGATTGTTGATAGTGGACAACGATCAGACACTGACAAGGCTGAAATCATTCACTTGGCGACTCCTTCACTGAAAAATCCAGAGATCAATGCTTCATGGTGACTTCACTACAGAGAGATCAGTAGCTTTGAGATTTTCAAGATGGATCAGATTGCAAGAAGATATGCTCCATTGAGCCGAGATCACATTCCAGGTTTTTCGAATAAGATACCCAAGGTAGATTGGTCAAGGAATCTGCCTATCTTTAATGATGATGGTAAGAAGGACGCTGCTCTACATTTGGTTAGATTTCATATGCAGATTCGCAAGTTGAAGGTGGATTTTCCTGAAGATTGCTTGATGAAGATATTCTTGGCCACTCTGGAAGGTAAAGCTCAATCATGGTATGAAAGTTTGCCGCCTGCTTGTATTTACTGTTTGAAGGATTTTCATGTCTTGTTCATTGAAAGATATCAAGCATCATATCCATCTTTGATTTTAGTTCAGAACTGTTGTAGCCATGTACATAATTTTATTGAAAGCCTTGAGAAGTTTTATGAAGATGATAATTTTATGGATGTTGAGATCATGGAGGCTTTGTATGAGAATCCATTTCAGCAACATGAAGAGAACCTAGAGGATTCCCATAGAGACGATCATGAAAATTTGCAGCAAGACCAAGATCTTAGTATGGTGGAAAATGAAAAAATTTCGCCTCTTGACAATCAACAGAAATTGCATGAAATGGATCAGCAGTATGAGGAAAATCTGTATACTCCTTCACTTGAAATCAATGAAGACAATCACTGTTTGAGCAGAAGAAAACAAAAGGCATTATCTCCTTTGTCCGAAGAGGAGATAGATCAGCTCTTGAGAGGTCTTGCTCCAGCTCAAGTTAATGCAGATTTGCAGTGCACACATGGGCAAGAAGATGATGGTGGACCTTCTTCCTCTTCTGAAAAGGATGACAGTCTTGTAAGCAGCTTTATAGATCAGCAGGTTGAAATTTGTTATATGGCTGAAGATGGTGAAAGAGAAGAGCTCATTTCAGATCTGCCCACAGAAGAAGACAGCATGCAAAGCCTGCATGAGGAGGTAATTCAGTCAGTTCATGAAAATCAAGATGAGATCTTCATTCAAGTAAGTGAAACAGTTCCTTTGGATGAATTTATGGTAGATGATAGAAATGTCATTTTTGCACGTCAAGAATCAGCTGAAGTTTCTTTCCTTATGATTGAAGAATGTAATAAGGAACTTGATAATTTGGTTGTGATATCATATGAAGATGACCTACAACACATTCACACCATAGAAGAACAAAACATACAGGATTACATTTCAGATTCTTCTTCATACGCTTCATGTGCTAAAATGTTTTTCCAAGAAGAGATCTGCTCATCTACTTGTTCAGAATTTTTTGAAGCCCATGAGCATACTTTTATCGAAGCACATGATGAAGGAAGATCAGAGTTTGAAGCAAAGGACACCTTGATCTTTCAGCAGGAGGTGGCAGTGGCAAATCTTCATGTTTTTCACGATCCTCTAGCAAGTTTGTTGCAGCCAGCAGTGATAATGTTTATTGCAGTGTTCAGTGATGAAGGAGATCACGGTCAGCTATGTTTTTGGATGCCCAGTTACCTGTTTCTATTGTTGATCATGAGATCAGATTGGGAGAATCAGTCAAGAAGGCATCTGCTTGATTGGTTGCATTGGCATTATGATATAGTTTGATGGTATTTTGTCTTGTAAGAAACACAGGTGGTTGTCATCATGATTTCAAATCTTGATGGACTGCTGCCCTTCATAAGCTTTGTAAGTTTTGTTTTAAGTCAAGTCATGAGTCATTTGTGTTTGGTCTGTTGAGTAAGTTTTTCAAGTTATTTCAGTTTGCCATCGAGTCGGTTTGAGTCAAGCATCAGTTAAGTTTCAGTCAATTGTCAAAGTCAAATAAAGTTGTTTTTGAGTTGGTCACATGTGAATAAATTGACTCCATTGCCCAATGAATAAAACACTGGTCTGCTCTCCCAAGAGGTCTGAGGTTCTTGGCACCTCCAAGGAGCTACCATCCCCATTGGAGCCAATGTTAGTGTCAGTCTTTACAGCCTTCCTCCAGTGATCAAATGTGCTCTTACATAGTGATTTTGAAGTGTCAAGGTCAAATTTTGTCATTTCAGTGAGTCTTCAAGCAAAATTTGGTCACTAGGCATTAGGTCTAGGGTTTGCCTAAATGTCAGTCCATGTCACTATTCAGCTGAGTCTATCATCATTCATATGGTTGTCATTATCATATCAGTGTCTAATGAGTCATTTTACACCTGGTCCATGCTTCAGTTGCCACCCAGGCAAGGTCATTTCCCTCTCCTAGGGTTTTGAAGCCAATTTCTCTTGGATGGTCAAATCACTGGCAAAACTTGTTTCCTGATGTTCATACACCTTCCCCTATCCTTAAAGTACCTTATCAAACACTTCCCATCCCTTAGATCCGCCAAATTCCTCATTTTTGCACAAACCCTAGTTTCTAGCTACAATCTGGCAATTTTCTAGGTTTGGCCTGTGTTTTGCCCTTTTCAACCCCTTCCCCTCACTCAATCACTGAGATTCCACTTTCCCTTGTTTCCTAACATCCTTCCCCACTCCCAAAAATTTCCCCAAGAATTTAGAAGCCCCCTATCCCCTTCATCTCGCTCCATTTCGACAAAATTCCTTGCTTCACACATCGGGACAAGTCGCACTCAAATGATGTTCCAGAGCAATCAAAGATGAATTTTGCAAAACTGAGAGAGGTTTTTGTCCACAACATGCCAAGGAAGAAAATCCTCTTTCACTTTTTACACAGGTGTTATGGTTTGAGAGAAATGTCAAAAATACCGGCGAGAACAAAGGTGCTCCAAAGACGGTTGGCCAAAGCACAAAAACGAAGGAAAACGCCCGATCCACTCCAAACTTTGGCCAAAGCCTCTTTGAATCAGCATGGTACTTGATTGGGGACTCCCAGCCCAAATTTCAAGAAATTTGGAGAAAATTTTGTCATTTGTGAATTTTTTGTGCCAATTACAGGTTTTTCCCAAGAACTGGTCTCACCCCGGGTGAGACCAGTTTGAAGGGCTGCTCAGAATTTTGCAAACTTGGCATTTTTGGAAAGGGCATTCAAAAAGAAAAATTACCAATACTTGGGAGAAGCCTGATTTTGAGTTTTGAGCCTCCAAAAGCTCAAAATACACCTAAAAAATGACTTTCTGCCCACTTTTTGAGTTGCAGAAAGTGACCTTGGGAGAAATGGTTTTTGAGGGGTCAAATCAACACCAAATTCAGAAATTCCACTTGGGATGGAAAGTAGACAGGCCAAGCTTTCCAATGAGCCATCTTGCACCTGATTTGGACCAGTGGAACCCACTCAAAAACAGCTGTGAAGGGGCGCGACCAGAACTTCCAGGGGCGCGACCAGAACTTCCAGATTTGCCAGAATTGCCATTTTCGGTCAAAAAACACTGTTTTGACTATGGTTGACTATTTTTACTTGTAGATGATGGATGAATGTAATATTTTCATGGCACTTTGATAGGTTTTATCTTTCTTTACTCTTCTAGAAGCTTCTTTGATGTAAATAGTGAATAATTAATGCATGGATGAGTTAGCTAAGTAATAGAGGCAAGTTGTTGGGCTGCCTATTTTCTAGTTCTTAGTTTAGAATTAGTTCAAACTGCTCCTAGGAAGCTGAGCTCGACCCCTAGAGGTGGGGAAAGGAGTTAGATTGTCTAGGAGGTCTATATTATGCTCTCTCCTTCTCATTTTCATGGTTGGACTCTTGTGTAAGGAAACTTTATTGTATATTGTGCATCTATTTCTGCAATTGAAGGCAAGGAAAGCCAGGGTTTTACAGACATCTTTGAGGATTCTTGTGGATCTGATTGTTGTTGGTGTGTTCTCTACATGTTCTTGTAAGTTTGTTTATGTGTTTCACATCTCTCTTATGCTTCTAAATTGGACAGATGAAGTGGTAAAGTTTGAATTCATGTTTTGACATGCTCAGCTTTTTAGTTTGTTCAATATTTATGTTTTCTACTGTCTAGAGAGGATTCAAATTGGTTGTTTGCCCTCTTTAGCTCCTCCTCTATCATTCCTGATCATCCACCTCAGATTAAGGCATCAGCACTCACTCCTACCTTGCCCCTAAGATCACCCTGCAAAAACTGTGCTCATTCCCCGCACCCTGAATTGCACTTCCACCAATTGCCACCAAAAACCCCAAAAAATCATTAAATCCAACCCCCCTATCAATTTACTAGCCTAATATCTTTATTCCTAATTGGTCAGCCTAATCCTATTGAAAGATCTATCAAATCTGACCCGAGAGAGCCTTCTCATACCTCGTAGGGATAGCTACGAGGTGAAATGGTTTGATGTAGCCTTGAGAGTTTGTCTATCTCAGCCTAGGTGAATTCCAAGCTCTAACATAGTGGCGACCATACTGGGGAGAACACATTTGTAATTTGCTCATTGTGGGTTGATGTGTTTGTTTCATAAGTCTTAGACGGAGCCTGAAGTTACGCCAGAAGCCTTCGAAAACACTCTTGTTTTACATCAGCGCAAGTAGATAAACGCTGCTTCAGTCTATCTCCGTGGGATTTGTGAACATAGCACTTCATTGGCTCTTTACCCCAGTACATATATCAAGTTCAGATCTGATTGTTGATAGTGGACAACGATCAGACACTGACAAGGCTGAAATCATTCACTTGGCGACTCCTTCACTGAAAAATCCAGAGATCAATGCTTCATGGTGACTTCACTACAGAGAGATCAGTAGCTTTGAGATTTTCAAGATGGATCAGATTGCAAGAAGATATGCTCCATTGAGCCGAGATCACATTCCAGGTTTTTCGAATAAGATACCCAAGGTAGATTGGTCAAGGAATCTGCCTATCTTTAATGATGATGGTAAGAAGGACGCTGCTCTACATTTGGTTAGATTTCATATGCATATTCGCAAGTTGAAGGTGGATTTTCCTGAAGATTGCTTGATGAAGATATTCTTGGCCACTCTGGAAGGTAAAGCTCAATCATGGTATGAAAGTTTGCCGCCTGCTTGTATTTACTGTTTGAAGGATTTTCATGTCTTGTTCATTGAAAGATATCAAGCATCATATCCATCTTTGATTTTAGTTCAGAACTGTTGTAGCCATGTACATAATTTTATTGAAAGCCTTGAGAAGTTTTATGAAGATGATAATTTTATGGATGTTGAGATCATGGAGGCTTTGTATGAGAATCCATTTCAGCAACATGAAGAGAACCTAGAGGATTCCCATAGAGACGATCATGAAAATTTGCAGCAAGACCAAGATCTTAGTATGGTGGAAAATGAAAAAATTTCGCCTCTTGACAATCAACAGAAATTGCATGAAATGGATCAGCAGTATGAGGAAAATCTGTATACTCCTTCACTTGAAATCAATGAAGACAATCACTGTTTGAGCAGAAGAAAACAAAAGGCATTATCTCCTTTGTCCGAAGAGGAGATAGATCAGCTCTTGAGAGGTCTTGCTCCAGCTCAAGTTAATGCAGATTTGCAGTGCACACATGGGCAAGAAGATGATGGTGGACCTTCTTCCTCTTCTGAAAAGGATGACAGTCTTGTAAGCAGCTTTATAGATCAGCAGGTTGAAATTTGTTATATGGCTGAAGATGGTGAAAGAGAAGAGCTCATTTCAGATCTGCCCACAGAAGAAGACAGCATGCAAAGCCTGCATGAGGAGGTAATTCAGTCAGTTCATGAAAATCAAGATGAGATCTTCATTCAAGTAAGTGAAACAGTTCCTTTGGATGAATTTATGGTAGATGATAGAAATGTCATTTTTGCACGTCAAGAATCAGCTGAAGTTTCTTTCCTTATGATTGAAGAATGTAATAAGGAACTTGATAATTTGGTTGTGATATCATATGAAGATGACCTACAACACATTCACACCATAGAAGAACAAAACATACAGGATTACATTTCAGATTCTTCTTCATACGCTTCATGTGCTAAAATGTTTTTCCAAGAAGAGATCTGCTCATCTACTTGTTCAGAATTTTTTGAAGCCCATGAGCATACTTTTATCGAAGCACATGATGAAGGAAGATCAGAGTTTGAAGCAAAGGACACCTTGATCTTTCAGCAGGAGGTGGCAGTGGCAAATCTTCATGTTTTTCACGATCCTCTAGCAAGTTTGTTGCAGCCAGCAGTGATAATGTTTATTGCAGTGTTCAGTGATGAAGGAGATCACGGTCAGCTATGTTTTTGGATGCCCAGTTACCTGTTTCTATTGTTGATCATGAGATCAGATTGGGAGAATCAGTCAAGAAGGCATCTGCTTGATTGGTTGCATTGGCATTATGATATAGTTTGATGGTATTTTGTCTTGTAAGAAACACAGGTGGTTGTCATCATGATTTCAAATCTTGATGGACTGCTGCCCTTCATAAGCTTTGTAAGTTTTGTTTTAAGTCAAGTCATGAGTCATTTGTGTTTGGTCTGTTGAGTAAGTTTTTCAAGTTATTTCAGTTTGCCATCGAGTCGGTTTGAGTCAAGCATCAGTTAAGTTTCAGTCAATTGTCAAAGTCAAATAAAGTTGTTTTTGAGTTGGTCACATGTGAATAAATTGACTCCATTGCCCAATGAATAAAACACTGGTCTGCTCTCCCAAGAGGTCTGAGGTTCTTGGCACCTCCAAGGAGCTACCATCCCCATTGGAGCCAATGTTAGTGTCAGTCTTTACAGCCTTCCTCCAGTGATCAAATGTGCTCTTACATAGTGATTTTGAAGTGTCAAGGTCAAATTTTGTCATTTCAGTGAGTCTTCAAGCAAAATTTGGTCACTAGGCATTAGGTCTAGGGTTTGCCTAAATGTCAGTCCATGTCACTATTCAGCTGAGTCTATCATCATTCATATGGTTGTCATTATCATATCAGTGTCTAATGAGTCATTTTACACCTGGTCCATGCTTCAGTTGCCACCCAGGCAAGGTCATTTCCCTCTCCTAGGGTTTTGAAGCCAATTTCTCTTGGATGGTCAAATCACTGGCAAAACTTGTTTCATGATGTTCATACACCTTCCCCTATCCTTAAAGTACCTTATCAAACACTTCCCATCCCTTAGATCCGCCAAATTCCTCATTTTTGCACAAACCCTAGTTTCTAGCTACAATCTGGCAATTTTCTAGGTTTGGCCTGTGTTTTGCCCTTTTCAACCCCTTCCCCTCACTCAATCACTGAGATTCCACTTTCCCCTGTTTCCTAACATCCTTCCCCACTCCCAAAAATTTCCCCAAGAATTTAGAAGCCCCCTATCCCCTTCATCTCGCTCCATTTCGACAAAATTCCTTGCTTCACACATCGGGACAAGTCGCACTCAAATGATGTTCCAGAGCAATCAAAGATGAATTTTGCAAAACTGAGAGAGGTTTTTGTCCACAACATGCCAAGGAAGAAAATCCTCTTTCACGTTTTACACAGGTGTTATGGTTTGAGAGAAATGTCAAAAATACCGGCGAGAACAAAGGTGCTCCAAAGACGGTTGGCCAAAGCACAAAAACGAAGGAAAACGCCCGATCCACTCCAAACTTTGGCCAAAGCCTCTTTGAATCAGCATGGTACTTGATTGGGGACTCCCAGCCCAAATTTCAAGAAATTTGGAGAAAATTTTGTCATTTGTGAATTTTTTGTGCCAATTACAGGTTTTTCCCAAGAACTGGTCTCACCCCGGGTGAGACCAGTTTGAAGGGCTGCTCAGAATTTTGAAAACTTGGCATTTTTGGAAAGGGCATTCAAAAAGAAAAATTACCAATACTTGGGAGAAGCCTGATTTTGAGTTTTGAGCCTCCAAAAGCTCAAAATACACCTAAAAAATGACTTTCTGCCCACTTTTTGAGTTGCAGAAAGTGACCTTGGGAGAAATGGTTTTTGAGGGGTCAAATCAACACCAAATTCAGAAATTCCACTTGGGATGGAAAGTAGACAGGCCAAGCTTTCCAATGAGCCATCTTGCACCTGATTTGGACCAGTGGAACCCACTCAAAAACAGCTGTGAAGGGTCGTGACCAGAACTTCCAGGGGCGCGACCAGAACTTCCAGATTTGCCAGAATTGCCATTTTCGGTCAAAAAACACTGTTTTGACTATGGTTGACTATTTTTACTTGTAGATGATGGATGAATGTAATATTTTCATGGCACTTTGATAGGTTTTATCTTTCTTTACTCTTCTAGAAGCTTCTTTGATGTAAATAGTGAATAATTAATGCATGGATGAGTTAGCTAAGTAATAGAGGCAAGTTGTTGGGCTGCCTATTTTCTAGTTCTTAGTTTAGAATTAGTTCAAACTGCTCCTAGGAAGCTGAGCTCGACCCCTAGAGGTGGGGAAAGGAGTTAGATGGTCTAGGAGGTCTATATTATGCTCTCTCCTTCTCATTTTCATGGTTGGACTCTTGTGTAAGGAAGCTTTATTGTATATTGTGCATCTATTTCTGCAATTGAAGGCAAGGAAAGCCAGGGTTTTACAGACATCTTTGAGGATTCTTGTGGATCTGATTGTTGATGGTGTGTTCTCTACATGTTCTTGTAAGTTTGTTTATGTGTTTCACATCTCTCTTATGCTTCTAAATTGGACAGATGAAGTGGTAAAGTTTGAATTCATGTTTTGACATGCTCAGCTTTTTAGTTTGTTCAATATTTATGTTTTCTACTGTCTAGAGAGGATTCAAATTGGTTGTTTGCCCTCTTTAGCTCCTCCTCTATCATTCCTGATCATCCACCTCAGATTAAGGCATCAGCACTCACTCCTACCTTGCCCCTAAGATCACCCTGCAAAAACTGTGCTCATTCCCCGCACCCTGAATTGCACTTCCACCAATTGCCACCAAAAACCCCAAAAAATCATTAAATCCAACCCCCCTATCAATTTACTAGCCTAATATCTTTATTCCTAATTGGTCAGCCTAATCCTATTGAAAGATCTATCAAATATGACCCGAGAGAGCCTTCTCATACCTCGTAGGGCTAGCTACGAGGTGAAATGGTTTGATGTAGCCTTGAGAGTTTGTCTATCTCAGCCTAGGTGAATTCCAAGCGCTAACAGTATCATTCCCTGGCTAGGGGTTGGATTGATGTAGAGAAATGACATGCAACAAAGCCTACAATTAAGTGGAAAATACTCACCCTTAACTAGTTATTTGGGCACCACCTCATAAGCAGATAAGTCTCTCATTTATGTTTTGTAAATTCATATGCATGTTTAATTTATGAAAAATTAAATGATACATGAACAAAATTCTATTAAAAATATCATTGGGTATATGCTCTATGTTTTCTATGTGCGACAATGATTAATTCATTAATTATCTCTCTTTGGATTTATGCTAAAAAAAACTCAAGCTATAATTCTAAAAATAAAATAGGTTTTAATTTTTGGAAATGAGGATTGTGACTGTGTTCTTCCCCCTCTTGTCGAAATTAAAAACAAATTAAATGTTTCTAGTATCCTTTAGGATTTTTTTTTTCATGCTATGTTGTCAATACATAAAATCAGAAAAGAGATAGTTATCCATATTCTTTTGCCATGTGTTTTAGTACAATTACTTTTAATTCCGATGCTACCACCCCTTTACTTACAATTTTAATGTTGTGGCTATGGGATGTATGGCTCATTAGAGAAATTGAGTTAGTTTAGTTGTAAAATGTTGTTGACAAGTAAAACCATACAACCATAGCTACTACTTCGGATAAAGTATCAACCTAATTCTGAGGAGTTTAGGAATTGGGCTATAGAAATTTCCCTTGAAACCATTGTATATTTTTCTTACATAGTTGTTTTGAATCCAAAATGTATAGTAAATTCTCTATGTTTTTCCTTAAATGGAATCTAGCAAAGAAAGGAAATTGTTATTTTTACTCTAATATGTTTTTAATATTTATTGTCCTTTTTCTAAGTGAGGGATTGTTTTCTTTATAATACTTAGTGATTTTTCTAAAATAAGTTATTCAATTTTTTCTTAATATAGATTTAATTTCTGAAGAAACTTAAGGAAAACTTGGGAAAACTCTACATATTGCACAAAAATAACTTTAATGTGATAAAACATTTATCACACAGAAAAAAAATTCATGCAATAAAAAAATTATCACCAGGAAGTATTAGTTACTAGGAGCAAGCCTCGAAGGTGATGATTGATGTTATGCAATACATTTACTAGTTTCAATCCCACTTCTTCACCTCTATGAGCATCACCTAATGAAATAAGTGCTAAGTGAACTACTCAAAATCATGATAAATTGGTTAGTTCTGACTAATCTAATGGATATGTGTTATATATTAATGTCCTACTTTATGAAAATAATCTTTCATATGTTGAATTACAAAAGCCCCTAAATGCTTAAATAAAAAAGAGTCAAAAGAGCTCTAACTAAATAGTTTATAAGGAACAATACTTGCTAAGGTTTTTTAAATAGGGTAGCAAGCTAAGCGGGCTTTATTGTGGGAAAAACCCACAATTAAGCATGATTGAGCTAGAGTATTGGGTTGGTCATGGCATGGGTGATATCTTAGGAATTCATGGTTATCAGGTGCAATCCTCGAAGGTTATGATTGATGCCATGTGATTCATTTTTCTAGTTTCAATCCCATTTCTTCACCCTTTTGAGAATAACCTAATGCAATCAATTCTAAGTGGACTAATCAAAATCATGAGAAATTGGTCGATTTCATCTAATATCATGGATATGGGTCATATATTAATAACCCACTCTACAAAAATAATATTGAAAATAATATCTCTTAGGTTGGACTGTGGAAGCAGCCCCTTAATGTTTAAATAAAACGAGTCAATGGACCTCTAACTAAATAGTTCATAAGGAAAAATACTTGCTAAGGTTTTGCAAATAGGGCAGAAAACTAAATGGGCATGATTGTGGTAAAAAGTCCACAATCCAACACACTTGGGCTAGAGGAGTCTTAGGATGGTAGCCTACTAGAAAGTTTTGTTTATTAGTTGCAAACACCAAAGGAGGTAATTGATGTTATGTGATTCATTTGGATAGTTCCAATCCCACTTTTTCACCCCTATGAGCATCACCCAATGTAATGAGTGCTACATGGACTATTCAAAATCATGATAAATTGGTAAGTTGTAACTAATCAAATGGATATCAATCATAGCTTAATGACCTATCCTACAAAAATAATTTTGAAAATAATAGCTCTTTTACCACCCTACACCTATATGTACCTCTAGTATCATGGAAGAGGATTTTAAAAACTTTGTGGATAGAGCATCCATAATCTTTGATTGTTCTCATTCTTGTGTATGTGGACCATTATCAAGTGAATGAAATTCAAGTAGTAGGTAGAAATTTTCCATCTCTACAATTGTTAATCCCATAGAGTTTCTTTGTAAACACTTAAATTTTTTCAAGATAAATACTTGTATATTTTGGTGTATTGCATGAATGGGAATATTGGCACATTACAATGTATTTCATAAAATTAAACTTAAAAGCATAAATTGTGTGCATCACATGAATAATAAGTTTGGTGTGATGTAGTTTATTGAACTAAAGAAACATTCAATGTGATATACCACAAAGGGATAAACTTTCCAATTATGTGTTGAAAAAATAATTGTGGAGTCAAAAACTTTATGACATTGTGATGTGTTGTAAGAAACAAAATTTTCTTGTGATGCAATGTGATGATGATGCTAACTTTCAAAGAGTTGTCCATATCACATTGAAAGAAACTCTTGTTGTGATACCACAAGGAGGAAAAACTTCTAGTAATGCAAGGAGAAGGAGAGATTTAGTTGGTGCGATAAAAACTATTTGA
Organism: Pinus tabuliformis; assembly: GCA_031772625.1. Lineage (NCBI taxonomy): Eukaryota > Viridiplantae > Streptophyta > Pinopsida > Pinales > Pinaceae > Pinus > Pinus tabuliformis. The sequence goes on along the minus strand of CM062816.1, from coordinate 954,161,307 downwards.
GGTATGATACAAGCTATATTACAAGGAAAAACAAATCTAATGAGTTTGCATATTGCACCTAAAGACAAAACTTAGGCGATATAGTGTGTGTCACACCGAAAATAAAATGATTGCAAAAGTAATCTTTTGCTAGGGATTTCATATTTGCCTACTAAATAAAATTAAAATATTTCACTACGAGATTTTATTAGTCAAGAATGGTATAAATTGTTATCATAGGTTAATTTAAATCGAGTGGTAAGCAAACTTGAATCACACCACCATACCAATAGTGTATAGGGGGTAGATTTGTTATAGAGTGGTATCAAACCTAATCATTATATTGGCAAAGACAAAAGTTTAGTACCCCATCACTTCAATATTGCATAGGGTGGTTGATATGTGATAGGATATAGCAACAATAACACTTAGTTAAGGAAAAAATATACTCAATATGTATAGTATCACATAAAGTGATGGCCTCCTTATAATCGACATTTGATATTATTCATTTGTGTTGAGTTAGGGTTTCAATTAAACAAGCTTGGAATATATCTAGGGCTCTTTGTGGTGGGTGTGTTAGCACATTGATTGATGATGTTGAGAATTTATTGATAAAGTAAGCTTAATGTACTAAAGTATACTTTGAATCAACACTATTTGTTGTTGTTCTTAAACTTTTTAATTATGGATATACTCCTAATTATTGTGGTGGGATCCTAATTATTGTGATATAATCTAACGAAATCAAATTTAAAAGTATACACAAAGTTAATATACTTGTAAGTAAAGTAAACACACCAAACACTCACTTGATTGAATGACATCAATCTAGATCTAAATGTTTGGGTCCTACATTGCACCTTATCTTTCTACAACCATGGGTCACAACTACTAAGTTACTGTGGGTCATAGCTATGTGCATAAGTCAATGATGGAAGCGAGGGAGTTAGGAAGGGAAACTAGGTAGGAATAAATAGGGTAATTTGGCCTACATGCATGGGTTGCAATATTTATTATTTTTTCCCTTTTTAATTGCTTTTTTCTTTTATTTTTCAAAGCCCATTATTGACCACCATTTTTGTTAATGGATACGAGTTGACAAAGTGTTTCAAAGTTACCCTACCATTTCAAAACTTTTGCGTTTAAAATATTTAATGTCTTGAATCATCCATCTAAGCACTTTTATTTGGTACTATCCTAAACCTAGGATTTTAGGTAGCTTGACATCATCTTGGGGTTTTCCCCACTTTGGGAGATTTTGAATTTCATGAAATATTGGCTAATGATGGATAAATGATAGTTAATAGGTCATTTCTAGTAATAGTATTGGTGGGAGGTTGTAGGTTGGCATTGATATTTTTGGGTTACATAGTAGCTTGGCTCATTTCCCTGTCCTTGTTTAAGGTAGAAATTAAGGTGTAGATTCAAACTTGCTCATGAAATTTACTAAATCACAAGACTTGAAGCTACTCTACTCATCTACAAAAGTTAATTCACTTGTTTTAGATTTATCTCTTCTCTACGGTGATTCCAAATCTGATACCATGTAGAAATTAATCTAGGGGAAAGCAACTACTCAAAACCCCTTATAGTATGTATTGCATTAATCAAAGAATAAAGAAGAAAGACAACATGATTTCTCAAGCTTGAGCATAACATACACCTGTATTTTCTATCCTCTACCTGACTGACTAAACCTAGCCAACACTTAGCCAATTTTTCAAGCCTCCAAGATCCTATTTCCTTGTGTTGTTCCCTTGGGAAATTGTCCCTATTATTTAGGAATTTCACACCAAGGAATTGCGCAATGACCATAGGCCAATCCTCTGATTGCATGCACCAGTTGTACGACTTGGATTAGTTTACAACTGATAGTACATTGCCCTTGAACTCCAACCTTAACTGGGTAACTTGAATTCTCTGCATAACAATTATTTTGGGTTGATTGATTATTTAACTGGTTGATCACTCAGTGTGGAATAAGTTCCACACCCACAACTTGACCTCCACTAGTTCTTCTGACAGTTAGAACTAGTTAAAATGGCAATAAATCAAATTAACTAAAATGGATTGCTACGGATTAGCAATCAATCATGTAGAACTAAACTCACATGTCTCCAATTCAAATTTAATGAGTTAAATGAGTGAAAGGAGTCATGTCACCTCAGTTAAATACCTCCAAGTATTATGTTGAAATTGAAATTTGAATTTTAATTTAGTTTGACCAATGCAAATTCAAAAATAGATTTTATTGTTGCATTTTCAACACTCCCTCTTAGCAAGAAAGGGATTATCAAATACCTCAATCCTGTTTCTATGGAACTCAAATTTGCCTCTTGACAAGGTCTTTGTCAAAATATTTTCATCTTGTTCCTTTGTCGGAATGTACTACAACAACATGATCTGCCTCTGCACACAATCTCGTAGATGGTGATATTGAATGTCAATATGCTTGGATCAATCATGGAATACAAGATTCTCATAGATTTTGATACAACTCTTATTATCACAGTAAATCACTGTAGGATCCATATTCTGACAAAATAAACCAATAAGAATCTTTCTCATCCAGATAGCCTCACGTGCTACTTGACTTACAGCCATGTACTATGCTTTTGTTGAGATGAATGCCACAGATCTTTGCTTCCTGTTTTACCAAGAAATTGTTGTTGAGACAACATTGAAACTTCCTCCTGGTGTGCTCTTCCTGTCTGATGGACTCCCTGCCCAATTTTCATCTGTGAAGCCTTGCAGCTTCACTTCCTTTGTCTATTTGTACCAAAGACCAAACTGAGTAGTGCCTCTAAGATATCTCAATACATGTTTTGTTGCCTTCCAATAAAATTTGGTTAGCTTAACCATTGATTGACTAAGTTGGTTAACTGTATAACACATGTCCAGTCGTGTGTTCACCAAATACATAAGTGAACCCACAAGCCGCCTGTAAATGGTATCCTCCACTACTTCACCTGAAGTAGCATCCTCTTTCCTCTAGTTTCCTACTAGAGGAGTCTCTATGGGTTTTCTCTTCTCCATGTGAAACTTCTTTAGTATCTCATTGGCATACTTGCCTTGAGAGACAAGCAATTCCCCATCTCCTTTCCATACTTCCAAACCAATAAAGTAATGCATGAGTCCCATGTCCTTCATATCGAATTCTCTTGAAAATTACTATTTGAAAGAACTGATCAACTTCTCATCACCAGTTAAAATTAAATCATCGACATACAACAAAATAATCAATAATTTACCTTCAACCACAATCTGATAAAGGTTTGCATCTGCTTCGCTTTTGGTGAAGCCCAACCCGATGATATAGTTGTCGATCCTAGTGCACCAAGCACGAGGTTCTTTCTTGACTCCATACAAGGCTCACTTGAGTCTGCACACATACAACTCTCAGTCAAAGATCTCAAACCCCTTCGGTTTCTCAAAATACACCTCCTCCTCAAAAAGTCCATTGAGGAATGTTGTCTTCACATCCCTCTGGTGGATCTTCCACCCCTGACAATGCTAGAATTGACTTGATGGATGAGTACCTTGCTACTAGAGCAAAGGTATCCTCATAGTCAATTACCTCCACTTGAGAGAACCCTTTGGCCACAAATATGGCCTTGCGTTTCTCTATGTTATTGTCTGCTACATGCTTTACCTTGTAAATCCATCTCGAACCAACCACTGATTTTTCTACTGGCCTTGGGACCACTTCCCAAACACGATATATGACAATGGAATCATATTTCTCTACCACAGCACAACCCATACCAGTTTCTCTACAACTTCCTTGAATGATGACGGCTCAGTATCTACAAGCTCACTCATCAGAGCCATGTAGCAAGTTTACCAATCCGGTGGCCTCCTCTTCCTATACTGTGATCTGGGTGCTCCCACATTATCTCTAGCATCCTTCACTAATCTATCAGCTTCCCTGGTTCAATTCCTTCCTTCTTTGGATGTCTTTGCTTGAGTGGATGTCTCCACTCTCTGCTCCTCTATTTGTGGTTGCTATTGAAAAGTGTGCAACAAGAAATGCTAAATTTAGGAAGTGCTAAAAATAGAACTGCTAAAAATGGCACTTCTAAAAATAGTAGTTTGGCCAATGAGCATTTTGGCCACCTTGGGTGAGAGGTGAAACTGCTAAAAATAGCATCTTCTAAAAATAACATTTATGGGTTCCTTCCTATTTATAGCAGTCCCTGGTCTATCTATAGGAAGTAAATTCGAATTTGGTCTTACCAACAGTTTGGAATATTAATTAATTAATTCAGTTTGAGTTAATTAGTTAAGGAAAATCAAACTTGAAGTCTTTGTGAGAACATGCAATAATTTCTCCACTAATTGGGGAACGTGTCCATGATTTTCTCCGTTGATTGAGGAATTAAGGATGAGTTCTATATTGAGAGGATCAGTTAACTTAGTTTAACTTAGTCAAGTTTAGTTAGATTAATTTAACAAGTTGTTAAATTAATGAGATATAGTTTTTTGATGCTTGCATGCACGTGACAACTATTATTTTTAGATAACTGAGTATTCCCTCATGGATAACTGATGCATGTCAGTTCAGACAAAGACCCAGTTGAGATCAGAGAAGGGACAATGTACTATCAGTTGGATGAATATTTTTCCTATAAAGGAAGCTCATCCATGATGAGGATTTATCTCCTTCAGGTTTGTGCAGTTAGATGAGAGGTTAGTGAGTGTGTGAAGAGGCCAATTCACACAGGTGGAAGCACTGGACCCCAAGGAAACTACACAAGTAAATAGGAGGCTTGGAGGGTAGAGGAGAAGTTTTGTGAGAAGCCTTTGACTGTCTATGAGCAGTAGAGGTATTGCAGAGAGAGCAGGATAGCTTTTGGGCTGATTCTTTTTGTAATACTGATTATATTTCCACTTGTATGATAACACAGAGTTGGGGTTTTAGGATAAGGCTTTCCTCGGGTAAATTCTTCTGTGTTATGTGTGATTGATTCCTTCTTATCAGTTATATGTGTTCTTATTGATGTTGCTCATGGTTTATTAAGCTTCCGCTAAATTGTTTGTAGAAGTAGATCAAGTGTTTTGCTTTAGTACATTGCATTACGAGGTGATCTATAGGTGGGAAATTTCTACATGGTATCAGAGCTAGCTAATTTGTAGAAAAATTTCTACATGGTATAAAATCTAGCTGATTTGTAGGAAAAATTCTACAAAATTCTACATGGTATCAAAGCAAAGGTGATCAAGGAAGAACAATATACTGAGAGGAGATTTCAAAGTTTTGAGTTTTGGGCCGAGAGTTTGCAGAGCAGATCTGAAAATTTCTGTACAAAATTTTCAGAAACAAATAGCAGATTTGGATTCCTTGCGGAAAAAGACCCAAATTCAAAAAAAAAATTGGCTGAATCGGAGTTCGGATGAGGGCAATATTGCTGATTTAAAATCAACTCATTTCTAGAAAATTTTGTGATGGCGGGAAAGATGGTGTGCTAGCCAAGAACCTATATGCTCTTGAGGTTCAAGATGCATGCAAAGCCTTGAGGAGCAAGGCAAAGGTTGGAGAATTAGTGGTTGATAGGGAGAGTACATTACCTCTCAACATGTAACGCCAAAAGAAGTCTCAGACGATTGTGGAGGAGCCATGATTGGTGCATCAACTTTAGGAGGTAGTGGAGCAGCCACAATAGGGGAAGTTGAGAGGATATCGAGTAGAGACATCCACTCATGCAGAGACCTCCAATAGGGGGAAACTTCGAGCCAGGTGGGCAGAGGGATCACATGCAGCCATACCTCCAAGTAGGAAGTGGGGCAATATAGAGTGATCGTCCCAAGGAGGAGGGGCAGGATCCTTGAGGTACCCAACCTCTTGGATGAGACCTTGCTACGGGAGCCCCAATGTGAAGTAGTAGGAACTGACTGATTGGGTAGAGACAGATGCGGATGGAGCGACAGAGAGAGCTACAATGCAGGGAATCCTAGGATAGTGCAGAGCATGCACGCTGTAGCAATGCGAGAGACACAAGTGTGTTGCACAGTGCAGGGTAGCACAGAGAAGGGTGCAACGGTGTGAGATGCATGGAGATGTTGCAGTAGTGCAGAGGTCAGAGAGGGAGCACTTGTCAGCAGTAGGTAGAGCTTCAACATCAGAGTATGTTTCTAGCCCAACAGAGTGGTCAGTTGGGAGTTTTTTTGTTCCGAGTGTTGTTGGAGCATGCAAGAGTTATAGGATCAGGTTTAAGAGGAAGCCTTTCTTGTTGAGAGGGAGTGTTGAAAAGTGTGCAACAAGAAATGCTAAATTTAAGAAGTGCTAAAATAGAACTGCTAAAAATAGCACTTCTAAAAATAGCAATTTGCCCAATGAGCATTTTGGCCACCTTGGGTGAGAAGTGAAACTACTAAAAATAGCATTTCTGGGTCCCTTCCTATTTATAACAGTCTCTGGTTTATCTATAGGAAGTAAATTCGAATTTGGTCTTACTAGCAGTTTGGAATATTAATTAATTAATCCAGTTTGAGTTAATTAGTTATGGAAAATCAAACTTGAAGTCTTTGTGAGAACATGCAATAATTTCTCCACTAATTGGGGAATGTGTCCTTGATTTGCTCCACTAATTGAGGAATTAAGGATGAGTTCTATATTGAGAGGATCAGTTGGCTTAGTTTAACTTAGTCAAGTTTAGTTAGATTAATTTAACAAGTTGTTAAATTAATGAGATATAGTTTGTTGATGCTTGCATGCATGTGACAACTATTATTTTCAGATAACTGAGTATTCCCTCATGGATAACTGATGCATGTCAGTTCAGACAGAAACCCAGTTGAGATTAGAGAAGGGACAGTGTACTATTAGTTGGATGAATATTTTTCCTATAAAGGAAGCTCATCCATGATGATGATTTATCTCCTTCAGGTTTGTGCAGTTAGATCAGAGGTTAGTGAGTGTGTGAAGAGGCCAATTCACACAGGTGGCAGCACTGGACCCAAAGGAAACTACACAAGGAAATAGGAGGCTTGGAGGGCAGAGGAGAAGGTTTGTGAGAAACCTTTTACTGTCTATGAGCAGCAGAGGTATTGCAGAGAGAGCAGGATAGCTTTTGCGCTGATTTTTTTTGTAATACTGGTTATATTTCCACTTGTATGATAATACAGAGTTGGGGTTTTAGGCTGAGTTTTTCCCCGGGTAAATTCTTCTGTGTTATGTGTGATTGATTCCTTCTTATCAGTTATATGTGTTCTTATTGATGTTGCTCATAGTTGATTAAGCTTCCGCTAAATTGTTTATAGAAGTAGATCAAGTGTTTTACTTTAGTACATTGCATTACCAGGTGATCTACACGTGGGAAATTTCTACATGGTATCCGAGCTAGCTGATTTGTAGAAAAAGTTCTACATGGTATCAAAGCTAGCTGATTTGTAGGAAAAATTCTACAAAATTCTACAGCTGCTCCACAACTTCCTGAGGTTATTCCTTTGGAGCCAAAAGCTCATGATCAGGCTACAACTAAAGCTCCCTCTCAAGAGAACACCTCATTTCCTTCTCCTCATCAAATTTCACATCTCTTATGACCATTGTCATCCTGAGAGATGGCAAGCACACATATAATTGTGAGGTGTGTCTGTGTACCCCACAAATATGCCCAACTTTTTTGTCGACTCTAGTTGTTTCCTTACTTCCTTGGAAACATGACAGCAAAATGATGATCCATAAATCCTGAAGTGTGACACATCTAGTTTATTCCCTGAAAAAACTTCCTCTGGTGTACTCATGCCAAGAATCCTGTGAGGACTACTATTCTGTAAATAGACCATTATGTTGCATATTTTAGCCCACAAGTGTAGAAGTAAGATTTGGTCATGCAACATTGTCCGTGTTTCTCCCACAATACTTTTGTTCTTCCTCTCAACCACCCCATTATGTTGTGGGTTATGGGGTGTTGTCAGCTCCCATCGAATGCCTTCCTTCGCACAAATTTTTTTAAACTCATTCGACACTTACTCACCACCGTTATCGCCCCCAGGAGCCTTCACTTTCCTACCAATCTTTTTCTCAACAAGTTCTTTAAACTCAACAAATTTGGAGAATGTCTAGTCTTTCTTCTGCATGAAGTAGATCCAACACTTTCATGAGAAATCATCTACAAATATAACATAATACATGTGCTTGGCAGTGGAGGTTGTCGATAAAGGTCCAAAGACATTAAAGTGGATCCTTTTAAGGACTGCATGTGCCCTGATGTCCCGATCTTGAAGGTCGATTTTGTGTACTTCCCAAATGTACACCATTTGCATGTATCATGTTGCTCTAGTGCTCCTTTGGGGAGGCCTGTAGAAATCTACTGCATGATCTTCAAAGTGCCATGATGCAAATGGCCAAGTCTTCTATGCCATAATTCACCGACATATCGGCTCTACACCTTCTTTGTTTTTGTGCTCAATGTTGCACAATCTTCCACATATAATTTGTAGAGGTTCTTCACTCAAACCCTGATCTTATTCACTTTTCCCATGGTGATATGTATCGGGAAATCCTTCCCTTTGTTGAATATCATATCGTAGCCATGGTCCTCCAACACAGCTACGAAAACTATATTCTTCTTCAGACCCGGTACAAACATCACATCCTTGAGCCTGAGAGGGGAGCCAGACTCCCTCTAAAAAGTAATTGTACCAGTACCAGTCACGCTATACCTTCCATCATCTCCCATCTCTATTTTCATCTAGAGATAATTCTCCTCCAAGTCACTAAAAATTTATTTGTTTCTCGTCATGTGGAATGGGGCATCGATATCGATATACCACACACTACCCATCACTATGCTTTCCATGCATGTAATGAGGGTAAAATCAAGTTCGAATTGTGAAGCCAAGGCTTCACCCGTTGCTCCTCTTGCGGTCTTCTTTCTTTATTTCTTGTGTGGACACTTCGTTGCATAGTACCTGAATTCATGACAGTGAAAGCACTTGATTCTAGACAAGTCTTTCTTATTGCCCCCTTGACTAGAATCTGCTTTGGATTGGGATTTCTTCCCTTTCCCTTTCTTTGCCTTTCCATCCAGGTCACAATTCTCCTCATCATCGCCCTTGGATGAGGTTTCATCTATCATGTTCTGCCTTATCTCCTCCTGTACCAAATCGGACCAAAGGTGTTCCCAATTTAGTAGCTTCTCCCTCCCATTTACTGAATCCTGGTAGTTGTGCCAGCTATTGGGAAGGCCTAGAAGTGCTAGGCTTACCAGATCATCCTCTGCTACAGTAACACCAACTTGAACAAGTTCATCTTGACATTGTGTGAACCTGTTGAGGTATTATGGAATGGTCTCGTTCCTCTGCATCTTGATATTTTGAAGCTTGTCCTTGAGTGCCAATTTCCTGTGGTCACTACTATTCTAGAACAAATTTGTCATCGCTTGCGACATTGCATATGGAGTCTCTTTCCCATAGATATTGGAGACAATATGGTCTCGTACAACTTGGATTAGTTTACAATTGATAGTACACTACCCTTGAACTCCAATCTCAACTGGGTAACTCGAATTCTCTACGTGCAACAATTATTTTGGGATGATTGATTAGTTAACTAGTTGATCACTCAATGTGGAATAAGTTCCACGCCCACAACTTGACCTCCACTAGTTCTTCTAACATTTAGAATTAGTTAAATTGACAATAACCCAAATTAACTTAAATAGATTGCTAAGAATTAGCAATGAATCATGTAGAACTAAACTAAAGTGTCTCCAACTCGAATTTACTGAGTTAACTGAGTGACAAGAGCCATGTCACCTTAGTTAACTACCTCCAAGTATTCTGCTGAAATTGAAATTGAAATTTTAATCTAGTTTGACCAAGACAAAGTCAAAACTAGATTTTCTTGCTGCATTTTCAACATTTAGCCTGCAAAAGCACTTTACAAAATTCTTTTAACTTTAACATGATTACTACCCTTTTCCCTTCTTCACTATGTCAAAAATAGTAACCTAACTCATTTTTCACCCTTTATCCCTTCATTGTATTTGACCATACTCATGCACTTTAACACTTCTTATTGCCATATCTATTGAAAACAAGAGGCATTGCAAAGAGCAACAAGTTCTTGCTTTAAGATGTTGTGTTCTAGCTTAAATTGTAAAGTTATACCAAGCAAAAGTGGCCATCACAACAAAAAAATGTGTCAAACTTGCCTCATGTTCCTGTTACCAGTCACCTATAGCCACTTTGGACTTCTAAGCAACTGTAAACTAGCACTTACAATTCATGCACAATTGGTTTATTGCATAATGACTTCTTCATCATCACACTTTTAGATCTTGATATGCTTCGTTTTTTTCCCAGGAAAGAAAAACTAACAAGTTTTTTATTAATAAAAAATGTTTACATAGTTTTAGAATGTCTAAAATACAAATAACATAATCTTGCATTTAGCAATCATCATCCACATTGTACTAGATACTAGCTACATGAAAAATATGGTCTCAGAAAACTCCTATATATAAAATTTGCCACTTGAGGTATTCAAAAATAAACTAAAATAAAATCTCTACCTGTCATCTAAATCAGCATTAAAGATAACAAGTATATGTTAATGAAAGTCCTACCTATCATCTAAATCAACATCAAAGATAACAAGTATATGTTAATGAAATTCAAGAGATCGGGATATAGCCTAAAAGAAAAACTTTGAAATTTATTTCCACGATGACTCTCTTTTGATAGTACGTCCACTTTGTGGGAAAATGTAATTTGTTGGACGCAGGTTTTTTTAGCTTCTTTATCCGTGCATCCAGTTGCAAAGTAATGGAGGAGCGAAGGCAGTGAATTCATTGACCCAATCGATTGTTACTTTTGAGTTACAGAATACAAATAGAATGTCAAGATGGAACCATCTAGCAGAAAATAATAGATCCCAAAGAACAATAGCTTTTGCTTAGATATTAGTGCCAGTGTCGCAATTCCAGCTAATTTGAATATTAAAATCTTCAGAAAAGACAGTCTACAGTCTGAACGCCACAACCGAAATCTTGTAATTTCACAGCTCCATCGAAGAAGCCTGCAAGGAGTTTGTCCATGCAATTTATGAATTTGGAGTTCCTGTCATGCAATTTATAAATCCATATTCTTTAAAATAATCACATATGTAAAAACTAGTTCTTACACTGCTTCACCGCTTCATTATCACACTGCAAGACAAACTATAAAAGAGATTTTAGGAGTTGAGATTTTAGGTGTTGTAGTTTTCCAAGATTTTCGTGATAGGGAGAATATAATGCAAAGCATTGAAAACCTATAGGTGTATAACCTGATAATTACACAGGCAACATTGGATTGATACACATCTACATCTGATTGAAAGAGATAATCAATATCTCTTTTCCAGACATTTCTATCTCCAAGTTATCAAGAAGAAATCATAGCACTAACCATGTACTTTTGGACATGTTTTTGATTAAAAGAAGACCCAAGGAGTTTCGAACTGACTGTAGCATAGTTTGAGACAGTAAATGCCAAAACGAACTGAATGTAGCATAGTTAGGGACAATAAATGCCAAAATATTATTAATGTAGGGCACAAATTCCACTTTCAAGCCCCATTCATCTTCAGCCCTGTCCATTGAAGTAGATTTAAACCAATGTCTCTCAATGAATACCCAAACTGAAACTTAATGAGTAGCTAGCATACACCGTATCTTTCTCATGCACCAGCAGATCCAGGTTCAGTTTAAGATTGTGGAAATGCCAAGATGCTACGTTAAAGATGTTGAGAAGTAATATGTTAACATATAGAAGTCCAAAAGAGGAACGAAGATTATTTAAACCATGTTTTATGATTTTGGAAAGAAATTTTGTGAGATCTGCCAGTTTATTGCTTTTATTGTTTTCAAATATATTTTTTTGGTAAATTTCAATTCTATTATTCAAGAAAAACATATTACATCAGAAAATCAAATACTTCAAAGACCATCTACTACAACCCTGGTTTTAAAAACTAGGTTGATCCATGGGTTTTTATTTTTTTCTCTTTCTCTTATGGACATCAATTTATATTAATGAGCCATCTATTACAATAGAGGATAATGCTACTTCCTCATTTTGCTGAGAAAGTTTCATAGCATCTGGATTGGCCGAATTAGATAGATCTTCCTCGCTATTAGAATGATCAAACTCATGGTTCCACTTCTGCCCATAAATTGCAGGAACAATTATGGCTAAAGATCTCTCCTTGTCCTTCTCCGAAATATTTACCTTGTTAAGGGTTGTGTTGAGGTAACTAGGGATTGCCCAGTATTCTGAGAGGTTAATCTATTGGGAGATGTCTTCTGATTCTGGGGATTTTTCTTTTGTTGAGTTGTTGAAACCTTCGACTCTGACGTGGTCTTTGGATCTCTCAAGCTGCGGTGGTTTCTCTTTGGCTCCTGGTTGTAGAAAACCCCTTTGGAAGAGGGACATACATTCTAAAGGTGCCCCAGGTTGTTGAAAAATTCTACACATGAAGGCAGTGCTTTCGCATTCCAGTGACTATATATTCTCCTTGCCTTCCCATTGTAAGACAATTTTGTCTGGTAACCCTTCGCTAAGATCCACTTCCACAAAAATGTGAATGAAACTTACAAACCCCTGTGATAATGTGTCACTATCAACTTTGATGAAGTTTCCTATAGAGTCTCCAATATCCTCCAAGATCCATGGCCAATGAAAAGGCAAGTTAGGGAACCTAACCCAAGCAAGAACCGGCAAGGATTTAATGGTAAGAGGATTAAACTTCGGAAACCATGGTTGAAACGAAAGGCCAACCCGGCCCCAAAACCAAGGCCCTTGATCGAAAACCTTCTTTCGGCCTTCCAAATCTTTGAAGAACACCACGAAGTATCCCTTTAAACAAAATAACAAATCGATATTTTGGAACCAGTTCAGATAAACTCAATCTCAAAACACATATATCGAATGCCAAAAACCATTAAAACGACATATAATCACTTGGCATATATTTCTACTATTTTCAATTTTTAAAAACAATAGAAATAATAATAATGATAATAAATCCAATTCTTAGCCTCACACATTATTACTCATTAAAAAAGGAAAAATACATTCATTTGATGAATTTTTTTATTTTAATACTTCCACCAAAGAATGATGCAATACAAATGCATAAACAAAAAAATATAGATTAGAATCAATACTAATATAGTTAGAAAATTGATAATCATGCCTTTGATTTTTGTAAAAAAAAATCATGTTTAGCCCTTTGAATTTCACATTTTTTTAATGGTTTAACATTTTCAACAAAATTGGGTACAACTTCATCACAAAATTAATCTTCCTAAAAAAAGTTGAAGTTATATGTTTCTTTGTTACGAGGAAAAAGGAGTTGAGCAATGACCTTAACACATTTAATAACAACGATACCTTCTTATGATATAATATGACCTAACAACTTACCTTTTGTGATTATAAAGATACTATTCTTTGAATTTAACAAGATACCATATATTTGGAATCTTTCAAAAATTTGAGTAACATATTTGATTTGTTTCAATGTGTTTTAAAAATATACAATTGAATCATCAAACTATACAACAATGTTGTGATTTATTGAACTTTGAAAAACAATATCCATTTTTGGTTGAAAATTTGCGCTTGTAATGATCAAACCAAAGGGCATTATTTTAAAAGAAAATGTTTCCCATTTAGTCCTACAACTTATTTTAAGTCTATCATCTTCGTCCATAAGTACCTAATTATACTTTGAAAAAACATCAAATAGTGAAAACAATTTAGATGTTGATACAAGATATATAATTGAATCCATAAGTAGTGTGGGGTAGTTATCTCTTTCAGAAACTTTATATAAATTTCAGAAATCAACACAAAATTGTTTTTCCAATTTTTTTTCTTATTGGAGCTAAGTTTTATATTTTGGAACCATGTTAAACTTGAAAGATAATTTTAGATGATTTCAATATGAAGTAGTTTTTTCAATTCTTTTTGCACTTGGAGTTCCAAAAAGGATGGATTTTCTATCATTTTTGTTCAAAAAAACCTTGCATCTAATTTTAGAGGAATTTATGTTGAATGATACATGTATAGTACAATTTTAAATTATTAAATGTGTGATATACCTAACTCCATTATATCATTTATGAGGTTTGGTATTAATATTTTATTCTCTTAAACATTAAAGGTCTTGACCCCTCTATGAGTCGCAAAGGACACAAGCAATTCAGGAAGGATCAAAGCTATATCAATTTACTAGTTTAACATGGATTTGGATTGGAAAACTAAACAAAGAGGGTAGTGATCCCTCATATTTTATGGATAGGCCTCATGTAATTATTGATGAGATAAGGTTTGGATCAATGGTTGAAGTAAAGGAGTCAAGCAAAATATTTGTGGGAGAGAAATCAACCAATCCACTAATGGTTGAGCAATCAACTAATATGCTAATAGTTGAGGGAACAAAAAATCCATTGATTGGCACAAGATTAGCCTATCCACTAATACACGAGCAAAACCTGACATGGGCTCATGGATAATGAAATTTAAGCATCAACAAGGGGAAATTCCCGCAAATTTGATTCCCATTCATCTCTCTATCATACACTTTGGATAGGGTTACAAACAAGTTTGGCTTACAAGTGTAATGACTTGGTTGGCAGTAATCATTGAAATAATTTGATCTAAGGGCTAATAGATTTATGACACCACATAATATAGACATCTAAAATTCACTCTTATCCAATTTGTACCCCTATCTTCTAAATCGAATAACAGAGTCTAACTCAACTCAAAGTTGCATCCATAATTGAATAACCTTTTACTATCAAGATATGGGGCATAAGACATTTACACTTAACTTTTATCTTTTGGTTGTAGATAATAGGAATTGTTGCACCCATTTTTTTGCCATTTCAAGAAAGCAGGATCCGAGGACTTCAAGGAATTTTTTCAAAGTCAGAATCATCAACCAACAGTTTGTTTTATGTCATTGTAAACCCATTATGCAAAATTGTAATGTAAATGATGCTAGTACAACCACTTTATTATGTAACAACATAGGTAATCTTATTGTTTTGGTGACATATTTCATCCTAGGAGGTTTTTTGTCTCACTGGTTCATTTGTGTTTCTAAACACGGATGATCTACAGAGTTTTTCCCTTCAGCCTCACCCCAAAGCTAGGGTGGAGTTTATCGTCAAAGTCTTAGGTGAGTCTTAGTGTTTTAGTCGAGTTTGTTGTAAAAGTGATCTGGGAATAATTTAAGCTAGTTGGTTAAATTATTTTATTATAGATCACTTGGTCTACTAGATCATATTGTGTCACAGAATTGCGTAAGTATTTGGAGAGTCTATAATGAAAGGGTATTACCCCTTTGAGGGTTGAACTTGTAAAATCTTATGTAAAAAAAAATTAGTGCATGGTCCCTCATACTTAGACATCATGCCTAAAATACTAGAGGGTAAAAAAATAATTAATCCCCTCACTAGTCATTTAAGTATTTTTTTCTCACAAAAATAAAATTAAACCCTAAACCAAAAAATTAATTAATTTAGAGTCAAAATTAAAATGTTAGAGAAATTAATTTCTCCAAGTGGAAAAATTCGTGAGTCTAAAAGAAAATAATTTTTGGAGGTCCCCCATTAAGGTAATATTGAAAATAAGAAAAATTGGGCCCTTGGACCTTGGTAGTTAAGTCAAAGTCAATTTTTTTAGGAAATTAACTCAAAATAATTATTTTTGAGCTAATAAAAAATGTCTTTAATGAAAAATTCGAAAATTCCTCAAAAAATAAATATTTTGACTACTGAGATTAAAAGTTAATCAAGAATTTATCAATAGTTGAGATTATTTTGACGGAGATCAAGCCAACTAGTCATTATTTTTTCACTTGGAGGAATTTCTCTATAAATAGAGGCTATTTTGCTTCTATTTCTCACAAAGATGAAAGCTCTAACTCTAATCTATGTAATTTTGTAACGATGGTTTTTCTGTCGGGAATGTTTTGAAATATCATAATAAAAGACTTTGGGGTTCAGTTCATGGTGTTCTTTGTCTGATGATCTATGGTATGTGTTGGGTATGTGCTTTCCTATATTGTGCTTAGAATTTTAAAGTTTGTTTATTCATTAGATGATGATAAAAACATTTTATTGGTAGATTGTGGGTCTATCTTAAGTGATTTGATTTGCCATATGTCTAAAAAGCTTTCTTGAAAAAAATATATAGAGTTTGCAGGTTCCTAGCACTTGGCCTCCAAGTTCATAGACTTTGGAGGAGAGTCGATCTTATTTAGGCTCCGAGAATTTTGTTTGGTTTTCTTACTTCACTAAGGTTGTGGGCAATATCATAACTTTCGAAACACATCTGATATATGGTCATTATTAATCATTTAAAAAAATATTTACTCAAAAATATTTATTTCCAAGCATTGTATATTTGTATATAACTTGTAAATTATTTTTGTAGAATAATTTTTGTAAATAAAATTTTCTAACCCTTGTTTTGCAGCGATTTGGGTTTGGGGTTTTATTTTAAATTTTATGTTTTAGGGTTTTTAGCATACTTGTAAATATTTTTTAGATTTATTTTATTTTGTAAATGATTTTTAGATTTCAAAATTGTAAATATTTATTTAATTTAAGTTTTCATTTTGTAGTTAAATTTTTTTAATTAGATTTAGCTTTTAATTTGAAATTCAGATTTTAGTTGTAAAGTTTTTATCCCACATTCAGAATTTGAAAAACATTTCTCTAATTTGTGTCTCTATATACTAACCTTTCACCTTGTGTTTTCTATTACGCAAATAATTTCACTAACCCTTTGCATTTTAATTTTTTCTTGTATATAATTTCTTGGGGTTTTTATTTTATTTTGGTATATTTTGGGAAAAAAATCTTTTTATTTGTACAGGTGAAATCTCTCAAGGGATCAAAGAAATGAGTAAACTTCTAAAATTTCCAAACCTCAAAAACCCAGACTTCTAGGGTTTTGAGCCCATTTTTGTAGGTTGCTTATTTTCAAATTGGGGAAGAAACCCATTTTCCGAAGGCCCTAGCCCTTACCCAACCTAAAAGGCTAGTGTTTGGGACTTATGTTGCAAGCATTAAGAAGGTCGGAAGCCCTATAAGGGCTAGATCACATTGCAAACATGGGTTTCTTCAAGGGATTGACATTTTATCTCTAATAATTTGTAATTGCAGCAATCATAAAGATCTAATCTTTGGGTTTTGAGCTAACATTTTGTGAGTGCAAGTGTTAAGGAGTGATTTCTCTCACATCTCCAAACTTGGCATAGGGCATTAGGCCTTGGAGTTTGTCTGTATTGTCTTCATCTTTCATTTTATTTGACTGCATAATTTATATTAGATCTGGTATATTGATATAACAATGGCATAATCATCATAGTACAAGCCTAAAGAATCCACACATTAAACTAATAGCTCATACAAGGCATCAAGAATAAATTACAAGGGTTTGATCTATCAATTTTGTGTTTTATGTTGGCTGTCATATAATTTTCAAGATTTGATTTGAAATTGCAGAGGTCTGATTTGCAAATTTCAGTTCTGATATAATTTTTATAGCAGTGTATTCAAGGCATAAACACACATAAAATAAGCATAAATTCATTAACAAGTCGCTTAAGGCATTGAACATTAATCTTGTGGTTAAATTGATTGCACAAAAGTTATTTTTTTAGCACTGTTGGGCAATCTCCAGATTTGATATGTTTTCTACAACCATTTATGCAGTCATATAAACTAAATAAGAGTCATCAAAATTGACTAAACATTATCTAAAAATCACTCAAATTGATTAGCTAATCATTGGAACTTATTTGGCATTAATATTTAGGCAACTTGTTGGTTTATTAAGGACTGAATAACTGATTTTCTAAGTTATTACAAATCTGACATACATCATTTTGAGGTCTGATCTTAACACAATAAATTTGATCTATAGTGTCTAAGAAGTCCTATAATCAAGTGAATATCATTGGAATTTAAATGCATTGATTTTCTAGCTTATCTTTTCCATCTTGCATCACTTCTTGACTACTGATATAAAATTGCAAGCATCTGAATACAAGCTTGTAGCAATAATAAATCACATATAAGTCTCTAAAATTGAGTAAGGAAATTTTACAATTTATAATCATTCATGGTTGAAGTGATCTGGGTTAAATTCTAGTCATTGGCATCATGTATTAGAAATCATTGGCTAATTAGATAAGTGCTCTAAATCCTCAATTGTTATCATTGTTATCACATGTTGGTCAATAACTTTGTGGAATTATTGTAAGAAGATCTCTTGTTGGTTGTTGGCACTTTATCATTAAACACTTTATCTTGTTTAAGATTTTATTTCAATATATTATTAAGTACTCTTGTTATAAGATAATCAACATCAAGTACTTGAATCACATAAACAATCTTAACTCAAGACTCACTCATAGTCCTTGCATATCATTCTAGGAATATTCTTGCATCTAATAATTTACTTCCAAGCATAAGCTTGGTTGATAGACATTTAGGGCAAGCTTTCTCACCTAGCTTGAAGAGCCTAGCACCTCTTTAGTGGTTAACACGGTGACCTTGCAATCCTCAGCGCCACATTCTTTGTAGCGCCAGAGACATCGAGTGGTTAGAACATAGGGGGAGGTATCGTTAATCAAGCTTCTGCTTGCTTCCTGTTGGCTTCTATACCACAACCTGCTCTAGATACTAGTTCCAAAATAGTTAAGAGGAAGGAACCATCTAGAACAGGCATATAATTAAAAGTAAACAATATTCTTACATTTCACCTAAGTCTTAGGATTTTCATAGCATATAGGTTAATTAAGCATTCAAGCAGTGGTTGTTCATTTGGTTGTTTGGTCCTTAATTGATATAAAGCAAGTAAGTTGACTCCATAAGGCACTGATCTCATTGATAATTAAATCTAATCTCTAAAAGCATGCTAAATCAACCAAGTGGCTAGGCCATTCGATCGTGTATCCCAGACTCGTTGGTTGCCATCTTGTCTTTTATTTCTATATTCCATAGGGACTATCCCCCATAGCCTATTGTTGGGAGACAGCTAGAATGGAGTGGGCGAGGATCAGAGTGACAACCCTCACCCTGAGTCATTGTCACACCGTGCCTATAAAATATGAGCAACAACATTTTTTGGCACAGTTGTCTGGAACATAATTTTCTATTCTTGGTTCTCATGGCATTTTTTAATCATCTTCATCTTCTCATCCTTTCTAAACTGTCAATTTGCACATCTTCTGGTTCCTATTTTCACCTTCAACACCTGGACATTTGGGTTAGTTTCCTGTTTGGGTGGTGACTCCACTTATTCCTCCATTTACAAAAATTAAAATCTTATACTAGAAGAAATCCTGGTAATTTGGTTAACCTCGCTCTTGGAGCTCGGTTATGCAAATTTCATTCTAGTAAGCATTTAATCTTTCTTGGATAGGAAACTCTTTGTGATATCCTTCTGCTTCTTCTTGACTTACATTTGGTTTTCTACATTCTATATTTTAGAGTTAGATTCGTGTTCAAGTGGCGACTCCACTTCTTCCATTTTCTGTAGGAATTTCTGCTAGAAGCCCTCTTCTTGTAGACTTCTTTCTTATATTTAACAGGGACCTCTCATTGATATCCATTTTCTCTCAAGTGAGCAACTCATCCTGAATGACTTTCTCACTCCTTGTAGTTTTACTAACATTTAGGTTTAACCCCATGATATTCCAAAGAAAGCTATTAATAATTTGCCTTCTTTTCAAGGCAATGGTGCAATTAATGCTAATGATTATCTCAAGAAATTTAATCTTTGTGTGGCTAAGTGGTGTAGCATTGCCAACTATAATCATGAATACATTAAGTTGAAACTCTTTGTCTTTTCGTTGGAAGATAATGGTATGGATTGGTTTCATGATTTTCCTGATGATTCTTTTGATTCTCTGCAAGCTATAATTAATGTATTTATTAATGAATATGGAGATAAGAAGAATGAAAAGGATTTACATAGTTCCATTTATAGTATGAAAAGGAATGAAGATGAGTGTTAAAGAATTTAATAGGAGGTCCAATGGCATTGTGAGAGATTTATCTCAGGATTACAAACCTCCTAAGAGGATTTTGTTAGACCATTACAATGATGCATTTGACACTAATACTTCTTATGAGTTGATGCGCGAGAAACTTGCTAATGTAAGGTTTTTCAGAATTTAGTTAAGGAATTATAAAAGGACAAGAAATCATCCGGGAAGTTTGGGATTCCATATTTTAAAGAGAAAGAAACTAAAGAAAAGGAATGTGATCTTGTTAAAGAACCTGCTCAAATCATTAAAGGTATGCAAGTCGAGCATAAAAATCAAGTCATTGTCATGTAGAATCGCCTAACTAATATAGAGGAGTGTCAAGATAATGATCTGCAGAATAAAAATGATCAATCTTGGCCATATTTCAGTCCTTGTGTAAGTTTCATGATGAATTTACTTGTGCTATTGCAAGAGGAATCTTGGGTAGTGGCATTGCAGGGACAAGTGACCAAATTAATAATGGTATTGAAGAATCACATTTCTTGCCTATAGAAGATCATGATAAGCATCTTCTTAAGGAATTAACTCAAATGATTAAATACATGCAATCTAGTCAAGCAATATTAATAACATATCACACCAGAGAAATGAGTTCCATGGAGAACAAGTTACAGGATATAGAAGTTACTCAGTATAATCAAAGCATCAGTTTTCAGAACATGATAGAGACCATGATGGATGATCACGCACAACAAATAAGAACAATTTAAGAAAGGTGTTTATAGGTAATTAGTGCCATGGAGGTTAACTACTCTGACAAGATAAAGACCATGGATCAAAATCACACACAAGAAATGAAAGCTTTGGAAGCTAAGAATTTCACTCTTCAAGACAGATTCGTGAAGACAAAAATCGATCAAGAAAAATTAATAGTAAAACATGCCAAGGAAATGAGTTCCATGCAGAGGAGGTTGGAAGAAATGGAAAAATTACAAATGTTGCAGCCTAATCCAGAGCTTTCAACACATCAAAGTATTTCCAACCAGCTGATCCAGGACCCATTTTGTTGTGAGTCTCATGATGTAGTCACATATCCCGTTCAGACACAGAATGAAGAGAGGCAGGTCACAGAAGTCTTGTACATTCCATCCCACCATCTTCAACATTAGGTAGGTAGGTCTACATTAATCACATCATCACTAGCATCATGGTCTGCCAAAAAGAAACAAAGAAAGTAAAGAAACAAAGGAGAACGCAACATTAAGCCTCCACGGTCTACCCCATATGAAAGAGATGAGAAAATAAGGAAGAGGAAGTTTGGTGCATTTGATGGACGGGAGAAGCTCAATATTCGGAAGAGAAAAATTCCTTTGATATGCAAGATCAGGCATGGCACATCCAAGAAGCAACCCACAGACTTGACGGAAAGTCGACAAATGCTCAGTATGCATTATATTGAAGACATCCGATGCCATAGAGCATCTTTGTATTGTATCTCTAACCCTACTCCTCTTTATTTATGTCATTATCTAGTTTTATTTTATGCACTTAGACTGTATGTTTTCTCATTTCAGTGTGTTAGAGTAAATTTTTTTTATTTGAATAGGTATTATATGTATACATGATGAATTTGATTTTGAATGGATATCTATTTGATGGACTTTTGTTTTCTTGGATGTAGGATTCTGGACTCTCACATTGCTCCATTGAAGAAATGTGTCCCCGTATGGATCCAGATGTTGCACCCATTTTTCCAGCATTCCAAGGAGGCCGGATCCAAGGACTTCAAGGAACTTTTTCAAATTTATAATCATCAGTCAGTAGTCTATTCTATGTCATTGTAAACCCATTCTACAAAATTGTAATGTAAAGTATGCTAGTACGACCACTTTATTATGTAACGACCTAGGTAAGTCTATTGTTTTGGCGACAAATTTCATCCTAGGAGGTTTTTCGTCTCACTGATTCATTTGTGTTTCTAAACACGAATGGTCGGCAGATTTTTTCCCTCTAGCCTCACCCGAAAGCTAAGGTGGAGTTTATCATCAAAGTCTTAGATGAGTAGTAGTGTTTTAGTCGAGTCTATTGTAAAACTGATATGAGAATAATTTAAGCTAGTTGGATAAATTGTTTTATTACAGATCACTTGGTCTACTAGATCATATTGTGTCGCAGAATTGGGTAAGTATTTTGAGGGTCTATAATGAACGAGTATTCCCCCTTTGAGGGTTGAATTTGTAAAATATTATGTAAAAAATATTTTAGTGCATGATCTCTCATACTTAGACACAATGACTAAAATATTAGAGGGTGGAAAAAAAAAATTAGAGTCAAAATTAAAATGTTACAGAAATTAATTTCTCCAAGTGGAAAAATTTGTGGGTCTAAAAGAAATTAATTTTTGGAGATCCCCCACCAAGGGAATATTGGAAATTGCAAAAACAATTAGACCCTTGGACCTTGGTGAATAAGTCAAAGTCAATTTTTTTAGGAAATTAACTCAAAATAATTAATTTTGAGCTAATAAAAAATGGTTTTAATGAGAAATTCGAAAATTTCTCAAAAAATAAATATTTTCAACGACAGAGATTAAAAGTTAATGAAAGGTTTATCAATGGTCGAGATTGTTTTGACGAGGATCAAGCTAACTAACCATTATTTTCCAATTGGAGGAATTTCTCTATAAATAGAAGACATTTTTCTTCTATTTCTCACAATTACAAAATCTTCAACTCTAGTCTATGTAATTTTGTAACGTTGGTTTTGTTCCACTGATCACCTGGGAACGTTTGAAATATCATAACAAAAGACTTTGGGGTTCAGTTCATGGTGTTCTTTGTCTGATGACCTTTGGTATGTGTTGGGTATGTGTTTTCCTACATTGTGTTTAAAATTTTAAAGTTTGTTTATTCATTAGATGGTGATAAGAACATTCTATTGGCAGATTTTTGGTCTATCTTAGGTGATCTGATTCGCCCTATGTCTAACAAGCTTTCTTGAAGAAAATATATAGAGTTTGTAGGTTCTTTGGCCCTTGGGCTCTAAGTTCGCAGACTTTGGAGAAGAGTCGACCTTCTTTGGGCTTCGAGAATTTTGTTTGGTTTTCTCACTTCGCTAAGGTTGTGGGCAATACCATAATTTTCGAAACACATTTGATCTATGGTCATTATTCATCATTTAAAAAAGTATTTACTCAAAAATGTTTATTTCCGAGCATTGTATATTTGTATATAGCTTGTAAATTATTTTTGTAGACTAATTTTTGTAAATAAAATTTTCTAACCCTTATTTTGCAGGTAGCTATTTAGGTTTGGGGTTTTATTTTAAATTTTATGTTTTAGGGTTTTTAGCATACTTGTAAATATTTTTTAGATTTATTTTATTTTGTAAATAATTTTTAGATTTCGAAATTGTAAATATTTATTTGATTTAAGTAATAATTTTTTAATTAGATTTAACTTTTAATTTGAAATTCTAATTAAAGTTATAAAGTTTTTATCCCACATTCAAAATTTGAAAATAGTTTCTCTAATTTATGTCTCTATAGACTAACCTTTCACCTTGTATTTTCTATTATGCAAATAATTTCACTAACTCTTTGCATTTTATTTTTCTCTTGTATATAATTTTTTGGGGTGTTTAATTTATTTTGCTATATATTGGGATTTTTTGGGAAAATTTCTTTTTATTTGTACAGGTGAAATATCTCAAGGGATGAAAGGTGTAAACTTTTTAAATTTACAACCCTCAAAAACCATAGACGTAAGCCCATTTTTGAAAGTTCTTTATTTTCAAAATGGGGAAGAAACCCATTTTCTGAAGGTCCTAGCCTTCACCCAACCTAAAAGGCTAGTGTTTGGGACCTATTTTGCAAGAATTAAGAAGGTCATAAGCCCTACATGGGCTAGATATCATTGCAAACAAGGGTTTCTTCAAGGAATTGACATTTTATCTCTAATAATTTGTGATTGTAGTAGTCATAAAGATTTGATATTTTTGTTTTGAGCTAATATTTTGTGAGTGCAAGTGTTGAGGAGTGATTTATCTCACATCTCCAAACTTGGCATAAGTCATTAGGCCTTGGGGTTTGCTTCTATTGTCTTCATCTCTAAATTTAATTGACTACATAATTGATATCAGATCTAGTGTATTGATATAACAGTGGCATAATCATCATAATACAAGCCTAAAGAACCCACACATTAAGCTAATAACTCATACAAGGCATCAAGAATAAATTACAAGAGTTTGATCTATCAATTTTCTTGTTTTATGTTGGCTATCTTATAATTTTCAAGGTCTGATTTGAAATTGCAGAGATCTTATCTGAAAGTTTCAAGTCTAATATAATTGTTACGGTGGTGCATTTAGGGCATAAACACCCATAAAATAAGCCTAAATTCATTAACAATTCGCTTAAGGCATTGAACAATAATCTTGTGGTTAAATTGATTGCGTATAAGTTATTTTTTTAGGACTGTTGGGAAATCTCCAGATTTGATATGTTTGCTACAACCATTTATGCAGTCATATAAACTAAATAATAATCATCAAAATTGACTAAAGGTCATCTAAAAATCACTCAAATTGGTTAGCTGAACATTAGAGCTTATTTGGCATTAATATTTAGGCTCCTTGTTGGTTTATTAAGGACTGAATCACTGATATTTTAAGTTATTACAGATCTGATATATGCCATTTTGAGGTCTGATCTGAGCATAATAAATCTGACCTATAGTGTCTAAGAAATCCTGTAATCAATTGAATATCATTGGAAGTTAAATGCATTGATTTTCTATCTTATCTTTGGCATCTTCCATCACTTCATGATCGCTGATATAAAATTGCAGACCTCTGAATACAAGGTTGCATCGATAATAAATAACATATAAGTCTTGAAAATTGGGTAAGGAAATTTTACAATTCATAATCATTCACAATTCAAGGGATTTGGGTTAAATTTTAGTCATTGGCATCTTGTATTGGAAATCATTCGCTAATTAGATAAGTTCTCTAAGTTTCCTAAATTGTTATCATTGTTATCACCTGTTGGTCAATATCTTTGTGGAATTATTGTAAGAAGATCTCTTGTTGGTTGTTGGCACTTGTATCATTGATAACTTGGTCTTGTTTAAGATTTTTCTTTCAATATATTGTTAAGTACTCTTGTTATAAGATAATCAACATCAAGTACTTGAATCACATAAACAATATTAACTCAAGACTTACTCATAATCCTTGCATATCATTCTAGGATTATTCTTGCATCTAATAATTTACCTCCAAGCATAAGCTTGGTTGATAGACATTTAGCACAACCTTTCTCACCTAGGTTGAGGATCCTAGCACCTCTTTAGTGGTTAACACAGTGACCTTGCAGTCATCAAAGCCGCCAGAGGCATTGGGTGGTTAGAACATAGGGGGAGGTATCGTTAATCAAGTTTATGCTTGCTTCATGTTGGCTTCTATCCCACAACCTACTCTAGAGACAAGTTCTGAAATAGTTAAGAGGAAGGAACCATCTAGAACAGACATATAATTAAAAGTAACCAAGATTCTTGCATTTCACCTCAATCTTAGGATTTTCATAGCCTATAGGTATGTTAAGCATTCAAGCATCGGTTGTTCATCCAGTCATTTGGTCCTTAATTGATATAAAGTAAGTAATTTGACTCCATAAGGCATTGCTCTCATTGATAACGAAATCTAATCTCTGAAAGCTTGCTAAATCAACCAAGTGGCTAGGCCATTCAATCGTGTATCCCGGACTCATTGGTTGCCAACTTTTCTTTCATTTATATCTTCCATATGGACTACCCCCCATAGTCTGTTGTTGGGAGACAACTAGAATGGAGTGGGTGGGGATCAGAGTGACAGCCCCGCCCTAAGTCGTTTTCGCATCATGCCTGTACAATCTAAGTGACAACATTTTTTAGCGCCATTACCAGGGACAAAATTTCCTATCCTTTGTTCTCACGATATATTTTTATCATCTTCATCTTCTCATCCATTCTATCCTGTAAATTTGCACATCTTTTTTTTTTCTATCTGCACCTTTAGCACCTCGACATTTGGGTTAGTTTCCTATTTGGGTGGAAACTCCACTTATTCCTCCATTTACAAAGTCTTATACTAGAATAAATTCTGGTAGTTTTGTTAACCCCGTTCTTGGAGCTTGGTTATGCAAATTACATTCTAGTAAGCATTTGATCTTTCTCATACAAGAAACCCTCCATGATAACCATTTACTTCTTCTTGACTAACATTTGGTTTTTCGCATTCTAGATTTTACAGTTAGATTCATGTTCAAGTGGCGACTCCACTTCTTTCATTTTCTGCAGGAATTTCTACTAGAAGCCATCTTCTTGTACACTTCTTACTTACCTTGAATAGGGACCTCTCACTGATATCCATTTGCTCTCAAGTGAGCAAGTCATCATGAATTACGTGCTCGCTCCTTGTAGTTTTACTAACAATCAGGGTTAACCCCATGATATTCCAAAGAAATCTGTGGATAAGTTTCCTTCTTTTGAAGGGAATGGTGCAGTTAATGCTAATGATTATCCCAAGAAAAATAATTTTTATGTGGCTAAGTGGTGCAACAATGCTAACTATAATCATGAAGACATTAAGATGTGTCTCTTTGTCTTTTCCTTGGAAGATAATGTTATGGACTGGTTTCATGACTTTCCTAATGATTCTTTTGATTCTCTATAAGTTTTAATCAATGCTTTTATTAATGAATATGGATATAAGAAGAATGAAAAGGATTTACTTCGCTCCATTTATAGTATGAAAAAGAATGGAGATGAGACTATTAAATAATTTAGTAGGACGTTCAATGGCATTGTAAGAGATTTGTCTCAGGATTACAAACCTCTTGACAAGCTTTTGTTAGACCATTACATTGATGCATTTGACACTGACACTTATTATGAGTTGATGCATGGGAAACCTGCTAATGTAAGGGTTTCTCAGATCATTTAGCTGAGGAATTAGAAAAGGAAAAGAAAGCATATGGGAAGTTTGGGATTTCAGATTTTAAAGAGGAAGAAACTAAAGAAAAGGAAAGTGATTATGTGAAAGAGCTTTCTCAAATCATTAAAAGTATGCAAGTTGAGCATAACAATCAAGTCACTGTCGTGCAGAATCACCTAATTCATATAGATGAGTGTCAAGAGAATGATCTGTAGAATAATAATGATCAATATTGGTCATATTGTAGTCCTTGTGAAATTTTTCATGATGAATTTACTTGTGATATTGCAAGAGGAATCTTGGGTAGGGACATTGCAGGGACAAGTGGCCAAATTAACAATGTTATTGAATAGTCACATTGCTTGCCTATATAAGAACATGATAAGAATACTCTTAAGGAATTAACACAAATGATCAAAAACATTCAATCTAGTCAAGAAATATTAATGGAAAATCACACTAGAGAAATGATTTCTATGTAGAACAGGTTACAGGCTATGGAAGTTACTCAGTATAATCAAAGCATCAGTGTTCAAAACATGATATAGACCATGAAGGATGATCATGCACAACAAATAAGAACAGTGGAATAAAGGCATTTACAGGTAATTAGTGCCATGGAGGTTAACTACTCTAACAAGATAAATACTATGGAGCACAATCACACACAGGAAATGAAAGCTTTGGAATCTAAGAATTTCACTCTTCAAGATAGATTCGTAAAGACTAAAATTAATCAGGCAAAATTAATAGTAAGACATGCCAAGGAAATGAGTTCCTTGCAGAGGAGGATGGAAAAAATGGAAAAATGGAAAAATTTGCAGCTTAATCCATAAATTTCAACATATCACAGTCTTTACAACCAGTTGATCCAGGACCCATTTTGTTGTGAGTCTCACGAGGCAGTAGCAAATCCCGATCATATGCAGAACGAAGAGAGACATGTCACAGAAGTATTGGACATTCCATCCACCATCTTCAACATCAAGTAGGAAGGTCTACATTAATCACATCATCACCAGAATCACAGTCTGCCAAGAAGAATTAAATGAAAACATAGTGCTAAGCCTCCATGGTCTGCCCTATATGAAAGAAATGGGAACAAAGAGAAGAAGAAGTTTGATGCATTTGATGGACAAGAGCAACTCGATATTCAGATGAGACATAGTCCTTCGATATGCAGGATCAGGCATGGCACATCCAAGAAGAAACCCACAGACTTGTCAGAAAGTCGACAAATGCTCAGTATGCACTATGTTGAATACATCTGATGCCAAAGGGCATCTTTATATTGTATCTCTAACCCTACTCCTGTTTATTTATGTCAACAGATAGTTTTATTTTATTCACTTAGATTGTATGCTTTCTCATTTCAGTTTGTTAGAGTAGATTTTTTCTATTCCAATAAATATTTTATGTATACAGAATGATTTTGATTTTGAATGGATATCTACTTGATGGACTTATATTTTATTGGATGCAGGATACTAGATTCTCACATGTTTATTTGTGGTAGCATCGGATGTTCTCTAGCCATGAAAATTGATGGAGAGACTAAGGCATATAAGATCTCCAAAACCCAGAAATCATTTTGGGAAATTCCATCAGGTTGGAGAGATATTAAAATAATTAATATTTTTAATGGAGTTCCTAAGTCTAAACTTAGGAAAATTAAAATATTAATGGGTATTAATATAAAATTGGGTGAGAATGTTCTAAATGGTGAGGATCAATCCAAATCTAATCTTATCTGTTGATTAGGGACTTAATCTCGGTGGTTGAAGACTCAACGGGAAAATTATAAGAGGAGGCTTGAGAACCAATTGGATACACACCAGCAGATACTCAGTATCTCAAGGAAAATTGATTCTCACAGAAAAGGAGATCGATTTCAGAGGGAGAGTTGAAGGGTGGAGGAAGAGGGGGGATTAGCAGCAGTTAGGGAGCTCGGAAGAAGTGACGCAAGGACTCTAAGAGACAGCGCAGAGGGAGACACAGATCAGAGAGAAGCAGGGATGACGCAAAGAGGGACTAGAGCTGCACAGAGCCACACAAAATGACGCAAGGCTAATACAATAGAGAAAGGAAGCTCTCCAGGGTGTCAAAAAATCTCAGAGAAAATTATCAAGTGTTTTCTCCTAGTGTCTATGTAAATTTTTCTGTAAAAGCAATTGTTGTTGAAGACTCATAAAATCCTCCTCTGCTACACTGTTTTCCCGCATTAGGTTTTTCTAGGGACAATGGTCCAAAAATAATTGTGTTGATGTGATTGATTCTTGTGCATATGTTTGTTTTTGTTTAATGATGTGATATTTGCAATAGAAATATTTTAGTATTTACTGCAGGGATTTCATAAATAACTTATTGGGAATAATAAATAGGTGAAATAAATCAATTGTTGTAGTAATATAATTTCTATTTAGAAATTTTCACATGGTATCAGAGAAAAGATTGTGCGACAGGAAGGTAAAATCAATTATGGGTCAAGAGCATGATGCAGAAGCATCCACTCAAGGAGACTCATGCAGATTCAGAAGAATGCACAAGAGACAGAAATTACGATTATTCTATGTCGGCTTCCAGATTAGAAGAAGAAATTGCTTGTGTAGCAAGCTCTGCCTCATCAAAGGTTTGGTATATAGATGTGGAGCTTCTTGGCATATGACAGGAATCCGAGAATGCTTTTAAGATTATCGGGAAGAAAGAATGAATTTTCAGATCATCGTGGGGAACAAGGCCAAGTGTACTCCAGTAGGGAAAGGTACTATAGTTTTTCAAACAGAAACAGGAGAGCGGTTCCAAGCTACCAATGTGCTGCATGTGCCAGGACTGGGGATGAACTTACTTTCCGTATCTCAATTTCAAAACAAGGGCTATGATGTTTTCTTCATTAAGGATAAAGTATACGTCAAACACCCGAGTTGGAAAAAGAAGGTCCGGATCGGAATCAAAAGTAACAAGTTGTACAGGTTGCAGCTAGAATCACCAATGGAACTGATAGGCAGTAATGGAGACAAGGATTTGAATGAACTATGGCACATAAGGATGGGACATTTGCACCATGGGGATCTGCGAATTCTTAGAAAAACTATAACAGGAGTTCCAGATCTTAGTACTGAACGAGATGATGTATGCAGAGGGTGTGCTCTAGGCAAGTATGCTAAAGTAGTGTTTCCAAGAAGTAACAATAGGGCCAAGAATGTACTAGGATTGATACACTCACACATCTACGGACCAATGCCCACAAAATCTCTCAGTGGTGTCGAATAATTCATCACCTTCATCGATGACCATTCCAGGAAGACTTGGATCTCATTTCTAAAAACCAAACATGAGGTTTTCAGTCGATTCAAAGAGTTCAAGGCTCTAGTGGAGAATCTGACAGGAAAGAAGATAAAAGTGCTACGCTCAAACAATGGTGGAGAGTATGTTGACAAGGACTTCACTGATTTTTGCATTGGGGAGGGCATCAGAAGAGAGTGGGAAGCTCCCTACAATCTAGAGTAGAATGGAGTAGCAGAAAGGAAGAACATGACCATTGTGGAAGCAGTTAGGGCAATGATGTATAATCAAGATATGTCGAAATTCCTATGGGGAGAAGCATGCAGCACGATAGTCTATGTCTAGAATAGAACTCCTCATAGGGCATTGGGCAAGATTACTCCAAAGAAGGTCTTCATCGGGAAGACACCTGAAGTTAGTCATTTCAGGATATTTGGGAGTTTAGCATATTGTCATATACCCGAGGAGAAGAGGAAGAAGTTAGATCAAACTACAGAGAAAGGATATCTTGTGGGATATAGTGAGAATGCTAAGGCATATAGAGTCTATCTTCCAGGGAGCAGGAAGGTAGTAGTTCGGCGAGATGTAAAGTTCATGGAGGATAGAGCTTTCAGAAAATCTCGAGAAATGCCTTCCGAGGAGTAGCCAAAAGATGATTCGTTGGTTAAACCACTTCAACCAGTGGAAGCTAGTAACAAAAATTTTCCTTCAGAACAGGAGGAATCACAAGAAGAGGAAGAGATGACATATGCACCTACTACTAGAGGAAGAATGAGCTGGGAACTCTGACAGATTCTACAGGATGCAAAAGAATTCATTGGTGCACCCAGGAATAGTAAAAGGGAGCGAAGACAGCCAAACAGATACTAGGCCTTACTAGCTCAGGTTGGGGAACCCTCCAGTTTTCAGGAGGCCATTCAGCATCAAGTATGGGTGGATGCGATGGTGGAGGAATACTTCTTTATAATGGCGAATGATGTCTGGGAAGTGGTGCCTAGGCCCCAGGACAGATTAGTGGTAGGTTCGAGATGGATCTACAAGATCAAATATGTTGCAGACGACAGTGTGGAGAAATACAAAGCCAGGTTTTTGGCAAAGGGGTATGCTTAGAAGGAAGGAATAGATTATGAAGAGACCTTCACCCCAGTAGCCAGGTATACATCTATTAGAACTGTGATATCTCTTGTAGCACAGATGGGTGGGAGATTCATCATATGGATGTCAAGATGACATTCTTGAATGGGGTAATAGAAGAGGAGGTATACATTGAACAGCTAGAAGGCTTTGAGACACATGAGAAGAAATATTGTGTATGCAGATTAAAGAAAGCCTTGTATGGGCTTAAACATGCACCTAGAGCATGGTATGGCTGAATTGATGGCTACTTGCAGAAGATGGGGTTCACTAAGAGATGCAGATCCCAATCTCTACTATATGGTTGTAGAGAATGAGCCTCTAGTGCTAGTATTATATGTGGATGATCTCTTCCTGACAGGATCATCCAAGCTCATCAAGGACTGCAA
Organism: Pinus tabuliformis; assembly: GCA_031772625.1. Taxonomy (NCBI): domain Eukaryota; kingdom Viridiplantae; phylum Streptophyta; class Pinopsida; order Pinales; family Pinaceae; genus Pinus; species Pinus tabuliformis. The sequence goes on along the minus strand of CM062816.1, from coordinate 954,129,537 downwards.
GAAGAATCTCGCCATAGAATTCAACATGAAGGATTTGGGACAAATGCATTATTTCCTAGGGTTGGGAGTTTGACAGCAAAAGGGTGAGATATTCCTTGGATAAGGGAGATATGCTACAAAAGTCATGAAGAGATTCAGGATGCAGGACTGTAGGCCTATGGCTACTCCAATGATCACCAACTGGAATAAAATTGATGCATTAGAAGATAAAGATGTTGATCCCACCTTGTACAGGCAGCTCATAGGATCCCTGATGTATCTGGTCAATACCAGGCCAGACATTTGTTACGCTGTCAACACCCTCAGTCAGTTTATGGTGGAACCTAAGAGGGCGCATTGGGCAGCAGCCAAACATGTTCTCAGGTATATACAAGGAACAGTCGAGCATGGACTATTGTACACCAGAGGCAATGACATCAGGTTGAGTGGGTTCAGTGACGCAGATTGGGTTGGAATTTCAGTAGATCGGAAAAGTACCACTAGGTACTATTTCAACATTGGATTGAGGATGACTTCCTAGTCCAGTAGGAAACAGAAATTCGTAACTCTAAGCTAAGCCTAAGCAGAATATATGGTCGCTAGCACAACTTCCTGCAAAGCCATATGGATTAGAAAATTGCTTGTGAACCTATTTAGTAGAAGGATGGATTTAACCAAGATCATGTGTGATAATAAAAGTTGCATCAAGATCTCTAAGGATCCAGTATTTAATGATCGATCGAAGAACATTGATATCAGGTGTCACTTTCTCAGAGACCGTGTCCAATGAGGAGCAGTTCAGTTGAGCTACACTCCTACAGGAGAACAGGTGGCAGACATCCTCACCAAGGCCTTAGGAAAAACAAAGTTCATTTATTTCAGGGAGAAGATGGGAATGCTAAAGAATCCATTTCAGTAGCAGAAATGGATAAGTGTCAGGTGTTGCAGTGTAGCAGTTAGCAATGTTATGGGTAGCATGGGTAACATATGGAGAGGGAGCTGCAATACAGATGTAGCAGTGGCAGTGGTAGTGGTAGTGTCATAGGTAGCAGTACAAAAATTAGTAGTGCATATGGTGTGAGGCATCAGGCCAATCATCATTACAGGTACTGGTGCGGAAGAATGAGTGTGATGTTTCAGCGATGGAGCATTACTAGAGCACATTCCTTTCTAATAGGGATTGTTTATTTGTGGTAGCATCGGATGTGCTCTAGCCATGAAAATTGGTGGAGAGGCTAAGGCACATAATATATGAAAAAGCCAGAAACGTTTTGGGAAATTCCATCTGATTGGAGAGATATTAAAATAATTAATATTTTTAATGGAGTTCCTAAGTCTAAACTTAGGAAAATTAAAATATTAATGGGTATTAATATAAAACTGGGTGAGAAAGTTCTAAATGACGAGGATCAAGCCAAATCTAATCTTAGTCGTAGATTAGAGACTTAATCTCGGTCGTTGAAGACTCAACGGGAAAAGTATAAGAGGAGGCTTGAGGGTCAGTTGGAGACACACCAACAGATACTCAGTATCTCAAGGAAAATTGATTCTTAAAGAGAAGGAGATCGATTTCAGAGGGAGAGTTGCAGGGTGGAGGAAGAGGGGGAATTAGAAATAGTTAGGGATCTCAAAACAAGTGACGCAGGGACTCTGAGAGACAACGCAGAGGGAGACACAGATCAGAGAGACGCAGGGATGACGCAGAGAGGGACAAGAGTTGTGTAGATCCATGCAGAATGATGCAGGGCTGACGCAGTAGAGAAAGGAAGCTCTCCAGGGTGTTAGAAAGTCTCAGAGAAAAGTCTCAAGAGTTTTCTCCCAGTGTCTATGTAAATTTTTCTATAAAAGCGATTGTTGTTGAAGATTAATAAAACCTTCCTCTGCTGCACCAGTTTTCCCACATTGGGTTTTTTTGGGGACAATTGTCCAAAAATAACTGTGTTGATGTGATTGATTCTCGTGCATATAATTGTTTCTGTTTAATGATGTGATATCTGCAGTATAATTTATTTTAATATTTACTGAAGGGATTTCATAAATAACTTATTGAGAATAATAAGTAGGTGAAATAAATCAGTTGCTGCAACAATAGAATAGAAATTTTCACATCACATTCCTCCATTGAAGCAACATGTCCCCATATGGAGCCAGATGTTGTACCCATTTTTTCAACATTCCAAGGAAGTAGTATCTGGGGACCTTAAGGAATTTTTTTCAACATTAGAATCATTAGTCAGCAGTTTGTTCTATGTCATTGTAAACCCATTCTACAAAATTGTAATGTAAATGATGCTAGTACAACCGCTTTATTATGTAATAACCTGGGTAAGCCTATTATTTTGGTGACATATTTCATCCTGAGAGGTTTTTCATCTCACTGATTCATTTTTGATTCTACACACGAATGATCGGCATATTTTTTCCCTCCAGCCTCACCCCAAAGATAGGGTGGAGTTTATCGTCAAAGTCTTAGGTGAGTCCTAGTGTTTTAGTCAAGTCTATTGTAAAAGTGATTTGGGAATAATTTAAGCTAGTTGGCTAAATTATTTTATTACGGATCACTTGGTCTACTAGATCATATTGTGTAGCATAATTGCATAAGTATTTTGAGGGTCTATAACGAAAGGGTATTCCCCTTTTGAGGGTTGAATTTGTAAAATCTTATGTAAAAATATTTTAGTGTGTTTTCCCTCATACTTAGACACCATGGCTAAAATATTAGAGAGTGGAAAATAATTAATCCCCTCAAGGGTCAATTAATTAATTTTTCAGGAAAAAATATAATTAAATCCTAAGCTAGAAAATTAGTTAATTTAGAGTCAAAATTAAATGTTAAAGAAATTAATTTCTCCAAGTGGAAAAAATTGTGGGTCTAAAAGAAATTAATTTTTGGAAGCCCCCCACCAAGGGAATATTGGAAATTTCAAGAAAAATTGGACCCTTGGACCTTGGTGGTTAATTCAAAGTCAATTTTTTTAGGAAATGAGCTCAATATAATTATTGTCGAGCTAATTAAAAATGGTTTTAATCAGAAATTCGAAAATTCCTTAAAAAATATATATTTTTGATGGTAGAGATTAAAAGTTGATCAAGGATTTATAAGCGATCAAGGTTATTTTGATGAGGATCAAGCCAACTAGCCATTGTTTTCCACTTGGAGGAATTTATCTATAAATAAAAGGCATTTTTCTTCTATTTCTCACAATGATGAAAGCTCTGACTCTAGTCTATGTAATTTTGTAACACTAGTTTTGTTCCACTGATCTACTGGTAATGTTTGAAATATCATAATAAAATACTTTGGGATTTAGCTCATGGTGTTCTTTGTCCATAGGTGCCATGTCTCTTAGTTATGGTTGTAGATGGATTTTGAGAACCTCTAGTAGCTTATGAAACACCATAAGAACTAGAGATCTATTTGAAACAATTCCCATCATACCACCCATAGTCATTCATTAAGAGTGTTGTATAATGATGACTTCAATCATCATTGAATACTCTAATACAATGACCATTGGGCTATGATTGTCCCACAAAAATTGAATCTCGTGTTGAGGAAGAATCCTAGCCATTAAGTCTACAAGCCATTGCCTTTTTAGTTATTTAATTTTTTCCATGGTCAAGTGAAGTCTTCATGCTCATAAGGAAAAATACAAGGTATCCATGCATAGTCAAATTCACAAGTGAATATACTTTAAGTTTATTTTTAGATGTTTTGTGAATAAGTTATTTTAGTCCACCGTAAAGAGTAAGGTTTTCCTTTATAAACTCTATTACTTCCCAAAGATGAAGGATATAGCTACATTTAACTATAGGTATCTTTAAACAAGGCCTCAATGGATGGACAACCATCCCATAGCTCCAATAATGTGTTGCGGCTTCAGAATTCTGCTGCCAAAACATGGGGGATGACCACCCAGTCCGGACCTTAAGACAACTCCTTTTCCGTTTGAAGTGGTGGCTCCGACTGGGGATAATGGGGCCAGTTTCCCAATATGGGTTTTAAGATGAGAATGGGTGATTTATGAATGTTCTTGCAATAGAATAATGATAATCTAAGTGACTTATTCTACGATGTAATTTCTTTAACTTAACTTATTCTAATATAAACCTAGGTGTTCTTGCATGGTATGCGATCTACAAAGATATCCCTTTAACATGTGATAATAAAGATTGAACACAATTAAATGGAGATGATAACGTAAAAGATAATTCCTTTGACTAAATAGTTAGTCAAAGGAATTTATAAAATATATCGCATGTCTAATGAGTTATATATGAAAATTAAAACTTCAGTTATGGCATCAATACAGAAGTGCAATTAATGCTTCATAGAAACAATAAATCTCACATATAATTCATGAAAAGAAAGTTTTGCCACTAATTAAATGTTAATAGAATTATGCATACATGATAATCGTACCATATGTATGAAGTCCTGCTCATTTGATGAATGTCATAGAACAAATTCTTCCTTCAAATCAAAATATCTCCCAAGAATAAAGAAGTGCACCAACAAAGGAAAGTAGTCTGATATCTAAAAGAAAAGATCATGTTCCATCATTTCACCAAAGCATTCACAAACTTGCAATAGTGCGTTCTTTGCAAATGTTTTTGCTAAAATTCTGGACTCTTCTCTAAACGCATGAGAAGGGTATAAATACTATTCTAACTAAGTATGCAAAAATAGATTATACAAAAATTAAGGAGGTTTCAAACAACCTTCCTCATTCATAGGTAACTAACTCCAAAAATAAACAGAGATCAACTAAACATAACTAAGAGGATGACTTGTTGTCTGCCAGCTTGTCCTTTAAATCACAAATATCGATCATCGGTTGAATTTGAGGAGGTGGCCCAAAATGAGATTTGAGTTGTCTTGTAAAGATCGCGTCGGCAAGAGGTGGCAGCATCCTTTGAGTCACATGGAGGGAACAATTGAGGGTCATGATCTGGCTATGTGGCTTGACCAAATACTGCCAATACGACTCCCAGTCAGTCGTAGTCAGTTTCATAATTGCATCTCTTTGTTTCCCTGCTTTTTCTTGTCAGTCTTTACTCAGGGCAGTTAAGTCAGGCATTTCTTTCGAATTACCCTCCTTCATGAGATTGGTAGCGAACAGGGTATGATTTACTACCTTAATGATGTTCTTTGATACTCCAACTACCCTCGCGACTGCCATCTTGGCCTGTTTTATCCTAGCATCCCAATCAGTAAAGAGGATGTCTTTGTGAGTTTCCTCAATCTCGGGTAGATTGACCTTTTTTCCTTCTTTTGATTCCTTCCATTCAATGAATTCAGAGATCTGGTGTTAAAATCATTAAACTCTGTTCTTTGGTCAATGGCTCTATCTGTGAGTTGGTCGTTGGTAATCACGTAGGGAGTGATGTGTGACAACTTCTGGTAGAAATGCTCTTGCTACTTGACTAGAAGAGAATTTAGTTCTAAAGCCTCTTTGATGAATTCCTCAGCAGTGGGAACATCCTTGTACCTGTCCAAGGATTGTTGTAATTCTTGGAGTTGCACGTTTTTGGCCGATAAGTCAGCTTCATGGCTTATTTTCAAGACTTCCATGTCCTATTGTAATTGTGCAAGCTGTTTGGCTGCTGGTTTGTTTATGCTTGCTTTTTCTGTCTCGAACTCTTGTTCGAGCTGCACAATTATTGCCTCCCTTTCCTTTAGCAGAGTAGACACCTTAGTGGCCTTATCCATAGTGGCCGACGTGTATGCTCCTATGAACTGTGACAGTCTAGTCAAGTTCTCGACTAGATTAGAAGGCATGTCCTTCCAAACAACGTCCATTGGCACATTTCCAGGTGAGAATTCGGCTGCATCTACCCTTCTTATTTTCCTTTGCCTTCGGACTACAGCCTTGTGGAGAGCGCTATAGAATACGTCAAGTGGAGGTATCTCCATCACTTTCAGAAGAATTTATGATGTGGGCAAAGCAGGAATGATTTCAGCATGATGGGATTTTGTTGCTTCTTGATCCATAGGTGTAGACCGTTCGCCGATAGACTTGGGCTCTGTATATTGATGAATTCTTGGAGGAATCTTGAATTCCTCTATTTTTTTAGTATTTGGAGCTTTGGGGGTGACTTGAAATTTCTAATTAAATTGATCCCATTCCTGCTCCAAACTAGTGCCTTGGGCTTTTGAACTTGCCTCTGTGGCCAGAGTTTCTATTACCTGTTTTTCAGTTGGCTTCCTGCTAGACTCAGCCGTATTGTCTGCATCCTGAACTTTCCCTGTGTCCGTTGTATTCTCAATGTTCACCTGAGAATCCTTTTGAGAGCTAGGGATGCGTTATCAACAGTGTTACTTGGGCTAGGCTTATCCTCGAGCTTTAATAAATGCATTGGAATGACCCGAAGCCTCTCATTCCTGAATTCTTGAACTCTTTGAAAATCTTCAGGTTTCAAGTTAGCTTTTTCCCATTCAAGTGCTTGCTCGAAAGAAACTGTTGACTGTGACAAATCCTCAAAGTAATTTTCCCCATGATTGTATGCCTTGAGCTTTAGTCATGTAGTGACATTGTATGCCACATTGTTTGAATCGAATTGCCTTGTAGGCAATGTATGAAGCCTGAGGTCTTCCATTTGTGTTGATTCCTTACTAGCATGAACAAAATTAGCTAAAGTAAAAGAGCCACATTTGATAGGGAAAGTATAATCTGGACTTAAACAGGAACGCAACAAATTACAAAGATAACCGTAAACCCAAATATGCAGGTGGAAATAATATTTCATTTCATTAATGTAAAATACTGAAATATGCTTACAAACAGTAATGGAAATAAACTAGTGAGGGCGATGGTAGCTTATCTCTGAGAAGAGATGTGGTGGCTACATGCCTCTGAACTGTCTTACAATGAGGCTCGAAGGCCTATTTATTGTTGAGAAACAATGGAAAACCCTTAACATTCCAAAACCTAACCCTAGAAGATGAAACGCCAAACTGTGGGCCCCGTTTGGGTAAATTGGTACATCAACTTCTTGGAGTCGTAGCTTTGGCATACGATCTTCGTTTGACGCGTACAATAGCTCGTTAGAAAGATATATCCGAGCACTACCACTTTGGGAAGGGCAACATCCGTCCATGGACCCATGTTGCCCCCAGATGTCCCAAAAAACGTCATTTAGGGCCTCAAAACGGCTCCGGAAGTTCAGGACCTGAAAAACTGCTAAAAATAATAAGTTGTGCTACAATTAAGGAAACTAAAAATGCTGAGAGAAACAATGGTGGGGGTCCAGGTGGACTTGGCAGGTGGCCACCAATATCCACCTGGATCATTCCTCCCCCCTTAGGAAGCAATGGCCCCCATTGCGTTGAGTTCCTCCATGAGATGAGGAAACTTTTGCTGAACTTGGTCCCTGGTGAGCCACTTGCCCTGGTGAAGGAGTTGGCCTGCTTTGACAACTCGATACAGTTGGATATTCTGTTGGCAAGTGTTCTTGATCTGTGTTTCCATGATCCTATCAGTTTCATCTTGTTCCATGCAATCTGGATTTAATTCTGTGGGTGTGAGCTGTTCTGCAATGCCGGATGTGTCTAGTAATGGTGGAAAGTATGGCCAAAGGTGGTCCACATTGAACACTGGGTGCAGGCCAAGGAATGGGGGAATGCTGAGCTCAAATGCATTGTCTCCCACAGCCTTAGTAATGGTGTAAGGACCATATCGAAGTGGTCTCAGTTTCTGATAGGCTCCAGTAAAGCGTTCCTTTTGCAAATGCAACCAGACTTTGTCGCCCACCTGAAACTTGTGTGGCACCCCATGTTGATCATGTCGCTACTTGTACTTGGCATTTGATTTCTCAAGAATGTCATGGACCTGCTGGCGAATATGTTGGATGTGCTCGATGAAGCTGGTTGCCTTATCTGTTTCGAACTGGACATAAGCCGAATCTATTGAGTAGCTGCAAGTGGCATGGCCACGTCAATGGGGCATAGTGGATGGAATCCCAAGCCCACTTGGAAAGGGTTGTGGCCAGTAGAGCTGTGAAGAGCTCGGTTGTAGCTATGCTGAACATAGCGGAGGCTCTCGTCTCATGTGCGTGGATGCTTTGAGTTGTACATGCGTAGAAAGTGGACAATCATCCTATTGACAACCTCTGTCTGGCCATCAGTTTGAGGATGGAAGGCTGTGAACTTAGTGAGTTTGGTGTCCAGAATTGACCAGAGACTGGACCAAAATGTACTGAGGAACCGACTGTCTCGATCTGAGATGATACATTGTGGGATCCCAAAGTGCACCCACACTCGTTCAAAGAAGAGTTTAGCAGTGGCTTCTGCTGTGATATTCTTCTTGCAAGCCGCCATAATAGCCATCTTCAAGAACCTGTCAACGACCACAAAAACACAGTCATTTCCATGCTTAGTGGAAGGAAGGCCTGACATGTAATCCGTGGAGATGAATTCCCAAGGTCGACTAGGGGTAGTTAGTGGGGCATAGAGGCCTTGCTTCTTGATGGTCAGTTTGGCAATGGCATAGGCAGTACATGATCTGATGTACTTTCCAACATCCTGTCGAAGATTCGGCCAATAGAAATACTTTTGCAATACTGCCACTATTTTCTCGACCCCGAAATGCCCAGCAGCCCGACTGTAGTGTGCTTCCCAAATCATCTTGGCATGCTCACTTGAAGGAACACAAAGGTGACCCAGGTGGCATAATAGGGCATCCTGGAGGTGAAAATCTGGAACATGCCGACCCTCCAAGAGTGTCTGGTATGTGTGGCCAAATTCTGGGTCGCTTTTGTAGAGAAGTGGCCAATCAGAAGTCTCGTGCCCACAAGAGTTGAGCACAGTGGTTAACGCCACAATCGGTGGTCGACTGAGGCAATCTGCAACATCATTGGTGCTTCCCTTCTTATACTTAATATTCAAATGGAACTGTTGTAGGTATGTAGACCACTTCTGCTGGTGATCATTCTGTAATTTCCCTTGGGTCTGTATGAACTGCAGGGGTCGGTGGTCTGTGTGGATGACCGTTTCCTTCCCCAAAATGTAATGTTCCATTGTCGGCAGGCTTGCACAATGGAATACATCTCTTTATCATAAGTGGGATACTTCCGGACTGTGTCTGAAAGTGTTTCGCTGTGATATGCCACTGGATGCCCATGTTGAGTAAGGATTGCCCCAATAGCATAGTCAGAGGCATCTGTCTCGACCTCAAATGGTTGTTGTAAATCTGGTAATGCGAGCACTGGTGTCATGCAGAGGCAATCTTTCACCTCTATGAATGCCTTCTGTTGAGATTCAGACCAAAAGAATTTTGCTTTCGCTCCTCCCTTGGTGACTTGACTCAAGGGCCAAGTGATATGAGAAAACCCCAACACGAACCTGCGGTAGAAGTTGGCAAGACCTAGAAAGCTGCGGAGCTCTGTCAGAGTGGTTGGAGTTGGCCAATCCCGAATGACTTGGATCTTGGCTGGATCCACATGCACCCCCTGTTCATCAATAATGTATCCCAGATACTAAACCTAGGTCATGCCAAAAGTGCATTTCTCCAAATTGACACATAGCTTGTGTTGTCGCAGTGTTTGGAGAACCTGTCGGATATGGTGGAGGTGCTCTTCCCAACTCTGGTTGAAGATCAGAATGTCATCCAAGTATACCACTACAAATGAGTTGGTGAATGGCCGCAAGATGTCATCCATTAGCCTCATGAAGGTTGCAGGAGCATTCGTCAATCCGAAAGGCATAACCAACCATTCGAAAAGGCCCTCCTTAGCTTTGAAGGCAGTCTTCCACACATCAGAGGGTTCGATTGGTACCTGGTGATATCCTGACTTTAGATCGATCTTGCTGAAATATTTCACCCCGTTTAGTTGGTCCAGGAGGTCATCAATCCGCGAGATTGGGTACCTATTATGGACAGTGATCTTGTTCAGCGCGTGATAGTCAATATAGAGTCTCCAAGTCCCATCCTTCTTCTGTACCAACACGATCGAGCTCCCACAAGGTGATGAACTCGGATAGATGTGACCTTTCTGCAGGAGCTCCTGAATCTGCCTCTTGATTTCATCGTTCTCTAGAATAGAGCGCTGATAAATTGGTCCATTGGGTAGCGGCACACCTGGGGTCAGATCGATGGAGTGCTTGACCTGACAGTGCATAGGAATCCCTGCGGGGGAGGTGAAGATGTCCTCGTACTCCTCCACGACCTTGTCCATCTGTAGTTGTCATGCGGAGGGGCCTTGTCTGGAGGCCGCGGCCACCGTCTTCTTCTTTCCTTGAGGGTGTATCATCAGGAAAACAAATTTCCTGGTTTTGGAAATGAGCTTACTGCATTGTTTTGCAGTAATCAAAGAGATGGTGGTAGGCAGTGCTACCTCTGGTATCCTGTACAACTTATTTCCCAATGTAATAATAACAGCACGGGGCCTTGATTCATACATAGCATGTCGCTTCCACAAGTATGGTTGTCCTAATAATACATCACAAACTTCAAGGGGAGCAATGTCACACAATACCTCATCCGTGAAGGGCTTGATGTTGTATGGAAGGCGACACGTTTGGCTCACGCAAAGATCCCATCCTTGGTGAAGCCACCCGATGCTATACGGTTGTGGATGTGCTGTGGTCGGTAAGCCCAACCACTTCACGACCCCTGCCGAAATGAGGTTCTTTTGGCTCCCGCTCTCGACAATGAACTGTAGCGGGGAGCCCTTTACCCACATCTGTTGGAAGAGACACTCCTCCTCCTCTGGATCTTCGGGTTCATTTTTCTGGATCTTGGCAGTAGCAACAGTGGCATTGGGATCCGCATCAATGATATGCTTCCCTTTGTCATTCCCCTTGTCGGGTTCTGACTCAGATTCGGAACATGCATCTAATTCTGAAACCTTTAGCTCAGCCACCAGTGACTGCTTGGCCCGACACTCACTTGTGTTGTGAGTGGAGCTCTTATGGATCTCACACCATTTTCCCGTGTCCTTTTTCGGCTTCACGGCGTTGTTCTTTTCTTGCAGCTTCGGCGAGTTGTCTTGGGCTGCCCCACCTTGGCTTTGTCCTTTGTTCTATGGTTTAGGGGAACCTTTCCCTTGCTTTGGATTCGCAGATCCAAAGTCTCGCTTCTTTTGTTTAAACTTCTGCTCGACCTTGACGGCATATCGGTATGCTGTGCCGAGTGAGGAGATGTTCAGGAATTGTATTTCTTCCTGGATGTACTTGTGTAGGCAGCCGCGGTATTTGAGTATCAAATGCTGCTCCGAATCCTTGTACCAACTTTGTGCGAAGGGTATGGAAAATATTGGTGAACTCCGACATGTCTTGGTCCCTTCCCTGCCGCAGCGTGGTCCACTTTATGTATTCATCCTCATAGCTTCTGACAGGGTAGTACTGCTCCTTGATTGCCTCCCGGAATGAATTCCAGGTGGGTGCGGCTGAAAATAGTGAGCCTGTACTTTCATCCTTTTGCTCGCAGTAGGTTTCCCACCAGTCCTTGACGTGGGGGGCTGCTTTGAGAAGAGCGAAAACAATCTTTTCTCGACTCGAATATTCATGAACAGGAAAATAACCCTCTAGTAGATTTAACCATTTATCTACGGCATCTGCGTCTATCTGACCCTCGAATATGGGGATTTAAAAATTAACTTGTACCTTAAAGGGCGTGGCGTTTCCAGAGTAGCTGCTAGAAGCCGATGCGTCGCTTCTGGGTAGCCGCTGAAGGATTTGGGCAAAGTTGTCCATCATCGCGTTCCATTGTCACTCGAGGGCTTCTTCGAGCAATATTTTGATAGGATCTCCCGCCCCCTTGTCTTTCTTCTCATCTTCCATGGGAGGCTGTCGGGATTTGCGAGGCTGGTCTTGCAAAGGTTCGACCAGTTCAAGCCCTAACTCCTTATATCCCGACCTCGTTGGGGACATGCAAAGAAAAATAGAGAAAACGCAGACCGCTCTGATACCACTGATCCGGACTTAAACAGGAACGCAACAAATTACAGAGATAACCATAAACCCAGATATGCAGCGGAAATAATACTTCATTTCATTAATGTAAAATACTGAAATATGCTTACAAACAGTAATGGAAATAAACCAGCTAGGGCGATGGTAGCTTATCTCTGAGAAGAGATGTGGTGGCTACATGCCTCTAAACTGTCTTACAATGAGGCTCGAAGGCCTATTTATTGTTGAGAAACAATGGAAAACCCTTAACATTCCAAAACCCAACCCTAGAAGATCAAATGCCAAATTGTGGGCCCCATTTGGGTAAATTGGTACATCAAATTCTTGGGGTCGTAACTTTGTCATATGATCTCCATTTGACGCGTACAATAGCTCGTTAGAAATATCTATCCGAGCACTACCACTTTGGGAAAGGAAACATCGATCCATGGTCCCATGTTGCCCCCAAATTTCCCAAAAAACGTCATTTAGGGCCTCAAAACAGCTCCGGAAGTTCACGACCCGAAAAACTGCTAAAAATAATAAGTTGTGCTACAATTAAGGAAACTAAAAATGCTGAGAGAAACAATGGTGGGGGTCCAGGTGGACTTGGCAGGTGGCCACCAATATCCACCTGGATCATTCCCCCCCCTTAAGAAGCAATGGTCCCCATTGTGTTGAGTTCCTCCATGAGATGAGGAAACTTTTGCTGAACTTGGTCCCCAGTGAGCCACTTGCCCTGGTGAAGGAGTTGGCCTGCTTTGACAACTCGATACAGTTGGATATTCTGTTGGCGAGTGTTCTTGATCTATGTGTCTATGATCCGATCAGTTGTAGCTTGTTCCATGCAATCTGGATTTAATTCTGTGGGTGTGAGCTGTTATGCAATGTCGGATGTGTCTAGTAATGGTGGAAAGTATGGCCGAAGGCGGTCCACATTGAACACTGGGTGCAGGCCAAGGAATGGGGGAATGCTGAGCTCAAATGCATTGTCTCCCACAGCCTTAGTAATGGTGTAAGGACCATATCGAAGTGGTCTCAGTTTCCGATAGGCTCCAGTAAGGCGTTCCTTTTGCAAATGCAACCAGACTTTGTCGCCCACCTGAAACTTGTGTGGCACCCCATGTTGATCATGTTGCTACTTGTACTTGGCATTTGATTTCTCCAGAATGTCATGGACTTGTTGACAAAAATGTTGGATTTGCTCGATGAAGCTGGTTGCCTTATCTGTTTGGGACTGGACATGAGCCGAATCTATGTGAGTAGCTGCAAGTGGCATGGCCACGTCAATGGGGCATAGTGGCTGGAATCCCAAGCCCACCTAGAAAGGGTTGTGGCCAGTAAAGCTGTGAATAGCTCAGTTGTAGCTGTGCTGAACATAGGGGAGGCTCTCATCCCATGTGCGTGGATGCTTTGAGTTGTACATGCGCAGAATGTGCACAATCATCCTATTGACAACCTCTGTCTGGCCATCAGTTTGAGGATGGAAGGCTGTGGACTTAGTGAGTTTGGTGTCCAGCATTGACCAGAGACTGGACCAAAATGTACTAAGGAACTGACTGTCCCGATCTGAGATGATAGTCTATGGGATCCCAAATTGCACCCACACTCGTTCAAAGAAGAGTTTAGCAGTGGCTTCTGCTGTGATATTCTTCTTGCAGGCTGCGATAATAGCCATCTTCGAGAACCTGTCGACGACCACAAAAACACAGTCATTTCCATGCTTAGTGGAAGGAAGGCCTAACATGTAATCCATGGATATGGATTCCCAAGGTCGACTAGGGGTAGTTAGTGGGGCATAGAGGCCTTGCTTCTTGATGGTCAATTTGGCAATGGCATAGACAGTACATGATCTGATGTACTTCCCAACATCCTGTCGAAGATTCACCCAATAGAAATACTTTTGCAGTACTTCCACTATTTTCTCGACCCCGAAATGCCCAGCAGCCCGACTATAATGTGCTTCCCAAATCATCTTGGCACACTCACTTGAAGGAACACAAAGGTGACCCAGGTGGCATAACAGGGCATCCTGGAGGTGAAAATCTGGAACATGCCGACCCTCCAAGAGTGTCTGGTATGTGTGGCCGAATTCTGGGTCGCTTTTGTAGAGAAGTGGCCAATCAGAAGTCTCGTGCCCACAAGAGTTGAGCACAGTGGTTAACGCCATGATTGGTGGTCGACTGAGGCAATCTGCAACATTATTGGTGCTGCCCTTCTTATACTTGATATTCAAATGGAACTGTTGTAGGTATGTAGACCACTTCTGATGGCGATCATTCTGCAATTTCCCTTGGGTCTGTATGAATTGTAGGGGTCGTTGGTCTGTGTGGATGACCGTTTCCTTCCCCAAAATGTAATGCTTCCATTATCGGCAGGCCTGCACAATGGAATACATCTCTTTATCATAAGTGGGATACTTCTGGACTGTGTCTGAAAGTGTTTCACTGTGATATGCCACTGGATGCCCGTGTTGAGTAAGGACTACCCCAATAGCATAGTCAGAGGCATCTGTCTCGACCTCAAATGGTTGTTGTAAATCTGGTAACGCGAGCACTGGTGCCGTGCAGAGGCGATCTTTCAACTCTATGATTGCCTTCTGTTGAGGTTCAGACCAAAAGAATTTTGCTTTCACTCCTCCCTCGGTGACTTGACTCAAGGGCCAAGTGATATGAGAAAACCCCAACACGAACCTGCGGTAGAAGTTGGCAAGACCTAGAAAGCTGCGGAGCTTTATCAGAGTGGTTGGATATGGCCAATCCCGAATGACTTGGATCTTGGCTGGATCCACATGCACCCCCTGTTCATCAATAATGTATCACAGATACTGAACCTGGGTCATGCCAAAAGTGCATTTCTCCAAATTGACACATAGCTTGTGTTGCCGCAGTGTTTGGAGAACCTGTCGGATATGGTGGAGGTGCTCTTCCCAACTCTAGCTGAAGATCAGAATGTCATCCAAGTATACCACTACAAATGAGTTGGTGAATGGCCGCAAGATGTCATCCATTAGCCTCATGAAGGTTGCAGGAGCATTCGTCAATCCGAAAGGCATAACCAACCATTCGAAAAGGCCCTCCTTGGCTTTGAAGGCAGTCTTCCACACCAGAGGGTTCGATTGGTACCTGGTGATATCCTGACTTCAGATCGTTCTTGCTGAAATATTTCACCCCCTTTAGTTGGTCCAGGAGGTCATCAATCCACGGGATCGGGTATCTATTATGGACAATGATCTTGTTCAGCGCCCGATAGTCAATACAGAGTCTCCAAGTCCCATCCTTCTTCTGTACCAACACTATCGAGCTCCTACAAGGTGATGAACTCGGACAGATGTGACCTTTCTGCAAGAGCTCCTGAATCTGCCTCTTGATTTCATCGTTCTCTAGAACGGAGTGCTGATAAATTGGTCCATTGGGTAGCAGCGCACCTGGGGTCAGATCGATGGAGTGCTTGACCTGACAGTGCAGAGGAACCCCTGCGGGGAGGTGAAGATGTCCTCGTACTCCTCCACGACCTTGTCCATCTGTAGTTGTCGTTCGTAGGGGCCCTGTCTGGAGGCTGCGGCCACCATCTTCTTCTTTCCTTGAGGGTGTATCATCAGGAAAACAAATTTCCCGGTTTTGGAAATGAGCTTACTGCATTGTTTTGTAGTAATCAGAGAGATGGCGATAGGTGGTGCTACCTTTGGTATCATGTACAACTTATTTCCCAATGTAATAATAACAGCACGGGGCCTTGATTCATACACAGCATGTCACTTCCACAAGTATGGTTGTCCTAATAATACATCACAAACTTCAAGGGGAGCAATGTCACACAATACCTCATCCGTGAAGGGCTTGATGTTGTATGGAAGGCGACACTGCTGGCTCACGCGAAGATCGCGTCCTTGGTGAAGCCACCCGATGATGTACGGTTGTGGATGTGCTGTGGTTGGTAAGCCTAACCGCTTCACGACCCCTGCCGAAATGAGGTTCTTTTGGCTCCCCCTATCGACAATGAACTGTAGCGGGGAGCCCTTTACCCACATCTGGGAGTGGAAGAGATGCTCCTCCTCCTTTGGATCTTCGGGTTCATTTTTCTGGATCTTGGCGGTAGCAACAATGGCGTTGGGATCCGCATCAATGATCTGCTTCCCTTTGTCATTCCCCTTGTCGGGTTCTAACTTAGAGTTGGAATATGCATCTGATTCTGAAACCTTTAGCTCAGCCACCAGTGACTGCTTGGCCTGACACTCACTTGTGTTGTGAGTGGAGCTCTTATGGAACTCACACCATTTTCACGTGTCCTTTTTCAGCTTTGCGGCACTGTTCTTTGCTTGCAGCGTCAGCGGGTTGTCTTGGGCTGCCCCGCCTTGGCTTTGTCCTTTGTTCTGTGGTTTAGGGGCACCTTTCCCTTGCTTTGGATTCGCAGATCCAAAGTCTCGCTTCTTTTGTTTAAACTTCTGCTCGACCTTGACGGCATATCGGTATGCTGTGCCGAGTGAGGAGATGTTCAGGAATTGTATTTCTTCCTGGATGTACTTCTGTAGGAAGCCGCGGTATTTGAGTATCAAATGCTGCTCCGAATCCTTGATACCCAACTTTGTGTGAAGGGTATGGAAAAGATTGGTGAACTCCGGCACGTCTTGGTCCCTTCCCTGCCGCAGCATAGTCCACTTTATGTATTCATCCTCATAGCTTCCGACAGGGTAGTACTGCTCCTTGATGGCCTCCTGGAATGAATTCCAGGTGGGCGCGGCTGAAAATAGTGAGCTGGTACTTTCATCCTTCTGTTCGCAGTAGGTTTCCCACTAGTCCTTGACGTGGGGGGCTGCTTTGAGAAGAGCGAAAACAATCTTTTCCCGACTCGAAAATTCATGAACAGAAAAATAACCCTCTAGCAGATTTAACCATTTATCTATGGCATCTGCATCTATCTGACCCTCGAATATGGGGATTTCAAAATTAACTTGTACCTTAAAGGGTGTGGCGTTTCCAGAGTAGCTGCTGGAAGTCGATGCGTCACTTCTGGGTAGCCGCTGAAGGATCTGGGCAAAGTTGTCCATCATTGCGTTCCATTGTCGCTCGAGGGCTTCTTCGAGCAATATTTTGATAGGATCTCCCACCTCCTCGTCTTTCTTCTCATCCACCATGGGATGCTGTCGGGATTTGCGAGGCTGGTCTTGCAAAGGTTCGACCAGTTCAAGCCCTAACTCCTTATATCCCGACCTCATTGGGGACATGCAAAGAAAAATAGAGAAAAAGCAGACTGCTCTGATACCACTGATCCGGACTTAAACAGGAACGCAACAAATTACAGAGATAACCATAAACCCAGATATGCAGCGGAAATAATACTTCATTTCATTGATGTAAAATACTGAAATATGCTTACAAACAGTAATGGAAATAAACCAGCTAGGGCGATGGTAGCTTATCTCTGAGAAGAGATGTGGTGGCTACATGCCTCTAAACTGTCTTACAATGAGGCTCGAAGGCCTATTTATTGTTGAGAAACAATGGAAAACCCTTAACATTCCAAACCTAACCCTAGAAGATGAAACGCTAAACTGTGGGCCCCGTTTGGGTAAATTTGTACATCAACTTCTCGGGGTCGTAACTTTGGAATACGATCTTTGTTTGACGCGTACAATAGCTCGTTAGAAAGATCTATCTGAGCACTACCACTTTTGGAAGGGAAACATGGGTCCATGGACCGATGTTGCCCCGATATTTCCCAAAAAACTTTGTTTAGGGCCTCAAAACGGCTCTGGAAGTTCAGGACCCGAAAAACTGCTAAAAATAATAAGTTGTGCTACAATTAAGGAAACTAAAAATGCTGAGAGAAACAATGGTGGGGGTCCAGGTGGACTTGGCAGGTGGCCACCAATATCCACCTGGATCAAAGTAGGCCATAATGACTTCTTGCCATCTTTAAGGACTTTGGTTAGGTCCTTTCCCACAATCTAGTAGGCAATCTCTCTTGCTAATAGCTTATCAAAAACATATGGGGAAGGACGTGTGGATCAACAATGCTACCAAAAACCCTAATGTAGGTGAACCATTCCTCAATGAAATACTTGCCTACAGCAAGCAGGTCTGTTGTAGCTTCTTGGGAAAACCTAGGGGCTTTCTTATTGAAAATCATTTGGTGTAGGGGCAACACGATAGAATGAAATATCTTGTAGAAGTGAGGTATATAATGTGATTCCCATATTTGCTTATGACTAACATGGATTGGGTAAGGATCTTGTATGGTCCATTTCCAACCCATGGTTGGAAATGTCGTGCAAAAGCATATAGCATCCATAATATAAGCACAAAAATAGAAGGGAGGGAGGTTATCTGAAGAGGAGGCTTTCTTTTGTCAATATTTAGTAATGGAGGTGGCTAAGTTGTCAGATAGGATAGAAGGCCAATTCATAATATAGGAATTAACACAAGCATCTACCATGGGAATCCATTCTATTGAAAACTTAGTGTTATTTGGCAGTCCATACAGTCTACATAACATTGCTGCTGCATAATTGTAGGGGTTTTCCAAAGAGGCTATTGCATACATACCCGATTTGTCATACTTGAATTTGTTGTCTAACATTCTCCAAGTCTGAATTAACTTGAAGGGGTCTAGATTACTTTTTTCGAAGTTAGCCACAAATGTGTTGTTGTATATTTCTTGCGGGTCAGGTATGTAATACATAGCCTTCAAGTCTTTTGCCCTGAACGATCCTACAAGCTCCATCCTTGAATTCTTGAACTTCCTATCTTCAATGATAAGGTTTTCGACCACCCATCTAATCATGTTTGTGTAGGGAAGGATTTTGTCTCTTGCTCCTATCCTATGAAGGAAAGAATAGAAGGCATCCTTGCATTGAGTTCCTGAAGGCTTTGTAGACCCAGCTTTTGCTCTCGTAACATTAATTTTAGGACGCTCATCCTCCAGTCTCTTGTAAATTACTTCCTAAGTTGTTGTGCCTCCAACTGCATCGCACACTATATCAGCAAAGATAGGAGCCATCTTTGTATGCTCTGTCTCAACAATGGTATTCTTAGTTTGCTTCTGCATCACCTTTCTTAAGGACATGTCTTTTGTCGCTTGCCTCAAACAGACAAAAAATATCAGCGCAAACGATATCAATTAATTAAGACTGAAATCCTTTGTGAAATGACTTTGGATCGTGAAAAAGGTTTTTATGGGATACTCGATTATAACTACCCATAACCTAGAGAATGATTATCCTCCCTCGGGCCGCTAAACATTTAATAACATGTCAACTCGTTTGTTTTTATTATTTAAAACATAATTATTCCACACGTTTTACCTCCTTAATTGCATATCATGGTCTTTAAAGAGGTACCATGTAATGCTTTATCAGATATCGAACGAAATGCGATTGCGAAATTTGCAATATCGCATTTCGCAAATCATTAATGTTCGTGATAAGGCATGTTCAAGTTTATTTTTTTTTTTTGTGAATTGCGAAATGCGATTGCGCGGTGACGAGATGAGGCTATCACAGTGGAAGACCATTTCGCATATCGCAATTTTGTAAAGAATTTATAAAATAGTGATGTGAAAAAGCGCGATATGCGATGTGCGATATAAGTTTCCTCCTTAGCTCATTTTGCAAGGTTTTGCTAAGTTTTTCTTTAGAGTTAGGGATTATTGTCCTAGGATTAAAAATATAAAAGGGTCCCCATTTATAATTCAAATGCTAACAATTGTTAGATAAAAATGGGGGGGTTGTTTCGTAGTACAACAAATGTTGTAAATAGTTTGACACCCACCCAGACATACATGATGATGCCTTGTGCCTAACATCCTCCAAACTTAAACAATCTAACTCCATGGCTCTAGCATTCCTCCTAAATTGAAATGAGATAGAATTAGGATAATCATTCTTATCTACAATATGCCAATTAAGAGACTTTTGAAGCTCTTCCTAACAATAAATCCTAGGAACAATGTGAGAACCACTTTCAACTATCTAGAATTAAGAAATAATTTAGGTGATAATCCTAGTGTGTACATATATGTACATATTACCCATTTTACCAACACCATTACCATTTCTTTGTTCTTCCTATCCTTACATTTTAGATTCATGAACATAGCATAAGATACTCATTCCATTTAACTCCCATACATTCAGATTTGAAGTTAAATAGCAACATGATACAAGCATAAACACTTACATGTAAATATGATTTCCAACTAAACTAGGATTCAGCCTTTCCACCAAACCATAGGCTCAACTGCATATCAAAATCTCTTTATATTTGGTCACCCCCTAGCCAGGCCATAATACCATAAGGGAAACTCTTCAAATTCTTAGCAATTGACTAGGTGAAGGTAATTCTCCTTCATAGGAAAAATATAGCTAGAGAAATATTCTTCCACAGTAAGCCCAAGCTCCTCATGATCTCTAAATATCTCTCAGTTGGCTTGTAAAACAAAGGAGGAAATCCCTTAACTACTCCATCGTCCCTTAGTGTTTTACTTTCCTCTTAACTCTCATGCTTTCCCAACACACACGAAATCATGATTCTCTCATATTAATTATGTTATAAAGCTCTTCTGCATGAATTTAACAAGTAAAACCTAAGCTCCATTAGCCTAGAACACACAAGCATTGATCTTGTTAATGTCCTATGTCTAGGAATTTTAGTCTTGTTAGTCTTGCTATGTATCTAAGGTCAAAATTGTAAATATTAGTCATTTTTTAGTAAGAGGCCAATGTCTAAAGTTATGTTTTTCCTTACAAAGGGCAATCATGAAAGGTCTTTGGTCACTTGTAGAAAGGTACAAAAATCATGTCACAAGTATTTATTTAGCATGAGTGGCTTAGTCCCATATTAGGTCATAGTTAGTAGGCCACCTAATTTTGGTAATAGTGTCTTCATCAAAGAAATCATGCAATGATTGTGACAAATATTTGGAGGATTTCTTACATCGGTTTGGATTTCATTTCAAAAGGACATCATGTGATCTCATCAAAGGATAACGGTTAGAGGGAAGTCATTTAAATTCCCCATGTGCTGCGTTTTCAGAAAAAACATTGCGCATTCATGATGTTTCTCTCCAAATCATAATTAGCACGTTCACTCTCGCTCCATGCCATTCAAGGTGATCATTTGAACCTGCATTTAGATAATCGTGTAGATTCACAAGCTCATGCAATGTACTAAAACACAGGACAAGAATCTACTTCTACTTTCAACAAGCGGAAGCCAATAGATCAATGAAAACAACAAGAATAAGAAGAAGATAAGTCAATGGCACATAACACAAGATGTATCTGGGGAAAGCCACTGCTAAAAAACCCGCTATTTGTATTGCATGTATCAGAAATATGAGTGAAGATACAAAGCTTGTTCTCACTATAACAATTCCACACAAGTATGCTCAACTCTCTTAGCTCACAAGCTAGATTTTGGCCAAAACTTAGCCAATTTTGCATCTCTCCAAGCTCCTAATCTCTTGCATAATTCCTATGATGAATAACTTGTATTTAAATGGAATTCATGCTTCTAAAACTACGCAATACAAACAAAGGATCAATCTCTGATGCATGCATGATATTTACGCTCTAGTAAATAATACCACTGGTAGTACATTGTCCTGCACTCTAGTCTCAACTGGTCTTTCTCATAATCAACATGCATGAGTTTCTCATGAGGGAATCTTCAGTTAACTGCAGTAGCACTAGTGGATGCACTAGCGCACCAACTGACTGTTAGGATCTATTAGTTCCACAAACATTTTGGAACTAATTTAACTGAACTTAACTCAATAAACTGAGTGATCTAATTTCCAACTCAATTTAAACTCATACTGGACCCCTAAATCTTAGGGAAAACATATACATTACTACATATTAACTTCTGATTTGAAATTCCTAAGTTAATTAAGTTAATTAAACTTAATTAACTATTACAAGTTGCTATGAGAATAGAATTCGATTTTAATTCACAATTTAAATTCAAGGACAAATTAAACTAGAATTTATTGTTGCCATTTCTCAACACTCCCTCTCAACAACAAAGGGATTATCAACTACCCCGATCCTATCTCTGTGAAACTCAAATTTACATCTTGACAATGCCTTTGTCAAAATGTCAGCATCTTTCTCCTCCGTGGGAATGTACTCTAGCAACATAATCTGCCTCAATACACAATCTCTGAGATGTTGATATCGAATATAAATATGCTTGGATCGATCATGAAAAACTGGATTTTCAAAGAGTTTGATACAACTCTAATTATCACAGTTGAATCCATTTGTTGACCAAACAAACCAACTGGGATCTTCCTCATCTAGATGGCCTCACATGCTGCCTGACTCGCAGCCATGTATGTTGCCTCTACCAAATTGAGTGCAATCGATCTATGTTTCCTACGGTACCAAGAAGCTATCACTAACCTAATACTAAAAATCCCTCCTGATGTGATTTTCCAGTCGGATGGACTCCCTACCCAATATGCATCGGTGAAGCTCCCTTCGTCTGTCTATACCATAATCCATACTAAGAAGTGCTCCTTGCAAGACTTGATCAACTGATCATCACCTGTTAGTATGAGATCATCAACATAAAGTACATATCAACAGTTTATGTTGGCTTAGCGGGTCCTAACCGAGGTTCAGAGTTAGTTGCGCCAAACAACAAAACCCTACACTACTGGCCCCTTTAGCAACAACCCGCATAGTGCAGGCTGCAGTCTCACCCGAAGCAGTATGGGGGAATGTTGGAACCAAGTTTCTGCATCCAAAGATCAGTGTTATGTCTTTTAGTGCCCTATATCTTCCTTCACGTAGATATATAATCCCTTATGGCTCAGTACTGCAACTCTATTCAAACTGTCTTGAGACATTCGCGAAGGTCTACGATCGGCTTTTGCAAACCCTTATCAGTTGATTTACCCACTTACGCACATCAAAGAACAAACCTTAATTAGTGTTTGAGTAGATCTACTTAAGTTATTCAGTAACATAACAAAATTCAACACAGTCCTCATGGAATTACATAAACATGATTGCGTACATCATCTAGCAGTTATTCAATAGAATCGCGCATCATTAGATCAATATTTCATACACACAATATTCATTCACAGCATCTATTGTAAGCATAAATAAACAGAGATAAACATATATCCACATAATTCTTCAATAATCTTCTTTATTGATCCTCAGTTCAGGTTTACAGACTCAAAACTTCCCTGCACACTCAATTCCAGGGGTTTGCACACTCAGTTGCAGACTCTACCTAGGCCTCTGCACACTCAGTTGTAGAGCCTTTCTCTCCTATTGGACCCACTTCTCTGCACTAATACTTCCAAGACTTCATTCGTTATCCATCATTACATTAGACCTCTCCCTTAGACTCTCTAAGACACACCTACTTATAGTTTTTTACATACAATCCCATGGTCTGCGAACCTTGGGTGGATTCCAAAACTAACTCAAAATTTACATAAACAAGGGGCTAAAACCCATTTTGATCCTAACCATATATGTACTCTGCATCCACAAATCATGGAGACTTTACATTACTTACAACAATTACATCAAAACTTGGATTATTTTAACCCCAAAACTAACCCAGGGGACCCCATCCCAATAGGCCCCCAACACAAATACCGTGACTCACCCTCGAGTTACTTGGATGGCGTTGTGATCTTGCTGCTAAGATCCCCCAACTCCTCCTGAACTACTACAACCTCGGCAGTGCTTTGTGTAGCTGCCTTCTTGATTTTTTCGACTAATTTTTCCGTAGCTGGTCCTTCTGCGGCTAGCCTCATCGTTTGTTGCATCTGCTGCAAGCCCTTGACCTTATCCTGAATGGTAGTCCAGATCTGATAAGCTTCTTCTAACCAAGGCTCTAGCCTAACCTTAAGCAAGTTTCCTTCTTTTTTACTGCTTCTACCTACGTGAGGCGCTGCTTCCCTTCCTGTAATTTGGTTAGGCATTGCGCTGGTGCAATGGAGCACGTTGTTGCCCTAACCTCGTCATACTACCGCTGCAGCTCCCTGACCTCAGTATTCAGTGTCTACAGGTTTGGATCCTCCTACAGACTTGTTACCAACTGCATGTCCTGCTCGAATATTATTGTGCAGTCCACAACTATGGCATCTAGAGTGGCCAATCCTTCCTTGATTGCTCTTCACGCTACTCTCGGACCTCCAGCGGAGTCATAGGCTGCATTTTCAATTGCAGCTCGATGATCTTCATGTTGAGTTCAAATTGAACTCGGTTAACCTCTACCTTTGCTTCACGTACACCAGCAGCTAACTTCCTGACCTTCGCTTTTGGTTGTGCATCTTCAGGAATATGAAGCTCAAGTACTATCCTATAGGCCTCCGTGACTGTTGACTCTAGTCGTGAACTGTGCGCCTGGAGCTCTTCCTTTTCCTGCAGAACCTTCATCTTTTCGGCAAACAGCTGCTAATTATTAACCTTAATTTTGCTGACAGCATTGAGTGCCCGTTGTTCCCGGATTCGAAGTTCCTCCACGACTCCTTGTAAAAGTGCATGCAATGACTCTAGTTGTATCGTGGCAAGGTTCATGCCCATCTTCGGAACTCTATCAAGGAAGTCACATTGTTCCTTGGTATCAGCGCGGACTGAACCTGCAGGTGAGGGGAAGACTCTCACATCCTGCGACGACCACACAATTATCTTTGCGCCTGTACATTGACCTCATGTCGAACTGCCTACTGCATTGTTGGCTTTCCCAACATCTGCTTGGATCTTGGTTGCTTGGAGCTACAACTCTCGAAGATCCTTCTAGACTCCTCCCAATGTTTGTATGTACTGTTGTTCCAACTGCTGCAGTACTTCTGTGGCGACGTCCCTGACTTTATCACCGATCTCATCCAGATCGCTTTCTATGAGCACCAGGGGATCAACCTATGTTTTCTAAGCCTTCTGCTTCTTCCTCGATCCATCTTGTTGTTCCAATTCTCACCTTTTCAGAATGAAGGGGGTGTGTTTCCCTTCCTTGCCTCCACCGCCTTGCCCTATAAATTCTTCAGTTTCAGTTTCTGGCGAAGGTGACTTGTCACCTTTTTGGGTCTCCTGCTGCTCTTGCTCTGCCTTTTCCGCAGTGTGTTCCTGCTCAACCTGAGACTTCTTTGTAGCATCCTTCTTTTTCTATGTGGCCAGGTTCTACACAACTTACTTAGCTACCTCCTTCACTTCTTCGCAGCAGCACTATCAGCACCCGTGCTCGGCCCAGCAACTAGATCTGAAGGAGTGCGCCACTCTATTGGTCATCGCGCTACTACCTCCTACACAATGGTCTCCATTACTAGATAAGGCAAGTCATGCCACTTTTTTGTTGGATCCTTCTGCGCTTGGATGTATACTCGGTGGAAGTCATCCTTGAACGCGGCGTAGGCTGACAGCTGCGTGTACAAGGTTGGGGATAACCTTGTATGCTGGTTAATTTCCATGCAAAAACTCATTTCCATTAGGACCCAAAAGATCTTCATTTCTATGATGCTTGTGGGGTCCTTCATAGCCCATAGGAAGGCAAACTATGTGGCCTCCAGCAATCCTTCTTCCAACAGAGGAAACTTGTTGTCCTCCAGCAGCTCCCATGCAACCAACACAATGGAGAGCAGCAAACAAGCGTAATGAAACGGCTTGGTTTCATGCTATGCCTTTTTGGCACTGAGCGCTAGAGACACTACAGGCGTCGGAACTTCATCCGCGCAGAATTTCCTCATCACCTTTCCGGCCAATATCTGTGTGGCCAACTGAATTGCGAGGTCTGAGATAGACAAAATGGAATACCTACGCGACTTTTTCACCAGTTCATAATCCTTCTTCATCCGCTCAACAAGCTCCTTCTCCCCCATCTTTCCACCAAACTCCTTGGCTGGGTTCAAACCTTCATGCGACAGGTGTGTAATCATGTGAATAAGCATATCTGTGATGGGTATAGGCCCTCCTAGCCATAAACACCCATCATGCACCAGAGTGAGTAGCTGGCATATGAAAATTGTGTTAATTGGGGTGCGGTGGTAATGTGGCACCCAAAGCAAGTTGAGCAACCCAAATTGCTCAACAATGTGGACCCATTCCTTCGTTTCCTATGTTGTCACACCCGTGTCTTCATAATATACTCTCTTCATTAAGTTATTCGTCACTAAGTGTGGGAACTTAGCGTGATCCGCTAGGTCCCAGTCCTCCATCTTTAATAATGGGACTCGCGCGAGCCACGGACCTTCAAAGGGCACCTGCTCAAGCAGCAGGGGCATGGAGATGGTGAATTTTTCCGAGTCTAGGTCTTTAGTAATCTTCGCCTTTCCCTTACTTGGAGGGATATACTGAGGGAGATTTGTGATGGGCTTCATTCCTTCAGCATCAATGTCCTTCGTTCCCAGGCCTTCTTCCGCCTCCAGGTCTACAACCTTCTATTTTCCTTTCATTAGATGCTTGTCTTTCTTCTGTGTTGGTGTTGCGGTATGCTTCCTTAGGGATGCGCATATCTCTACCGACTTTTTTTGCTTTTCTTGTGTTGTGGGTTTCTTTTCTTTCAGCATGGACTCTTTCGGCCTTGGCAACCTTGGCGTCGTGGGCACCGCAGGTGTAGCTTCAACACTAGAGATTTCAGATCCTAGGGCGTCGGATACAACAGCTTTTGAACTCACAGATTTAGCGGGGTTGGTGGCAGTCATCCTCTCCATAAACAACTCACGGGCTTCAAGAGACACGTCTGTGTGGGTGAAGAATTCCTCCCAAAACGCTCGGCTCATCGACAGACAACAAATTTCAGCAAAACTCTAAGGGTGCAAAGTGTTCTCTGTTGGACCGACACACGTAATTTATAGGGGTTTTTGAATTCAAATTTGACCATTCCCCCCAAATTCTGACAATTAATGTTGTTTTGGTAGCAGATCTTCAAATATTTTGGCCTTAAATGCTACCAGCCCGCTCCTCTTAACCGTCTTCTAGTTGTCAAGTCATGAACAGTGACTTCAACGGTCACTTTTCTATTGCATTGCGCGGTACCTCCCTCCATGACGCATCTCCCTATGTGCGGTGCCATATCCGGCAACTTCACCATTTTCTGCATAGCCCGCCTACAGCATAGTCCTCCGAACCTGGCAGTGTAGTTTATAGTCTCGCGCTCCCTTGCAACTGCCCGGAGCACTAAGACTGTCCTACCACCATGCAGTCATTGCGTAGGATCCCTTGTATATAGCTTCAATCAGCTTCCATTCACTCTTCCTGGAAAAGGTTATCCATTCAGCTTCGCGAGTTGAACTGCGCTCCATCTGTAAGTTATTTGATAATATACAACCCTAGACAATGCATCTAAAACTTCACCGGAAACTTAGTGATTTTACTATCATATAACAAAACCAGATCATTTACCTTGAACATGTGAATCTTGACATGTCAATCGTTCCATGCTTTTTCACATTCCCTCTAGAACTTTTGATGAAATCCAGCCAAAAATATATCATCTTCGAGCTCCATCAATGGCGCGAGCCATTTCTTCAAGGCCTCACGATCCACCATATTCGTCAGTACCGCTATGCGTAGACTAGGCACAATATATTCCATTGGCATTACAGCTTCTATGCCATATACCAATCTAAAAGGTGTCTTCCCTGTCAGCCCTTTACAAGTAGTGCTGTAAGCCCAAAGCACTACAGGTAAACGCACATCCCAATCATTTCGGTGTGCATTGCAAATCTTCGTCAACCCGTTCTCCAAAATATTATTAAAGGCCTCAACTTTTTCATTACCCTGTGGATGATACGGAGTGCTCTTCTGATGGTAGACTTGGAATTATTCCGTTAACGCGTTGATCGTCTCTTTTAGGAAGTGCGTATCTCGATTGCTCATAAATACCTTCAGGCAACCAAATCTGGTTAAGACATACTCAAATAAAAACTTTGTTGTTGCAGCCCCTATACAATCCTTAATCGGTTGTGCCTCTACCCATCTGGTTAGATATTTCGTCGCAGTGATGATATAGTGTGCATCAGTTTTCTACCCTGGGGGCTAAATTGGCCCAATGATATCAATCACCCATTTTTTAAAAGGCTGCAAAGATACTTGAGGATTTAGTGCCAACTCGTCTCTCCGCGATGGTCTGCCATTTCTCTGACATGCATCACATACCCTACAATACGCCTTGGAATCTCTATGCAGCGTTGGCCACCATAGACCCGCACGCAAAATCTTCTACACAGTCACCTTTCTTGCATAATGTCCTCCTGCAGCCCCCCCATGAGCTTCAGCGAGGATGCTATCTCTCTCAAAATCTAGCACATATCGTCGCAATATCTCGTATGCACCCATCTTATATAGGTGTCCTGCAATCACTGATAAGTCTGTTGCGCACACTATTAGTTCCTTCTTTTGTTGACTTGTATATCCTTCTGGCGCCATCCCCGTAGTCAAAAAGTGGATAATATATGCAAAATGATTATCTGCTACACGCATCGTGAAGAGTTGTGTGTCTAGCAGCCCTTCCTCCATATTAGTAGGCTCCTCTCCGATTTCGATTCGCGACAGATGATCAGGTCTTGCATTTAATCTCCCTGGCTTCACAATTACCTCAAAGTCATACTCCTAGAATAGTAGCAGCCATCTACAGATCTTCCCCCCCAACACAAGCTTATTGACCAGGTATTTCAAGGCAAAATGATCTGTGTACATTTTGAAATTTCTTCCCAACAGATAGTGCCTGAACTTTTGAAGCGTGTACACCATAGCCAACCCTGCGTGCCACATCGTCGAGTAATTCTTCTCAGCCTTTGATAATTTCCTACTCGTGAAGGATATAGGATGGTCCATTTCTCCCTCACCGGCCTGTGTTAGCACTGCACCCAACGCAATGCACGAGGCATCAACATGTACGTGAAATTCCTTTTTCCAATCAGGGAAGACCAAGATTGGTGTAGTGACCATATTCTCTTTCAATACATCCAAATTGCGTTGACATTCTTCATCCCAACATAATGTAGCATCCTTCTTCAGTAGTTTCTCCATGGGCGCGGTAATCTGAGCATAAGCCTTGATGAACTTCCTGTAATATCCAGTATGTCCCAGCATCATGCGCAGCCTCTCAAAGCTCATGCGGCCTCCAAATTTACTATCACCACAATCTTTGTAGGGTCCACCATCAATCCTTGCTTGCATACCACGTGACCCAACAAAATCCCAAAGGGAACATAGAATAAGCACTTCTTCAGATTCAGCGCGACATGGTACTTGCGACACATATCCAACATTAAGTGCAAACTTGCTACATTACGCTTCATTAACCCAAACATTTTCCAGTCATTAAAGTATAATTCCAAGAACTTATGAATGAATTCTATAAACGCTACTATAACTATGCAAGAGAATATCGCAGGCGTATTCTTAAATCCAAACGACATCACAGTATATTGGAAACAACCCCATTCCGTCACGAAGGTTATTTTTCCCCAATACTTTGGTGCGATCTTGATCTGATGGTACCCAAAAAATCCATCAGTGAATGACCAGGCCTCCTGCCCTCCAATGTTGTCTATACTTCATCTATAAATGGTGTCGGGAATGGGTGATGGACATAGGCATCATTAAGCTTCCTCACATCTACGCAAATCCTTATTTCACCCTTATGTTTTTTCTCCTGAACCACCATCGGGCTTACCCAATCAAATTCATCCATAGGTTCTATGATGCCCGCCTCCATCATCTTATCCAACTCCTAATGAACGTTTTCCTTGTATTTGGGATTAAGACGATACGACCTCTTCTTAATAGGTTTCGCATCCAGCTTTAGAGTAATCTTCATAATGCCCAAGTCGCCTATTATGCCCTTCAGGTTCGAAAACTTGGTAGGAAAAAGATCATGGTATTCATGGAGTAACTCAACGACTTTATCCACAGTGGCATCGTCCCAATAATCTCCAATATTTTCAAACTTCAGTTATGCTTCTGTCCCAATGTTTACTTGCTTGGTTTTCAATGGCACAGTGATCTCCGGGTTGTCTATTTGTAGGCCTCCGACTTCACGATGCCCCTCAGCCTCTAGAATATTAATATTTCTTGGATCATCATCCTCCTCTTCAGTGGTCACATTATAACATTAGAGTGCATGGCATAGTGGGTGCTCCAGTTTGGTTGAACCCATTCCAAAGGTTCTTGCAGTGTTCTGAAGATAACCGCATTGATTTCTTGCAGCGCTTCATCAATGCTTGCAAAGCTGTCCTCAAAGCTGAAGTTCAATAAGAATCATTCTCTCAATATATCCCACTCTGCGGTGCCATGGTGGAGCTTTGTTTCCAAATACCAGTTCATAGGGATTGTATCAAAAGTATGGCAGAATAAATGTACACATTCCGGCTGCAGCTCCATTCCATAAGCTTTAGTCCATTTCGCTAGGTGATCGCACGGATCATATTTTCCATCATATTTCTCAGCCAATCTAGTGTTAGGGAACCCAAACCATATCCTCATCATCCTTCTGTAATCTCACCATCCATCAAAGCTATCCTTGTTTGTATCCCACCATCGTGCGGGCATAGCACACAGTGCCAAATCTAACGCTTGGAAGTGGTGCTGCTCAGGGACTTCACGCTCAAATGCATCCAAAAATTTATCCACATTAGTTAAACCATCATAATAAGGTAAGTTCCTTACCTCTGATGAAATGCAGCGCAACGATTTGGTCATCATGTTGCAGTGCAGTGTAGATACTTCATGCAAACGATTCTTCCAGTGCTCCAACTCTTCATTTGAATCAGAGGTATAGAACTCTCCTGATCCCATGCAATCCGTTCATCTACCATTGGATTGATAAAGTCCTAGTCTTGTGCTGTTATTTTGTAGATCTGATCTAGCTCATCCTCACTCTCTTCATAGTTGTGGACCGGTTCAGTGTAGTGCGCTCCTTCTACAAGGCCCAACAACACTACAACTCGAAGCGATTTCCGTTCAAACGACATTGTACTCTTCTTCAAGTTGATGACTCCATTCATGTCAATGGCCCATTCAATTCCAAAGATCACAAGGTATGGATTGTTGTCATCGATGATCTTTATCACTTCAAAGTTAGCCCTCACATTCACACCTTCAATATCAACAGTTACTCCATATAATCGTCCCATAGGGATGATATTCTGCTAGTTCGCCATTCTGAGCTGGATTGGAGACCACTACAGCATAGGTCTCCCCATTCTTTCACATGTTTGTTTAGGCAAAACATTTGCATCATATCCTAGATCGAAAATGACCTGGTCCATCTCGTAGTCTCCTATCTGTGTGGTGTGTTGGGTGTGGAGCATGATTATCATCATAATTTAGAGGTCTTTGTTTCAGTCAGATGTATACCCCAGGAAGATTGTACACCCCTCCATGTGGGGGGGGAACTTTTCCCCAACGCGGGGGTTCGGGGGGGGCCATCTCCCCCAGTTGGGGGGTCTGGGGGCTAGTGGTCCCCCAGCGGGGGTTTCAGCGGCAGTGCCCCTGAAGCTAAAAATAGATGTAAAATTGACTTGTAAAAGTATAGTAGTTTCTAGTCAATTTGGGTCGTTCATTAGGCGAATGATCTGACGGTAGAATTTATGTTTAGTTTAGGGTTTTTTGCCCTAGAAGGCAACCCCCTCTCTTTGTATTAGGGTATTGTATTGAGGCTATGGAATATATGTGTATTCTCAGAGTGAGAAACATATAGGTGAGACTGTGAGAGAAAACAAAGGATATTACAGTGGATCTACTATAGGTTGTGTCTCTTCATTTTGTTGGATAATAGAAAGGAAGGATTGGTTGTTTGGGGTGGACGTAGCCAAAACTGGGTGAACCATGTATATCTGTGTCTCTCTGGTTATATGTGTTTGTGTTTTTCCGCATATTATATGTCTTTCATTTCTCTATCATATATAATATTTTTCTAACACGGTGAACCTCATCTCGTGCCCTATTCTTGCCTTATGTTTACCAAATTTTCTAACGACACGATGTCCATCAAGGACATTCTCTTTGCTGGCGCACTTGTTTATTAACTCCTGCTGGCCTTTCACAGCTTTGCTATTGCGCATCAGTTTCATGCAAGTCTCCAAGAAAGTGGTAAGGATAGAGGGATCAACCTCTATTGACGCGTTGGTGTCTTGCATCTTGTCCTGACTTCCTGAGGTGGATGCCTCAATGTTATCTGGAAATCTAGTGTCTATGCAGAGCTTCTAGTCCCACTGAGACTGGTAGCTATCTTAGAAATAAACAAACTAAAACTACTTTCGTTTTCCTTTATGAGAAGTAGATAAGAGGGGAACAAAGAAGACCAACCTCTGTCTTGCGCTTGGTTCCTTGCTTCATTCCTCTCCCTTTTGATAGGTCTCTGCCACTCGCTTCCTCATATACCCAGCTTCAAAGAGCACCTATGAAATCAAAGCAGCATAACACTATCCAAGAACCGAGATCTACTATCATAAACAATATAGGACCAGATATATATTGACCACACAAATGCATATATCATCAAACATACAAGAATGTGGAGGAAAACTTGAATAGCTTTATTAATATCAAGAATAGCAAAGAGGATTACAACCAATTGTTCTGACCCAACGTCATCCTCTCAGCAAGAAAGCCCTTCTTCACCTCATGAAAAAGCTTAGATCACCCAACACTATGATGTTACACCAAGAAACCAGCAACACTTCCTTACAAGATACAAAATTCCAGCCTCTGGATCTCTGGGATGAGGGATCCATATATAGATGATTGCAGGGAGGTGAGTCAGCTTCTAAGATTTGATTAGTGTCCTCTTTGATAGTTCTTGATTCCACTTGGAGATTGATGATCTCTTACTCATCCCTGGGCGAATGCAGAGAGGTAAGTGTCACAGGTGAAGTTTCTGGAAGATTCCATGATCCTCCACTTCACAAATTGACTCTTCCATTTGTCCACTCTCGCCCATTGCACCCCATAGAAGGGCTTTCCAGTATGCATCACACCTCCCGTGTGAATTTAGGTGGGATGCAGCGCACTTTGACCATGGAGCAAGTGAGATGGTCTAGCGTTGACCAGTTCTGAGTAGTTTTTCATGGAGAACTTCTGGGAGATGGTGTAATCAGCTTACCTTGTTCTTTTAGGGGATGGAACAACACTTTTAGGGACTTAGGAGCCCTCGGTTTATGGACATGTTTGATTGGGGTTGCAGTGCCCAAAAATGTCTATAACAGTTGCCCCCTAAAGCATGAGGTCGTTAATCTTTTGATGTCAGGTGAAATGCTTTATCATGAGGATCCGAAGTTTTTTCGAGCTGGAAGGCAACCTGTAATAATATACAATACAATACATTATCTTCATAATATTTTCATGATCTAGCTGAGGCGGGCATTCCCATGCTCAAATTTATAATTCATTATCATGTACATAAGACAGACAATCGTCTGAGTGCAGACTGATGATTCTGGTAGAGCCATCATCCCTTAGATTGGATGATTATTTGTGCAGCAATGATGTACATTTGATATCTTTATTTTCCTAAATATATATCGCAGCTGGATGGATGAAACTAGATCCGGGGTCTTCAATCTCATTCGATCTTCACTCAAAGTACAAGTCGATCCATGTGAGAGATGTTCTGGAGTTGAACATGGAAAGACATCGCCTGATTACCAGCTAGTGATGTAAGTTGTTAACAGGCGCAAGAGGAATCACCGATAATGATGATGACCCTCAAGGTACAATAGTACAATTCACGTGGTGTGAATAAGGGACTTGGCATCGAACACCATGCAAAATCTTTCGGTCGAAGGCCATTGATGTAAACCTGTCGTCGGAAGTGAGAAACTTGCCATTGAGGCATGCAAGCTTCAAAGTACTGAAAGGGTTGTTCCTAGATCGACTTCCTAGATAATGAGCTGATGTCGACAAGAAGTGATCCGTCATAGGAGGGCCTTAATGAATTCCACATCTACGACATGGAACGGAGCAAATGATTTTAATGGAGGTGAAAACGATCTGATGATATAAGGTTCAGGGTGGCGGTCATGAAAGAATGGAGTGTAAATGTATTGCAGTGGATGAGACACAGGTGAATTCTCTGAGCGACTTCTCTTGAACATATTGGCGACACTGACATGATGGATTGGTAGCGTTAACCCCAAATGTGGATGGTGTGATGGGCCAATGGTGATATGACCAGTGAACGGAACAACCCAACCCGACTCGGATGCAGAGTGAAAGTGTAATGTTCAAGAGCGACTTGCTACCAATAAAGTTTCTTCAAGTTTTCTTCCCAATTTTTCCCTAGTCATTGCTGACCAATACCTCTTTATTTTTGTCAAGCTTGAGGAGGATAA
Organism: Pinus tabuliformis; assembly: GCA_031772625.1. NCBI lineage: Eukaryota > Viridiplantae > Streptophyta > Pinopsida > Pinales > Pinaceae > Pinus > Pinus tabuliformis. The sequence continues at coordinate 954,095,363 of CM062816.1, read as the reverse complement.
CATATGCTTGTTCTATAATTTTCCCTTCGGGCAAACCCATCGCTATGTTTTAACGAGCCTAGCGATAGTGAAACTCGTTCTTGTCTGTATGGACAAGTTTGTCGCTATTCGGTTTTAACGAGTTTAATGACAAAGATAACTCGGTCCTTTTCAATTTTAGAGAGTCTGAAAGGGACATAAAGAAAACTCCAACAATCCTTTTTCGTCATATAATCCCTTAAGTCCAAAAAAGTATAAAATAATACAAAAGGGATGAATTTTTGGTAATTTTAACGAGCCGAACAAAACAAGCGCTCGATCTTTTTGTGTAATAATCCCTCAGGTCCAAAAAGATTAAAATCTAAAGGAGGGATAGCACTTCCGGTCACTTTAACGAGCTGGAGAGGCCAATTACTCGGCAATCTTTTCATATTTTACGAGTTAGATGAAAAGAGCTTAAAGGAGACTCGTTTTTCAAGGAACAAGTGATAAATTTGGGTAGCAACTAATTCCAGGTAAGGTTTGGAATTTTCCAATCATGACAGTGTCACAAGGATGGCTAACAGGATCACTCTTCGCAGCTGTTCCTCAAAAAGGGTAAACAATCAAATGGATGTGAATGATCGACCAATATAGAGTGGAGGTGATGATGAGAACACGACCAAGGCTTCAAAGGCTGATGATAATGCGTTCACGATGGTTATTTACTGAAAATTGGTTCATTTTTTAATGAATGAGCTTAAAATCTGGGGGAAACATTTGCTCACTGCTTATGTTTAATTTTTAACGAGCTTGAACTCCACATAAAAACTGCTCGATCCAGTCATATAATAAGGATGTCTCATCTAAGATGCCATTTTTTATGGAGCTTGCACCTTACAAAGCTTTGCCCCGGTGCCTCTCGCATGCAAGCTAGGAACGACCAACTACGCCCCTCTACTTAACTACCAAGATCACCACCAAGGTTAGGTAGGAAACTTTTTCCTTTACTTTGCTGGTGCCATGGTGGCCCCTGCGAAGACGAATGGTCGATTTGACCACTCACCCGACCTAGGCGGTTGAAGTCAGCAGAATCATAGAGTCAACGTTAGTTGGTCATTTCTCGCTTGCTCACAAGAAGTTTGCATGCCCCCAGGTATAGTGAAGTAGAGTTTCCCAGATTACCCCTCAATTTGCAGACAAAACATTTGTTTTATCAGGAAAGGCCTACCTTTTCCAGGTTACCCTTCAATTTGCAGACAAAACATTTGTTCTATCAGGAAAGGCCTACCTTCTAACGGAGGTATCTTATTCCGGTCTAATTCTATAAACCAGTCATATATCCTTCGCGGAAACCTACCCTATGCCCAAGGTTTTCCTGCCGAAACAGACCAGGGTGCATGCCCCCTAGGTTTCAGTCATGTCCTCCCGAATCACTCGCGCTCATCAGGTGGACGGACTGGAGATTGATGAGACATTCCTTGCATGAAAAGACCATTCAGGGATGGTATTTGACTATTTGCTATGTGTGAGCCGGGGAATGAAAGCTGGTCTACGAGCTTGACCACTCTTCCTTCATGCGGAAAACACATTACTCTAAAGAGCGAGGAGACAATGGCTCCCATGCAATAAATATAGTCGCGTCCAAGGAGTAGATTATAATCTAGGGGTCCTTGGACTACCATTACGTTCATGTGAATGGTTTTCCTTCTCAATGTTATCGGCACATTGGGAAGGATCCCTAACGGTCGACTGGTTCCTTTGTCAAAGCCTGTTAGATTTCTCATTTCAGGCAAAAGCGATGGCGAACCAAGCGCTTTCCAAGCAGTTGAGGAAAGGATACTCACAGAAGCCCCTTCATCTATGATGGTACCAACCATGACCATTCTGTATATTTGCGTAATGATTCGAAATGGTATACTAGCCGATAAACGGGGTCTGCCTAGTAGATTCCAATCGAAGGAAACAACTAGGTTGCTTGGAGGTGGGACCGAATAGACGGCCGGATATGACTCTGACAAACTTCCTTCCTGCGGTAAAGGAACGGGTAGACTGCCCCCATGTTCATCGGAGTCTGTGTTTACGAAGAGAATTTGAACGGGGTTGTGCTTGTTCTCTCCGGTGACTATAACATCTAAAGATGGACCTTCTGAAGGCAAGACCTGGTCAACTGCCGCCTCAACCTTTTGACTTTCGTCTGGTGTGAATTCAGATGGTTTATCTTCAATGATAGATGCTTCGACCGACCACAATGGCGTGTCAGTCGGATTTTCAACTAGTGATGGACTTGGCAAGAGTTTCTTATATCCAGGAGGAAGCCGTAACGGTGAAACCAGACGATCGTCCAAAACTCTTTTAGCCTCATCTAGGAAGGGACAACGGTGGACGGCGTGATCGCCTTCACACAGTTTACAAGGGAATTTACTTTTCCTTTTCTGTCCCGATGTTTCTCTTTCACTAGTTGATGATGTACTTTCAACATGATCATCAGAGGTTGCTGACACCGGATTGTGCAAACGAGGAGACCAGTCCCTTAAGATCCGAGGGATGCAAGGACAATCTCGATGATAGTGATCTCCTTTGCAAATGACACATGGAGATTTAGGCTTTGACAGTGCAGTGTGTGGATTTTCACTAGATGATGCCTGGTTGCCCCTTTTCGCCTTTGGCTCCTTCTTCTTCTTCTCTTTCTTCTCCTTCCCCTTCTTCTCCTTCTTAGTTACTTGATTTTTGGCTTTACCAGCTCCATCAAGCGAAGAGGAAGGAAGAGAGGGAGAATCAGACGAAGTAGAAGGTTGGGGGGTAACTCTGGTATCATCTAGTTGCTGACTTGATTTCTCAGGAATCACGGTGTTCTAAACGACAGAGGTCGAGAAGAGCCATACGGGCAGGCCGATTGTCAATCCTGGAAGCGACAATGTGGCCATATGGGGTGCACCAACATCTCCCCAAGAGGAGAAAGGACTAGGATTTCCTCCAAGGGGAAATCCTTGGTTGGTGGACTCCATTTTTCTCAACCTAAGACCAATGTAGGAAAGGTGACGTTTATTCCGATTAAAATAAATTTTAGACGCTTTGACACAACTTGTTTTTTCAATTTTTAAGAGTCGAGAAAAAACAAAAGATGACTCTAGTCGCCTTCGATTTTTAATGAGCTTGAAGTGACAAGTGCTCATATGGACCTTTTCCTTTAAGGAGTGTGAAAAGGAACGAAAGAGACTATTCTGGAAGTCTAGACAGAGGGATTACCAAACCAATCGCAAAACTGCAGAATACTTTTTACGGTACGGCAGTCAATCTTCCCGAATGTTGTGTTTAGTGCATTGCGATCGATAGGGCGGCAGACACGGCTTCCTATGGATAAAGGATATAGCCTATTGTGGTCTCCCAATATATACTCGACGGTACGTGGGAGCACAAGTCCGTACTGGCACTTGTCGTCTCAAAGTGGAGGAATCACCCAACCAACAATGAAAACAACAGTTACCAGGCTTTACGACGTCGGAATACGTCTCTAGCCTAGACTTCTAAATGTTGTGCGTTAGGTTCCAAAACGTTTTTAGATTCATTAAATTTATTTTACAGTTGATCTTGTTTAAGAAATTTTCCTTTCAGGTTCACCGCGTGATGTAAATATACAATTCCTAAAATGCAATCTAAGATGATAAACAATCATTTAATCTTCTTTTTGCAATGAAAATCCTAGCTACTAAAGAAAGAGAGATGATATTCTTTCAACATAGAGCAGAGAGCACACACTATATGCACTGTCCTAAGTCAAACCAAAAAACAGTCTAAATTCAAATGCACATGCATGTATTTGTTTTCAACCTTCTTAATGTGTGAATGATAAAAAGAAAGCCAAGTGCAAATCTAAATTATTTTTCAAAGCGACATTACTAACAAGCTTCTTTTCAAGACAAAATGAAGACAATGACGACACTTTGCGATTTGGAATGGGAAACTTGCTTTCGACACTTGAAAAACTACTAATTAAAATCAAATACAAGAGTAACAGTGTAATCGACTATCAAGAAAAATTGGATTCTCTTCTATGACTGAAAACGACACTTGCGACACTTACAAATCAAGAAACGACAGTTCAATTATGCTACTTCTTTGTAAAAGAGAATTGAAAATGGCTCACAATACATAAAAACATTTACAGTTCTTTGCACAATGGAGGTAGAATAATGGCAAGGAAGGGGGTTTCCACAGAGGTATACTGACTACAAACAGCAAAACTTCTGAATAGAGCTGAAAAGAGTGAAGAAAAACCAAAGTCTGGAGGCAAAATTAGACTTCTCTGACCAGCGCACCTGTTACACAGGGATTCCAGTATGCATCCCACCTACAGCACACAGGAAGTGCGATGCATACTGATATCCTTGAAGAGAGGGTGCGATAGTACAGTGCGAGACTTTTGATCCAGTTCTTGATCACAATTTGCAGCACAGTTCAGGGATTTAGGCCGAGCAAGTGATAATCAGTAAATAAATCACAAGGGTAGATCTAAGGAGGTTACTAGAGCCACCACAAGGGCAATTAGAGAGTTTGTAAATCGATTGTTCAGTTCATAAACAAAACCCGGAGATAGACTGAAGCAGCATTGATCTACTTTGCACTTGCATAGCAAATGCAGTTCGAAGGCTAGCTGGCTTGACTTCAGGCTCCGTTTGTAAGTTTATAAAGCAAACAAATATAGACAAACAAACAATCTATTCGCTCCCTAGCGGAGTCGCCATTTTGTTATCGGGAAATCTAGTGTCTATGCAGAGTTGCTAGTCCCACTAAGACTGGTAGCTATCTTAGAAACAAACAAACTAAAACTACTTTCGTTTTCCTTTATGAGAAGTAGATAAGAGGGGAACAAAGGAGATCAACCTCTGTCTTGCGCTTGGTTCCTTGCTTGATTCCTCTCCCTTCTAATAGGTCTCTGCCACTCGCTTCCTCATCTACCCAGCTTCAAAGAGCACCTGTGGAATCAAAGCAGCATAACACTATCCAAGAACCGAGATCTACTATCATAAACAATATAGGACCAGATATATATTGACCACACAAATGCATATATCATCAAACATACAAGAATGTGGAGGAATAATAGCTTTATTAATATCAAGAATAGCAAAGAGGATTACAACCAATTGTTCTGACACAGCGTCATCCTCTCAGCAAGAAAGCCTTTCTTCACCTCATGAAAAAGCTTAGATCACCCAACACTATGATGTTACACCAAGAAACCAGCAGCACTTCCTTACAAGATACAAAATTCCAGCCTCTAGATCTCTGGGATGAGGGATCCATATAAGGATGATTGCAGGGAGGTGAGTCAGCTTCTGAGATTTGATTAGTGTCCTCTCTCTGATAGTTCTTGATTCCACTTGGAGATTGATGATCTCTTACTCATCCCTGGGCGAATGCAGAGAGGCAAGTGTCACAGGAGAAGTTTCTGGAAGATTCCATGATCCTCCACTTCGCAAATTGACTCTGCCATTTGTCCACTCTCGCCAATCGCACCCCATAGAAGGGCTTTCCAGTATGCATCGCACCTCCCGTGTGCATTTAGGTGGGATGCAGCGCACTTTGACCATGGAGCAGGTGAGATGGTCCATCTTTGACTAGTTCTGAGTAGTTTTTCATGGAGAACTTCTGGGAGATGATGTAATCAGCTGACCTTGTTCTTTTAGGGGATGGAACAACACTTTTAGGGACTTAGGAGCCCTCGGTTTATGGACATGTTTGATTGGGGTTGCGGTGCCCAAAAATGTCTATAACACTCAGTGAAGCTTTTCTTGGCCTCCATAAATGTTTCCTTCACGTGCTCCAGATCAAAACCAACTTCCTTTTCTGGGGCCTTGCAGACCCATCCGTCCTCTTCAGGTTGTTTTTGCTTATCATCGCCAATCGTTATTCCGCTCCTCAGCACTATATTCAGATTCTGATCTTCTTCGCGGGGCTCAACTCTCAACTCTCATCATTTGAGTCTGCGCTTTCTTCTCCTGCATATTAGCTATCAGCACCGGGCATTCTTCTATAGTGTGGTAAAACTCGGTGAAGTATTGACATGAGGGGCATGTGTAATTTTGACACACTTGCGTGTAATGCCCTGGCATTCCACAGTTATAGAAAATAACCTGTCTACGACCTCTACCAGGTCCTCCTCCTCCACAGCCCCATCCTCTTCGTTGGTAACCTCCACGCACTCCTCATGCACCCTAATCCAGAGGTTGAGTTTCTGCTTGCATCCGATACATAGGCATTCTTTCCATCATCAGTTCATAGCTGCGATAGTGGCGCTCATCATGGCCCACATATTTACAGAAGTCATAGAACAACTGTTGTGGTGTCTGAACAAACTTTTGAAGCAAATGACAATTATATGTTGCATGTTTTCCAGCAACCTGACAAATAGCGCACCATAGCGCAGCTCCCATACTCGATCCTGTTGGGGCTTCTGGCTTTAGGGGAATTGGTCCCCCTCCTGTAATATAATTCATGAAGATAGGGCAGTGGTCTTTATCGTTCCCCTAGATCTTTCACTTTAGACACCAGACTTTTGCGCGCACCTCTGGTTTAGTCTCCTTTTCTTTCTTCAAGCTCTGCAACTCCAAGCAGAGGCTCTGTTGGAAATACTGAGAGAGGGGTGAATTAGTATTTATTTTCAATTGTTACTTTTAATAGTTAGATCACTTATATTTAGAACACAAAATGAACAATAAGAATAAATGCTTTTATTAATTTCTTTATCACAATAAATCAAGTACAATGTATATAGGGCTCCAACCCTAAATGAAGACACCAATCTTCAATCTCCCAAGCTCCAACATGTTTCCAAGCACCAACTTGGAATTTTGTGAGGCTCTGACCTCTAGGGCACCAACCCTATCTTTTAAAGGCACCAACCTTGCATTTAGAGGCTCCAATCCCTAGGGCACCAACCCTTCTCTGGTACAAGCTCCAACCTGGCTTCTTGAGGACTCTGATCCTCTAGGGCTCCAAACCTATCCTCCAAGGCACCAACCTTGTCTTTTCAAGGCTCCAACCTCTTGGGCTCCAACCCTTTACTTCGTCAAGATATATTTGGTTATACTTCACGACTCCCAATGTCTTCTTCAATGAGCTTTGTCAATCTTCAACTATGCCTTCACTCAGTCTCCACGTCATGTCATCAATGACAACCTTGTTCTCTTAGAAGGTGTCACCACTGCTCTTCATCGTACCCAAACAATTATCTCCAAAGTCACCTCATGATGACTTCAACACATCATGGTCTCCAATGATATCAAGATCAACTTCTACAAGTCTTCCAAATATCTTCAAGTATCCTTCAACTATGCTTTTGGTGATGTGTCAAGGAAAGCCCAAAGTTCAAACTATCTTCAATAGGTTGCTCCAAGGATGTCTTCACAAAGCTTCAACTATGATGGCTTCAATACTCCAATCAAGCCTCCAACAAGGGACTGCTCACATGCCCAAGCCTTCACATGTCACTTAACTTCTTCACTGCCCACTAGTCTGAGTGACTATGCAATTGACTGTCCACAGGTCCGGGCTAGAGTACAACCACCTCTTAACAAATCCTCTGAGCTTCTATACACAAGCTTACAGATCCAGTTTAAAGAATTGACCACAGATAACTGAGCCTCAATTTGTTGTAGGTCCAAGTGACACCACAGTTCTGAGTTATTTGATTGATCCTTCAAAAAGGTTCTTAAATGATGCTTATAAGTTGTTGTACAAGTCTTCGAGGTCTGCAACAAGGATTGCTGCTAATCTGTGATCAAGGTCTATAAGTTTTCAAGATTTTCTACTCCCACAATCTGAGATCTGCAATTCTCAACTAACCTAAAGACTGCTCCTTCACCTGAGGTAGGCTATCCCACGAAAATACCACAGAGGTGATTACTCAAAATCTCATGAAAAAATTGCAAAGATGATTGTTCCAAAGTGTCATGAAAATTTGTTCTTAGAAGCTGAAACTCTGAGATTTCCACAGGTCTGGAAATGTTACAGATCCATGAGCTATTGTTGATCACAGGTATGCAATTTGTCTCTCTAACCAACGGCCTAGATCTGCAAGGTATCCATACTCAATTCTATTCAAAACAAGTTCTTTATACTCCTTGTAGGCTGCCTCAGAACTGTGGCTAGGATGCTCCTGGAATCCACACCAAACACAGAGAAACCCTCTCCTAAATCTATGCTCTTTGCCTCCTGCGGGTCTGCAAACTTCAGGTTTGAGTTCTTTAGGTTGATGTTCCTTGTTCAACATTGAAATCTAGCCCAAACATTGAACTTATGTCCTCTTCGACCTCCTTTCTTTATTTTGTTCGTCTTATGTGAATTGATCACTGAAACTGATCCAAAAGAGAGGTTGAAAACATCTTATATATACACTTTTGCCATCCCTAAACGAACAGTCACGTCCTTGTTTGGGGGTCGACTTGTGTAGGCTGCTCAGGTTGGCTCCATGTCTAGATTTAATCAATTAACTTCAAAAATTCATAACTTTCAAACTGCTTGGATTTTTGGGCTGTGTAATAGCTCATTAGAAAGGAAAAATCATGCTCTAAAATATGGTGCATGCCTCATGGAAGAATTCTGCCTCTAATATGGTGAAAATTTATTTTTAATGTGACTGTCCTTAAATTATTTAGTGCATAAAATGATTAGGATAGTATGGTTGCTTTGTTTGTTTTCTCTATTGTTTATCTTCTCCATTATTTGGCTTCTTCATCATCATAGGATCATGTAGGACATCCAACTCATCATGATAGTGTCCAAAAATGAGTGTATCATCCATGTCATCACATATTGGTGCAGTGATATGTTATAGTGCAGCCTCCATTAATTTGTCATTCCAATCATCAAGTGAGATCATCCATCTAATCTTCCAACCATGTGATCATTCAAGGGTATGGAATTATCACATGTGGTCCTCCATATGTCATCAAGGGTTAAAGTCTATATCATCAAGTGCATGAAAAATTAGATCAAGTACCTCTTAGGGCTTCCTTAATTAGTGGTTTGACTTCTTCATGACTTGACATCTTGATTGATGTTATCCTAGTCAACCAACCACCAAGAGTCATGGCATCATCATCTGGAACTAGGCATCTCAAGAATATTGACATCTCAGTTAATGCCATATTGACATTAATGACAAACTTGATTAACAATCTCCCCCTTTGTCATTGATGGCAATATTCTTGCCCTTCCCACATTCTCTCCCCCTTTGACATCAATGACGAACAGGGTGCCCAAGTACTCCCCCTATCAAGCTGCTTCTTTTCTTCGTCAATAGTAGTTCTTGATAGGTATGTTGCTCCCCCTATCATGGTGCTCTTCTTACTGGAAATGTGGTCCATGATAGATGTTCTTACATTCCTTCATGTGATGAACCAACTCCCCTTGTCTGCACGACCTCCTCTAGCTCATTAAATATTACCTACTTAGTGATCAAGTGGAAGAGATCTTCAATATTAGTTCATGGATGAATAAGGGATCATGTTCTTCAATGGAAATGCTCCCAAGAGATGATCTATCAAAGGATGATTGTCCATGTGGCTCATTAAGGATTTCATAGGGCCCATTCACGGATAGCTTCTGCAAGAATGCTTAATCATCATAGGTCCCCCTAATTGTATGCATGGTCTTCCATTTGGCAGACTCTCCCCATCAAATACTTGGAATATCGAGGATGACATCATCAAGTCAACAACATGTGTTTTTGGCTGGTGTGTTCAAGAGACTTCCGGATTGTGTTTGCTTCCTTCTCCATACTTGTGTAACCTTTTTCTCTGGTATGGTTCTAGCTTGTGTAGGAGCCCAAGTCAAGTTACAATCACGTGCCATATGTCCAATGTTATGACATTTAAATCACTCTATATTGTTCATGTATAAAAATTCTTGACTTCTTGCAAAATTGCTTCTCGGAGATTGACGGGGACCATTATAATTATCTTTGTGATATGCCCTACAATATTTTCCCATGTGCCCAAAGTTTGTACAAGAATAGTAATAACCAAGAAATATACTTTGGTACCTCAGAGAAGAAGGTTTCCTTGATGTACTTCTGAAGTCTTTTTGCCTTTGGATCCTTTGATGATAATCATTTCTTCTTGCATCCTTGACACCATCTGCATTTCTTCTTGGAGTAGGGTTTCTTCCATAGTTGTCTTGACTCTTATCCTTACCTTTGCTGGAACTGGGAGCATCAACATTTCTTCCAGGCTTCCTCACATCCTTGTTGTTTGAAGCATTAGGGTTTGCATCATTCTTTCTTGAGGATTCACCTGCATAGCCAAGACCTAATTTATTGAGGGGAGACCTTTGATGACTTAGGGTGTCATCTAGGGTTTGATAATTTCAAGTTCTTATTCAACAAGTCAACTTCCTTTTTAAGAAAGACAATTTCTTGCTTCATTTTCTTGCATTCTTCATCCTTCTTTGATAGAATGATCTCCATTTCTTCCTTCATTTTGGTTTCTTCACATGATTGATCCTTAAGCGAAGTGATTTCTGATTTTAACTTGGTGATGTCATCATCCTTTTCTTCTAGTTGGCATATCATGGTGTTTCTCTCCTTTTCTGATTCATCAACTTGTCCTTCTATGAATGTCAAAGCTTCCATCACCTTCTCAGCTCCTTGTGCTTGTTTCCTTGCTTCTTCTAGTTGAGATTTAAGGGAGGATACCTCTTCCTTGTATTGATCAATATCTGCTTCAAGTTTGTTCAAGCTTTTGTGCCTTTGCTCAAGGTGGCTTGACAAGGTATCTTCCCCTTTATTTGTCTTATCCAATTGATTTGTTATTGATATGACTTCTTCATGATGCTTTCTCTTGTTTCGATGAAATTATTCCTTAATATTTGCGAGCTTCTCACCTCTTTCTTGTACTTGAAGCTTGACAAGGTCAACTTCCTTCCTTGTCTTGTCCTGGTCACCAACTTGTGCTTTCTTCTTAAGTTCCTCATTTTCTTTTTTCAAATTGTTAATCTTTTCCATGGTAGCCATAAGTTTAGTGAGGAGATATTCTTTAAAATATTTTTCATTCTCTTCATCTTCTAGGTCTTCTTTAGCCTTGATGTTATCACTCTTATCTTCACCTTTCTTAATGGGCTTTGGATTTCCTTCTTGTTTTCCATCATTTTCTTGACTAGAGATCATTGTCAATGCTCCTTTTGAGTGAAGATCATGAATTTTATCCCATATGCCTTTTGCTGACAAACATTTTTCAAAATTGGCCTTCATATAATCTGGTAACCCATTCAATATTACTTCCATTGCTCGTGTATTATGTTCCTTGGATTCTCCATCCATCATGCTATCAGTAATCACTGATTTCTAGACTTCAATGCCCCGAGTCTTTAAGAAATTCCTCATTCTTTCTTCCCATATATCAAAGTTTCCATTGAACAATGGAGCCTTCACAAATTGATTGACTTCAATTTTGGTGGTTGAGGGAGACACATCTTTAGGAGGATTGGAGACTTTCTTCCTTGGCTTTGCCATTTGTGTTCCAATGATCAACCTTCAAGTTGTTAGGCTTTAAGTGAAGGTACTGGATCTGATACCAATTGTTAGAAATACTGAGAGGTGGGTGAATCAGTATTTTTTTTTCAATTTTTACTTTTAACAGTTAGATCACTTATATTTAGAACACAAAATGAACAATAAGAATAAATTCTTTTATTAATTTCTTTTTCACAATAAATCAAGTACAATGTCTATAGGGATCCAACCCCAGATGAAGACACAAATCTTCAATCTCCTAGGCTCCAACCTATTACCAAGCACCAACTTGGACTTTTGTGAGGCTCCGACCTCTAGGGCACCGACCCTATCTTTTCAAGGCACCAACATTGCATTTAGAGGCTCCAACCCATAGGGAACCAACCCTTCTCTGGTATAGGCTCCGACCTGGTTTCTTGAGGACTCTGATCCTCTAGTGCTCCAACCCTATCCTCTAAGGCACCAACCTTGTCTTTTCAAGGCTCCAACCCTTTACTTCGTCAAGATATATTTGGTTATACTTCACGGCTCCCAATGTCTTCTTCAACGAGCCTTGTCAATCTTCAACTATGCCTTCACTTAGTCTCCATGTCACGTCATCAATGACAACCTTGTTCTCTTAGAAGGTGTCACCACTGCTCTTCATCGTACCCAAACAATTATCTCCAAAGCCACCTCATGATGACTTCAACACATTAGGGTCTCTGATATCAAGATCAACTTCTACAAGTCTTCCAAATATCTTCAAGTATCTTTCAACTATGCTTTTGGTGATATGTCAAGGAAATCCCAAAGTTCAAACTGTCTTCAATAGGTTTCTCCAAAAGTGTCTTCACAAAGCTTCAACTATGATGGCTTCAATACTCCAATCAACCCTCCAAAAAGGGATTGCTCACATGCCCAAGCCTTCACATGTCACTTAACTTCTTCACTGCCCACTAGTCTGAGTGACTATCCATGGGTCCGGAATAGAGTGCAACCACCTCTTAACAAATCCTTTGAGCTTTTATACACAAGCTTACAGATCCAGTTTAAAGAATTGAACACAGATAATTGAGCCTCAATTTGCTGCAGGTCCAAGTGACACCACAGTTCTAAGTTATTTGATTGATCCTTCAAAAAGGTTGTTAAATGATTCTTATAAGATGTTGTACAAGTCTTCGAGGTCTGCAACAAGGATTGTTTCTAATATGTGATCAAGGTGTTATGAAACCAGCTCACAAAAAGATAGAAAAGATAGATCAACGCCTTAAAAATAACCCTCTTCAAGGGGGCAACCTCCTTTACATTGCATAAATGAACAATTATTAGATGATTCAAATGACAAAACTTCCTTTCTATATATAGGAGTCTAAGGGGTCACAATATAACCAAGCCGACCTAACAATAATAATATAAAGGCACAAAAATAACAATAGAGAGATTCTATGGGGCACAATAATAACAATATGGGGACAATAGGGGCACAACAATAATAATAAGGGATACAACGACAATAGTAATGGGGGAATCATTAGTATTATAGGGACCTAACATGCCCCTCTCCTTCAAAAATGTGTTGTCCTCAACGCTTGAGTAGTTCTGGATGCTTCTGTATAAAATTCTCATCCTCCCATGTGGAATCTTCAGCAGATAAATTCTTCCACTTGATGAGATACTCTAAAATTGATCGATTTCATAGCTGTCGAGTTCTTGTTTCTGTGACTGCTTCTGGTTCCAATATAATTTTTCCTTCCTCATCAAGTTCTGGCAATATTGTTTGAACTGGGAGCTTGTCTCCTATAACCTTCTTTAAACATGAAACATGGAAAATTGGGTGCACTCGAGAAGTTGCAAGAAGCTCCAATTTGTATGCCATAGTACCAATCTTTTGCAACACCTTGTACAGACCATAATACTTTGGTGATAATTTATTATCCTTCTTAGCTTGCTTGAGGGACATTTGTTTATATGTTTGTAGCCGTAGGAATACCCAGTCACCTACATCAAAACTTATTTCGTTGTGATGTTGATCTACCTGTTGTTTCATTCTATTTTGCGCCAACGTGAGGTTATCCTTTAAGAGTTTGAGGACTTGTTTTTGATGCTTGATGTGATGTTCACTGCTTGAACCTTAGAATTTTCTCTTAAATACGATGTGATGGATGGTGGATGAAATCCATAAAGTGCCATAAATGGGGTCATTTTTGCTGCAGTATGGAAGGAAGTGTTATACCACCATTCAGCCAGAGGCAACCATTTGACCCATTGTGTCTGGTTATCAAATACAAAGCAATGAAGATATCCTTCCAAACATTTGTTTACTATCTTAGTTTTCCCATCAAATTGAGGATGATAAGATGAGCTATGAGCTAACTGAGTACTGAGACAAGAAAATAATTATGTCCAAAAATTTCCACTGAAAATGGGATCTTTGTCATTTATAATAATCTTTGGGTTTCCATGTAGCTTTTGAGTTGTTTCCATAAATGCAGTAGAAACTATACTAGCTTTAAATGGATGTGATAATGCACAAAAGTGTGCATACTTGGTAAGTTTGTCAACTACCACCATGATGACACTCTTTCCTTCGAACTTGGGTAAACTTGTGATAAAATCCATTGAAACCTCATCCCAACGTTGGCTTGGAATGGATAAAGGTTTTAATAGGCCTGGCGTCTTAATTGTTTCAACTTTATTTTGTTGGCAAACCAAACATTCCATCACAAACTTTTGAATATCTGATTTAAGGCCATCCCAAAAAATTCCTTCTTAACCCTGTGGTAAGTTTTTAAAAATCCTGAGTGCCCTCCTAAGGGAGAAGTGTGCAATTCCATAAGAATCTTTTGTTTGAGTTGGGAATTCTTACATAGGTATAAGCGATCTTTGTACCATAACGAATCATTTTTCCAGCTAAATGTATCAGATGTACTGGAATCTTGTTGTAACTTTCGAATGAGTGCCCACACTTTTTCATCATTCTTCCATTCCTCCCTTGCTTCGTTTATCCAATCTAGTTGGATAATAGAAATGGTGCACAATAATGCTTCCACATCCTCATCCTTTCTTGAGAGTGCATCTGCCACAACATTTTGCTTCCCTTTTTTGTAGATGATTTCAAAGTCATAACCCAACATCTTTGTGACCCATTTTTGTTGCTCTTCAGAGGATATTCTTTGTTCTAAAAAGTATTTAAGACTATCATGATTCATTTTTACCTTGAAGTGTCTTCCCATTAGGTAGGGTCGCCATTTCTTAAGTGCATGTAGTATTGCTAACATTTCCTTCCCATAAATAGCTTTCTGTAAATACTTTCCCTTGATTGGACGACTTTCGAAAGCAATGGTTCTTTCATCTTGCATTAAAACAACACCAATTCCATTTCCTGAAGCATCACATTCCACAATAAAGGTTTTTGTGAAGTCCGGCGTAGCTAAGACCGGTGCTTGGCACATTGCCTCTTTAAGATGTTTGAAGGCCTTTGTTGCTTCTGGAGTCCATGAAAATGCATCTTTCTTCAATAATGTTGTTAGAGGTGCTGCTATTCTCCCATAATTCTTTACAAACTTTCGATAATACCCTGTCAACCCGAGAAATCCTCGCAGATGCTTTATGGATGTGGGGATTTTCCATTCCTTAATGGCTTTAATTTTGCTAAGGTCTACCTTAACACCTTCATGAGATACAATATGACCCAGATATTCCACCTCTTGTACTCCAAAGAAACATTTGGAGCTTTTTGCATATAATTGTTTCTCCTCCAATAGTTTGAGCACCCTGTCAAAGTGTTCAACATGATCCTTTCAAGACTTGTTGTAGATTAGTATATCATCAAAAAATACTAACACAAATTTTCTAAGGAAGGGTTTGAAAATGGAATTCATCAAACCTTGAAATGTATAAGGTGCATTGGTAAGGCCAAAAGGCATGACAAAAAATTCATAATGACCCTCATGAGTTCTAAATGCTATTTTCAGAATGTCTTCAGTCTTCATTCTGATTTGATGATATTCTGAATGAAGATCCAACTTGGTGAAGTAAATTTATCCATGCAATTCATCCAATAATTCATCAATGATAGGAATGGGAACTTTATCTTTAATAGTGAGCTTGTTGAGCTCCCCATAATCTCGACACATGCGCCATGATCCATCCTTCTTGTGCACCAATACTACTGGAGCATAGAAAGAACTTTGACTAGGTTGAATTATACCAGCCTCTAGCATTTCTGCAACCATACGTTCAATTTCACTCTTTTCGGCATAAGGTTATCTGTACGACCTAATGTTTGGTGGAACACTTCCTGGAATCAAATGAATAGCATGATCACGATCACAAATAGGTGGGAGACCTTTAAGAGTCTCAAATACCTTGGAATGGTTCTCCAAGACTTTTTGGAGATCTAGAGAAATAGATGATTCCGATGTGGGAACCTCTAGAGAACATAATTGTGCAATTACACCTCGTTGTTCCTTCTTTAGAAGCTTTGTCATATGGTTAGTGTTGATTATCTTTCCCGATTTCCTTGCAATACCCCTTAATTCAACTTCTTTTCCTTCCATAGAAAATTTCATGAAAATTTCTTGAAAATTAAAAGCTATTGTACCCAAGGATTGTAGCCATTGGACTCCTAGTACAACATCAGCACCACCCATTGGAATGGAAAGCATTGGGCTATTCAATACATATTCTCCCATGGATATCTTGATATTATGGCACTTTCCAGAGCAATTTATGGTTCCTCCACTTGCAACCATCACTTGACACTCTGGTGCTGGATATAGGAAGCAATTCAATTCCTTTGCTATCTTACAATGAATAAAATTATGGGTACTTATCAACACTATTACCTTTTTCTTCTTGATATGTCCTTCTATATTGATAGTTTGAGGAGTGGTAATTCCAGCCAATGCATTACAAGATATGGTCAGATTCATTTCTTCTTTATCTAGGGTTTGTTCCTAGAGTATATCCTCTTCTTTTGACATTTCTTGTTCCTTTTCTTCCTCCTCTTCACAATCTATGTAGAATAATTTCTTCTCAGCACACTTATGATCTTTAGTGTATTTGTTATCACAACTATAACAAAGCCCTTTTGCTCTTTTTTCTTCCAATTTTTTTGGTGTCAACCTTGTAGGTTGTGGAAGGCTAGGGGAAACAACAATTCCATATTTATAGTTGTGAGTGGTAGGCTTCTTGGTTGCCATAATTTTGCTTTCAATTTTTCTTGCTAACTTGAATGCCTTCTCCAATGAATCAGGTTCCCAAAGGTGAACCTCATGTTGGATATTATCCTTTAAAGTCCCTATGAACACATCAATCCTATGCTCCTCTGGAATATCTTTTACCCTTATGTTCAATTTTTGGAAGTCCTCAATGTGCTCCATCATTGAACCCTTTTGTTTGAGATTTATCAATTGGCTAAAAAAGGTGTTGCTTTTTGTATCCTCATAATGTGCTATCATTTCTTCCGTAAAAATTGCCCAAGTGACAATTTGTTTACAAGAGCAAAGCCATCGATACCATACAAATTGATTTGGTTCCAAATATAAAGTTGCAATACATACCATTTGTGTGTTTTTCACATTATGGAGATTGAAAAATTGCTCCATCCGTAGTATCCATGTTCTGGGATCCTTGCCATCAAACTTCATCATATTGGTTGTTGGAATATGGTGGGTCTTCAATCCAACATTAGAGTCTATCAAATCATGATTAACATTTATTTTTTTCTCATCATGAGTTTCCTTTACTACCTTTTCACCATTAGTGACCATTTCTTGTAGCAACTTATTCAAATTTATCTTCAATTCTTCCATCTTATCGTCCATACCATTCATTTTAGCATCCATGCCATTCATCTTAGCTTCCATCTTAGCATCCATGCCATTCATCTTAGCTTCCATTACTTTCATATTAGCTTGCATGCCATTCATATTAGCTTCCACGCCATTCATCTTGGCTTCATTTACCTTTAGTGAGAGTGAAATTTGTTGTACTTGGTCTTGTAATTTTGATATATCATGTTGCATTTCTTCCTCTTCTTCACAAGTCATGTTAGATATTTCAGGTTGCTTACTAGGTGTTTCCATTTTATTTCTTCAGGGCATTAATTAATGCTAATAATTATTCACTATTCCCTTTGAATTCCTTCAAACTAATTTTTCAAACCAATCTTATGCAAAATTTAAAAAACTACATACCTTTTTTTTCACTTTGTAAGAGCTTGATATTGAATCTGTTGTATCTCTGTAGCTGCAGATCTCGAATATATGAAATATCGTCCTATGGTAGCCCTTTGAGTCCCCTTTCTAACCCTACAATTCTGATCAAGATTGGATTCTCCAAGGAAGAGTTATTCCAAATCTCCCACGGTGACCTGATTATAGACTAGTTCAGTAGAGTGAACTTGTATGACGTGCCACATGTCACTGTTTCGACCTTAGTATCTGAAACTAATACACAGAAAACTACGATCTGTCCTATTTCTGTAACTTCTTACAAAATTTCAATCCAATGCTCAGAGAGAAAGTTATGACGATTTTCCCAAGGTCACATGTTTAAGATGTAATTCAGGATTATGCAAAAACCCTAATTTCTTCAGATCATATATCCAAAAATATAGTGAGACAAGATCTGAAATTCGGACCCAAAGTTCAAAACGATTTCTGCTCAAATAGGTTTTTTTTTGTAGCTTATGAAACGTCACAGAAAAAAAGTTATCGCAAAAATTCCACGATGACCTGTTTGGAGCAGCGAAACCCTAGAATCCAAAGCTCTGATACCAAATGTTATGAAACCAACTCACAAAAAGATAGAAAAGATACATCAACGCCTTATAAATAAGCCTCTTTGAGGGGGAAACCTCCTTTACATTACATAAATGAACAATTCTTAGATGAATCAAATGACAAAACCTCCTTTCTATATATAGGAGTCTAAGGGGTCACAATATAGCCAAGCCGACCTAACAATAATAATAGAAAGGCTCAAAAATAACAATAGAGGGATTCTATGGGGCACAATAATAACAATATGGGGACAATATGGGCACAACAATAATAACAAGGGATACAATGACAATAGTAATGGGGGAATCACTAGTATTATAGGGACCTAACACAAGGTCTATAAGTTGTCAAGATCTTCTTCTCCCGCAATCTGAGATCTGCAATTCTCAACTAACCTGAAGACTGCTCCTTCACCTGAGGTAGGTTATCCCAAGAAAATACCACAGAGGTGATTACTCAAAATCTCATGAAAAAATAGCAAAGATGATTGTTCCAAAGTGTCACAAAAATCTGTTCTTGGAGGCTGAAACTCTGAGATTTCCACAGGTCCGGAAATGTCACAGATCCATGAGCTATTGTTGATCACAGGTCTACAATTTGTCTCTCTAACCAGCGGCCTAGATCTGCAAGGTATCCATACTCAATTCTATTCAAAACAAGTTCTTTATACTCCCTGTAGGCTGCCTTAGAACTGTGACGAGGTTTCTCCTGGAATCCACACCAAACACAGAGCAACCCTCTCCTAAATCTGTGCTCTTTACCTCCTGCGGGTCTTCAAACTTCGAGTCTGAGTTCTTTAGGTTGATGTTCCTCGTTCAACATTGAAATCTAGCCCAAACAATGAAATTTTATCCTCTTCAGCCTCCTTTCTTGCTTTTGTTCCTCTTATGCGAATTGATCATTGAAATTGATCCAAAAGAGAGGTCGAAAAACCTCTTATATATGCACCTTTTTCATCCCTAAATAAACAGTGATGTCCCTGTTTGGAGGCCGACTTGTGTAGGCTGCTTAGGTTGGCTCCATGTCCAGATTTAATAAATTAACTTCAAAAATTCATAACTTTCAAACCACTTGTATTTTTGGGTTGTGTAATAGCTCATTACAAAGTCAATATTATGCTCTAAAAGATGGTGTACGTCTCATGGAATAATTCTGCCTCTAAGATGGTGAAAAAAACATTTTTAATGTGATTGTCCTTAAATTATTTAGTGCAGAAAATGATTAGGAAAGTATGGTTGCTTTGTTTGGTTTCTCTATTGTTTATCTTCTCCATTATTTGGCTTCTTCGTCATCATAGGATCATGTAGGACATCCATGTCATCATGATAGTGTCCAACAATGAGTGTATCATCCATGTCATCACATAATGGTGTAGTGATATGTCATAGTGTAGCCTCCATTAATTCGTCATTCCAATCAACATGTGAGATCATCCATCCAATCTTCCAACCATGTGATCATTCAAGAATATGGCATTATCACATGTGTTCCTCCATATGTCATCAAGGGTTAAATTCTAGATCATCAAGTGCATGCAACGTTAGATCAAGTACCTCTTAGGGCTTCCTTAATTAATGGTTTGACTTCTTCATGACTTAACATCTTCATTGATGTTATCCTAGTCAACCAACGACCAAGAGTCATGGAATCATCATCTGGAACTAGGCATCTCAAGAATATTGGCATCTCAGTCAATGCCATATTGACATCAATGACAACCTTGATTAACAGGCTCTGCAATTGGGAGTGAATCTGCTATACCCCCAAGGTCACATCCTGAATGGGTGTTGCATGCAATCTCAACGCGATTTCCAGGGCTTCTGCTTAAGTTCATATATTCTTTTGTGACAAAGAAATTCTTAGGTGAGGCAGAAGTGAAGCTATAAACCATTCGTGATGTTGTCCATCTGTGAGCTTCATGCTAGCTTCTCGAATTACACATTTCAACCTTTGCTCTAACTCCCAAGGCGTCTCATCAACCCTCATCATGATTTCCTTAAATCCAACTACCGACTTCGAGTCAGACTTAGGCTTACTAAACTTTTTGTTTAAATAAGCCTTAGTATCTATTAGCGAAGCTAGAGGATTATCAAAGCAATACTTAATATACCAAGTCAATGCACGATCCTGCGTAGCGGTAACCAACTATGCCTTCTTTATATTGCCATATGTAATTTGTTGCGTTGTCGACACAGCATTCGCAACAAACCAAAATTTATCTATATCCTCACTCCCTATTCCTTTGAAGATCGGTAGCTTCATCGTGTTTTCCATGGCAGATGGTGGTGGTGGAGGTGGAGGTGTGGGCGAAGGTGTATTTGGTGGAGGTGGAGTGAATGGATGATTTATTCGAGGAAACCCTTGAGTGATTAACTAAACATCGCTTCGTGGCAGACTCCTTTCCGCCCCTTGTCATCACTCACAGGGGGTCCAATCAAAGGACTATACTCTGGTCTTGATCCTTCACGTTTTCTAAAAATTCTTCCACTTCGTGTAGATCCGAACATCAAGGCAATGGCATCACCCATTTTTCACACAACAACATTTTAATCCAGGTATTCAGAGATCTTAAATACTTACCTCACGGTCCTTTGAAAAACCTTCACTCTGCCTTGCGGTAGTTGACTGAGGCATCAACTGCAAATTTTGCAACAAATCCTCCTATAATTCGATCAAGCTAGTGATCGAAAGCCCACGTGATATTGTCTTCAAAAGCTTCCAATCTTCACACTAGATCCGGAGTCCACATTATTGGACCATCAATATTCCACCTCCCTTGGTCATTTGCCAACTTAGCTAATCACTCATATAATTTGTTCGGGAAGGTGCAAAAGAAAATTTCATGTATTTCTGTATACAAATATTTATCCAACCACTGCTCCTTTGACAGGTGTGGATTCCTGTTTTCCTGCACTGTGAATTCATGAATCTTTATGTCCAACCACTTTTCAATTTCCTTCTTGGTTGGATTCTAGTGATGCGACATCACACATCTCCTTCAAGCATATCTCGGTCCCAACAACGGAATCATTTGTTGGCTTAGCGGGTCCTGACTCAGGTTCAGAGTTAGTTGTGCCAACCAACAAAACCCTACACTACTGGCCCTTTCGGCAACAACCCACGTAGTGCAGGCTGCAGTCTCACCCAAAGCAGTATGGGGGGATGCTATAACCAAGTTTCTGCATCCAAATATCAGTGTGATGTCTTTTAGTGCCCTAGATCTTACTTCACATAGATCTATGTGCCCTTAGGGCTCGGTACTGCAACTCTATTCAAACAGTCTTGAGATGTTCACGAAGGTCTACAATCGGCTTTTGCAGACACTTATCAGCTGATTTACCTACTTACGCACATGAAAAAGGACAAGTTCACCAACGGATGAACAAATGATGCATTCAAAGAGATGTGATTACAAACAGACATTCATGCAAAGATATGTTCATAGATGGAAGGACGAGAAAACATGCAAGATGTGCTCACGGACAGACAAACATGCACCTTTCGTGAATAGATGATCCTGTCAAACCTTCCAACATACAAGCAAGAAGCAATGTGCAAAAGCAACATCAAGTGAACCAACGACCATTGAAGACTCTGTGCACTTCAACATGTGGAGGTGAAGCTATGACACAGCATGACAACATCCATCACCCAGCAGCACTGCAACTCGACATGCACACCAATAGTAGCGCAAATGTACCAGCACTGTCATGTCAAGTCATGTTGTCCACATCTCTCCTGTGGGCCTTAGTTTCAATCAGTGTAACGTAATGTAGAAGTCCAAGAGACCCACTTGTTGTACAAAGAGTCATGTAAAGTTGAAAATTCATGGAAGTAAAACAGTCACGAGGGTATTCGAACAACCACAAGGTTCAGTTTCACCCTTGGCTATAAATACCCCCTCATTTGTACATGCAAAGGAATTTTCACCTCAGCTCCTCCCACATAGCCAAGAGAGTCTATAATATTTTCTTTGAGGAGTAAGTAGTGGCTCCAATGCCCCGCGCACGGGGTTAGTGATGTATGGTGTAACGATGTGTCTTGGAACTTTTTCTTAATTTAGAAGCCTGCTAATAGGCCAACATGTTTTCACACATGTATTGTAACTATTGTAAGACTAATCTTGAACACTTGTAATGCATGTTGCTTTAACTTGTGTTGAACACTTGAACTTATTTCACTTGTTGTAATGCATAATATGTTAATGAAAATGTGTTGTATATGTTGTTAACGATGTCTCACCCATGGTATCTATCTCCCCGAACATCAAATAGACCTTTCACATGATACTTGTTGTGACAACCGTTGCACTCGTGTGGACTTAACTGCTGAGTGTTGTACATGTTATCTTCCCTTATGTGTTGTGACTTCCGCATCCGTGTGGATTGCTCCTCTGGAAGTTGTGCACAGCCTGTTGTGTTGTGTGTTCCTAGCAGAGTTGGAGCTTCCTCCCAACCGAATTGGGACTCACTCTCACCCTATCCCTCTACAATGAAAGAACCATTAACACAAGTAACAGTAGCAATCACCAAGCACACAAACCTCACTTCTCGAAGGCAAAGCAGACCACTCTCCTGTGTTGACAAGCAAGAGTTGAGGCAAATCCTTAAGACAATGGCAACTGGGCCATCATACTGGATGGGACTCCCACACCAAATGGTGTGAGGTCTAGTTGGGACTTCATACCGGGGTGATCCCCTGAATGTTGGCAGGTCCAGCACCGTCAACATTTCTGGTGCTAGAAGGAGGGAAACCAGTTGTATATGGTTGAATATCCTCTCACACTCATTCATCAACCATCTGGTCAAGGCAGTAACTCACACTCCCTCTCACCTACACGCGACTCTACAGTTGGTTACTCCTCACCTCCCAAGATTGAACACGAGATTCCATATCATCAACTTCGCTCCATCTGTCCCATCACTTGCCATTTCGTGAAAGCAATCGAACTGATCCTAGGCATATAGCATCTTCCATACGCATCAAGAAAGCCAAAAGACACTCCTACAGGAGTTGTTGTATCATCGAGGGAAGAAGCAGACCTTGCCACACTCGAAGGTTTAATAGAAGCTATTGAATATGGAGAGGAGCCTCCGGTTTTCCACCAAGGATAACAAGACACTTTTGTGATCCTGAGATCAGGCTCCAGTAGAGGAGGTGGAGGGGAATGCAGCGGAGGAGGCAGAGGTGGAGACGAACCAATGGACTCAGAACCAGAACCATCGGATTCTAAAAGAGAGGAGGAGGACGAAGAAGAAGAATAAATGGCTAACCCAAATCTAGAATGGATGACTCAGGGACCATTGGCTCTCCCGGCTGTTCTGCACAAGATGCCGAAGCGAGCAGAGAGAATGAACATCATGTTCAACCCAGATAGCATGGTGAAGGCAGAAGACCATTTGGATAATTTCTACCTACAGCTATAGACCCTTGAGGTGTGGTATGACGATGTAGCATGTACATTGTTCCCATGTACCTTGGATGGTCATGTTGCTGCATGGTATCACAGCCTTCCACCGAACTTCATATAGAACTGGGGTGCATTCAAATGCATGTTCCTTGAAAAGTTTGCTAATGACAAGACCCTAGCCATGCTACTCAAAGAATTGAGAAGCCTGAAGATGAAGGGAAAATAAAAAGTAAAAGACTTCAATCAAAGGTTTACACGCATATTGAACAAGTTTATAGCAGACACTAAACCTCATGACTCCATCATTGTTGATTATTACATGTCTGCACTGTCGACCAACATTGCGCAGTTCGTCAAGCGAGCTACGAAACCAGCACTGAGCTAGGAAAGCTGCAAAGAGGCTATTATTGTTGAGAAATACCTGCATGTGCTTGGAGTCATCAAGGATTGATGAACCAGAAAAGGACTCCAAAGACGCGAGCAGGAAGTCCCAAGCGATGGAGAGCAAGGGTAGAGACAAGGAAGCAACCGACATTGAAACCCTCACTTGCCTCATCAAGAACTTAACAACAGAAGTGTTTGAGCTTAAACAATGGAAAACGGACACATTTGCAAGCAACCATTCGCCCAGGCAGAGATAGGAAAGTATCTCATCAGGCAACAACTGGTTCGCTCCAAAAATTGCGTAGAAACATGTGTTCCAGGTCGAAAATTGTGCAGATCCTAAGTTATGTTCTTTCCACAAAGAACATCACCCCGAGAACTCTTGTTTGGACTGGAAGCGAGTCGCAAGATCTGTCTGCAATCATACACTTGATGTGGAAAGCAATATGCAGGAGAAGCCTAAAGACTCTAATGATGATGAAGAGGTTGCACCTAATGAAGCATCAAGTTCTGGGCATGTGGTTAATGCATATCAGTGCTCGCAAGTAATGGCAAAGATGAACATTGAAAAGCAACCCCAAAAGAAAAATGATTGTTACAATCTTAGAAGTAAAGGGGCCCCCTTTACACTTGGGGAAGCACAAAAAAAGATGAGACTGTTGTTGAGGAAGGTTGACTACCAACTGCCCCAAAGCAGAAAATAAAGAACAAGTCGATGGCGGAGAAGAGTACCTCCATGAGTAGAAAACTGCAGAACACTCTGTCGGACAACATGAACATCCGTTCTACCCCAGACAACTTGGTGAGTCTACCACCTCTAGACTACAACATTGTGGATGACATGAAGAACACTTAGGCGAACATCAATTTATTCAAGTTAGCTAAGATCGAGAGTCAGCGAGACATCATGTTGCGTGCATTGGACAAACAGCAATGGACAGTGCAGCCTCTACCAGCAAGGGAGAAAGCACACTACCTAGATCACTTTCTACTGTGCTCAACGCACTCCGAATGGAGAAAGGAAACTCAGGTTGCCCTCCATTCCTACTATCATTTGAAATTTTTAACTAGAACGTTCATAACTGCTTGGTTGATTCTTGCGCGACTGCCAACATCATGCCACTCTCCATTGCGAAAAAGATCAATGCACAATGGAGTGAGACATCCGTGCGAATCATGCAAATTGATCAAACATCGGTACCATCCATTGGTGAACTATGAGACATGATCATCCGACTATCTCATGACAGTTGAGTCCACTAATGCATAAACATAGTTGTTGTGGACATACTGGAAGCATATGGTCTATTACTCAGCAGAGACTCATCCTGCAAGCTAGATGGATATTTTGCTATAGACTAGTCCCACATGTGGTTTCCGTACAAGGGCAAATGAAACCAAATCCAAGAATTTTCTGAGAGGTATATGAAGCACAATGTTACCCCCTTTAATGGTGAGAATGAATCGTTGGCCTTTGCAGAACTCATGTTTGGCAACTGCCTCCTAGAAACAACATTGGAGTGTTATCCTGCACGGCCAGCTCCAACCCCACCAGACATGCAACTGGGACTCCTTCCTGGCCCAACTAATGGTAATGAAACATGTACAGTACATTGTACCAATAGTAGCAGTAGCAGTAGCAACAATAGTAGTAGCAGTACTAGCATGTCTAACAGTTCGTGTACAGACAATCTATGGGCCATGGATTTTGACAAATCAAATACACATGATGGCTTAAGGATCGGTATATCTCAGTCGTCCAAAACAATAGAAAATGCATGATTTCAAGTTGCTTTAAGTTCAAGTGCACAAACAATGTTTTTGAGTATGAAGCACTCATGTTGAGCTTACAAAAGACCATCAGCCTCGACGTGGTTTCACTCAAAGTGATACTACACCCCGCGAACAGCATTGATGCTTTCAAGGACATAACAACTGATGAAGGTAAGCATAAGCAGCCCCTAAAAACTGCAGTTGAGGGCAAGAAAGGCAACCCCATCCCCAAGGGTGTGTTTTATCTCAACAAGCTCTATGATTTGCAGAAATTCTGTCAAGGGCCAAGAAATAGAAAAACCCACAAGTCCACCACTACGAATAAATAGAGCAACCTGGGAACCAATCACGATCTGAAGATAGTCAGTCTCAGTACAAACTACACACCACAGCAGTGGCAAGCCTTTGACCACTTGATCAAACAATATCAGGATGTGTCCGCATGGGCAGATGATGACCTGAGTGCACACTACACGCGAGTAATCCAACATGGGATTCCAACTAGGGGAGGAGCCAAGCCATTGTGGCAAAGGTCAGGTAAAACACATATGTCATTTGAACTCCTTATACAAAAAAGATTGTCTAAGATTTTGGATGATTGGATTACTTACAAAATTAGTCATCATACATGGCTTTCTAATTTAAGTTTTGCATGTAAGAAATCCAAGAAAATCCGCTTATGCATTAATTTCAGGATCTTGAACCGCTCCCGGAATAAAAACAACTACCTTGTGCCATCATCTAAGCCTATGTTGCACGCAGTATCTGAAGCAGTGGTTTCGTCTTCACTTAAAGATCTTTTGGAATACCACCAAGTTCCGGTAGCAAAACCCGGTGGACTTATACTGGTCCATGAGAAACTTGGCACACACACATGCCGTCTGCAATCACTTATCAGGAGGGTTGACAACCTTCCTACCAATGGCCAAGATCTCAAGCATTGTTTCTAGTAGGTTGGGCTGCGCCCCATGCCATGTACATAGTCTGCTTGCTGCTTGTTGTTTTCATCTTGTTTGCTTTGCTTACTATCATTTTTTAAATTTTTTTGTCCTGCTTACTATTTTTGTTTACGTTTGTTTTGTTTTCTTGATATATTACTATTTTTGTTTCCGGAAATAAGCGTTGCCAACTACTATGTTCTGGCTTTTGAATAGAGTATGTGGCCAAAATTTGAAGAGACTTGTGACACTGCAAGCACTTAGCCAATCTTGTGCATGTCTTCTCTGTGCTTGGTTATAACCTTCGGCCGATGAAGTCTTGACGGAAAATACAAGCTGTCTGCAAGGGAAGTTTTGGTCCAACCATGAACCTATGTCCACACTGGGAAGCCCCATGCATGTACTCAGCCTTCTGCTATGCATTTTCAAACTCATCCAACTAGTAGAAATGGAGAAGGGGAAAATCTAAACGAGCAAACCTATGTCAGAGGTCTTACATTCTTCTCTAAAGTAACAACCTCTTCTTCTCTCAATAAGTCGGGATCCCTCTTCCACCCCAAAAATAAATAAGTGCCTATGCACATTCCTCTTGAAAATATAAAGGCAAAAGAAGGGAAAGGCTTCCTACGCAGAGAGGTGAAGCATGCAACTCCACTGGGCTACTGACCAGGCTCGTTGGCAGTGGAGCAATGCATGTTTTCCTGCATGACTCCATCGGGGTACTTTCCAGGCCTGCTAGTAGTGGAGCAACACCAGATATGAAAACTTATACTCTGAAAATATTCCACTTGCGAGATAAACTACCCTTCCCGGATTCGAAACACTGTGATCACGCTGAACTTTTGATGGTGTTTGATTGAGCTGGCAAAAGGTGAACCATGTATGTCCATGAGGTAAGTGGGGAAGCCAAAGTAACCCACGCATCGATTCAATACTCCCTAAAATACCAAGGCCCTATGCTAGCAATGAACCAAAACAGAGAAGCTAGAGTTCTACCAGTGTGTCACCAAGTGTTGTAGCAGCTACAACCACCCTCCAAAATTTTGGCCTGCACCAAATTTCAAAGCCTCCCTTGAGAGTTTCACTTGATGACTACACACACTTGAGTTCACTCTGTGATCGCGTGAGTTTTCGCATTCGCCTTGCTTATTCATTTCACCAAGTTTTGCATGTTGATTTCAAATTCATGCTTGCAACCATGTTCTGTCACACTCACACACGGATTCACATTCACTGTCGCACAAGCGTCGTCACAGTCGACCAACGATCAATCACAAGTGTTGCGCTTGTTTCCTACACCGTTGGTCAGTCATGTTGTACATATGTGTTTGGATGGTTTGAGTCGTCTCATCGTCAAGTGAGACAAGTGTGTGTTGCAAGATCACGTATGAATTTTTCACTCATTCACACACTTAGTCATCTTGTTGAAGTTCTGACAAACGAACTCCCCTCGAATAGTCGGACCATCACCCTGCCATCGACTCAATCGATTGTCACCCAGAACAACACAGAAGCACCAAGTAAGTCATTTCAAGTTGCGTTACCCGCAAGCGAATCAATCAGTCTCCATGCTGGTCAACCGAAGAGTTTGACCTAGCAGCCACCCTAGGACTGACTCGCCTAAAAAATTGTGCAGAGGCTGCAAGCATTTCCAGCTCTGCTGACTGAGAAAATTGCGCAGGCAGGCCGAATAGACACCCAGTGCCCATCCATGTCTCTCTTAGAAAATTGTGCAATTTTTCCAACTAGCCTTCTCGACAGTCGACCGGCTGCTCATCCACAAAATTGCACAATTTTCATGAGCAAGCCCTCTGCTGCCCAACAATCCACTTAGCCCAGAAATTGCACAGAGATGATTAGTAGGCCGGCCTCCAAGCATCAGTGCAATTTTTCTCGCCAACAGCAAACTGCCAGTTCCCTCCAAGAATTTTCAGTTTCTGTTGCCAAGCTCCAGGCAGATGACTGCCATTTCCCCTCGGGAATTCCACAGTTTCTATTGCTAGTGACTCAGCAACCAACTACCAGTTCCCTCCAGGAATTGTGCAGTTTTGGCTGCTAGGCTCCCGACTCGTTCCTCCAAAAAACTACGCAAATCTTGTCTGTCAATCCTCCCTGCAACCTGGCCTGTTCCTCCAAGAAATTGTGCAAATTTTGTTGTCAAGCCCTCGCTGCCTGCTCGTTAAAGAAAATGCAAATATTTTGTCTACTCTACCTTCCCGCATCCCAGACTGTACCTCCCAAAATTTGCACAGTTTTTTCCTCCAGCTAAGCCAAACCTCGCAGACTGTCATTGTTGATTTGGATCGCCCATCTTCATCACCCAATGACTCTTCTGTAGTTTTCATCAGCAGTGCCCGGAGCCTCCATCCCGCCTCATAACCTTGTTACTTCTCCCAGTCACCTGCATCTGAAATGATCATGTATCATGGTAGACTAGGAGGTTTTTGGATTTGATGTCATCTCGTCATGAGTGACTGCAAGAACAGGTAAACAACCAAACATGGCGCGACGACGAATGGGATGAACGAAGGGGAGCACATGTAAAAGTACAGGTTCACCAACGGATGAACAAAAAATGCATGCAAAGAGATGTTCTTGCGAATGGACGTTCGTGCAAAGATATCTTCGTGGATAGACAGACGAGAAAACATGCAAGATGTGCTCACAGACGGATGAAAATACATCTTTCGTGAACAGATGAGCTTTTCAAGCCTTCCAACATACAAGCAAGGAGCAATGTGAAAAAGAAACATCAAGTGAACCAACGACCATTGAAGACTTCGTGCACTTCGCCATGCAGAGGTGAAGTCGTGACACACCATGAGGACATCCATCACCCAGCAGCACTACAGCTCGACATGCACACCAACAGTAGCGTGAATGTACCAGCACTGTCATGTCGAGTCATGTCATGACTCATGTTGTCCACATCTTTGTTGTGGGCCTTAGTGTCAATCAATGTAATGTAACGTAGAAGTCCAAGATACCCAGTTATTGTACCAAGGGTCATGTAAAGTTGAAAAGTCATGGAAGTCAAATAGACATGAGGGTAGTCGAACAACCACAAGGGTCAGTTTCACCCTTGGATATAAATACCCCCTCATTTGTACATGCAAAGGAATTTTCACCTCAGCTCCTCCCACATAGCCAAGAGAGTATGTAATATTTTATTTGAGGAGTAAGTAGTGGCTCCAACGTCCTGCGCACGGGGGTAGTGATGTATGGTGTAACGATGTGTCTTGGAACTCTCGCTTAATTCAGAAGCCTATTAACAGGCCAACACATTTTCACACATGTATTGTAACTATCGTAAGACTAATCTTGAACACTTGTAATGCATGTTTCTTTAGCCTTTGTTGAACACTTTAACTTATTTCACTTGTTGTAGTACATAATCTGTTAATGAAAATGTGTTGTATATGTAGTGAACTTTGTCTCGATTGTGGTGGCTATCTCCCCGGACATCAAATAGACCTTTCACATAAAACTTGTTGTAACAATCGTTGCACTTGTGTGGACTCATCCGTTGAGTGTTGTACGTGTTATCTTCCCTTGTGTGTTGTGACTGTCGCATCCCTGTGGACTGCTCTTCCGGAAGCTGTGCACTTCCAGTTGTGTTGTGTGTTCCTAACATAGTTGGAGCTTCCTCCCAACTGACTTAGGACTCACTCTCACCCTCTCCCTCTACAGTGAAAGAACCATTGACACAAGTAACACTAGAAATCACCAGGCACACGAACCCCACTTCTCGAAGGAAAAGAAGACCACTCTCTTATGCTGACAAGCAAGAGTTGAGACAAATCCTTAAGACAATGGAAACCGGACCATCTTAACAGATGGGACTTCCACACCAAATGATGTGAGGTCTAGTTGCGACTTCATACTGGGGTGATCCCCTGAATGTCGGTGGTTCCAGCACTGTCAACACAGAGATAAATAGATATCCACAGAATTCTTCAATAATCTTCATTATTGATCTTCAGTTTAGGTTTACAGACTCAAAACTACCTTGCGCACTCAGCTACAAGGGTTTGCGCACTCAGTTAAGGACTCCACCTAGGCCTCTGTGCACTCAACTGTAGAGATTTCTCTCCTATCTAACCCACTTCTCTGTGCTAAGACTTCATTTTTTATCCATCATTACATTATATCTCTCCCTTAGACTCTCTAAGACACACCTACTTATATCTTTCTACATACAATCCCATGGTTCGCAGACCATGGGTGGATCTCAAAACCGACTCATCTTTTACATAAACAAGGGGCTAAAACCCCTTTTGATCCTGACCATCTACGTGCTCTGCATCCACAAATCACGGAGACTTTACATTACTTACAACAATTACATCAAAACTTGGGTTATTTTAACCCCAAAACTGACCCAGGGGACCCTGTCCCAACAGTTTACCTTCCACCACTATGTGGTACAGGTTCGCATTTGCTTCACTCTTCGTGAAGCCCAACCCGATGAAGTACCTATCTATCCTGGCGTACCAAACATGGGGTGCTTGCTTCATCCCATGCAACGCTCTCTTGAGTCGGCACACATACGACTCACGATCAAAGGTCTCAAAACTTTTAGGATGCTCTATGTACACCTCTTCCTCAATCATGCCATTAAGGAAGGTTGTCTTCACATCCATCTAATGTACCTTCCAACCCATTTGTGTTGATAGTGCCAATATAGATCTGATTGATGAGTATCTTGCAAGAAGAGCAAATATCTCATCATAGTCAATCCCCTCTACCTGTGAAAAGCCACGGGCCACAAATCTAGCCTCTTCTGCTAAGGTTTATGGGGTGTTGTCAACTCCCATTTAATCCCTTATGTTGCCCAAAAGTTCTTAAACTTGTTTGAGACATACTCACCATTATTATCACTCCATAGATCTTTAACCTTCTTGCTCAAATCTTTCTCCACCAATGCTTTAAACTCAAAAAACTTTGTGAAAGTTTGATCCTTTTTCTACATGAAAAATATCCAACATTTACGAGAATAGTCATCAACAAATATAACATAATACATGTGTTTGGTCGTGGATGCTGTCGAAAATGGTCCACACACATCTGAATGGAATCTCTTTAGAATATCCTCTGCTTGATTGTCTTTGTCATGACTTTGGGGTGTATTTTCCCAAAGTACACCCCTTGCATGTATCAACTTGCTCAAGTGTACCTTTGGGAAGACCGGCAGAGATCTGTTGCAATATCTTCAAAGCCCCATGATTCAAGTGACCTAATCACCTATGCCACAACTCGCCAACATCTTGGTTGTGCGCCCTTTCTACTTTTGTGCTCAAAGCAGAACACCCCTCTACCTCCAGCTTATAAAGATTCTTTACCTGAATCCCTATCTTTTTTACTTGACCCATGGCTTTGTGTCGAAGGAACACCTTTCCTTTCGATAAGATCACATCATAACCTCTATCCTCAAGCATGGAAATGGATACCAAGTTCTTCTTCAGCCCAGGCACATACATAACATTCTTCAAGGTGAGTGGAGCCCCATGCTCCCTCTTAAAAGTAATCGTTCCCAATCCATTAACACTATACTTCCCATCGTCACCCATCTTGATATGCATCTGGAGATATTTCTCCTCTAGGTCACTGAATAACTCTTCGTCGCCAGTCATGTGGAATGAATCTCCACTGTCTAAGTACCATACACTTCCCATCATTGGTGACACCATGCATGCAATGAGGGAAAATTCTAATTCGAATTGAGAGGCCAAAGCCTCACCCGCCGCTCCTCTTGAGGACTTCTTCTTGGACTTCTTAAGTGGACAGTTTGTAGCAAAATGACCCATCTCATGACAATGAAAGCACTTAACTTTCACCATGTCTTTCTTCTTACCTCCATGATAAGAATCTGATTTGGAATGGGAATCTTTCTCTTTCCCCTTCTTCACCTTAATCGCTAAGGCACAGTTATCTTCATCATCAGTCTTTGATGAAGAGTCATCCCTGGTGTTCCTCCTGATCTCCTCCTGCATCAAATCCAACCACAGTCGTTCCCAATACGGCTACTTCTCCCAACCATTGACAGAGTCCTAATAACTATGCCAACTCTTTGGAAGTCATAGAAGAGCAATACTCACCATATCATCCTCAGAAACACTTATTCCAACACTTCCAAGTTCATCACGACAATGAGTGAACTTAGTGAAGTATTTTGGAATAGTCTCGCCTTTCACCATTTTGATTTTTCGAAGTTTGTCCTTCAGTGCCAATTTCCTTTGGTCACTGCTATTATGATACAAGTCCATCAATGTTTTCCACATAGCATATGGAGTTTCCTTTCCATGGAAACTCGAGGCAATGTGGTCTCGAACTCCCTCAAGTATTATCTGCCTCGCCTTCACCACACACTTCTTCCATTCGGCCAAATTTTGTGCATCTGATGCTGCTAGCTTAGGAATTTCTTGATCAACTAATTCCTTCAAACCATTATCCTCTAGCACAACCTCCATTTTGTCCCTCCAGGCTATAAAATTTGAGCTACCTTCCAAGGCATACTCGAGCTGCAAACCGTAGAATGCCATATATCGATCCTAAAGTATGTATTGCAAATTCGATTTCACTTGTAACCCAAAACTCAAAACTTCAAAATATCCTCTAGTATATTGTTCTCAACTCCAATACCATGTAGATATCCTATAGATTCACAAGCTCATGCAATGTACTAAAGCACAGGACAAGAATCTACTTATACTTTCAACGAGTGGAAATCAATAGATTGATGAAAACAATAACAACAAGAAGAAGATAAATCAATAGCACATAACACAAGATGTATTTGGGGAAAGCCACTGCTCAAAATCTCACTATTTGTATTGCATATATCAGCAATATGAGTGAATATACAAAGCTTGTCCTCACTAGAAAAATTACGCACAAGTATACTCAACTTTTTCAGCTCACAAGCTAGCTCTTGGCCAACACTTAGCCAATTTTGCGGCTCTCCAAGCTCTTAATCTCTTGCGTAATTCCTAGGATGAATAGCCTGTATTTAAAGGGAATTCCTGCTTCCAAAACTACACAATCTAAACAAAGGATCAATCTCTGATGCATGCATGATATTTACACTCCAATAAATAATACCTCTGATAGTACATTGTCCCTGCACTCTAGTCTCAACTAGGTCTTTCTCAGAATCGACATGCATGAGTTTCTCATGAGGGAATCTGCAGTTAACTGGAGTAGCACTAGTGGATGCACTAGTGCACCAACTGACTGTTAGTCCTCTATTAGTTCCACAAATAATTTGGAACTAATTTAATTGAACTTAACTCAATAAACTAAGTGATCTAATTTCCAACTTAGTTTAAACTCATACTGGACCCCTAAATCTTAGGGAGAACATATACATGACTACATATTGACTTCCAACTCGAAATTCCTAAGGTAATTAAGTTAATTAAACTTAATTAACTATTTACAAGTTACTACGAGAATAGAATTCAATTTTAATTCACAGTGTAAATTCAAGGACAATGGAATTTCTTGTTGCGATTTCTCAACATTGTATTATTATCCCTTAGTGCTCAGCTCTTCATTATCAACATCAGAAAGCTCAAGAGTTCTAGTTATTTCGCTGCGAAAGGGAGGCGGCGGCGTTGTAAATCCACACAGTGTTCAATTTTCGCATCTCGACTGTCCAAATCCTCTCATAGGTGAAAATTAAGTTTTCCATTTGTCCTTCAGTCATGTTCAAACTCTGAAATTTCATTTTGAAGCCAGTTCACACCATTTAGAGCTTGCAAATAGGATAAAATTTCCATTATTTCGTGTTAAAATTGACAACTAGGGAAAAATTTCATGTGGGTCATCTTATTCATGGCTGATAATATTTTTATTAGATTCCTCTCATCGAGAGGTGTAGGATTGATATAAAGATCATCTGATTCCAATAAGTATTCATGGAGATATGAATTTACTTTGATTATGGAATTATTATCAAGCCGACCTACAACTCATGTAGGCTTAGAAGCCCAACAGTCACATCTATTCAAACACCAACTTTGTGTATAAATACAAGAGGACTTTTCCTCATTTGGAGTCACTCATCTCATCACATCTCTCTCTCTCTCTCTACTGCGCAGAAAAGAGTCTCTTCTCTACTGCGCAGAAAAGGGTCTCTCCCTCACACATTTGAAGCCGGAAACTGCTGAAATTGAAGCTACAACTGCAGAAGTAAATATTGACCTGTGTGGACTAGAAGATCTCCTCATCTAAATTGTGTTGTAGGTTCATCTGAACCTCCTCTGAAAGCCGCAACTTTTGGTGGTGGAATCAAGTCAATCCGACAGACGGTTTGCAAGATATCGCCTGCCCTAGTTTGAAGCCAGAAGCTACTAAAACTGAAGCTGCAACTGCAGAATTAAAGATTGACCTACGTGGACTAGAAGATATCCTCATATGAACTATGATGTAGGTTCATCTGAACCTCCTCTGGAAGCCGCAACTTTTGGTGGTGGAATCAAGTCGATTCGACAGTCAGTTTGTGAGATATCGCCTGCCCTAGTTTTGATGATGAAGCCACTAATGTTGATGCTGCTGATCTAGGGTTTGCTACTACTGATATGAATCATATTTATTGTACTATTTCTCTCTCCTTAATTATTGAAGATAAAATAAGATTTGATCAAAGGGTTTCCCCACACATTGTGGGGTTTGTCCCTGGCTAGCCGCCACATCTTGTGTCTCTTGTCTTGGCTTGTTTTCTGTCAATCGTTTAATGTTCTATCTGAACTTTACTTTATGTACATGTGATTTCTAATCTATGGAATATAATAAGGAAAAGAAGTAAACTTTTATAAGCATAGAACATACCATAACTTAACATGGAATCAAAGCTGAGGTGAAGACAAAGCCCGAGCAAGAGCAAGAGCAATCACCGAAGAGAAGATTGGCAAGGCTATCCTAAAAGAACTATGATGTCCTTAACACTCTTTCTTGTCAAAGATAAGCTCCATGAGAAAGCTATCATGGATGGAAGATGTCTATCGATCTGACCCTAGAAGACCAAGGAGTGCTAGACCATGTAAGAGGCAATATTGTTGAGCCTCCATCAAATGCATCTGCTGCTGCCTAGAACAAATGGAAAACTGGAGAAGTCAAAACAGAAGATCATCTGGGACTCTATCGACAAGCACTTGGTGGCCTACATCTCCGACCTGAATACCTCCAAGGAAATCTACAAGAGACTGGTGAGTTTATTTAAAGTTAATGATGCAAATCAAGTTTTCTTTCTTAGAAATAAGCTGAAGGAAATTCATAAGGGTAAAGATGAGAGTATGCGAGCATACTTCTTAAGAATCACCGAGATCAAGAACGATCTCCTATCTATTGGGGACACTATTACTGATAGGGAAATGGCACTCATGACTCTTGGAGGATTACCATCCGAATGGTACGTGTTCAAGACTACTCTTCTGAATAATAATGAAATTCCTAGTTTCGAGGAATTCATGGCTAGATGCATTTAAGAAGAAACACGGGTAGAAGAGCAAGAAATGCCCATGCCTAAAGGTCCTCCTGCTGCCTTTTCTTCTCATGCTAAGAAAATAAATAATTCCGGGACTAAATCAAAAGGAAAGGTTGGACCTAAGGATGGAAGAAAAGGACGATGTTACATCTGCGATAAAGCAGGTCACTATGCAAGGGAATGCCCTGATAGAAAAAACTGACATCGAGACGATGATAAAAATCCCTCTGATGGCAATCAAAGGAATGACAAATTCAATAGCAAAGATAAGAGGAGAGCTGGGAATCAAGGAAGAAGACAACCATTCAAGAAGGCTAGAAATTCCAAGATGTATTAAATGCACCTGACCTCAAAAAGAACCTAGTGTCCATCTCGGCAATGGAAGACAAAGGCTACAAGGTAACCTTCAGCGATGGCAAGGTACGTATATGGAAAAATAATGTTAAAGATGCCTTTACTCTTGTGTTTCATGTTGATTCATTATATCAGGTCGATGGAAGTCCGCTAGGTGTCATGTCTTATGACACATCTCTTCAGTCCAAACTTTGGCATCAAAGGTTTTCCCCCCTTCATTATAAATCTCTACTCGGTGTAAGACAAATGGTGATAGGGATGCCCGAATTCCGAGTAGAGAAAGAAGGTGTATGTCTAGGATGTGCCGAAGGAAAGCTCAAAAGGGGACCATTCCCCTCAAGCCTAAGCAAGACCTCCGATATATTACAGTTGGTTCACTCAGGCATACCTGAGGTTGGCATTAAGAGGGAGACTACTACACCACATACTCTAGAGAAAAATGGTGTGGCACCGTACAATTGTGGAAGCTGTCTCTATGGGTAGATGATGTAACAATTCCTGATGTGGAAGAACCGATAGATCCTATTTATCCACCTGAGCCTTCCTCTTCCAGGAGGA
Organism: Pinus tabuliformis; assembly: GCA_031772625.1. Taxonomy (NCBI): domain Eukaryota; kingdom Viridiplantae; phylum Streptophyta; class Pinopsida; order Pinales; family Pinaceae; genus Pinus; species Pinus tabuliformis. The sequence continues at coordinate 954,058,216 of CM062816.1, read as the reverse complement.
GGCCTTCATGGCTTAGGGGGATACTTGATGATGTTGAAAGACATGCTGCACCCCAAGAAACCTTCCGTGAAAGTAAGAAACCCAAAAGGTATCAGGGATACCTGACCAGTATGAGCACAATCATACAAAATGATCCTTCATCATTCTCAAATGCCGTCAAGCATCAAGTATGGAAGGATGCTATGACCATTATGGAGAATGATGTCTAGGAAGTAGTTCCTATACCCCACGGCAAGACAATTGTTACTTCAAAATGTCTTTACAAGATAAAGCTATAGCAGATGGAAGTTTGGAATAGTATAAGGCTCGTTTTTTTTCTCGTGGTTTCTCCTAGAAGGAAGGTATATACTATGATGAGATATTTGCACCTATTTCCAGATATATGACCATTTGCTCGATCATAGCCCTTGCTGCTTCACAAGGATGGAACCTACATCAGATGGATGTCAAGATTGCGTTCTTACACGGTTCAATCAAAGAAGAGGTCTACGTGGAGCAACCCGAAGGATTTGAGATTTATGATCGAAAATCTCATGTATGCAGGTTGAAGAAGGCTCTCTATGGGCTGAAGCAAGCACCCCGAGCATGGTATGAGAGGATCGATAGCTACTTGATGAAGTTGGGATTCACTAGGAGTGAGGCCGATCCTAACCTTTACCTTAAGGTTGAATATGACAAGCCTCTCATACTGGTGTTGTATGTGGATGACCTCTTTCTAACAGGCATAGACCCTCTCATTCACAAATGTAAGAGGGAGTTGGCTTCTGAATTTGAAATGAAGGACCAAGGACTTGAAGTGTGGCAGAAGCCAAGGGAAATTTTCCTATCTCAAGGAAAATATGTGGTAAAGATATTGAAAAGATTAGGTATGATGGACTGCAAGCTTGTGACTACCTAGAGGATCTTAACTTTTAGAAGTTATATGGTAGTGATGTCGGACCAGATTTTGGAAATGCCTCTAAGTTTCATAAACTCATTCACATTGACGTTCTTGGTGAACCTCTGTATGAACATATGTTTTGCAGTTAGCATTGTGAGCTCATATTTGGTTGAGCCTCACTGGATTGATGCCAAGAATCTTCTGAGATATCTTCGTGGCACAATTACTAATGGGTTAAGATACATTGCCGGAGATGTGAGACTACTTGGATATACTGATGTTGATTGGGTAGGCAGTGTGGTGGACCGTAAGAGCACTTTCAGGTGCCGTTTCACCTTGGGATCTGCTTCGATATCCTGGATGAGCAGGAAGCAAAATTCGGTGGCTTTGAGCACCACTGAAGCAGAATATATTGCTGCTAGCATGGCCTCCTGTGAGGCAGTCTGGTTGTGAAAGCTCTTCAGTGAGCTGTTTGGATTTACATTGGATACCATTGTGATTATTTGTAATAACCAGAGGTGGGATTCGATTATTGAGGAATCCTGTGTTCGTCAATTGCTCCAACAGATAGACATCATTTGGGATATGGTAAGTCGATGAGCAAGGAGGCTCCATCGCATTAAGATGATGTATAGGTCGATACACCTTATCAAAGCCCTGAGGAAAGATCTAATCTGTGATTTTCCCAAACGACTTGGAGTCGTCAAGAAACCCTTGTACAAGGCTCCTGCATGTTGCATACATTGAGCTTTGGGAGCTCTAAGGGCTTGTGGTTCTTACTAGAGCAACATACGACCACAGGGTGACTCACCCTCCCCTAGTGGTGCGCACTGGAACAAGATGATTCGCTCTCTTGTGGGACAAGATGATCCGCTCTCTTGTGGAACAGGATGATTTGCTCTCCTGTGTAGCAGGATGATTAGTTCTCCTGTGAGGCCTGGATTGATGTGTTCTCCATGGCGGTTGTAGCAGGATTGATGTGTTCTCCTGTGAGGCCTGGATTGATGTGTTCTCCATGGCGATTTTAGCAGGATTGATGTGTTCTCCTGTGAGGCCTGGACTGATGTGTTCTCCATGGCGGCGTGGATTGATGTGTTCTCCATGGCGATTGTAGCAAGATTGATGTGTTCTCTGTGAGGACGGGATTGATTAAGTTCTCCTGTCGAGGCATCCTACCCATGCAGTTTGGGACTCATGGGAAGTACCTCTTATCTGATCAATGAGCAGGGAAATGAAGTTAGGGATGATAGTAGTACCGATGGATGCATCGTTGTATCTACCATACTCCCTACGCTAGGATGGCCTCCATTGATCTGGGATCAATGATACTAGTCTGGGACCAGTGGTAGGAGTTGTACCATACTATGACACTGACTTCGGGTCGGTTGAGACTGGTCTGGGACCAGTGGTACATACTCTGAGACTGGCTTCGTGTCAGTGTAGTACTGGTCTAGGACCAGTGGTACACTCTCTAAGACTGCGATACTAGTCTGGGACCAGTAGTAGGAGTGGTACTTACTATGAAGTTGACTTCGGATCGGTTGAGACTGGTCTGGGACCAGTGGTACGCACTCTAAGACTGACTTTGAGTCAGTGGAGGATGATACTGGTCTAGGACCAGTGGAGTTGTACTCACTATGACGCTAACTTCGGGTTGGTTGAGACTGGTCTAGGACCAGTGGTACATACTCTGAGACTAACTTTGAGTCAGTATGATACATCCTTGATCATTTTTTCTTCTTCATAATTCGGACAAAAGCGGAGCAGAACAATACAGATCAGTACAGGGTAGAACAAGACAAAGCAGAATAGGCAAAATAGAGTAGAGCAAGGTGAGGGTCAGGCCGTATAGGGCAGTGCATTTGATGGATGAATAGTAACGACCGATAGACAGATTGCAAATGAAGTTCTCCCTAGTTGAGAGGGAGTGTTAAAATTGGAAACTAGGGAAAAAATTCATGTGTGTCATCTTATTCATGGCTGATAATATTTTTATTAGATTCCTCTCTTCGAGAGGTGTAGGATTGATATAAAGATCATCCGATTCCGATAAGTATTCATGGAAATATGAATTTATTTTGATTATGGAATTATTATCAAGCCAACCTACAACTCATGTAGGCTCAGAAGCCCAACAGTCGCATCTATTCAAACACCAACTTTGTGTATAAATACAGGAGGAATTTTCCTCATTTGGACTCACTCATCTCATCACATCTCTCTCTCTCTCTACTGCGCAGAAAAGAGTCTCTTCTCTACTGTGCAGAAAAGGGTCTCTCCCTCACATGTTTGAAGCTGGAAGCTGCTGAAACTGAAGTTGCAACTGCAGAAGTAAAGATTGACCTACGTGGACTAGAAGATCTCCTCATCTGAACTATGTTGTAGGTTAATATGAACCTCCTCTGAAAGCCGCAACTTTTAGTGGTGGAATCAAGTCAATCCAACGGACGATTTGCAAGATATCGACTGCCCTAGTTTGAAGCCGGAAGCTGCTGAAACTGAAGCTACAACTACAAAAGTAAAGATTGACCTACATGGACTAGAAGATCTCCTCATCTAAACTTTGCTATAGGTTCATCTGAACCTCCTCTAGAAGCTGCAACTTTTGGTGGTGGAATCAAGCCGATCCGGCGGTCAGTTTGTGAGATATTGTCTGCCCTAGTTTTGATGATGAAGCCACTAATGCTGATGCTGTTGATTTAGGGTTTTCTACTGCTGATATGAATCAGATTTATTGTACTATTCTCTCTGCTAAATTATTGAAGATAAAAGAAGATTTGATCAAAGCGTTTCCCCACACATTGTGGGGTTTGTCCCTGGCTAGCCGCCACATCTTGTGTCTCTTGTCTTGGCTTGTTTTATGTCGATAGTTTAATGTTCTATCTGAACTTTACTTTATGTATATGTGATTGCTAATCTGTGGAATATAATAAGGAAAAGAAGTAAATTGTTATAAGCATAGAACATACCATAACTTAACATTTCCTTTCTGAGATTCATTGCGGTTTTTCCTTTTTTGCGCTGCATTTTCATCCCAACCCATTGTGAATCCACAGAGTGATACTTTTCCCTCTTTTCTCATTTCCAATTTGCCTTTTCACTGTGAGATCCTCTGCATGCAATTTTTTTCCTTGGTCCTGTTATCACTCAAGTTGTTCCCAAAAGTTGTAAGAAATGGAATACGGCCGAGGTAACCACAGAACAATATTCTAGATACAGATTCTAGCCAATCTGCATCCAGAGAGGACTCTCTCTTTATGATTTAGCTTTGTTTTTTTTTAAGGTTTTAGGCTAGTTATGAAGTACAAGGGTTTGGTTTTGAGTTTGGGTGGTGAGATTCTATAGAACAGTGAGGTAAATTAGAACAGTTTAGTCCATTGGGCATGATGGAGTCAAAGAAGATGGATTTCTGGATTAAGTTTCTTAACATAGGATGGCATCATAGAGCAAGGTAGTCAAACAAGGAACAATTCAAGAGCTAAAATCAGATGGAATGGACTCAAATGGATGAAGGGAAATTAAGAATCCTTCAACATATTGACAGAGGAAAAATGGATGATGATTGTTAAGGAGCAATTAAGAATTCCTTAGCAATACTCAACATGAGAGAATCAGGAAACGGAAGCAATCAAGAGTTCACTGTTTATACTAATTCTTGAAGAAAACACAGAGAATAATAAAGACGGAAAACAGAGTGCAATTAAGCAAATTCTGAATTAATATTTCTCTTTATCATCCAGATCATGAAACATAGATGACATAATAGACAAGAAAACTATAAAACACAAGATATAAGGGTACTTATTGATCCATAGGTTGATTCAAGAATTCTGTGACAAGTCTTCTGCATCAATTTTTCATCTGGTAGGCCAGACAACAATTTGATTCCAACAGCTTTTTGTTCCAAAGTATCTGAGTTACAGCAAAGTCTAGGAAATCTACACATACCCAACCCCTTTAAAAATCTAATGAAGGGGGTATTTATACAACAAAAATATGTACAACAGATATCTCATAAAAGCTCTAAGATAATATCTAAGTTTAACCTAAAGTAATTTACAAGCAAAGTAGAAACAACTAACTTATGATGTGTTGGAGGCTGGCTCTTTAGGGTTCGTCTTGCAACTATCCTTTGTAGCTCTGTGCCGACTGTTTGTCTTAACTGTTCTTTAACTTCTGATCTGCTTCTCTTAGTCGGCTCTGATGCTCTTTAATTCTGATTTGATTTGCTTTAATTCTGCACTGATACACTTTGACTTGTGATCTGATACACTTTAATGCTTGAACTGATACTTTTTATCACTGAGCTGACCCCTGCTCACCGCTTTTCTGGCAAAAATAAGACTGCAACATGTCTTCTCACCGCCTTTCCTCTGGCTTTTCATGTCTTCTGAAGGTTCACTGGCCAGGGTAACAAATATCCCTATAAATCTTTGTTTTTTCTTCTATGGGCTAGGAAGTCCTTCGACGTGGCTCGAAATGTGTTAAACGAGGAAAAAAACTGTAAAATGGCCGTTTGATTGAGACCGCGAGCTGGTGTTGTAGCTTTTCTAATCGGAGGCGGTTAAAAAACTGTGAATGCGACCTCGGTCCCTTTTAATTCCTAGAGCACGCAGGGGCGTTGAATGAAAAAACATAACAAATGACCTTTTCACCGCTTTAATTGACAAAAATGATTTTTGGCAGGAAATTTTAATTCAAAGGATGGATGACGTCAGCATGACATCTGCGGGGGGTATGGGACAGATGACATGGCAGTGACGTCAGTGAGGGTCAGCGAGAGGGCGGTAAGCTGTTTTTCCTGCACCGCTTTTGGGCTAGGGCGGTTTTGGGCGGAGGGGTAGCGAACAACGCGGGAGAGCAACACGTGTCTACGGTACGGGAGCAATACCACCAGTTCCACGGGAGGTAAAAGTCGGCAGTTGGGGGGGTCGCGAAAAAGATCTCCGCCGTCGGATGGTGAGGGCGCCGATCGGACGGATGGCGCTTTGTGGAGATGGCGGACGGTTAACGCGCGGGAAATGCATTTAAACAGTGTTTTATAATGGCATCGGGTGAAATGTTATTGGTCGGCAGGGTGATTTGTTATTAATTAACCAAGGGTTAATTAATCCTATGGTTTTTGCGCGGTGGAGGCTATTAATAAGCTCCTGATGAACTATTAATCCCTCATTTGTACAGTGCTATGGTTATAGCTTAACCAGGGGCGAGATATGTAGTAATGCGGGGATTTTTATCATATATACATAATATGGGATAAGGGAAAAAATAATATGGGATTTAAATACTAAAAGTTAATTTGTTAATATGAAATAAATGTAAATGAAAGCGCTAAGTGCTAGACTTAGGCTTAGGGTAAACAAAGGGATTTATGTGATATTTGTACAAATTTCCTAAGTAAAAGGGGTTTTACTTAGGCTTGATGAAAAATGGAAGGAATGGTTTATGTGATACTAAGCAGACCTTAACATCTTTGGGGGGGAATTAGTAAATGACTTGGGGAAAAAGTATGAATGGGAGATTACTAGTCATGCCTCGCTTGAGCTGCTCCAAAAAATATCTGCCATGGCACTTGTGATGGGACTGAAAGTTAACATATTTACACAATACATCACCAGTCACATTCTGCAAAACCATTCTACCTACCTAGCCTACTTTGCCTAACATTTTTTCTTCTTTCACTGGGTGCACTTAGACTAGCAAACCCTCATAAATCTTCTTTTTCTTTTCATGGGAATCCTTCCTAAGTCTACACTTATTACATCCAAGGGCTCAAATTATACTGTTGAGCTCCTTTGCTTCTCTACCTATCTACTTATCTGCCAAGATTAAACAGTTTGGACAGATTTTATTCTCTATCTCTAAAACATGAAATTCAAACATGAACTGGCCAAGATTAAGTTGTTTGGCCATTCTTCAATTGTAGAAAAAAGTTCAACAAGCTGTACATGATGCTTTATTTACAGAAAATGAAATAGTAGAGGCATTTGGACTTGCACACTTTCTTGGTCTTTCTTTTCTTGGGGTTAATTTCTTTTCATTTTTTCTTTTGACCATTTATTTTTTCCACCCTTTGATTTTTCTTTTAGGGTATACCCTCTTTACAATTTTTATATTTTTTGATTTTTTCATAATATGGAAACCTTTACAGCAAGGAAATGATGAACATATTACAGAGCTCAACCAGACAATCATGAAATATGACACCTATTACTATAGGAGTACAACACTGGCTCCACTTGGGGATGGCTTTCCCTTGTGGAAAGTCAAGAACAACAGGTCAGATGGCCTTATGAATACCTTTTACTGTGCTCTGAAATCTTCCTTTGCTGAATGTAGAAACTGTACAAAAGGATGCTGTAAAATATATACACTATTCTAGAGTTGATTCAAACAACTGTACATCTGTTCTGGATAGTTTACTTGGATTATTTGATCTTATGTTTCCTGCTCCTAAATCTTCTTCTGCAATCTCTGATAAACCTGAAATGAAGCAAAACAAAATGGTAAAGTTCTTTCATTGATTTCAAAATTTTCTGCACTTTCTTCCTCAATCTCACTGCTGAAATGAACAAGCTGATCACTTCTTTCAATCTGTTTGAACCTAAATTTTCTTATGTACATGTTAGAGTCAGAATATATCAAAAAATTGGATCAAAATAATGTTTCAGCATTTGACCATTCACTGGCCCTTCTTATGTTTCTGTACCATCCAGGCTCTTCAAAAAGTAAGTATTGTTCCCTTGCAATGCCTGGATGATAAATGGCCCTTTCCACAGGAAGTCAAACTTCCCATGTTTTCCTTTGTCTTCTCTTCTGGAATCCCACCTTAGAAATTTGTCTCCAATGTAGAAATCTTCTGCTTTAGTCCTTTTATCAAATATTTTCTTGAGTTTTTCTTGTAAAACTTGAGATCTTTGGTGCACTTCTTCTCTGGTCTGCTACAAATGGATGGTCTAATTTATTCTTCTTTGAATGGAATTGGGTTCCAGCTGAGCTTCTTGCAGCAATTTCATCATAGGAATTCCTAAATATGAAGGAAACATAGCCTCCATGCCATAAACTAGCTCATAAGGGCTGGTTCCAATTGATCTTTTTATAGTAATTCTATCTACCCATAGTGCATTTGTAAGTTTCTTGTGCCAGTTTTTCTTGTTCTCTTCCAGCAGTTTCTTAATAATATTGATCAAGCTTTTATTGGAGGACTCAGCTAGACCATTACCTTGAGGGTAATAGGCTGTGGAATGGCCTAAAGTGATATGGTATTTGCTGCAGAAATTTATCAGTTTCTTGGATTTCAAGGCAGTAGCATTATCAGTAATGATTTTTTCAAGACAGCCAAACCTATACAAGATATTGGTTTCTAGGAATCCTATAATCACTGTATCATTGGCTTGTCTAGCGGGGATGGCTTCTATCCACTTGGTGAAATAGTCTGTGGCAGTAAGAATCCATTTATGTTGGCCAGAAGAGGGAGGATGTATTTCTCCAATGAAGTCCAAACCCCATTGTTGAAATGGTCTTTCAGTGGAAATTGGTCTCAAGGGAAAGGGCAACAGGTTTCTTTTGCCTTCAAAAATTTGGCATTTGTGGCAAGCAGTGACAAACTTCTTCACATCAACGAACAAGTTTGGCCAGTAAAATCCAGCCCTTAGGATTTTGTCTGTAGTTGATTTCCAATACAAGTGTCCACCACAGTCTCCTGCGAGAAATTCTTTGAGAACTTTGTCAGTTTCATCTTTTATTAAACAATTCAATAAAATACATTCATGATTTTTCCAAAAAAGAGCACCATCTAAAATACAGAATTTTGAAGCTTTCATCTTTAAAAATCTTTTCTTTGTTCTGGATAACCCTGTAGGAGCTTGCAGGTTTAATAATACATGAATTATGTCAGCATACCAAGGTGATTCTAAGAAGGCCTGGCTGATTTGTGGAGTCGCCATCTCTTGTTCATTATCCAGTTCATTAACATCTAGGGCTTGAAAGTTTGTTTCAGTCATGAGTTTAGCCAATCCCTGTCCTTTTATCAGCTTTGTAGGTTTTATTTCAATGTCATACTCCAGTATTTTAGCTATCCATTTACCTTGTTTGCCTTCAATTCCGTCTTGCATCAGGATGTCTTTTACAATAGCATTTGGCACATAATCTATTATATGTGAGTACAATATGTAGATTCTGAAGTCTTGGATGGCTTTCACAAGTGCAAAGGCCTGTTTTTCCATGATTTTGTAATTCAAAGGTGCATCTCTAAGTGCTCTACTGAAAAAGGCTATGGGTTTTTCACATCCTTGATCATTTTTTTGAAGTAAAACAGCTGTTATAGTGTGTTCTGATGAAAATGAGAAAATGATGAAGTCTCTGTCGAACTTTGGGCTTGTGAGGACTGGTGTTCTGGTCAAAGCCATTTTAATTTCTTCCTATGCTTGTTTGGCTTCTATGGTCCATTTAACCTTTGAATCCTTTCTTAACTTGTTGTTCAGCAATCTGATTAATTCAGCCAAATTAGGTATAAACCTCCTCAAAAAGTTAATCTTCCCCAAGAAAGCTTGAAGTTCTTTGATATTTCTGGGGTGGGGTATTTGCAGAATAGCTTCTATTCTAGTGAGATCAATTCTGATGCCATCTTTGGAGATGATGTGGCCTAATAGTTTACCTTCTTCTAGACTGAACAACGATTTTTTAGGATTCAGTAAAATACCATACTGTCTGCATTTTAAAAACACTTGTCTCAAATGGTCTTAATGTTGTTGATCTGATTTGGAAAACATAGTGAGGTCATCTAGATATACAACCAGAAAATCGTGAATTTATTTTGCAAAAGCTATGTCCATTGCTCGTTGAAAGGTTGCCCCTACATTCTTAAGTCCGAATGGAATTTTAACATATTTGAATGTACCCCATGGTGTTGTAAATGTATTTTTTTCTTGGTCATCAAGATGAACTAGAATCTGATTGAAACCTGAAAACCCATCCAAAAGTGAAATCCTAGAAGCACCTACTACCCTTTGTAAAATATGATCCATCTTGGGTAAAGGGTAGTTGTCCTTCAATGAAACTTTGTTTACATTTCTTAAGTCAACACATAACCTGATTTCTCCTGTTTTCTTCCTGGTAGGCACTAAATTAGATACCCATTCTGAAAATCTGATTGCAGCAATTATCCCTGCATCATGCATTCGTCTGATTTCTTTTTCAATTAAAGGAAGCAATACAGGGTTGATTCTTCTGAGCTTTTGTTTAAATGGTTTTTGATTTTCTTTGAGGGGTATTGTATGTTGAATCATAGTGGTGTCATAAGACTTCAGGTCTTCATAGCTCCATGCAAAAAAATCTTGGAATTCTTTGATTAGTTCAACATGCTTCATCTTTTGATCAGGGGGCAAAGATTTGGACAATTTTATCATTTTTGGGCTCTGTTCAGATCCTATGTTGTAGTCTTCAATGTCTGCTTTTGGAGGTTCCATTTGAGGTTTCTTCAAAATATCATTGAAATCAAAGAGATCTTCCAAAGGAGTTAATCCCTTGGGCAAATGATTGTCTTTTAAATGGATGACTTCAGATTCTTCTTCAATAATCTCATCAACACCTGTTTGTTTGAGCTCTTGTATTTCTTCTTTGGTAAATTTCGTTGGATGAAGCAATTGAGTTGTGTTTTCTGCTGAAATGTCTATTTCCATTTGATTTGTTGGATCAACTTCACTGACTGTGTCTTCATCTGTGTTTGTGCTGGAAAATTCCTCTTCTAAGGTCAAAAAACTGTTGATCTGTTTATCACTTTCAAACACTTGCCAGTTTTTCACATTGTCAGGTATGGCTGGCCTGTGTCTAACTTCTGTTGTGAATTGATGATTTGGTTCACATGGTAGTTTACAAGTGCTGGCAAACATTTCTAGGCTATGAGCTTGCAAGTTGTGTTTTCTTGGAATTTTGGCAAGCTGAGTTTCCAAAAATGTGTTGAGGATTTCTATGGTTGTTCCTCTGTATTCTTTTAATCTGGGATGATTTGTTAAGAACTTACCTTTTATTTGTTGAATGATTAAATTAGAATCTCTTAGGACTGACACTCTAGTTGCTCCCAATTCTTTCAGCAATTTAAGACCTAGCAACAGAGCTTCATATTCAGCCATATTATTAGTGCACCTAAAGTTTAACCTGTAGGTATGACCTTCAGCCTGTTTGTTCTCAAGGTTGTGCACCCAGAACCCTGCCCCTGCTCCTAATTTGTTCACTGAACCGTCAAATTCTAAGTACCATAGGATCTCATGTTTATGATTAGCATCTGGAGTTTCAGGGATCTGTTTAATAGGGAGATCTGGTTTTTCAGTTTTTTCTGGTTAATCTGATGTTTCATGATGTTCAGAAATTTCTTGGATTTGGACCCTAGACCTTTCATTTGTTGTTTCTGTTTTATCTGCCAGATCTTTTATTTCATGTGAGGGATCAATTTCAACATTGTATAGGATAAAAGAATCCATATCTGAATGTACTGAGTAGATAGGGAAATTTTGAGGTTTATCTTGACTACTTACTACATACTTCATTAAAGTTTCTCTGTATAGTCTCTTGGGTTGACCAAACACTGAAATAGTAGCATAAGACATGTCTAACTGTAGGGATCCTTGAAGCTTTGTACCCCAAGATCTGGACAATAACATACCATACTTTGGAGGAATATCTGCTACTACTATGTCCATTAAGATGGTTTTGGCAGGATATTGGACTAGTGACACACATAAATCTTTGATTAAACCCAAACATTTGACCTAACTTGAATCAAAAGAGAAAAGGTCTTTATATGGCCTGGTGATGTCAAGGTCAAGTTTTTCCATTACAGATTTAGGCATTAAGTTATGGGAAGCACCAGAATCAAACATGGCATTATGAAGTATTTTATCATGTATTTTTAAAGCCACATAAAAAGGAGGAACTTGTCCCTCTGTTGTTTTTCCATTTACTTCAGGGCCAAATATCAGTTCAGGCTGGTCATCAAAAACATTTATTAAATCTTCTGAATCCTCGTTCACAGAAATTTTGAGTGATCTGCTGATTTGACTTCTGTAGACATCATGTTTAGCTAATTCTGATAATGGAACAGCTATCTTTAGTTTGCCTACTTCTGTCTCAAAATTGAAAGGTTTCTCGGTCTGAGTTTTTGTAATTCGGACAGCTAAATTTTCTGCATTTTTGTCCTCTTCAGGAGTGGGATTATGGGCTGCAATTGTTTCCAAGTTAGGTTCTAGAGGCTCTTTTTGTTTTTCTTTAGCAGGAACATCAGTGGAAGGTTGTCTGTTAGGTGGTTGATTGTCTGATATATCTTCAATGATTGGATTATCAGGGTTAGAATCTGTTTTAGAAAGAATATGTAGAGGGGTGTTATTGATCTTACCTTTGTTAGGCTGCTTGGTATCTTTTTGTTTGCTAATTTCAGGGACATCTATCCTTCTGCTCATCAAATTATATTGTTTGTGGACTTCATAAATGGTTGTGTCATATCCCTCCCTAAAGTCAAATGATTCACCTGACTGAGTTTGGAATTGTTCAAGAATATTAGCTTCTTGATCCTCTTGGGTTAAAAAAACTTGTTGTTCATTGTTCAGTCCCATCAGATAAATTTGAGTGTCTTTTGTTGGTTCATCAGATGTTGAGGTTTGAGCATAATTTTCTTGAAATGGGGGCCTAATGTTTTGGTCAGGCCCTGTCTTTCTAGTGATAGGATTTTGGTTCTTCCTGAAATTTGGATTTCTCCCAGTATTGCTTGGTTGACCATCCCAAGGGGATTTTCTCTCAATTGTTTCTACTCTATCTCCAAGTCTGAGCATTCCATTAATGATAACATCTAGTTTTTGTTCAACGGCAGAAGGTTCTTCTTTGAAAGGTATCTTTTTTGCAGCTCGGGTTCTAGACCGTTTAGATATCAGGTTGGCCTCAACACTTACAGCTATACTCTGCATTTCTTCTAAGTTTCTAGGAGCTCTTTCCCTAAGTTGGTATGCCATATCAGAGTCAAATGCATTAGGGAATTTGATCAAGGCCAAATCTGGAGGAGGTCTAAGATTTTGAGGAATAGCATTGTAGATATTATTGAATCTGGTATAGTAAACTTGGACAGTTTCTTGTGTACCTCTTCTTAGGTTCTCATATTCTGAAAAAATGTGGATAGGATCTTTCTTCTTTTCCCATCTGTTCAAGAAGGTCTGATAAAGATCTTGTGGGTCATTGATACTGTTTGCAGGGAGGGCTCTAAACTAGGTTCTAACATCTCCAGTTAAACTTTGAACAAATACTTTCATTCTGACATCATCATCATCAATCTCATAGTTTTCAAAATAGTCGGTCATTTTCTTGGTATGTTGTTGAGTTGTGTAAGTGCCAGTACAGTCAAAATAGGTGATTTTACTTTGATAATCTTGAGGCATAGCCCCTGGATTTGCAGGTAAGTTTAGGGGAGTATATCGATTTGCCATGGTTGCAGAGATAAATGTGACAACTAAATGAATAGGGATAACAATGGGAATGTATGTTGAAGATGGAGGAGTGGAAAAGGTAGCTTGAGGTGCTGATGGTGAACTTGGAGAAGCTGTAGTAATCACAGAAAGGTTTGGTGTTTTTTCAGAGGTAAGCTCAGATTGAATGGGGTTCTGCAAATGTTTGTCAAGGTGTGAACTAGCAGAATTTTCTTAGCTCTCCTGGCTTCTAAGGATCCTAGGAATCATATTAGGATTTTCAAACACAGGTGGAGGATTAGGATCAGGATTTGATTTGGTGTAATGAATCTTTTTTGAGGCCAGGTTTCTAAGTATGTTTTTGGTTTTTTCTTGGAATAGTTTTGACAATACAACTTTGACGGTCTCTTCTAGGAAGTTTTATATGTGGGAGCTTTGAACTGTCCTAAAGATTTATTTGAAAAGAGGAACTGATCAAGTATTTGGAACCAACTTTTCAAAACATAAACTAGACCGGAGATAGACTGAAGCAGCATTTATTTACTTCTGCAATTGCAAACAAAAGCAGTTTCAAATGCTACCTGGCTAACTTCAGCCTCCATCTGTAGCTTATGAAATAAACAATAGTAACAGACAATTATACAGGTCCCCAGTGGAGTCGCCAATGATGTTATCACTTAGGTTGTTCCCAAAAGTTGTAAGAAAGGGAATACAGCCGAGGTAACCATAGTCTTTTAGATACAGATTCTAGCCAATCTGCATCCAGAGAGGGCTCTCTCTTTATGATTTAGCTTTGTTTTTTTTTTTAAGGTTTTAGGCTAGTTATGAAGTACAAGGGTTTGGTTTTGAGTTTGGGTGGTGAGATTCTATAGAACAGTGAGGTAAAACAGAACAGTTTAGTCCATTGGGCATGATGGAGTCAAAGAAGATGGATTTCTGGATTAAGTTTCTTAATAGAGGATGGCATCACAGAGCAAGGTAGTCAAACAGGGAACAATTCAAGAGCTGAAATCAGATGGAATAGACTCAAATGGATGAAGGGCAATTAAGAATCCTTCAACATATTGACAGAGGGAAAATGGATGATTACTGTTAAGGAGCAATTAAGAATTCCTTAGCAAATTCTCAACATGAGAGAATCAGGAAACAGGAGCAATCAAGAGTTCATTGTTTCTACTAATTCTTGAAGAAAACACAGAGAATAATAAAGACTGAAAACAGAGTGCAATTAAGCAAATTCTGAATTAATCTTTCTCTTTATCATTCAGATCATGAAACATAGATGACATAACAGACAAGAAAACTATAAAACACAAGATATAAGGGTACTTATTAATCCATAGGTTGATTCAAGAATTCTGTGACAAGTCTTCTGCATCAATTCTTCATCTGGTAGGCCAGACAACAGTTTGATTCCAACATCTTTTTATTCCAAAGTATCTGAGTTACAACAAAGTCTAGGAAATCTACACATACCAAACCCCTTTAAAAATCTAATGAAGGGGGTATTTATACAACAAAAATATGTACAATAGATATCTCATAAAAGCTCTGAGATAATATCTAATTTTAACCTAAATTAATTTACAAGAAAAGTAGAAACAGCTAACTTATGCAGTGTTGGAGGTTGGCTCTTTAGGGTTCGGCTTGCAGCTGTCCTTTGTAGCTCTGTGCCGACTGTTTGTCTTAACTGTTCTTTAACTTCTGATCTACTTCTCTTAGTTGGCTCTGATACTTTTTAATTCTGATTTGATTTGCCTTTAATTCTGCACTGATACACTAAGACTTGTGATCTGATACACTTTAATGCTTGAACTAATACTCTTTATTGTTGATCTGACCCCTGCTCTCCGCTTTTCTGGAAAAAATAAGAATGCAACATGTCTTCTCACCGCCTTTCCTCTGGCCGTTCATTTCTAAAGGTCCACTGGCCAGTGTAACAAATATCCCTGTAAATCTCTGTTTTTTCTTCTGTGGGCTAGGAAGTCCTTCAGCACTGGCTCAAACTATGTTAAACGAGGAAAAAAATTGTAAAACGACGGTTTGATTGAGGCCACGAGCTCGTGCTGTAGCTTTTCTAATCGGAGGCAGTTAAAAAACTATGAAGGCGACCTCGGTCCCTTTTAACGCCTGGAACGCGCGGGGGCACTGAATGAAAAAACATAACAAAATGACCTTTTCACCCCTTTAATTGACAAAAATGATTTTTGGTGGGAAATTTTAATTCAAAGGACAGATGACATCAGCATGATGTCAGCAGGGGGTACGGGACAGATGACGTGGCAATGACGTCAGTGAGGGTCATCGGGAGGGCAGTAAGCTGTTTTGCCCGCACCGCTTTTGGGCTAGGGCGGTTTCGGGTAGAGGGGTAGCGAACAATGCGGGAGAGCGACATGTGTCTACGGTACGGGAGCAATACCGCCGGTTTCCCGGGAGGTAAAAGTCGGCAGTCAGGGGGGTCGCGAAAAAGATCTCAGCCGTCGGATGGTGAGAGCGCCAATTAGACAGATGGCGCTTTGCGGAGATGGCAGATGGTTAACGCGCGGGAGATGCATTTAAATAGTGTTTTATAATGGCATCAGGCGCAATGTTAATGGTTGGCAGGGTGATTTGTTATTAATTAACCAGGGGTTAATTAATCCTATGGTTTTTGTGCGTGGAGGCTATTAATAAGCTCCTGATGAACTATTAATCCCTCATTTGTACAGTGCTATGGTTATAGCTTAACTAGGGGCGAGATATGTAGTAATGCGGGGATTTTTATCATATATACATAATACGGGATAAGGGAAAAAAATTATATGGGATTTAAATACTAAAAGTTAATTTGTTAATATGAAAGAAATGTAAATGAAAGTGCTAAGTGCTAGACTTAGGCTTAGGGTAAACAAAGGGATTTATGTGATATTTGTACAAATTTCCTAAGTAAAAGGGGTTTTACGTAGGCTTGACGAAAAATGGAAGGAATGGTTTATGTGATACTAAGCAGACCTTAACATCTTTGGGGGGAATTAGTAAATGACTTGGGGAAAAAGTATGAATGGGAGATTAGTCATGCCTCGCTTGAGCTACTCCAAAAAATATCTGCCATGGCACTTGTGATGGGACTGAAAGTTAACATATTTACACAATACATCACAAGTCACATTCTGCAACACCATTCTACCTACCCAGCCTACTTTGCCTAACATTTTTTCTTCTTTCACTAGGTGCACTTAGACTAGCAAACCCTCATAAATCTTCTTTTTCTTTTCATGGGAATCCTACCTAAGTCTACACTTATTACATCCAAGGGCTCAGATTATATTGTTGAGCTCCTTTGCTTCTCTACCTATCTACTTATCTTCCAAGATTAAACAGTTTGGACAGATTTTATTCTCTATCTCTAAAACATGAAATTCAAACATGAACTGGCCAAGATTAAGTTGTTTGGCCATTCTTCAATTGTGGCAAAAAGTTCAACAAGTTGTACATGATGCTTTATTTACAGAAAATGAAATAGTAGAGGCATTTGGACTTGCACACTTTCCTGGTCTTTCTTTTTTTGGGGTTCATTTCTTTTCATTTTTTCTTTTGACCATTTATTTTTTCCACCCTTTGATGTTTCTTTTAGGGTAGACCCTCTTTACATTTTTTATATTTTTTTATTTTTTCATAATATGGAAACCTTTACAGCAAGGAAAGGATGAACATATTACAGAGCTCAACCAGTCAATCATGAAATATGACACCTATTACTATAGGAGTACAATAGGTCCAAAGATTGTAACTAAGTTTTTTCCTTTAAAATTTATGCTCAAGGATTTTTAGAGGTCAAATTTTCTTTAGTGTTGTGTTTCTGGCTTGTGCGTTGTGACTGTCCCTAGTTTAATCTTTTTCCAACAATTACAAAATTTTGAGTCCTCTAGGGTTTGCCTAAGAAAGTCTGTGGTTGTGCTTCTTGGTGAAATTCTTGGGTTGTGTTTTAAGATATTGTCACAAGATTTAAAAACCATAATGACTCCATCAATTCCCTAACAAGTTGATTCATAAATTCAAATATTCGTTACTGCAAAAGTGAAACCATGTCAACACCAGAAGACAAAAAACACAAAGGGGGAGCCATTATACATTTTGAACCACACAACATAAAGGCCATTAATCCAAATCTAGCCATTTGGTTGGATTTTGAACAAGTAGGGTGCATGAGATTCTATGAGAGAATTCAGGGATATCATTTGCAATTGACAAAGGAATTTTCTAGGGGTTTTGATGGTGTACAAGCAAAGGTGGGAAGTATGACTTTTCTAGTCTCAGCTCAATCAATAATTGAGGCCACTGAGATACCTTTGAGTGGAGAGGAATGGTTCAAAGGAATGGATTTTGATTTGGTTGCTTTTAAGGACTTCCTCAAGCCAAAACATAGGAAAGGGTATGGTTCATATGTTCCAAGGAGCTATTTACAAGATCATCATAGAAAATTGTTGGGGAGATTCAGTAGGGTGTATCATTGTCACATTATGCTCTTAATTTATTTTACTGGCAAGAAATATTTGAATCTTCCCTATTATCTATTTAGGAGCTTATGTAAAATGGTTGACCAGGTTCAAACTAAAGGAAGTCAAGTTGAGGTTAGTTTGTTCCATTTTTTATTAACTAAATTGTTGGTAATGAAGGAGCTTGTGAAGAAAGAGCAGGCATGGCAAGATTTCTTGGCTTCTTCAGGATGTACAACCCAATATTCAAACAGTCAAAAGACTAAGAAAGACACTCCTTCAATTGTGATTAAAGAAGCTTCACTTGTAGCAGCGAGCTCAATCAAGAAACCTTTGGCTAAAAGAAAATTGGTTGGTAAGAAAAGTGCTAAGAAGCTACAATTTTCCCCTGAGGTAGAAAAGATGGTAAGGGTTCCAAGAACTAGAGTTGTAGCTAAGATATTACCTATGGTTCCTCCATCATCACCAATTCAAGTCATGGAATCAGAGAGCACACAAAGAGAAGTGGAAATTGATGAAAAGGACCATAAAATTGGGGAGTTACAAGATCATTTGGACAAGGCCCATGTGACAATAGATTACTTGTAGCAAGAGAATAGGGAGCTTAGGCATAAAGTGTCTCAAGAGACTATCCAGCCTAGAAGAGAAGAGCCACCAAAGGAAACATTGGCACATGTTGCCAAAGGCAAAGGTAAAATGGTCATTGATGTCGAGGAGATGAAGGATCCATTTGAGCATTCTAGAAGACCTAAGACTAGGTCTACTGCTAAGATGCATATGCAAGAAAAGAGATTTTTCAGCCTGTGGTTTTTGATGAACAAAAGGAATTTGAGAAGCTACTAGAACAACTTGAAGGGATACAATATCAAGTAGATCAACTTGCAGAGAAAGATCATAGGGACAAGTTGACCTTGTTTAGAGAGGTAGAGGTTGTTATATCAGTACTTGACATATCTAGGTATAAACTAAAGTGGAACTTGCCTCTACATAGGCAAGTAAAAAAATTATATGTACAAAACTTGGTCCTCAAAAGAAGACTCAGGTTGGTGAAGAGAAAGCTCACTAAATCCAAAGAAGATGGAAGGAAGAGGAAGAGAGGTAAGTTGGACTTACTTGCATAAGCTAGTACAAAGGTGAATCTCCAACAAGAAACCTCAGCCTAGCTCTAAAACCTTGTTTTTGGCTCAGGAGATCAGAAAAGGTAAAATTTTGATGAAAATTTCAAAAATGCAGCAAGGGGCTTACTGCGCTTTCATATATAAATTTTGACAATTGTGGGATAGTGAAGTTGGAATTTTTGTTGTCATGAGGGAGTTTTATGAAGGTTTCAGCACTCATTTTGATGTTTCCAACATTTCACATTATGGAAAAGTCACCATGTGTTTCAGTTTTGGAGGCGTTGCGAAAATAGGGTACAAGTCAAAGGGATGTCTACATGTGTTTTAAATTTGGTTTAGGAGGACCAGCACCATCGCAAGGATATTTGAAGCATACCCATTTTCCTCTTTTTGATAGAGGGGGGCGACAACCATACAAAGCATGGAAGCCACTTCAATGTGTTGCAAGTTTGCCTAATGCGCTGCGAGTCTGGACAGTCAACTTTATTTTGGTTTCAAATTTCGAATTTTGGCTCCTAAAAGTAGTTAGATTGTATGGATAGGTGGCATACTGTTTTAGGATATGTAATTAAATTTGAATTCCAAATATTCTAAGTCAATGATGTATTAGGCAGTGATTGGTAATAGCTGAAACTAATCTTATTTTACAGTATTTGGATGTATCTAGTTGAAGTTGGTTTTGGTCAATGAATTCAACCACCTAAGGTAGGAGATTGAATCTTTAATGATGTATAAAGATATAAAAAATATTGTAAATGGTTATGTTGGTTGAGAATAGAGGAAAAACACTTTGTGCACTGTATTTTTGTAAACTTTTTTCCAGTGAATGAATGAAATACAAAGGTGGAATTTGCAGGGATTCATGAGTTAGAATTTTGGCGGTTTTTGTGCTCCTTTGGTCTTGTAAGTTATCTATGTGTATACATATATTTTATGTACATCTTCTTGCTTGGAAAAACAAATGATTAATTCAGAATTCATGTTTAATGAATGCTCTGTTTTAGTTTTCCAAGTTTCAATGTTTTCAGCTTAAAGCAGCACTTTAGAATTCATCCATGATTTGATGCTCTAATGTGTTTTTCTTTCACATTTTCTACATTCACCTCCTACTGCAATTTGATATAAATCCACCACCAAAGCTTCCTACCTTTACCCTAGGGATAAAGTCTCTATTTTTCCATCATCTCACTGGACAAAATCTGATTTTACATGACTCCATTCCCAATGGATTTTCCCATTTTCTCATCAACAGACCTCTGAAAAACAAAATTTGTTAATCTTATTACCTATCATAATATCCTATATATTGAGTAATATAAGTGAGAGAGACCTCTCTAGGCTAGAAGGGCTAGATTCTGGCCTAAAGCGATTTGTGGTTACCTCTGGGATTCCTTTCTCAACCTAGGGAAATCACAGAGTGCGAACAGATCCAAATCATGAATGGCACCTTTTTATACTAATTTTGGCACCATGGTTGAGTTTTGATCACCAAAACTATTACAGAAATCATTCTACTCAGGAATGGAATCTCTCTACCATGTGAATTCACTCTCTAGGCATGTATGCATTCCCCCCCCCCCCCCCCCCAAAAAAAAAAAAAAACACTTATGTATGGTTAAATGAATGATTGAATGACTTTTCCATGACACCACATCACTCTTGGGTCAAATCCCTAAATTTGACATGGGTTCTCTCCCATACTACTCATTGAAGTCTAAAGGAGCATCTTAAAACTACCCAACCTCCATAGTTATGGTAGGTAGTTGTTTCAGCTATCAAGTTTTTCATTCATTGAGCTTTGGGCTACAAGAAAAAGGTAAAGTAACATTTTCAAAATAATTTTTGGCTTGGATTTTTGGTTATGCTTTAATAAAACTGCATGTAATGTTAATCCCCACAATCCCCCTCACTAGTTCCTACTCATGATATCGTAACTCATATAAATGCTTGCATTTCTAGTCATCTATTCAATGTTTTTAATTAATGGGAAAATATTTCCATACATGGTGTTTTTTTTTCCAATTCAACTTGTCACAATAGTGACACATAAATGTAGATGTAGGCAATACAAACATTATTTATTATAGTAATCTCGAGGATAAAAATGGGGCGTTACAATCCCCATCCCTAGTGTTCTATTATTTACAGTATTGTTTTCCAGTTGAAACAAAATTGGGTATGCCATTCTCATGGCATCTTCCAATTCCCATGTAGCCTCATTTTTTCCATATTTCCTCCACTACACCTTGGCCTATATGATGGCTCAATTTCCAAAGTAATTTTTCCTTTATGTCTAGTATGCATTGAGGCTCTAGGTAGAATTCTCCTTTGGGTTCCACCTAGATCATAATCCAATGAATGATATGATTAGAATCACCCACATATTTCTTAAGCAAAGATATGTGGAATACATTATGTGCTTTATTAGGAGGTAAAAAAAGCATGTATATTACTAATCCCACTCTCTTTAAGATATCAAATGGTCCATAGTAGTGAGGTGTCAATTTAGCACTTGTTCTCATTCTTAAAGAAATTATCTTGGGTTAAACCCTGTTGAGGCAAATTAATTACCTATCATTTAATTGTCAACCCGGGGGTTTCATAAAACTTGCGAAGCGTGTGTGCACTGTATATGCTAGAAATTAACTTTCAATTTAGATCAATGTAACTACGAAATCAAATAACGACAAACCAAATTCACCTATTCTAATTCAACAATCAATTCAAAAGAAATTATAGTACAACAAAATTGAAATCTTAATCTATCACACTTGTAGGAATTGAAATCTTAATTTACCACACATGCATGAATTGAAATCTTAATCTACACACTTGCAGCAATGAAATCTTAATCTACCACACTTGTAGGAATTGAAATTGCATGAAATGAAATTTATTCTAAGGGATCATGTGTGCATTATCAAATTAGGATCCTATGAAATGAATAATCAAAACCACATGACATGAAATGAAAGCAAAAACAATCATTCTTAACCTCTCACACAGGAAAATATATGAAAGCAATAAATCTTAATCTATGAAATACAATAAATTTCACACATTATAGGTGGCCAATCCAAAAGCATGAGATATGGCAAGTTGAGAGGCTCCTAGTGCAAGAATTACCAATCAAGGTGAACATCACTCATGAGCATGGTGCTAAATCTAAATTCCATTCAAAACATGAGTAATCTTAACTTTCCACCTGAGTATCTCCAACTTTACACATACCTTTGAAAGGAGGTGGCTCTCCTATTTATACAAAAACATAAGAAGCTACCTCATTAATGGAGGTCCACTATTCTCTCCCTCGATCCCTAGAAAATCTCATAGGGTTACAATTCAAATAGGTAATGATGAGACACATATCCTATTTGACCTTTATCCAAATTTCCTTCCATATCTTGAAGGGAATTCGAATCTGAGCATTGGAGGCCACATAAGGGTGCCTTGGAAGCTTCCAAATGACCTACACATGTCATGAAACTCAAGCCACATTTAAGTATTAGCAAGTATATGTCATTTTTTAAGTTTTAACCATAAATTCACTTAAAATACTAGAAATCATTAGCTTTTGGAAAACACAAATGGAACCCATATAATTATGAAAATGGAGGCTAATGAAAGGTTATATGGTCATGGAGTTGCAACATGTGAGTGAAATGGTGGCGATAAATGTGAAAGTGGATGATATTTCGAATACATTTTGGAGGCTCTACAAACCCTAAGATACATGTGATCTCCCATTTGGAAATCTCTATGGGTCTTATTTTTATCTGTGTAGCTCCTTTACCGATCCTATTCTAGTTTCAACCTCTACTTTATTTTGATGACCTCTTATTCCATATCTTTATATATTACCAGTCCAAGTATAATAAGATATATTGGATCATATAAATTGATCATGGTATTACATCTTATGCCATAAAGGGCTTCAAGAGGACTCATTTTTAATGACTAATAGCCATTATTGTAAGAAAAATCCACCAAAGTAGATAGTCCTCCCATTTAGTAGGTTTACTCATGACATATATACAAAGAATGGCCTCTAATATTTGAATTTTCCTCTTTTCATGTTGATTTTTTAGGATGATAAGCATTATTGAAATCCAATTGCATTCCAAATCAGTCAAACAACACATTCCAAAACTTTTACGTAAACTTGGCATCTCAAACAGATATCATCACCCTTAACACACCATGTGATCTGAAGATCTATTTCATGAATATCCTCATAGTATCAATGATTTGGATTGTATAATTATGTTAATTTTCATCCATATTGATTTCTTTAGAGTGGAAAAATTGGAGGAATCATCTCACAAGACCATTTTTACTGACAAGTCCCTATTTGGCGAATTGGGGTTTGTAACCTTATGAAAGTAGTTTGAGGCATCAAATATCATTTTTTTTGTATTAAAAATTTGTTTCTAAAGTGATTCAGCCCCTAGTGGTATTCTACACAAAGCTACCTTTCTAACTATGCAAGAAATACCTCAAACAGAGTTTGAATGCAAAAATTATGCCACTGGAAGTTGACCTTCCTATTTTGACCACCATGATGTGAGAGGATGCCACATCAGGCTCCATTATTCATGGAAAATAGGATAGCCACATGGTTATGATGAAGATTACCCTAGAAGATTCAATATTTTAACTCTAGTTAAGAGTTGAAGGAATCAAACTTAACCACTAGTGGGATATCGAGTTGTGTTATAACCAAGCCATTAGGAGGAAAAGGGGTTTCATTCTATTCAAGTGCATTTTATTCCATAGATGAGAAAAGTAGCAAAGAGTGGATAGAAAGGGGAAAGCAGAGAGTTTTGTGCATTTTAGCAGCCATGGGCCACGGGTCTTGCTCCTTTGTACTTACATCCATTTCCATTCATATAAAGAGAGAGCAAAGAAGTCTGACCTTCCAGCTAGGTTTTCTCCCGTAAGAGTTTTCTAGATCATATCTTATGTTCATTATGGTTTGTGAGTTATATTTCAATGTTCTCTATTTTCCATGTTTTAACTATTTCCTTGTATAAGCATAACACAATAATTAATAGTTCCAAAAATCTAAGGAGAAATAGGTTTCAAATTTTTCTTATATATTTTAGTAGATTTGTTGTGACAAATTGTCCAGTGGAATATCCCTGGTAGTTTTCATATCAATCAATTACCTTGTGGATGGAATTTATCGAAAGGAAATTAGTAAACTTACTCATCGTGTGCAATAATTCCATTATTAAATCATGTTGCTTTGTAGTCCTCAAGAACCCTATGATGAAATCCATACCTATGCTCTCCCATTTCCATTCTAGAATTGGTAGTGGTTGCAACACACATGTTCTATTCCTATGTTGAGCCTTAACTTTTTGGCATTCTAAGCATCTAGCAATATACTATGCAACTCATTTTTTCATCGCAAACCAGCAGTACATCTTCCTTGCAATTGTGATCATATTTTTCTATCCCAAATGTCAATGATCTAGATTCCATGAATACATGATGAAATTCTTCAACTCTATCGAGTCTAGTATATACATTTTTTCTTGGTACAGTAGCAATCCATTCTCTATTAATTGTCATCATACGCAATTTTTTCCTTTAGTATTTTGTTGTGGGCATTTCTTAACACATTTAGAGTGCTTGTTAGTCTATAGAGAATCATTTATCATTTCTCTTAAATTATTCTTACTTGCATTGATTGTTTCCATATGAGTTACGTGCATTCTTCAACTTATTTTGTTTTCTATTTTATTCTCCTTTCCTTTATATGTTTGATATTGAAATCATACTCAGTAAAAAGTGCCAACCATCTATATTTCTGAGCATTCAAATGGTATTTGATCAATTGATCTTGTTATGCTCTATCATAAATACAAACCTTCTTCCAATTAGGTAATGTCACCACATCTTGAAGGCATGAATTATAGTCACAATCTCTATGTCATGGATAACATAATTATTTTCATGTTCATTAATCTTATGTTGATGGTGTTGGAAGTCTGCCAACACAAGGAGTCTCCCCGATATGAAGTCCCAACTAGACCTCACATTGTTTGGAGTAGGAACCCCATCCAGATAATAGGTCCGACCACCATAACTTAAGGTTTTCCTTGGCTGCAATAAACAACATAAGATAGTATGAAAACAACCTTTGAAACAAGAAAGTAAGTTAACACTATGAGGCATACAATTGCAATGTACATAAGGTACTTTCATGGAAGGGAAAACAAAGAGTGAGCCTCTAGAAGAAAATTAATAATACTATCCTAAAATAGACACACGAGAGCAAGGAAGGACTCGTTAGTTAACATGCAAAATATTTCATAAGGTAAAAATTATTATAGAAACAAGTATCAATGCACATTCAACAAGATGTATACCAAAGATAATGAAATAGATCATTTTCTTTAATATGTATAAACACAAACATATACCACACACATTAAAATAATAGTCTTACAACATCCACGATGCATGCATAAAAATGTGTTAGCTTTGAGAGCTTCATATATTAAGTGAAAGTTCTAAGATACACAATTAGAACGATGCAACACTAGCCCCAATATTAGTGGAACATTAAGTCACCACTTTCTCCTCCAAAGAATGATCTTCTCTCCTATGCCCAACTAGAGAAGCCAAGGTGAAAGTCCTTTGCTTGAGCTATGAGGGTTTATTTATAACAAATGAGGTGACTCTCCACCTCCCTCATGACTCTTGACCTCCCTCATGACTCTTGAGCTTCCATGTGACTTTTCAAATTCCTATGTGACCTTTGAGCTTCTACATGACTCTAGGACTTACTAGTGACTTTTAGTATTCCATTTGTGACCCTTGGGCTTCCACACATTTTACATTTTCTCCTTTTTTTAAAAATATAATATTACATTCCACAAATTATGGAAAAATACATTGACAACATATAACTTTTGTAGCACACTTTAAGATGACATGACTTAGCGATAGTGACATAAGACTTCATTGTATCAATACCAAGAACTTCCCTTTGCTACTTTGTCTTCAATTTATTCAAGATAGGTATTTCTTGTACTTCATCTTCACCCTCCAAAGGGTTTGGATAAGTATTGGAACCTTCTAAGTGAACATGGCTTACTATCTCTTTGTAGGGGTCGAAGATTCCTTTACTCTTGTATGATGGCATCTTTACCTTATCTTCACAAGTATCTTCTTGAAACCTCTTCTCGTTGACCTCGTTGATCATCATCTTTCCATGATAGGATGATATCACCTACAAATGAAGCTCATTCACGACAAGACAACATCAGTCCCATAATCACCTATTTTATTTGTGTTTTCTCATGTAACATACCAACTATGATGGGACATTGCGTAAGGACTGAGAGAAGGGGCCTCAAAATTGAGCAGTTGAGCACCAAAGACCATGGGATAACCATGTTGTCCACTAGAAATATGCAATGTGAAATAAGGGAAGGCTCATCAAGGTTCTGCGTAGTGGGAAAAATCAGGAGACAAGGGTGAGAGGCTTGCTCATTAAGGATGTGAAATTCATAGTGCTCCAGGAAGAGGAAGCATGGATTGCATATTTGAGCTCTGCAATGACTGAGGGATGACCCTACTATCCACTATAAGTTATCAATGCATAGTTAAGGAAAGGCAAGACAAGGCATCATGCAGTAGGCAGGTTCAGTCAACAAGAGTGGCAAGACTAGGCACTATAAATGCACAATGTGTACTGATTGAGAAGAAGACTTTGGGATTTTGCAGTTGAGCATTGAAGTGACCTAGATATCGACCTACTATCCACTAGAAATTCTCAATTCACAATAGGAGGAACATTTGGTAAAGGGATTGTGTAAAGTGTTGGTGTAATGAAGGGAAGAGAGCCTTTGTATCGTGCAGTTTTTCATTTCAAGGAGATTAAAAAAGTATTCACTATCAACTAGAAGTGCTCAATGTGCAATACAGGGTATAAATGATCAATTCTTCGTGAAGTGAGGCAGTATAAGTAGTAAGGGTTCAATTAATATGATCTGAAGGTGCTCAATGTGAAATAATGGGAATTGTCCTTAAGAAAGGCTCAGTGCGCAGGTTTAGGAGGTAAGGGTCTCTCATTAAGACTTAAGAATGTGTAGTGCTCGTCACCTAGTGGGATTTCAATGTATTTACAACATATGAATGATGGGAGGACCAAGAAGAGCTCCAAAATGGCTAAGTGTGGGATCAATGGAACAAGGGAGGGAAATACATCTAAATAAGTTCCAAATAGAAATTACACACATGTATACCATCAGATACAAGGTAAAAAAATGTACAGTAGCCAACACTCACACACAGACATATATATATATATATATATATATATATATATATATATATATATATTGAAATGACAACAAAGCGACACTTGTTTCTGAGTGCAACAGTTGAGACGTAAGTTTGCGACACAAGTTTCGATTGCAGTCGAAAGATGTGCTATGCCATGGGAGAGTGTCCATCACATGCTCTAATGATAAATAACATCAACTAGTGCAAGAGAGTGCATTGGAGCTTCCTCTAGAAGATGTGTCATGGTACTCTTAAGATGCATGAAAACAAGATAAAGCGACACATCCAAGAGTGAAAATGACACATCCAAACACAAGGAAAACACAAGCGGCACATGCAAGAATGAATGCAGGAAAAAGAGACACTTGAAAAAGATAGAGAAAGTGAAAATGACACTTGTAAGAGCAAGAGAAAGCAAAATAGACACTTGTAATGTAAAAGCAACAGTCGATAAACTCACCTGGAAGATGGGACATTTGCAACCACAAGTGAGAGGATGCTCCTTGTACTCCATAAGTGCACAGAGATCAAAGTGAAAGATGAATGTGATATGAGCTCTGGGTTGGACCCTTTACATAGGGAGAGAAAACATGCAGTTACAGTAAGAATTTGTGAGGGTTCTTAGTGCATGTCGGGAAACTAGAAGTCGAGATTGAACTGACTACCACTAAGAGAAGCGATCATTCCAACTTGAAGAAATGATTTCTCACTATAATCATTGTCTGTAGAGGATGCTCTTACACTATCACTAGAAGCTGCACAGTCACTGCGAGTAAGAACTACAAATCACTATCAATAGGAATTGTGGAGTCACTGTGAGCAAGGATTGTGCAATGATTGTGATCAAGGTTTGTGCATTGATTGTCACTGGAAACCGCACAATCATTGTTCAAAAGAATTGTGCAGACACTTTCTTTAGGGATTGTAAAATCAATGTCTCTCAATAAGAGATGCGCTATCTTGCTTGCATGGAAGAAGTGTGCTTATGAAGCCATTAAGAGTTGGGCATGTGAAGACAAGTAGATCGACACTTAGGATTCCTAAAGGAATACTTGAACATTTAGGAAATATGACCGAGCATCATCTTAATGGCTTGAAACAAAAGAAATAATGATCATAAGGAGGCTCAAAAATTTAAAGGTAGGAAAAATTTTGCAAGGTGTTGTAGCAACGACAACACTTGGCGACACACTAGAAGAACCCCAACTTCTCTATTCGGGTCTAACATTAAACACAAGGTCTAGCCTTCTGGAAGTATTGTCTCATCCTATTGATCACCCTAGCTTCCTTAATTAGCTCAGTTACATATGTAGCCTTTTCTATTCCCTTTTTCGGGTTAACACATTTCACAAGACTAATCAAACTTCAGTGATTTCGATTAGGGAGTAGGAGTATGTAAATTCTATGAGCTTAAGATGTTTAGAGTTTTAGTGTCATCTCTAGTTTTTCTCTGCTACTAGCAGGCCTATTCAGTACCATTAGAGAAAATTTTGAGGTCTAAAATGGGCCTCCTAAGGATATTATAAAATAATAAAATAAGATTAAGATTACATCATCAAATTTTAGAGGGAAAAAGAAAAAATTATTTTTTCAGCTTGTATTTTCAACTTATCTCCCTATGGTTTTACACAAATTTCAAGTGGAAGAACTTGTTGGATGCATAATTTAATTCTTCATCCAAGGATTAACCATGTTGCACACTTTCGATGGACCCTACTACATGAAAAATGAGAAATACATGAAAAAATGTGTTTGCAATCACATTTTTAATGTATTTCTCATTTTTCGTGTAGTAAGGTCCATCGAGATTATGCAACATGGGTACTCCTTGGATGAGAAATTAAATTCTACATCTAATGAGTGCTCATGCTTGAAATTTGAGTAAAACCATAGGGAGATAAGTTGAAAAAATAGTTTTTTTATTTTTTTATCTTTTTACTTTTTTACTCCAAAAATGATGAATCATCCCCCATGGTTGACATCATCATCTTGAATCCTATTGGTTCTTATGAAGTTTATTTTGGTTGTACATTTTTTTTTGAGACCCATTTTAGACCTCAAAATTTCTCTAATGCTCGGCAGAGTCACTTCAAGGAATCACAAGCATTGCTTCGCTGCTAGCAAACCTATTCAATACCCTGACAAAGTTGTTTTCTTCACCTCTCTATGCAGGAAGCCTTTATCTTCTTTCACCCCTTGTTTTATTTTCAATCTTCTCATTGGAATATTATTGGTGTTTGTATCACCGGGGTGGAAGTGGGATCCCAACTTATTT
The DNA here is from genome assembly GCA_031772625.1 of Pinus tabuliformis. NCBI lineage: Eukaryota > Viridiplantae > Streptophyta > Pinopsida > Pinales > Pinaceae > Pinus > Pinus tabuliformis. The sequence goes on along the minus strand of CM062816.1, from coordinate 954,028,721 downwards.
TACGAGCAAGAGAGGTTGTTCCTTGTTTTACAGAGACTCCTATGCATATACCTCTGAAATTAATATGCTCACTTAATTTTTTCTTCCTTTCCCTTTTCTACTCGACCAAGTTGAAAAGTTTAGAACTGATCAATATAAATGGTTGATTCAAGAAACGAAGATCCTATTATATATGCGAGCATCGTAGATCCATCAAGAATTTCATTTAAGATGAAATGTATTTTACATACGTGCATCATTGACCTTAAAGATACTTAGGCTTAAACAAAGTAGCAAACCAAATATAAGTCAAGCATTGCTAGTTGTCACAGTTTCCCTTTCGAATTTTACCACATTACCATACAGCCAAATAAGACGAATTTCATACAATGTCTTACTAAAATAAAACACGAGCGAAAATATGAAATAAAACATGACATGGCATAAAAGAAAACACATAAGAAAGAAAAATAACATGTAAAACTAGTAAAGGGCACATGGAGAACAAAAACTCAAGTGAAAAGGGGAATGCAAGGGAAGGGTTGCAATGCAATGTGAAAGTAACTAGGATTCAAATAAGCAAAAGAACATAACTAAACCTAAATCCTAATCTATCTAAACTAAAAGGTCAAGATTATGCAGAGTCAAATTTCCACTACATCCATTTAAGTTGTTCCCTACCTGCAAGCAGAAAGATGTAAACGATTAGCAACGGTGTAAAACAATGTGCAGAAATAAAGATCTCAACTTGAATACCTTGCACAAGAAATTGAAGGTCGTGCATATTGGCAGAAAGATGTGCCATAATAGCTAGATTTAACCAGTCTACAACTTTACCTTGATGATTAGAACAACGATCATGCAAACCTTGAAGGTTACTTCTGAATGTACATTTGTCTATATTTTTATTCTTAGCAAACATTAGGTAAGATCGAAACTTATTATTAGCAACAAAACTCGCCTGATAAGATTCATCTAGCCAATCATAGATTTGATCATATTGTTTGAAACAACCCTTTTGAAAGTCCTGAAACTCTCAGGAAAATGAACTTCCAATCAACACAATTGAATTGTAAAGAGAATCTTGCATGGGAAATGTGATCTGACCATGTTCAAAAAAAAATTTCAAAATCATGAGGACCTAATATAACCATCAGCGAAAATTGAAGTGCCTCGACTTTTTGACAAGCATCTGAGTGGTGAAATAATGAATCATAAGAATTTTTGGCCTTGATAGGATCAACAAATCTAAAACAACTATCATCAGATACACCATTGGGAAAATGATTAGTTGAAAGATAGTTATTAAGGCCAATATTATGATCAGATTGGCGGATTGGCATATAAGATTCTCGATTCTTTATTGATTCCCCTTGTATCTAGTTACACATTAAACCAGCAACATGAAAGCTTAGAGAATTGAAAACAATTGTTGGCATCATGAATTTGTGGGACCACTTAGGATACCAAGCTGACAAAAGATTATGAGAATGTGTCAAATCAAGTCCAGTATCCATATCAGAATGAATATTTTGACGCACCACATGATTCAAGAGTCAAATGATAGAAGGATTAATTGTGCCAAAAAAATTATTAACTCCATAACATTACTAGAGAGATAACCAGTTGATTATTCACAAAATAATTTGACAAGGAATATTTCCTTCAATGATGATATTTGTTTCGCTAATGAGAATGATAGCCTTCAAAGTTGTTTGCATCCATGAAAGATATGCATTCCAACCATGGGATTGACGCAAGGGATTTGCATGAAGAAGAATTAGCCAAACAGGAATATTTCACCAAATCAGAAACTCCATCTTGAGGATTAAGAGAATTAACTTGAAAATGTTGAAAATCCTTCAAGAGGGAGTTCACATCTAGTGACACGATACTGAGAAAAGAAATATGACAGGAAATTATAATCTGACCTAGTTCGTAGATCTCATCAAGATCGCTACAACCTGACATAACCATCAACTGAAGTTGAAGTGCCTCGAATTCCTGACAAGTCCCTGAATTTTCAAATATTGAATGATTGAATTCTGAAAGCATGGTCAAAATAGCATTTATGTGAAGAAAAATATCAACATTTATTCAACAAGATCATTAGGAACCGAATGACAGTTGTTGGAATGAAAAATTTCATCGGATGTGTCAACATCACCAAATAGATTACCCAAATTGTAAGAAAGATGTTCAATGATTACCGCATCATATTCTTCATCAAGGGAAGCCTTACCACCTTGTGCAGACTTGAGATCTAATTCATCTGAATGTGAATTGGAAGGACATCATATTTCAGTTGACTCATTACACACATCTCAACTCTGTAGGTTTTAACCCTGTACAAAAATCACCTACAAACAAATTCTTAAAACAAAAAAATAGACAATGGAGAGAATATAAAATATACACAGAGATTTTATCCTAGAACCCAAACCAGGAAAACCAGATTGATTTTTCATTATATTCCTTTCAATGTTACAATACATTATATACATGTCAAAGCATTCATAAACCCCAATCCATTAACCCTAGATTAGAACATAATTGTAGTTCCCTTGACCGAATCTATAAAAGACCATGGAAAAACACCATCATAATCCCAAAACCATGAGTGAAAACCATGCTCAAAACCATGGGTAGGTCCACCCACCATACTTGGGTCTTCCCCCCATCCTTTGGTCCACCCAACTATTATTGGGTCCGCAAGGGGGGTTGTTGCCCCCCTTACAACCCCACTTAACACTAGTCATGAAAAGAATATAATACATACCTAACAGAAACAAGGGATGGTGATTTGAGGAAGAAATTCAAGTGATAAATTCTTCTATGATCATATCAAACTCCATAATAAGGCTTTGCATGTCCAAGTCTTCTTGCAAAAACAAGAGATCATCCAATGTACTTGGGCATTCATTATCACATATATCAGCAGAGTCATTGGTGTCAGAGTGATATTTTCCCAAGCATTCATATTGGTTAAGAGCTTCGACTTCATTCAATTGATTACTAAGATCAAAATATCCTTAATTAGCGAAGAATGTAGAAACATCATCTTCAAATTGAGAAATTTGAAAAAGAGAAGCGAGATTAAAAGTGTATTCATCTTTTTTCTCCTCTACCTGTGAGATATAGCCACCTTGTACCTAACCACCATGTGAACCAAAAGATTGAGAATCAAAATTCTTTGGAGAAATTATTGGTAGAGAAGATTGATCAAGCGAATCAAGGTACAGAGGTTCATGAGGTGTAAATGATAAAGGATGACAGGTATCCCTTGAAGAAACACTTATTCAATTTGAATCATATTCAAGATTAAGATTGCTCATGTTAGTGTTAGCTTGAAGAATCAAGGGATTATATTCGATGGAATGATGAGAACCATCAAATCTCCTTTGAATGAAAATTGGTTCATGGGAAGAAGATGAATATGGGAGAAACGAATAGGCAATTTGGTTTCCAAATTTCACAACTCCAACCTCGGCATGAGGAACCCCTTTATTTGGTAATGAGAAAGGAGGAGGGAAAATAATGAAAGGATTAATCGATTCCTCCTCTGAGAATGGAGATGCCTCATGATCGAGAAAAGTTGTAAGAGAAAAATCATCAAGATAATTTGATGCAAATTGTTTTAAGGAGACTAGAACCAAAAGCTGAAACTTTTCACTCGTGAAATATAAATCGACATATTCTTCGAAAAATTCATAGGAAAGGTGAATAAACCGATCAATAAAATCCTCCAATGATTCATCGAGTTTCATTCTAAGTCGATTTATCCCTTCATATACATCTTTATAATCGCACTTGTCAAAGCTTCACGAAGCTCCTTAACAAGTTGCTCAAATGAATGAATAGAAGTAGTTGGTAATGTATGACACCAATGTTTAACACGACCTTCAAGTGTAAGGGTAAACAATTTGGTCTTAGCATCATTACAATGTACTCCATTAGGAAGGAAAATTTAAATGAATAAAAACATATGCTCAATCATGGTTGTTGAACCTTTTCCATCAAACTTGAGATGTGACAAGTTATGAATGATTTCAGTGGGGATTGTAAGATTTGAGATGTTCAAAAAACATATTGGGATTATGATTTTCGAAGAAATCATTTAATATAAAAAGGTTCAAAATAAACTTCAACGGGTTCATCTTATCATTTGGCCCTCCTTCTAGTGCCACTTGTTGACGTTGTTGGAAGCCCACAGGGGGTATCCCTGATATGAAGTCCCAACTAGACCTCACATCGTTTGGAGTAGGAACCTTATCTAAATAATAGGTCTGCCAACCATAACTTAAAGGTTTTCCTTTGCTGAAATAAACAACATAAGAGAGTATGCAAACAACCTTTGAAACATGCAAGTTGACATTGGGAGGCATACAATTGTAATGTATATAAGGTACTTTCATGGAAGGGCAAACAAAGAGTGAACCTCTAAAAGAAAAGTAATAGTATTATCCTAAAAGAGACACACAAGAGAAAGGAAAGACTTGTTAGTTAACCTGCAAAATAGTTCACAAGGTAACAACGATCATAAAAACAAGTAACAACGCACATTCAACAAGATGTATACCAAATCCAATGAAATAGTTCATTTTCTTTAGTATGTATGAATACAAACATATATTGCAAACATTAAAATAACAGTCTCACAACATCCACGATACATGCATGAAAGTGCACTAGCTCTGAGAGCTTCATATATTAAGTGAAATTTCTAAGATACACAATTACAACGATGCATAACTAGCCCTAATAGTGGAACATTAAGTCACCACTTACTCCTCCAAATAATTATCTCCTCTCTTATGCCAAGCTAGAGAATCCAAGGTGAAATTCCTTTACTTGAGCTATGAAAGTGTATTTATAATAAATGAGGTGACCTTCCACCTAGGCTTGTGACTCTTGACCTCCCTCATGACTCATGAGCTTCCATGTGACTTTTAAAATTCCTATGTGACCTTTGAGATTCTACATGAATCCTAGTGACTTTTCGTATTCCTTGTGTGACCCTTGGGCTTCCACAAATTTTACATTTTCTCATTTTTTTAAAAATACAATATACATTCCACAAATTATCACAAAATACATTGACAACATATGACTTTTGTAGCAACACTTTGAGATGCCATGACTCGGTGACAATGACATAAGACTGCATTGTATCAATGCCAAGCTCTTCTCTTTGCTAATTTTTATCTAATTTCTTCAAATAGGTATTTATTGTATTTCATCTTCACACTCCAAAGGGTTTAGATAAGTATTGGAACCTTATAAGAGAACACAGGTTGCCATCTCTTTGTAGTGGTTGAAGATTCCTTTACTCTATATGATAGCATCTTTGTCTTATCTCCACAAGTATATTCTTGAAACCTCTTCTTGTTGGCCTAGTTGATCATCATCTTGCCATGATAAGATGATATCACCTGTAAATGAAGCTCATTCAAGAAAAGACAACATCAATCCCATAATCACCTATTCCATATGTGTTTGCTCATGTAACATGTCGATTGTGATGGGACATTGTGCAAGGACTGAGAGAAGGGGCCTAGGAATTGCACAATTGAGCACTGCAGGGACCAAGGGATGACCATGTTGTCCACTAGAACTGCGCAATGCACAATAAGGGAAGGCTCATTAGGTATGTTCTATGCTAGAGCAATTTATTTCAATTTCTTTTCCAGAGTAGCAATCAGCATAAAGTAAACTGCAGATAGAACATAAATATAAATCGCAGAAGACAAGCCAAGACAAGAGAACACAAGATGTGGCGCTAGCCAGGGACAAACCCCACAATGTGGGGAAACCCTTGATCAAATCTTCTTTTATGTTCTTCATAGTTCAGCAGAGAAAAAGAGAGAGAGAGATAGTACATTTACAATAGAAATCAACACTTTGACTTTCTATATCTATATGAGATCAATTGAAGACATGTTGCTTCAACTGATTCTCCAAGGTGACTCCTTCACCTATCATCGTGTTGCATCTGGTCCATTTGCTGCACCACTGCATACTGCACCATGTTGCACTAATCATAATTATCATCATTCTGCCCATGTCCATGATCTCATTCATCATCATGTTGCCCTTTATGTCCATGATCTCATTCATCATCTTGCTGGCTTTTATGCTGCATCTTCCATCATCATGCAGCCCTATGACTGAGCTGCTCTCATCTGCCAGTATCATCATTTGCTGCCCATGCCCATCATGATCTAAGACTGATCATCCTTATCATTCTCATTATGATGAGACTATAACCATCATTACTGCTTATGATCCTTGTCATTGTGATTGCATATTTAATACTTCACGTCACAGCTGTACAAGATGTATGTCACCGAGATCTTCTTCATCCAACCGAAACCAAGCAGTTGTGATCATACATCAAGACTGCTGCAGGTATGCCTAGGTTTTATCATATCATGTAGACTTATTGAATTATCATACACAGGTATGCATAGCTTCATATATGATTTGCAGCTACAGCAATTATGACTGCAGCTTCTTCCAATGCTTGACTGCGGTTTTCATGTCTTGGTTCAATACATGACTGCGGCTACAGGATTTGACAATGGCTCCATACCTTGACGGTAGTTATGACTACATAAGAATATATTTTTTCTCTGCGTCAAATGTCTTTTATGAACAGTGTATAAAGTGTCACATGAACAGCGTGTATGAGCGGCGTATGAAATGTTCATATGAATAGCGTGTACAACATATAACATGAATAGCGATATGTCATATGAACAGCGTGTATTGACTACGGCTAATATATAACATGAACAGCGATATATATATATATATATATATATATATATATATATATATATATATATATATATATATATATATATATATATATATATATATATATATATATGTTATATGAACAGCGTGTATAACATGAACAAGTTGAACAGCGTGTATAGTATAAACAGTGTGTATATATGTCGCCATGATCTGCGTATCACTGTCTCCATGACCTGCATTTGGATTACATCTTTTGATAGCATATCTGTCTTCAAAGTCATGAGTCTTCATGACTGTGTATTAGTGTCCCAGTGACCAGCGTTTTAAGCTTGTTTGTACCATGGCTAGGTTTGAGGTTTCCTCACTGCGACCACTGCAGCTAGGGCTTCACTGCGACCACTATTACTTACTGCGTCCTCACTTACCATTACGGTCACTTCGTGCAACGGTTATGGACAGTGTTCTCTGTGACTATGGATAGACCCTTCCCCTTGCTGTGTATAGACTTCTTCATGACCATTGCTCCTGCGTTTTAGATCTAGGGCATCATTTATACATATGCCAGTGTATCCTCTATGTGTTTTTCCTTCTCCAAAAACCCAAGACGTGGAGAGGAGATCACACATGATGAGAATTGTGTCTGCCAAATGATTTCAAGTCCTCTATATTTATACTAAAACATAGATGATGGATAGACACGACTATTGGGCTTCTGAGCCTACTCAAGTTGTTGGTCGGCTGGATAATAATTCCATAATCAAAATAAATTCATATCTCCATAAATACTTATCGGAATCGGATGATCTTTAGATCAATCCTACACCTCTCGACGAGAGTGATCCAATAAAAATATCATTTGCCATAAATAAGCTGAACCACATGGAGTTTGGCCCTAGTTGCCAATTTTAACACTCCCTCTCAACTAGGGAGAACTCCATCCGTTGATCCATATGTCCGACTGTACTGTCTCTATCATCAGTGCCCTGCAATGCTTTGCTTAGTTCTGCTTAGCTCTGCTCAGCTCTACTGGCTCTGCGCTGCTCTGTTCACCTTTGCTTAGCTCTGTTGGCTCTGCTCTACTCTGCTCTGCTGGCTCTACTCTGCTCTGCTGAACCATGAAGAAGAAGAATTAATCAAGAATGTCTCATACCATTCTCCACTGACTTGAAGTCAATCTCAAAGTGCATACCACTGCTCCCAGACCAGTCTCAACCAACCCAAAGTCAGCGTCATAGTGGGTACCACTCCTACCACTAGTCCCAGACCATTATCATCAGTCTCAGAGAGTGTACCACTGGTACCAGACCAGTCTCAACCAACCCGAAGTCAGCGTCATAGTATGTACCACTCTCACTGGTTCCAGACCAGTCTCAACCGACCGGAAGTCAGCGTCATAGTGGGTACAACTCCTACCACTGGTCCCAGACCAGTATCATCAGTCTTAGAGAGTGTACCACTGGTCCTAGACCAGTCTCAACCGACCTGAAGTCATCGTCATAGTGAGTACAACTCCTACCACTGGTCCCAGACCAGTATCATTGATCCCAAATCAATGAAGGTCATCCTATCATAGGGAGTATGGTAGATACAGCGATGCGTCCATCGGTACTACTATGGTCCCTATCTTCATTTCCCTGCTCATTGATCAGATGAGATGTACTTCCCATGAGTCCCAGACTACATGGATAGGATGCCTCGACAGGAGAACTTAATCAATACTGTCCTCACAGGAGAGATCTAATCATCCTGCTACACAATCGCCATGGAGAACACATCATCCAGGCCTCACAGGAGAGCTAATCATCCTACTACATAATCGTCATGGAGAACACATCATCCAAACCTCACAAGAGAACTAATCATCCTGCTACATAATCGTCATGGAGAACACATCATCCAGACCTCACAGGAGAATTAGTCATCCTGCTACATAGTCGTATCCAAACAGCTCACTGAAGAGCTTTCATAACCAGATTGCCTCTCAGGTAGCCATGCTAGTAGCAATATACTCTACCTTGGCGGTGCTCAAAGCCACCGACTTCTGCTTCCTGCTCAACCAGGATATCGAAGCAGATCCCAAGGAGAAACAGCACTGAGAAGTGCTCTAGTGATCCTCCTCACTACCTACCCACTCATCATTTGAAATGTTTCGGTAGTGTTTCTCAATCCATGAGAGATTGTGCCTTGAAGATATCTCACAAGATTCTAGGCACCAATCCAGTGAAGCTCAACCAAATATGAGCTCACCCTACTAACTGCAAAACATATGTCCGGATGGAGGTTCACCAAGAACATCAATGCGAATGAGTTTATGAAACTCAGAGGCATTTCCCAAATCTAGTCCGACATCACTACCATATAACTTCTTAAAGTTAAGATCCTCGAGGTAGTCACAGGCTTGCAGTTAATCTTTCCACATTCGGAATCCAACTCCCTCTGTCTTCTACAAATGAGAGGGTCTGCACCTGTTAGACATAGGTGTTGGTATGAGAGATCTATCATCCACAACCTTCGGGTAATGGTTTGGATCGATTTCACTCCTAGTGAATCTCAGCTTCATCAAACAGCTATCGATCCTCTCATACTACGCCCGAGGTGTTTTGCTTCAATCCATAGGGGGCTTTCTTCCACCTGTATACATGAGATTCCCGATCATGAATCTCAAACTCCTCGAGTTGTTCCAAACCTGTGGACCTGTTGCATGAGGGGAATGGTCCCCCTCATAAGATTTTCCTTCGGTACATCTCAGACATGTACCTTCATTCTCTTTTTGAATTCAGGCATCCTAGTCACCATCTGACTCCCAGACCTCCGGTGCTGAGTCAACGGACATGGTTCCCAGTGGACTTGATACAACCTTGAACTCTAAAACATCTTTGAAAAATCTATTTTCCAACACGTACCTTTCCATCGATCAGTGCCACCCTGAAACCTTTGACTTCCATTTCCGAGATGGACACTAGGTTCTTCTTGCGATCAAGTACATAAAAGAGATTTTGTAAATGAATTGAGTTATCCCCATTTAGTTGAGGGATAACATTCCCAACATCCTTTCCGGGATAGGTGGCATCGGCTCCAAGTAAGGTGGCATCGGCTCCAAGTATAATCCCATGATTATTTATCCGATGAAGTGCTTGGGGTTCCTTGCTTTCTTTGAAGAGCCGACCATTTCTCCTTGATGAACTGTATTATCGATCATTCCCTTGACCCTGGAATGATTTGTTTAAGGTTATCAAGAGAAGTGTCTCTGCCATTCAGACACTCCTTCGCATAATGGCCGAACTTATTGTAATCAAGGCATCTGTCTTTCCTTCCACTCTTAGATCCGAACTCCCCAATGAAGTAATCTTTAGGTGGGCCATCAGAACCTTCCGCTCCGCCATTCTGATAATATTCTCGGCTTCAACTTCACCCTGGGTGAATTATGAGGAAACCATTGATCCTTTTGTCTTGTCTTCAACTGTCTTTGGTGATTGCTCTTTCACTCTTGCTTGGGAATTGTCTTCACCTCAGCTCTGATACCATGTTAAATTTTAGGTATGTTCTATACTAGAGCAATTTATTTCAATTTCTTTTCCAGATTAGCAATCAGCGTAGAGTAAACTACAGATAGAACATAAATATAAATCGCAGAAGACAAGTCAAGACAAGAGAACACAAGATGTGGCGCTAGCCAGGGACAAACCCCACAATGTGGGGAAACCCTTGATCAATTCTTCTTTTATGTTCTTCATAGTTCAACAGAGAAAGAGAGAGAGAGAGATAGTACATTTACAACATAAGTCAACACTTTGACTTTCTATATCTATATGAGATTAGTTGAAGACATGTTGCTTCAACTGATTCTCCAAGGTGACTCCTTCACCTATCATCGTGTTGCATCTGGTCCATTTGTTGCACCACTGCATACTGCACCATGCTGCACTAATCATGATTATCATCATGCTACCCATGTCCATGATCTCATTCATCATCATGCTACCCTTTATGTCCATGATCTCATTCATCATCTTGCTACCTTTTATGCTGCATCTTCCATCATCATGCAGCCCTATGACTGAACTGCTCTCATCTGCTCTTATCATCATTTACTACCCATGCCCATCTTGATCTGATATTGATCATCCTTATCATTCTCATTATGATGAGACTGTAACCATCATTATTGCTTATGATCCTTGTCATTGTGAGTGCATATTTAATACTTCACGTCACAGTTGTACAAGATGTATGTCACCGAGATCTATATGCCGAGATCTTCTTCATCCAACCGAAACCGAGCAGTTGTGATCATACATCAAGACTGCTGCAAGTATGCCTAGGGTTTATCATATCATGTAGACTTACTGAATTATCATACACAGGTATGCGGAGCTTCATATATGATCTGCGGCTACAACAATTATGACTGCGGCTTCTTCCAATGCTTGACTGCAGTTTTCATGTCTTGGTTCAATACATGACTGCGGCTACAGGATTTGACAGCGGCTCCATACCTTGACTGCAGTTATGACTGCGTATGAATATCTTTGTGCTCTGCGTCAAATATCTTTTATGAACAGTGCATAAAGTGTCACATGAACAGCGTATGAAATGTTCATATGAACAGCGTGTATAACATATAACATGAACAGTGATATCTCATATGAACAGCGTGTATTGACTGCGGCTAATATATAACATGAACAGCATGTATATATATATGTCATATGAACAGTGTGTATAACATGAACAACATTGAACAGCTTGTATATATGTCGCCATGATCTACCTATCACTGTCTCCATGACCTGCGTTTGGATTACATCTTTTGACAGCGTATCTGTCTTCAAAGTCATGAGTCTTCATGATTTTGTATTAGTGTCCCAGTGACCAACGTTTTAGGCTTGTTTGTACTGAGGCTAGGTTTGAGGTTTCCTCACTACGGCCACTGCAGCTAGGGCTTCACTACGGCCACTACAGCTAGGGATTCACTGCAGCCACTATTACTTACTACGTCCTCACTTACCATTACAGCAGCTTCATGCAGCGGTTATGGATAGTCTTCTCTGCGGCTGTGGATAGACCCTTCCCCTTGCTGCGTATAGACTTCTTCATGACCATTTCCCCTGCGATTTAGATCTAGGGCATCATTTATACATATGCCATCGTATCCTCTATGTGTTTTTCTTTCTCCAAAAAGCCAAGACGTGGAGAGGAGATCACACATGAAGAGAATTGTGTCTGCCAAATGATTTCAAGTCCTCTATATTTATACTAAAACGTAGATGATGGATAGACATGACTATTGGGCTTCTGAGCCTACTCAAGTTGTTGGTTGGCTGGATAATAATTCCATAATCAAAATAAATTCATATCTCCATAAATACTTATCGAAATCGGATGATGTTTAGATCAATCCTACACCTCTCGATGAGAGGGATCCAATTAAAATATCAGTTGCCATAAATAAGTTGACCGACATGGAGTTTGGCCCTAGTTGCCAATTTTAACACAATGACATAAGCCTACATTGTATCAATGCCAAGCTCTTCTCTTTGCTAATTCTTATCCAATTTCTTCAGATATGTATTTCTTGTATTTCATCTTCACACTCCAAAGGGTCTAGATAAGTATTGGAACCTTCTAAGAGAACACAGGTTGTCATCCTTTGTAGTGGTTGAAGATTCCTTTACTCCTATATGATAGCATCTTTGTCTTATCTCCACAAGTATATTCTTAAAACCTCTTCTTGTTGGCCTCCTTGATCATCATCTTGCCATGATAAGATGATATCACCTGCAAATGAGGCCCATTCATGAAAAGACAACATCAATCCTATAATCACCTATTCCATATGTGTTTTTTCATGTAACATGTCAATTGTGATGGGACATTGCGCAAGGACTGAGAGAAGGGGCCTAGGAATTGCACAATTGAGCACTGCAGGGACCAAGGGATGTTGTCCACTAGAACTGCGTAATGCACAATAAGGGAAGGCTCATTAATTTTTTGCGCAATGGTAAAATCCAAGAGACAAGGGTGATAGGCTTGCTCACTAAGGATGTGCAATGCACAGTGCTCAAGGAAGAGGAAGCAGGGATTGCATAGTTGATCTCTATAAGGACCAAGGGACCCTAATGTCCACTAGAACTACACAATGCAAAGTTGAAGCAAGGTAGGACAAGGCATTGTGTAGTAGGTAGGTTCAGTCAACAAGAGTGGCAAGACTAGGCACTATAACTACACAATGCACAGTGATTGAGAAGAAGACTCTAGGATTGTGCAGTTGAGCACTGTAGTGACCTAGAGATGGACCTGTTGCCCAATATAATTGTGAAATGCACAATAGGAGGCACATTTTGTGAAGGGATTATGTAGAGGGTTGATGTAAGTAGCAGAAGGTCAGGTCACCATACCCGGGGGATGCTCATTGTGCAATCAAGGGAAGAGAGCCTTTGTATTGTGCAGTTTGTCATTGAAAGGAGATACAAAAAGTCTTCACTGTCAACTAGAAGTGCTCGATGCACAATATAGGGCATAATTGATCAAGGCTTTGTGTAGTGAGGTACTATAATTAGTAATGGTTCATTGATATGCTATAAAGGTGCTCAATGTGCAATAATGGCAATTGTCCTCAAGAAAGGCTTGGTGCACAGGTCTAGGATGTAAGGGTCTATCACTCAGACTTAAGAATGTGCAGTGATCATAACCTAGTGGGAGTTCAGTGTATTTACAACTTATACGTGATGGGAGGACCAAGAAGAGCTCCAAAATGGCTAAGTGTGGGATCAGTGGAAGAAGAGATGGAAAGACATCAAAACAAGTCCCAAACAGAGATCACACACATGTATACCATCAAATACAAGGTAAAAAATGTATTGTAGCCAACACTTACACATATATATATTGAAATGACAACAAAGCGACACTTGTTTCTGAGTGTGACAGTTTAGACATAAGTTTGTGACACCTAAATACAAGTTTGGGACACAAGTGTCGACTATAGTCGAAATATGCGCTATGCCATGGGAGATTTTCCAACACATTTTCTAATGATAAATAATAGCAACTATTGCAAGAGAGTGTGTTGGAGCTTCCTCTAGAAGGTGTGCCATGGTGCTCTTATGACGTGTGAAAACAAGTTAAAGCAACATATGCAAGAGTGAAAATGACGCATGCAAACACAAATAAAATACAAACGAAACATGCAAGAATGAAAGCAAGAAAAAATGACACTTGCAAAAGATAGAGCAAGCAAAAATGGCACATGTAAGAGCAAGAGAAATCAAAAGCAAAAATTGTAATGTAAAAGTGACAGTTGAGAAACTCACCCAGAATATGGGGAATTTGCACCCATGAGTGAGAGGAAGCTCCTTGTGCTTTATAAGTTCATAGAGCTCAAAGCAAAATATCAATGTGAGATGAGCTCTAAGCTAGACTCTTTACATAGGGAGAGCATACATGTAGTTAGGGTTAGGACTTGTGAGGGTGCTTAGTGCATGTCGAGAAACTAGGAGTTGAGATTGAACTGACTAGCACTAAGAGGTGTGACAATACTAACTTGAAGAAGTGCTTTCTCACTGTCAACAAAGAGTGCACAATCATTGTCTGTAGAGGATTCCCTTACATTATCACTAGAAGTTGCACAACCACTGTGAGTAAGAACTGCGCAATCACTATCAGTAGGAATTGTGCAGTCACTATGAGCAAGGATTTCCTAGTGACTGTAAGCAAGGGTTGTGTAGTGATTGTCATTGGTAACTGCGCAATCATTGTTAGCAAGGATTTTGCAGGTACTGCCTCTAGGGACTGCACAATCACTATCTCTCAACAAGATATGTGTTATCTTGTTTTCTTGGAAGAAGTGTGCTTGTGAAACCATTAAGAGTTGAGCATATGAAGACAAGTAGATCGACACTTAGGATTCCTAAAGGAATACTTGAATGCTTAGGAAACATGACTAAGAATGAACTTAATGGCTTGAAACGAAAGATGGCATGATCAGAGGCTCCAAATTGAAAGGTAGGAAAAATTTTGGAGGGTGTTGTTGTAGCGACAACTTCCCAGCCTTGTATCTTATTATGTATACGTCTTACATGAGAACTCCAGGTCTGAAATATTTAATATTTATGCATTGGTAAGAAGATGATTTAATTGGGAAAAAACATTCCTCACATTCTTATATCCATACAAACCTTACTCCTTTTCTCTGCAACAAACTGATCAAATGAACAATCTTGGAGAATCCTTGAGTACATATCATATAGTATCCTATTGATCCTATAAATGATCCCACTTTAGATACATTCCTTAGAGCAGGCTAATCCATGATGGCTCTTATGTTATTTGGATCTATTATGCTTCCTTTTTCTTAAATCATGTGACCCAAGTAATGGATCTATTTATGGTATAGGTCACACCTACTAAACTTAGCATATAGATGGTGCTCTCTTAGCACCTACAACTCCATCCTAAGGTGTTCCTAATGCTCCTCCTTCATCTTGGAGTAAATAATAATATCATTAATGAAAGCTAAGACAAACTTGTCTAGATACTTACTAAGAATATTTGTCGTCAAGCACATGAAGGTGTTTGGTGCATTAGTAAACCCAAATGGCACCACCACATTATCTAATGGATATTTCCATCATTGATTATGACCTAATGATATCTCAACATTAACTCTAGTTTTTGAGAATGCAATGGCCCCTCTTAACTAATTGAATAAGTCATTGATCCATGAAAATAGGTACACGTTCTTTATAATTACTTTGTTTATCTTCCTATAATCGATGCATAACTTGAGGGTACCATCTTTCTTCGTCAAAATAGTGTCATTGCTCCCTAGGGAGACAAAATTGGCTGATGTATCCTTTCTCTAACATTTATTTCACCTGCAACGTAAAATCCACCATCTCTGAAGTGCTTATCCTATGTAGAACATTGGTTATAGGTATTGCTTCAACCATAATTTCTATTGATAAATAAACATCTTTCATAGGAGGTAGTCTCGATATCTATTTTGGAAACACATCCTTAAATTCCTAAAGTATCGGGTGATACTCAATCTTCAACTCCTCATTGTCTATTAATTCCAACAGATGGATAACATATATTTGACATCCCTTCCTATAACACTTCTTTAGTTGCATCGATAACACTTGCATTACAAATATAAGATTTATAATATCTCTTATAGTTATGTTATTTCTATTATCATCCACAAAAACCAATGTTCCCACATAGCAATCTAGATTAACCATGTGCACTACTAGCCAGACCATGTTGATTAGAACACATGACATGAGGGGAAATATGTCCATTGTTTCCCACACGTGTAGCACATTCATTTCAATTAGGCATGCTTCAACGACTTCAATCTCTTTTCTTTTTTTCCTCGTGGCTAACTAGACCACCTATGACTTCTACTACTTAATTTTCTGAAGTACACAAGCAACAACAACTTGGGGCATGATATAACTAAAGTTAGCTCCCAAGTCAAGTAAAATAGAAATGGGTCATCGAGAAATTATACCTTCTACTTCCATCAATGATTCTTGATGGTTTACTTGTCAATTCTCCATGAGGACATGGATTTGAGGTATCCCATGCTACATCATTGAAAGTAGTAACCTTTTGTACATTGTAGACCCTCTTGTTGTCATTCTGCATATGGGGGAAATCTTAGAGTAGATTTTTTTTTTTCAATCTCAACACTTTAATGGTCCCTTATTTTGATCTCTTGTCTATTCTTTTTCTACTTTTGCTCGATTATCTCCACTCTGTGTGGGATAATTATGTTAATACATGTTTGTAGCTAGATCACTTGACTTTGCACTCTTTCCTAGGATCTTATATTGTAGTGACTTAGATCCTTACTTTTCAGACCAGTAGTATCCTTCTTCGTCAAAGTCCTAGGTTCATAAACTCATTTTTTTCCTGATAAGCCTGCAATGGTCCATTGAGAAAGCACCAAATTTTTCTTTCTCATCCTTGATATATGGAACACATCTCAACAACTCGAGAAACCTTGAAGCATAGTCATCCATGGTTAGCTTCGTTAGCTTTAGCTCAGGGAACTCCTTGATCTTACCACTGGAATAGCTCTTTTAGGGACACTTTCTCCTCAAGTACTTTACAAAATACTTCCAAGTGATCTTTCTCTCGTTGATTAGTTTCACATTCTTATGATCTTCCCACTAGATAGAAGCTCTACCATGCATATTGAATATAGACACACTTGCTTTCATGTGTCCGAGGTAGTAGTGTACTTGGAAAAATTTCTTTAGTTCCAATGGCCATGCATCCACTTCCTCACCTTTCTTAATTTCACCATTGAAAGTAGGTGGTTTTTCTTTCTTAAATTCTTCATCAAGTGAATTTATAAAATAATTCTTCTTAATCTTATGGGAAACATGGTTGGTATCATTAACTGATAGTTCATCTGAGGTAGTTGTTCTTTGATTGGAGGAATCTGTAATGAATCCTCATTAATGTATCCATCTTGGCACTGTGGTGCCTCTTTCTAGAAGAACTCTCCCTTGCATTACTTGTAGGTAGCCCATGTTTCTAAATTTAAGATGGGCTATACACCTTAGAAGGATTCTGTTTTGCATTACTAGTAGTTGGTCTTTGTTATGAATGTTTTTTGGTCTCAAATAAACTTTTCAATAGCGTAGCATTCAAATCCGTTTGCTTTTCCTATGCCTTTAGGAGTCTTTCATTGTCTGCCTTGCAACTCTAAAGCCCTACCCCTTAGGAGTCTCTCATTGTTTATTCCAAATTTGAGGGAGATTCTATATTCCACATCTCACCTGATCCTTCATCTCTAATACATGAAGTTTCTTCCATATCACACTACACCATCTTCAACTTACCACAAATTTTCACTCCACAATGTTTTTGGGTCTCAAATAAACTTTGCAATAGCATAACATTCAGTTCATTTGACTCTCTTGTGCGTTGAGGAGTATTTCATTGTTTTCCTTGCAACTCTAAAGCCCTACCTTTAGGATTATAATTATTTATCCCATATTTCGGGGAATTTGTCTATTCCTCCTCTCACCTAAACCTTCATCTCTAATACATGAAGATTCTTCCATATTACATTGCACAATCTTTTACTTACCACAATTTTTCACTTGCTATGACACTTTACCTTCTCTTTATTGTTGAAACAAACAAGTTATTGTTGGTTGTAAATTAACATAATGAATTCACAACTTTAGCCTTTTTAAGACAAAAATTCTTACCCATAACATCCTAGCATTGGAACTCTACTATGATACCACCTTGTGATAGACCAAACCCCCTTGTATCATTATTGAGACGGCATCTTAACATTTTCTTTTGTTAAACATCAATAACCTTGACCTCTCTATGACTCACAGAGGACACAAGGAACTCGGGAGGGGTCAAGAACTACTCAATCCACTAGTTTGGTAGAGTGATCCCTCATATTTTATGCATGCATAAAACCATTTGTATTTATATAACTTCATTCCCTCCTATAGGATCTTCATCTTACAAAGATTACAAGGGATATGTTAACCGGACGTGCATTATGCTGGGCCACCATTTTTTCATGTTTTCATCATTTTACCCATTTATGGTCACTTTTACCATATTTATTCATGAATTTACAGTGAAGTTTTTGAAATACAAAGTTGTTAATTATCATTATTTCCTTGGTTTTAATGAATTAAAGAGAATTGTGATTGGTTTCGTTGATGACAGGTGTGTTTGACTAATGATGCGTGTGTAAGATTAGTTCCAGTAGTCGCTTCCATGATTGGAATAATTCCAAATAAGATTTTGGCACTCTTCATAAATCACGTACAGTTTTCCAAAAAAAATCAATATGGTCAAAAGGAAGATTTGCTACTGGATTTCGTGGAATGACTTTCATGCATCAATTTCAAATTGAAGGGACCGAATTGGGAAAATACGGGACATGGTTTTTTTGCGAAATATATCTATTTATGTGACACGCAGGCAGATTTCTCAAAAAGTGAGTAGTAAAGGATGTACAAGCAGATTTGCAATGGTGATTTTAATGACGATTTCCATAATAAAAAAAAAAAAAAAGTGAGTAGTAAAGGATGTACAAGCAGATTTGCAATGGTGATTTTAATGACGATTTCCATATAATATAAAAAATATATATATATATAAATAATAATATGTAGTGGTTGTTTTCCAAACTATTTATTGATTTGTATGGTTGCGCCCAATAGGGACAAGATCAAACTCATGGGTTTTGTTGACGAATGGATAAATAGGGTTATTTGTTGTTCAGATCATGTCTAGGTCAAACGTAGCCAACTCCAATCTGTGGTCAACTTTCTAGTCACACATATGCCAAATGGAACGCCTGACCAATAATGAGACCAAATTAAGCTATGAGAATATTATGCACTCTAATTGTGTCCATCTTTGACAACCATCGACCCAGCTTGTAACCAAATCGATTTTCATATCATGCAATTGGATGATGGTGACAGCTTCAACATTATCCCTGCAACACGAATTAGATTGTTCAATGAAGAGCAATTAATGGGTGATTCGTCATGCATGAAGTTGTGGCAGAGTATTAAGATCCAATTCCAACGAATGTGAGGGGTGCATTCCTAGCTCCAATGTATATACCATTTGCAAAGAGTCTTATTTGTGTTTAAATTTCAGGAGGCGTTACCCATACGTCAGTAGTGTAGGAAGTTACAAGCAATAAAAAAGCAAGTCTCATCACCAACCTCTAGAGTTTTGGTGTTTGAAATCGATTTGCAAAAAATTCATCAATGTTCTTTGGTAAGTAATTTAATGAAGATATATTTATCTTTTAATTTCATTTAGAAATAATTAAATGCATTATGGTTAAGATCCAAATAATGAGGGATTGCATGTTATCTTCTGAAACAATTTTCCTTTGTACGGAAATGACTATAAATCGATCCATGTAATGATATGAGGGGAGACTTCTGGATATTGACAAAAAAAAAAAATCTATATATCAATAAAGAATGCCATAGCATAGCGAAGAATTGTAAGCTTTCTGTGTTTGAACATTTCAATGAATATATAAATATATAAATATTACGTTGTTGCATATCAATGTTTAAAGTGCTGTAATATTTCTTCATAACATATGTAGAGTTTGGTGTCCCCATTCTCTAGTTTGCAATGCTATTTCATTTGCTCTAATTAGTTATTTCAACCTTTGATTTGATTTCCTTATATGCCTTTTAATTTAGTATTTCAATTTAGTATTTCAACTCTTGGTTACATTTTCATTAAATTATTCACCTTTCGAAATAGATCCCCTAAAGATTGAAGAACTTGCCTTAAATTGATAATAGAAACGATTGATAAGATCGTGGTTTGTACATGGACAGTATTTGAGTAAACATCATCCAGTGACCTAGTATTTACGTGGTGTAAATGGTTTTAACTTGCCTTAAATTGATAATAGAAACGATTGATAAGATCGTGGTTTGTACATGGACAGTATTTGAGTAAACATCATCCAGTGACCTAGTATTTACGTGGTGTAAATGGTTTTAATTATGTTCTAAGTCCATTGTGTGTGAGATTTGGGATGTTACTAAAATTCAAGTATTATTTGACTTGAATGAATGATATACTCAAAATGTGGTATAAGTATTTCTTGGTATGAGTATTTCTCGTGCAAATGAAAGATTACCATTTTCTCTCTCAAAGACATATTACTCTAAAAAAGTCAAAGAACATGATGTCTTCTTTTATTTGTTTAAATAGTTTATATAAGTATTTCTTTTTTTTTTTTTTTTAACACATGGTGAATCGGTAACTATCAAGTTTAATCCACGGGAGACCCAGGATCAAACCTAGTTTATATAAGTATTTCTTGGTATGAGTATTTCTCGTGGAAATGAAGATTACCATTTTCTCTCTCAAAGACATATTACTCTAAAAAAGTCAAAGAATATGATGTCTTCTTTTATTTGCTTAAATAATTTATATTTCATTTTAGTTGATTTTGATTGCTTTTTTTAAGTAGGTAGAATGTAATCTTTTATAAAAAAATTCTTACATCTTACAAGTGACCCCTATTTGATAATTAAATATCCACAATTTATGCATATAAATTTATTAACAATTTTTAGCGTTTGTGAAAATTCCAAAAACTAGAATTTTATTGCAGCAACTGGTATTATTTCTTCTAACTGATAAATTAATTATTCAATTTATTGCTACGACAACATTGAAATAAACACACTGCAATCTTCACAAAAAATTGTCGAAATAAAATAGCGCTGGAACTGAGAAATGTTAGCACACACACATAAAAATTAACATAGTTATTTTTGGACAAAAGTCCCCAAAAAAACCCAATGCAGGAAAATCGTGTTGAAGGAAATGTAACTAGGCTAGGTCTTCATAAATGTAATTTTGATATTTGTATTTAAAAGAGAAATTTTTTGTAATATTTGTCAATGAGTTTTTGCTCATTGAAAATAGGTCAAGCACATTTTTGTGCTTCTAGAAAGTCAAAGTCAAAATGTAATTATGATAAGACCCTTTGAGGGCATGTTACATGTAGTAATTCAATGCACAAGGTCATGGGAACACCTCCAAGATAAGTCAAATCCTCTCCTAGCATCAATGAAGTCTCCAAGCAATAATAAAAGATGAAATATAATGTAACTCTCAAGTCAACCTAGAAGACAGTCAAGTCGGCCTATAAGAGGAGGGACAGACCTCTATTTATAGAGGTTGTCTACTCTTCATTTGACACACAATCAAGCTTTGAAATCCGCAAGCAAGGAGGATGAAGTAAGACGAAGAAAAAGGCAAGGAAAATGGTTATAAGGACATCGTGTTAAGGAGATAAAACAACGAGGGCAAGAAAACAGTTCCCAGGTGTTCACGCAGTCACACGTGTGGAGGAATAAAGGTCTGCGTATGGTTCCTACAGTAGGAAATTACAGTGGCAAAATATCTTTGTTATGGGCTAGTATACAAGGCCTATAAGGCCTCCCCATCCAGTGAAGAAAAGAGGAAAGACCAGCGAGGAAGAGAAGACTGTCCTAAGGCTCGTTTCCACATGTGCAGCAAGAAGACACTCTTAGACTTGATAGCAGATGAAGGCAACAGATTGAGGGACCTCATTTGGAGGTGTAACAAGGTCTACAACATCTCCAAGAAAAGTGAGGAAGATCCTCCTTATAGCAAATTAAAGGAGCCCATGTTCTAGGGTCTCTAGCTTAGACAAGCAGTAGAAAAGGACGAAGTACCAAGGAGCAAAGTGTCGGAAGGAAGATGTTGGCTTATGGGGGCCTGGCCCAAGTTTGAATTTATTTAGCCAAACAAATCCCTACACCACTGGCCCTTTCAGCATCATCCCGCGGAGCGCGGACTGAAGTCTCACCCGAAGTAGTATGGAGGGATGTTGGAACCAAGTTTCCACACCCTTGAGATATCTGAGATGTCGATTTGCGCACTGTTCCAACCTTCAATACCTTTGCGATCTGTTATAATCATCTTTCACACAACCCTAACCAGGGGCTGATATGATTTCGCGTTGCTAGGGCAACGAACTACACTATTTCCCCAAACTACACTGTGTATCTTACTTATCTTTTGAACAGATCTTAGTTAACTTCGCATAAACAGATATTTTATCTTGCATTCACTTAATCAATACAATTATACACATTCGCACATCATATAAATATTAGAAGTGAATTTCATACCCAAGATAACAGATGCATAAAACAGGAAATAAATACACAAAAATGATACGAAACTTCTCTTTATTAATACTTCCAATTGTTACAGACTCAACTCACCCTGCACACTCAGCTGCAAGGGTCCGCGCACTTAGCTGCAGACTACTAGGCCTCTGCGCACTCAACTGCAGAGCCTTCTCCTACTCTACGACCCAAAACTAGACTTTGCTCCACATATCTATCTCGCAT
The DNA here is from genome assembly GCA_031772625.1 of Pinus tabuliformis. Lineage (NCBI taxonomy): Eukaryota > Viridiplantae > Streptophyta > Pinopsida > Pinales > Pinaceae > Pinus > Pinus tabuliformis. Next base: position 954,006,042 of record CM062816.1, on the reverse strand, counting down.
ACATCATATGTTCATCTTTTCTTATCAATTTATCTCTTAACTACTTAGAGCCTCACTCTATTTATACAATCCCATGGTCCACGGACCATGGGTAGATCTCTACAGCTGACATTACAATAACAAAACTAAGGGTGGACAACCCTATGACTCTTTTACAAACTACACGCTCCGCGCCCACAAAATGCGGAGTCTTTACATCGGAATTACAATCTTTGATCAAAATCTGGGCTCTAAGCCCCAAAACTTCCCTTGGGGGATCCTGCGCCCAACAGGCCCCCAACACAAACATCATGACTCGCCCTCGAGTCACTCTGTTGGTGCGAAGATCTTTGCGCGAAGACCTCCCAACTCTGACTGGATCGCTGCAAGTTCGGCAGTGCACTGAGCAGCTACTTGTTGTACTTCCTCGACACGTTGTTCAGTGACCGTTGTGGCTGAACTGCTGCCCTGGATCCTTTCCTACGTTGCTTGTAGCTGCATGAGCTTTGCTTCAATGGAGGCTGTAATGGTGTATGCCTCATCAATCCATAGTTGTAAGCGCGCCTTCAAAACTACTTCCTTATGCCGAGCAACATCCACCTGCTCCTTGAGCGCTTTAGCCCGCTGTATCCTCACAAGCCTTTATGTAAGGGCAACTGTCTACGCGGTCCCTTTTACTTCGTTGTATCTCTGTTGTAGCTTGTGCACCTCTGTCTCTAGGCGATGTATGTTCGAGTCCTCTTAAAGGGTGGTGAGAACCTCGAATGACTGCTCGAACAGCGTTGTGCAGTGTATCACTGCATTGTTAACCTCTGCTATTGTTGTTGTAATCACGATGGCGCTCTATTCCTTAACCTTCGGTGGAGTTGAAGGCTGCGCCTTCAATTGCAATTATGTTATCTAAAGGTTCAGCTACAGCTGAACCCTAGCCATTACTTCCTTTGCCTCGTGCACCCTTGCTGCTAATTTTCGAACGCGTGCCTCCACTAGTTCTTCTGCTTGGATGGCCAATTCCAAGACCATCTGGCAGGCTTCCTCCACCACCTACACCATTTGTCTATTCTGCGTCACTACCTCGTCGCGCTGCAAACTCAACTGTTCAATGTTGATGCGCTGCTCGCTCATTACCTGGAGTGCGCGACCCTCCCTGGCTCGTAGTTCTACAATAACTCCATCCTGCAAAATATAGAGTGTCTCCACGTTTAATCTGATTCCCTTCAACCTGCTGACCATAAGCCTGTCGCCCTCATTTACTGTAACGAGTGCTCCATCTGACAGCACTATGGTGTTGGTCATCCGGGCGCACAGCATTTCCTCGGCCGTAGACGTGCTTACTGCGAGGCTAGTTGACACAGTCCCAGCCTGTGGAGTGCACCTGCAACTCCTGTATCTATGCTTGGAGAGCCCCCAACACCATCTGGTGTTCCTCCTCAAACTGTTGGAGGGCCTCCGCGGTGACGTCCCTCACTGTCTCGCCAATGCCATGTAGATCCCCTTCAGTGAGGGTGATCGGGTCTAATGAAGTCTTTGAAGCCTTCAACTTCTTTTGCGGCCCTACCTGCTCTCTTGGGCATTGACGTTTTAGCTGAGTGGACACTATCTGCGAGTCCGTGCCACCTTGCTCTATATCGGTCTCCGGTTCAGGCAAAGGCGAATTCTGTCCTTCACGCTCTTCTTCTGCTACCTTCAGCTTCTCTTCTGCCAACTTCGCAGTGTCGTGCGCTGCCTGGGCCTTAACTGTTTCTGCTTCGTTTCTATGCTTTTCTGCCAACTGCGCCATCCGTAGTTTCGCCTCTTCCTTTTTCCGCTGCGCGGCAGACTTCTCTGCTTCCATCGCGGAGCTGGATGGGGCACGCCACTCCAGCGGCCACGACTCAAGGACGCGAAGATGACATCGTCTATTGCCAGATAAGGTAACTCGCGCCATGTCTTCGCGGGGTCCTGTCGTGCCCTGATGTAGACATGGTGAAAATCTGCCTTGAACTCCGCGAAGCTCTGTAGACTGTTGTAAACTGTGGGCGATAACCACGGCTTGCGATTAATCCTCATTCTGATGTTCATCTCCATGAGCACCCAGAAATATTTTGTTGTCCCTTATCCTTTGGTCATCCCTGGTTGCCCACAGCGAAGCATACTTTGCTGCCTCCAAAAGGTCCTGCGCGATCGTCGGGAACTGGCTATCTTCGGGCAATTCCCATGCCACCAGTACTATGGACAACAGAAGCCATGCATAGTGAAAAAAATTTCCCTTCTCATGTACCTCGCGGCAGTTCTCAAGGAACTCTCTGCATAAGTAGTCTGCCCAGTTGAACTAGACCCCTTCTGCGCATTACACTGCTAGTGAAACCACCGGCGCGGGCACCTCATCCGCGCGACACTTCTGCATAACCTTCCCTGCCAATATCTGCATCGTGAATTTAACCGCAGGGTTGTTGATGTTGGAAATGGCGTACCCTCTCTTCTTCTTCTCTAGCTTAAACTTCTTCTTCATGGCCTCCGCAATGGCCAAATCATCGCTCTTTCCCTCTAAGATGTTTGTTGGGTCCTTCCCTTTGTAAGGGAGCCGGGTAATTCTGTGAATCAAATGGTCTGTGATGGGGATGGGCTCCTCCAGCCACAAGCACCCATCATGTACCAGGCAGAGCAGTTGCCTAATGACAAAAATGGTCACTGGGGCGCGATGGTAATGCGGCACCCAGAGCAGGTTTAGCAACCTTGCTTTCTCAACTCCTCTCAGTCATTTACACAGCTCCAATTCTATGATTCTGGCCGGCGCGTCTTTCTTCTGGTGCATGAGTTGCGCGGTCGCGAGATGCGGGAACTTCTTGTGGTTCGCGAGATCCCAATCCTCAAACTTCAGCACAGGCACTCATCCCAAGTGCGCTCCTTCAAAAATAATGTCATCAGGGAGTAGCGAAGTCTGCAGAGAGCTCTTGCTCTCATCTATATCTTTGGGCACCTTTTCTTTACCCTTATGCGGAGGAACATATGCGAGCAGCCTAGTAAGAGGGTCCGCACCCTAGGTTTCAACCTCCATTTCTACATCCTCCTCCTCTACTAGGCTTTCTTCGAATTCTTCCTCCTCATCGGCCTCCAAATTGATAGCCTTTCCCTTTTCTTCCATGGTGAGCCTAGTCCTTAACAAATTCCTAGGTGATATGCACACCAGTACCATGGCCTGCTTGTCTTTCTTGGGTCTCGGCGTGCGCAGCGATTTAGGGATTTCTGCGACTATCCCGACACTTTTTGGGGCTTCCACTTCCGTAATGGCCTGCACAGCTTCCTCGGCGGTCATTACTTTGGTATCCATGGCTTCTTCAGGTGCTGCCATAGTGCGATTCCACAAGTCTCTCAACGTCTCGGGTAATTTCTCAAGCAACGAATTCGCCTTCAGAAGATCGAACAAGTCTGGATTCCTAAATGTTTGGGCATGCAACAACTCAGTTCTCAAATTGCCAAGTGTTGTTTGTTGGACAACCCTTTGCAATTTATAGCACCTTTTAAATTTGAATTCAATCGTTCCCCCCACATTTGGTCCATTAATGCTCGATTGGTGGCATATTTTCAAGAATTTAGCCCATAAAGTTTGCCTTAAATGCCTGCCGCCCACTCCATTTGATCTCAAACCAAGCATCCCATTGTGAATAGTGACTGCAACGGTCACTTTCTAGCTGACCCACGCGGCAGCATAGCAACCCTTGCGTTGTTGCGGACCCTGTAACACTTCATTACTGCGCACAGTCCTGACATCGCGCAATCCCCGAGCATAGTAGTTTATAGTCCCACGTCTCCTTTCAGCTGCCTAGAGCGCTAAGACTGTGCTTCTGTCAGCTAGTCAGATGGCTGAGCCCCCTGTGTATGTCTTCAAACAACTTCCATTGACTTTTCTTAGGAAGAGTTCTCCATTTAACTTTACCAATTGCACCGTGCCACCATCTGTGATCTCCTTAATAACATACGGTCCCAACCAATGCATTCTGAGCTTCCCTGGGAATTTATTGAACTTACTATTATACAACAACAACAATTCATTCACCTTAAAGGTGAGAAACTTAATATGTTGATCGTGCCAAGCCTTTCCGCGCTGCTTTTAGACCTACTGGTGTAATCCAACCAAAAGTCGTTCTTCCTCGAGCTCCTCCAACTACGCGAGCCTCTCCTCCAGGGCTCCGCAATCCGTCATAATTGTGAGCGCTGCTATGCACAAACTAGGAACGATGTATTCCATAGGAATTACAGCTTCCACTCCATATACAAGCCTAAAGGGTGTCTATCCCATCAGTTTCTTTCATGTCATCCTATAAGCCCATAATACTGCAGGTACGCACAGGTCCCAATCACTTCGTTGCGCGTTGCATACTTTGTTCAACGCGTTGCATACCTTGGTGAACACTTCTGCGCGATTGCTCTTCCTGCATAATGTCTTCCTAACATTAAGAGCCATCTGTGAGCTCCCCCCCACAACACATGCTTATTGACCATGTATTTCAGCGCAGAGTACATGTGCATCCGCGCAAGTTGGGGCTCTTTTCCATAGGCATGCGTCCTCCTAGGCAAATGTGCACGTGGATCATCCCGTTCATTGTACTTGTCTATCAGGCTCACCCTAGGCTTCCCAAATCATGTGTGCATCATTCTCCTACATTAACTCCAGTCATCAAAGCTTCCTTTGTGCGTACCCCACCATCTCGTGGGCGTAGCGTGCAATACCCAATCCAAGGCCTGGAAGCGTTGCTTTTCCGGCACCTCCCTTTCAAATTTATTCAAGAAGGTATCTACCTCACTTAGACCATCATAAGTAGGCAGATCTCTTACTTCTGTCGATACGCAACGCAGTGACCTTGTCATCATATTACAATTCAGCATAGTTACTTCGTGTAACCGATTTTGCCATCGCTCTATCTCCTCATCAGAATCCGAAGTACAGGAGCTCTCGCACTCCCATGAAATCCGCCCATCCGCGGTGGGATTTACCCAGTCTTGCTCTCGCGTTATTATCTTGTAGATGCAGTCCAAATCATCATCACTTTCATAGTCGCGCACCGGCTCCGTATAGCGCGATCCTTCAGCAGGGTCCAGGGGTATAATTACGTGTAGTGATTTCTTCTCAAAAATCATCTTGCGCTTCTTCAAATTAATCACCCTGTTCATGTCAGTGGCCCAATCAATTCCTAAGAGCGCAGGGTAGGGATTGTTGTCATCAACAATCTCTATTACTTCAAAGTCAGCCAACGCACTCTCTCCCTCAATATCCACAGTTATTCCCTGCAATCACCCCATGGGTATTATTTTCTGCTGGTTTGTCATTCTTAGCTGAATTGGAGACCACTGCAGTGCATGTCTCCCCATTCGCTCCCATGTCTGTTTCGGCAAAGCATTCGCATCCGATCCAAAATCCAAGATGAATTGATCCATCTCATATTCTCTGATCTACGCAGTAAGTCTCATTTCTCTTCCTGTCCTTCTTTTATGTTTTCCGATCTTCCTAACTACATGTGGTTCTCCTGGCGCGGTCCCAGTGCATTTGTTAATGAGTTCCTGTAACCCTTTCACCACCTTACTGTCGCGCAATAGCTTCATACATGTTTCCAGGAACGTTGTGAGCATAGATGGGTCCATCTCCGGCTCCGGTTTATCTTTGCTTCCTGAAGTGGAGGCATCAGCGAAGCTCTTCTTAGCTTCCATGAAGGTTTCTCGAGTGCACTCCAAATCAAACTCCGCTTCTTTCACCAGAGCTTTGCGAACCCAAGTACTATTTTCTGGTTGTTTGTCTTTGTCATCTCCCGTTGTGATTCCACTTCGGAGCACAATGTTTACGTTCGGATCTTCCTCGCGCGGATCGAACCTCATCATCTACAGGTTCTGAGTCAGGGGAGGCGGTAGCGCTCCTTTGTTGCGTATCCTAGCTATCAGTGTAGGACAATCTTCTATCTCATGATCAAACAAGGTGCAATACAAACACGACGGGCACGTTGGATTCGTGCAATCGTGGGCATAATTTCCTGGCCCTCTGCAATTGTAGCATATCAACTGTCTGCAACCTCTTCCAGGTCCTCCTTCGCCTCGGCCTTGTTCGCGCCCCTGAAATATTGTTCACGTCATTCCTGTAGTCTAGTCAAGGGGCCGCGTTTCGGCCTGAACTCTGTAGGTGGGAGTTCTATCCATCATTAACTCATAGCTTCTACAAGTGCGCTCATCGTGTCCCACTGACCTACAAAAGTTGCAGAACAATTGTTGTGAATTTTGCGTATACTTCTGTAACAAGTGACAATTGTCCGTGGCATGTTTTCCAGCTATTTGACAAATCGCACACCACAAAGCAGACATCGCACTAGGTCCTGCTTGCACCTCTGGCCTTAAAGGCATCGGTCCTCCTCCTGTGAGGTAATTTGTGAAAACTGGGCAGTGGTCCTTATCATGACCCTGACCCTTGCATTTTACGCACCATACCTCTTCACGCACTTCTGGTCGAGCTGTCCTGTCCTATTTTAGACTCTACATCTCAAGGCATAAATTCTTCAGCTGCGCATGGATCTGTTGAACTCCTAAGTTAGGATCCTGCATCGGGGTCTCATGTAGCCTCATAGAAATCTCTAAGGCCTCTGCCTGAGTCGTTATCTTCTACTGCGATAGCGCACTCCTTAAATGTGGCATTAGCGAAGCTACAAACCACTCACGATGCTGTCCATCCGTCAGATTCATATTAGCTTTGTGAATCGTACATTTCAGCCTCTGATCCAGCTCCCAAGGAGTCTCGCCTAGTAGCATCATGATCTCTTTGAATCCAATGATCGACTGTGCTTCAGACTTCGGCCTGCTAAATTCTCTATTTAGCGTTGCTTGGATATCTGCAATTCCTGCATTTGGATTATCATTGGAGTGCTTAATATACCAAGTCAGCGCGCGGTCCTGCAGAGAACTAACCAGTGTCGCTTTCTTTATATTATCATTTGTAACTCCTTGCACTTCCCATACAGCCCTTACCACGAACCAGAAATGGTCTGGATCCTCATTTCCCAAACCTTTGAACACAGGCAACTTCACTGTGCTTGCCATATTAAATCACGGGGGTGGTGGAGGTGGTACAAGTGAAGATGGGGGTGATGGTGGTGAAGCTGGTGGCGGTGTGGGTGGAGGTGGTATTCGCGGAATTCTTTGCCTTATCAGATGGATCGCACTTTGCGAAGAGACCTTCGCGAGCTCTTCCTCATCCCCTCACAAAGGTGAAATCAAGGGGCTATTTTCTGGTCCCTTATTTCCTTCATTCCTGTAAGTTTTCCACTTCGCGTAGCCCCGAACATCAAGGTAACTGCATAACCCTCTTTTTGCACATCATTTTAATCCAAGTATTTAAAGACTTTACGTACTTGCCCGCGGTCCTTTAAGAAAGCATCGTTCTGCCTCACTATTGTTGACTGAGGTGTCAACTGCGAAATCAGTAATCAATCCTACTATAATCAGATCGAGCCAGTGATCAACGGCGCGCACAATCTTATCCTCTAATGCTTCCAATCTTCGCACTAACTCTGGGGTCCACACAATAAGACCGTCAAGTTTCCACCTTCCTTGGTTATCTGCTAGCTTCGCGATCCACTCATACACCTCAGTAGGGAAGGATGCGAAGAAGATTTTGTGGATCTCCATGTACAGGTAGTAGTCTAACCACTCTTCTTTTGACAGTCACGGGTTCTTGTTCTCTTACGCTGCGAACTCATGAATTCTTCTGTCCAACCAGCCTTCAATTTCCTTCTTAGTTGGATTCCAATGATACAACATCAGACATCTCTATGCAGATTCTGGTCCTGGCAATGGAACCATTTGTTGGCTTATGGGGGCTTGACTCAGGTTCAGAGTTATTTAGCCAAACAAATCCCTACACTACTGGCCCTTTCGGCATCAGCCTGCGAAGCGTGGACTGAAATCTCACCCGAAGCAATATGGGGGGATGTTGGAACCAAGTTTCCGCACCCTTGAGATCTCTGAGATGTTGATTTAGTCCAACTAGATTTGTCTTCGCGCAGGTCGTTTCGCGCACTGTTCCAACCTTCAATACCTTCGCGATATGTTATAATCATCTTTCGCACAGCCCTAACCAAGGGCTGAGATGCTTTCGCACTGCTAGGGCAGCGAACTGCACTATTTCCCCAAACTACACTGCGTATCTTACTTATCTTCTTAACAGATCTTAGTTAACTTCACGTAAATAGATATTCTATCTTGCATTCACTTAATCAATACAATTATACACATTCGCACATCATATAAGTATTAGAAGTGAATTTCATACCCAAGATAACAGATGCATAAAACAGGAAATAAATACACATAAATGATATGAAACTTCTCTTTATTAATACTTCCAACTGTTACAGACTCAACTCGCCCTGCGCACTCAGCTGCGGACTACTAGGCCTTTGCGCACTCAGCTGCAGAGCCTTCTTCTACTCTATGACCCAAAACTAGACTTTGCTCCACAGATCTATCTTGCATACATCATATCTTCATCTTTTCTTATCAATCTATCCCTTAACTACTTAGAGCCTCGTTCTATCTATACAATCCCATGGTCTGTGGACCATGGGTAGATCTGTACAGTCGACATTACAATAACAAAACTAATGGTGGACAACCTTATGACTCTTTTACAAACTACGCACTCCGTGCCCACAAAATGTGGAGTCTATACATCGGAATTACAATCTTTGATCAAAATCTGGGCTCTAAGCCCCAAAATTTCCCTTGGGGGATCCCGCGCCCAACAGAAGAGGTTCATGTGCCAGAAGTAATAGTGCATAAAGAGAAAGGATTTGACTTATGCTTGGAGGATATCCTAGTCAACCGTCTAGGGTTTGGCAGTTGTTCACATAAGAAGCTTCAATAAGAGAAATTTTACAAAGGGTTTTCCTCTCAAGAGTGGAGAGGGTTTGTCCCTGACATAGAGCCTAATTTTGTGTTCTTGTTATTTTGTTTTGGTAGCAGTTTGATGAAGCACACACATATTCACTAATAAGAAGAAGAAGTATAAGCTAACTAGAAAAAGTAAAAAAACTTCACAAATTGTTATCAACAACCAAAGAATCATCACAACACTACTTTTCCCTAGATTCTCTAACAAATTGGTGCAGCAGATGAGGGTTTTATTTTATTATGCAACAGTGAAATCTAAGTACAAGCTATGGATGCCCAACTGGCAATCCAAACAACAAGAAAGATTTGGAGAAATTATCTGAGGGAATTACCCTTCCTCCACAAGTAATCTCGACACAAATTCTATTCAGAAATTCGTAAGGTAAGGTAAGGTGACACATCAAGGAAATGGAAACTCAAGAACACTCTTCAAGAAGAATCATCTACAAAGTTGGAGCATCAATCCTAGAAGTCTCAATCACTTCAAGAATAAGAAGGGTCTACAATCCATCATTCATCAAGAAGGTCTACAAAGCTATAAAAAGGGCCTTATATAAAGGCACCTATAAAGAAGAGCAGATTGAAGCAGGACCTACATCAAGCTACAAGTCTTCAAGCAAACCTCATCACCAAGCAAGTCCACTTGGATAAGGTAACTTGAAGAACATCAAAATCCAGGGAAGACAAGCCATCAAGCTTTCAAGGAGGAAGCAAATCCATTACATCTAAAAATCTATCAAGTACATGTCCCCTTCTGAATATATTTCAATGTTTTTGTGCAAGGAAAGAAATAAATTGGTAGGTACCAATAACTTTCTTGCATGGAAGAAGAGGATTGATCTACTACTCAAGGAGAATGAACTCTTAGAGCATGCCAAAGGGAATATCACTATCCCTGCTAAGGAACAGACTCAAGTCTTAGCCAAGTACAATAAGGATGAGACAAAAGAGCTCAAAGGATTCTGATAGAATCAATCAAAGACTCTCTCACTCCCTATGTCTCCAAGTTTGAGACATCAAAAGAAAATTATGATAAGCTAGTAGAGTTATTCTTGGTATCCACAACCAGAGAAGTAATATCTCTAAGGAATGAATTGTACAAGATGAAGATAACAAAGGAAGGATATCTCCCTACTTCATGAAAATCTTTGAAATGAGAGATCAACTTCAAGAGCGTGGGGAAGTCATGTCTGACAGAGAGATGACAACTGTAGTACTCAATGCTCTACCTGAGGAGTGGGAAAACTTCACATCTAGAATATATGCCAAGAAGGAAGCAACCACTATCAGTGAAATGTGGTCTCTATGCAAAACAAAGGAAACTAGACTTACGGCAAAAGAAGGTGTGGGATCAAAGGAGCAAGCATTTGCTACCATGGCCAAAAGAAAAGGTAAATTTGGCAAGTTTGGTCCACGAAGAACAAACAATAAAGACATGTCCAAGATCCAATGTTTTGGATGCCAAGAATATGGACACTACAAAAGGAATTGTCCTAAGCTTAAGAAGGACAATAATAACAAAAGGAAGAGGGAAGAAGCTCACGACTCAAGAGGTGAAAGAAGGAAAGAAGAAAAATAAGGAAGATCCTCCGGATCTCTACTATGACTAGGTCCAACTCTTTACTTCTAGACTTCTTTCAAAGTTTTGAGTAGAATAGGAGCATGTAGGAATAAACTAAATTGCATGGCTAGAATCACCCTCTAGAATCTAGCAGCATAATGTACATAGAGTTCTAGACACTCACGTAGATGTAGCATTTATGATAAGATCAAAAATGCATAAATAGAAATATCTTCTAGAATATAGGAGCATGAAAAATATAGCTCAAGATATTCATGTAGAAGAAGCATACCTAGTATAGGACCTCATATATGATGAAAGAAAATTGATCATGAAAAGAATCTTAGAAAACCTACATCATCAAAAAGAAAAGAAACATTTGTAAGGTAAGAAGCTTTAAGATCCTATGATAGAATCTTCAAAAGAAGGTTCACGAACCAAGGCAGATGTCTCATTGGGAATCCCATTCATGGGTTTCAAGAAAAGGATGATATGTAGGCAAGCTAAGATGAAGCTAGAAGGGCCGCACCAAAGGATGATTAAAGGAAAATCAAGATGCGGTATGTATGCATCAAAGTTTAAGTAGTTATCATTTGTATATTATTAATTCATGTGTATAATAAAATCAAGCATGAAAGAATCTCTTTCACCAAGAACATGCTCGAAGACATGTACCACAATGCAATGAAGGCCAACAAAAGAACATGCTCACATAAGGAGCATAAGATTGTTGACTAAGGAGAAAGAAGAAATGCTGACAAATCCAGAAGGCAAGCAATGAAGGAATGCTTCCACAAGAAGCATTAGATGGTTGACCTATCTATCTAAGAAGAAGCAAATGAAGAAAGAGATCAAGCATGCGCAGAACACCATGATCACCAAGAATCACTATCTGACAAAATGCCTTGAAAGATATCTCTTGAAAGAAGGTAGGACAACTCTAATAAAGGAAGAAAGGACCCTTGACACCCATGAAGGCCTTGGAAATATAAAAGGTGTAGATAACTGATTCTACTCTATGAAGATGTCGTGATGAAGAAGCCATCCAACAAAAGGAAAAACAATGTTGAAGCAATATCAGGATGAAGTCATGATGGGATACTAGGTCAAAGCATATAACCTAGCAAGTACTATGAAGCATCCATGAGGAGAGTATTCTGAAGCATGGACAAGATGACAAAGGAGTAGCCAAGATGAAAAACTTGATAGTCACTTTCCATGAAGCGATGGCATGACAAACCAAGAAGGAAAGTGATCTATGGATGGCGCCCTACCAAGAAGAAGTTAGATCAAAGACTTCATGACATCAAGAAAGGAAGAAGATCAAGCAGCTGAAGGACCCACGAAGAAGAAGCTACTGATAAAGGAAAGAGTCCCCAGTTAAGAGAGAGCTCTAACAGGTCCCTGATCAAGAGGGAGTTTTTGGATCACCCCTGATTATAAAGGAGTAACAATTGTGTTTTACATTTCATGGGTCATGCACTAGATGAGGACTAACAGCCATAAGTCTAGATGAAGGCCATGAATGGAAATGTAGACACAAGATAGACACAACATTCTTGTCTTCACTTGGGAAGAAAGAATGGGAGGATTAAGTAATCATCTAGCATCCGATACTCTTTGAGAATGTGTAGGGCATCCAAGACAAGAGTAGGCAAGAGGACCGATATTCTTTGAGGATTGGGAACCCAAGATAAGAATAGTCCTAGAAGGTCATACTTGAGAACACCCTGGTGGGTATGTACCTTGAGAGACATGATGAAGGTGTCTATAAATCATTGGTCTCACCAGCGTTGTAGCTCATGGTCTCGTAAAGAGATGGAGTTGTTAGTCAAGGCCTTGCACTATGACAATGTTGATGAATATGATGTTATAACAGATGGACTGCAAATCTGGTTTCTCTTATGTGAATTCTTCAAGATTGAAAATTGCCAAACACCTTGTAATGTTGTATGAATACCTCCCTAGTTAAGATGGAGTGTTGAAGGAAGGGCATGTTACATCAAGTAAGTCAATGTACAAGGTCATGGGAACACCTCCAAGATAAGTCAAATCCTCTCCTAGCATCAACGAAGTCTCCAAGCAGTAATAAAAGATGAAATATAATGTAACTGTCAAGTTGGCCTAGAAGACAGTCAAGTCAGCTTAGAAGATAGTCAAGTCAGCCTAAAGGAAGAGGGACAGACCTTTATTTATAGAGGTTGCCCACTCCTCATTTGACACACAATCAAGCTCTGAAATCCGCAAGCAAGGAGAAGGAAGTAAGACGAAGAAAAAAGCAAAGAAAAGGGTTATGAGCACAACATTTTAAGGAGATAAAACAGCGAGGGAAAGAAGATAGTTCCCAAGTGTTCACACAATCACATGTGCGGAGGAATAAAGGTATGCCCGCATTACTACAGCAAGAAATTACAGTGGCAAAATATCTTTGTTCTGGGCTAACATACAAGGCCTATAAGGCCTCCCCATCCAGCGAAGAAAGGAGGAAAGACCAGCAAGGAAAAGAAGACTATCTTAAGGCTCGTGTCCACATGTGCAGCAAGAAGACACTCCCAGACTTGACAGCAGATGAAGGCAGCATATTGAGAGACCTCATTTGGAGGTATAACAAGGTCTACAAGATCTCCAAGAAAAGCGAGGAAGGTCCTCCTTATACCGAAGTAAAGGAGCCCATGTTCTAGGGTTTCTGGCTTAGACAAGTAGCAAAAAAGGATGAAGTACCAAGGAGCAAAGTACCGGAAGGAAGAGGTTCATGTGTCGGAAGTAACAATGCAAAAAGAGGAAGGATTTGATTTATGCTTGGAGGATATCCTAGTCAAGGGTCTAGGGATTGGCAGTTGTTCAAATAAGAAGCTTCAATAAGAGAAATCTTACAAAGGGTTTTCCTCTCGAGAGTGGAGAGGGTTTATCCCTGGAAGAGAGCCAAATTTTGTGTTCTTGTTATTTCGTTTTGGTAGCAGTTTGATAAAGCACACACATATGCACTAATAAGAAGAAGAAGAAGTATAAGCTAACTAGAAAAAAGTAAAAAGACTTCACAAATTGTTATCAACAACTGAAGAATCATCACAACACTACTTTGCCCTAGATTCTCTAACAAATTGGTGCAGCAAATGAGGGTTTTATTTTATTATGCAGCGGTGAAATATGATTACAACCTATGGATGCCCAACTAGCAATCCAAACAACAAGAAAATTTGGGAGAAATTATCTGAGGGAATTACCCTTCCTCCACAAGTAATCTCAACACAACTTCTATTCAGAAATTTGTCCTCCTAGACCCTCTGTGTTTCTTTGAGCAGACCCTGTGACGTCTAGCCTTTGAACTGCCTCTGATGAAGTCGTTATCCATGTCTCTGGTGAGGAAATTGCTTCTCCGGAACTCTAGACCCTCTACCTGGCCTCTGGAACTGAAAACGAATTTATCTCCAACAAAATCGAATTGTTTTGAAGCAATTGCATAGTCCTTTGCGTTGCCTCATTGGGAATAACTCAGCCCCTTGTTGTTGCCTCTCTAGATCTGGAAAAAAACCATCCAAATCACTGTCTCTGCCCCTCACTGACCCTACTTCGATCTCTAGTTGTCCAGCAACTGTTGCTACTATCTAGAAATCGATCTGCCAAGAAAATCAAACTACAGAAGTGTCTTCTCCAAGTGCCCATCAACTTCTTCTTATAATCCATTGTTGGAGCACTAACGGCCAAAATTAAATCCAATCGATGGCTAGGATCATCTTGGAGTCGATCTGAGTGAGTTTCTAGATGATTTTCACCTTGACTTAATTAATCGTATTCCCTAAGTTTAGACTTAGGAAATATTTAAAAAATGGTTAATAATCTAATTAAGTCATTTCTAGAAGGAATTTCCATAAACAATTTCTAAATTTTGGAGATCTCATGTATTCTAACCTCTCCACCAAATTTCGTGGCTAGAACACATTTAATGTTACAAAAACCAACACTCCCTCTTAGCAAGGATTGTGTTCTCTCCAACTAGGGCTCCAACAACTCATGATGCAACTTGTTGCATCCTGCTACTACAACACCATGTTTCTGTATCACCTCTGTTACGCTGTTGATGTCTAGTTATACTGCCCACCAACCACTGTGAAACTCTGATGTTGCATCTATGTTGTTGCTGACACTGCCATATTACTACCAACATTCCATCTGCACTGCAACTCCCTCTCATTTATTGTTGTTGCAACTGCAACTACTGCAATTGAGAAACATCCAAAATATTGAATCAACTATGTTTAGTATGATGCATTTGTCTCTCGAGTCTCTAACTGCTACTAGTATCTACACTATCACTGAAGAATCCGCGTTGCTACCAACTCTGCACTGAGCCACCTGCTCTGTTGTCAACATTGCACGACGCTCCTCAACATCTCACTGCTACTAGTCTACAACTATCACTCTGGTATTTACTGCATCAGCTACCACTGATTCATCTTGCTACTGAATATTGCGGGTCCCCGTAGCCAGGTAATGATCCATGAGGTGGACTCTTCAAGGACCTTGCCCAATCTTTGTAGCTCTCTGGGGCTACAACTCCAAGTCACCCCACCTCACTCTTGGAGGTATGTCAGCGAACATAGCAAACTCTTCCACTCGACGTTGGTTCTACTGCTACAAAAACCCTCTGCGTCCAACCAAGGAATCTGCTCACCAAAAAGCAGAGCTGCAGTTACTCCCTTTGACTGTTGGAATCACTCTCCTCGGCAAATCAAAATTTTTGCACCCCTGCAACTGAAAATCGAACTGTTGGCCCAACAATTCGGTCTGCGTGTCTAAGCATTGCGATGCATCAATAATTTTGGCTTGTTGCTCCCTCTAAGCAGCGAAATTCTTCTCTGCTTCTGAACTTCCCGCTTGATCACTCACGCTCTAATACCATGTGCAAATTCCAAAAACTGGAATCCTATTGCAGCAACTGGTATTATTTATTCTAACTGATAAATGAATTATTCAGTTTATTACTACGGCAACATAGAAATAAACACACTGTGACCTTCACAAAAAAACTGCAGAAATAAAATAGCGTTGAAACTAAGAAATGCTAGCACACATAAAAATTAACACGGTTATTTTTGGACAAAAGTCCCCAAAAAAACTCGATGCAAGAAAATCGGTGCAGCAGATGAGGGTTTTATTTTATTATGTAGCAATGGAATCTTAGTATAATCTATGGATGCCCAACTAGCAATCCAAACAACAAGAAAATATGGGCAAAATTATCTAAGGGAATTACCCTTCCTCCACAAGCAATCTCGACACAACTTCTCTTCATAAATTCGTCCTCCTGGACCCTATGCGTTAGCCTCTACGCTACTTTGCGTAATTCCTATTATGTCTAGCCTCTTAACTGCCTCTGATGAAGTCGTTTTACCTGTCTCTGCTGAGGAAATCGCTTCTCCGACACTTTGGACCATCTGCACAACCTCTGGGACTGAAAACGAATTTCTCTCCAGCGAAATCAAATTGCTTCTGAAGCAATTGCACAGTCCTTTGCGCTGCCTCACTGGGAATAACTCAGCCCCTTGTTGTTGACTCTCTAGATCTGGAAAACCCATCTGAATCATTGTCTCTGCACCTCAATGACCTTGCCTCGATCTCTGGTTGTTCGGCAACTGCTGCTGCCACTCTCTAGAAATCGATCTGCCAAGAAAATCAAACTACGGAAATGTCTTCTCCAAGTGCCCATCAACTTCCTCTTATAATCTACTATTGGAGCACCAACGACCAAGATTAAATCTTAATCAATGGCTAAGATCATCTTGGAGTCGATCCGAGTGAGTTTCTAGATGATTCTCACCTTGAATTAATTAATTTTGATTAACTAATCATATTCCCTAAGTTTATACTTATGAAATATTTAAAAAATGGTTAATAATCTAATTAAGTCATTTCTACATGGAATTTTCGGAAATGATTTTTGGGTTTTGGAGATCTCATGTATTCTAGCCTCTCCACCAAACTTTGTGGCTAGAACACATCTGATGCTACAAAAACTTTCGTGGCTAGAACACATTCGATGCTACAAAAACTAACAACATTGTTAGAGAAATGCTAAAAGACTTAGAGCATTGGTAATTTGGTTCTCTTATGTACATGTGTTTTTTATTCATGGAAAAAAACCAACACATGTTAAAAGATAACTTGGTGCCACCAGGGTTTTAGTAGCACGAGGATTTCAAGTACATAAGTGTATTTTGGTTTATTTTTGCAATTAGTTTCATTTCATTTTCTTCAATGGGATTATTAAGAATTAGGTTTTCATTATTTTAGGTGTTGTAGGAACCCTTGTATACTAATTCATTTATGAGAAAGAACTCTGGACCAATAGGAAAAATTTAAATACATATAAGAATTTGTTGAGTAAAGGAGGGCATACTCCCACAAGGATTTTTTCAAACCTTTGTTCAAAGTTCAGAATTATCACTAGGGATGAGTCTAGCTTTCAAGGGATAGTAATAAAGCAAGGAATCCATGAAGAAAATCTACAAGAGAAAGACCTAGAAGTTTCTTCTAGCTATCCTTGTCAACATATGAAGGAGATGAAGGAGTCATTGACCACATCCAATGAATACCAAACACTAGCACCAGAAATTGAAAAAGTCCTTACATATCTATCATTAGATCCCTTGTGCATTCAAAAGTATGATGAGCAACCTTCAAAAGAACTTCATGACATGACACACAAACAGAGCTATGAAGACAAAGACTACATTGAAACATGGCTCCAAGTAGTCAACGGTCCACAGTGCCACTCAATTTTTCAACATTTCTTAGTATCATCTCCACTACAACAATTGGTTTCTCATATCCCAACATTTACAGAGGTACATTTTTCACATCAATACACCAACAAAATTGTATTTTGGGTTGGTTTCAAATAAAGTAACGATAGTGAGACTTTGCAACAACTTGACAACACAACTAACTGAATCAATCAAGCAATTTAGCAAAACTCAATAACTAATGTATTATTGAACACTACATAAAATATTCAAATTTGACAATCACTGATGTTGTATTAAACATTATACAAAATGCTAAAATTCAACAATAACTAAGTGCTATTAAACACTACATAATGATCTCATTGGATACTTTCAGAATCTACAACCAATGAAATTACTAGAGTTCTTTTCACTGAGCAGATTACTGCTATATTGAACAAGTGATCTCAACCTACTGAAACTTGTAAGCATGACCTTCAAAGTGTATCTTAAAATCTTAATAAAATAAAATCGTTGAAGCATATTATTCAAGAATGAAACTAAATGAAGACAAGATATCACTCCCTATAAGGTTGTAATTCAAAGTAGAATTTCGGATCATGAAAAAAGGAATCGTTCAAGCATATTATTCAAAAATGAAACCAAATGAAGACAAGATATCACTCCCTATAAAGTTGCAATTCAAAGTAGAATTTCAGATCATGAAAAAAAGGAATATCATACAAACTCGCTCAATTTGGAAAAAATTACGAGTTTAGTCAAACTTGTTTGACCAAAATTAAGTTTGACACCAAAACAAGTCATCTTTCAAAGGCATATTTAAATAAGCCATAAAATAGTTAACTAGAGCCTCATCATGAATTGAAGAATCAAATAGACTATAACACAAGTATATCTCGATTCTCCACCCCTTCAAAACCATTGTCCAACATAAGACCCGATTTTAAGAAAAGTATACTTGTTTCTCTAAGGTTTTTTCTCAAATAACTATCAAGCCGAATGTCACTTGATCTAAAGGAAACATAGTAATCTCATAGTGCAATCAGATTTCTTGTGTGGATTTTAGTTGAATTTGAATGCTCAAGGTACCCTCAAACATATCCTTCTGCTAAAATCGATGTTTACAAAACGTAGTAAATGTTAATAAAAACACTTTCTTAGAGATAATAAGACCCAATAAGATTCACAAAAGTATTTTAATATTTTCTCTAGCTTTTGCAAGATCCCTTCCTCTTCCCCAAAATATCTAGGTAGAAGATAATTTACCTACTAATGATAATTATTGTCTGTGACATAGGACGTCTTTGTCAACAACATGACTTGGGCATATGGTTCAATCAATTAAACTAAACCCTTGGACAAATTTTATATCTCAAACTTACAAAGAAGTCACATTTCAAATAAGTTTGAATATCTGTGTATTTAGTATTGAAGCTCAATGTCCTTAAAGATAAACATGTATTCATGTATTTATATTTTATATGACATAGAATGCAAACTGTCATTGAAGATAAACATGTATGCATTTTGAAGCTTTTTTTACCAAATAGAAAGGAAAAATAGTAAATCTCTTGAATTTTATGGCAACGTGTTTGAAAATATGACGGGTTGACCTTAGATTTGATATAACTACTAGATAAAACCTCCACGATCATTGGTAAAGAAAAGCAGCACCTACTTCGACACTACCTTCAATCTCCAAAATTTTGTAAGGACATGTACAACAATAAAAATTGTCAATGCTTTATCAAAATATAAGATTGAGAAAATGAAAATCTCGACATATATTGCCATGTCTTGGATCCCCAGTAAAATATATTTATGATAAGAATTGATGCCTACACTAGCAAAGACTAAGAGAATGGATAAAAGGTCGATAGATAAATCCAACATATAATTATAAAAATTGAAGTAGACATCACGTCCTCGAGTGAAGTAATAAGAACGGAGAGAAGCTCTATAACCACTCAGTTGCTATTCATATAGCTGAATGGGAAGAATTGGAACTCCTAAGGCATTGCAGCAAGTTGTATCTTAAACATTGGAATAAACTTTCCAAGGATCAACTTTGCACAATTTCAACAGTGGTACGGCTAAAGAACTTGTTGCAGAATGTAGGAGACACTCAAGACATAGCTGAAACTAGTAAACAATCACTGTTGTGAGCACTAGAGTGTCAACGACCAGGAGAAGTATACAGAGGTCATTTGCAGTTGACCAAGAAGATTCGCAGACAACGATGGCCTTGTCACAAGTGATGTTGGATACATTTTTTGCTTTGTGTGTACTATTCCTCATTAGTTTCATCTTCGTTGAATTCAGGAAGCATAGGAACAAAAGTACAACAAAACGACTCACGATCCTTTAGAAGCATAGAAGTTCCATCTGGGTTCCATTTTAAATCTGATACGACAAATTGTGGCAGAGGAATATTTACACAACAAGCACCAGAGGGTGTCCACATGTACAAATGCGAGCTTCCTGTACAAAGAGCCACACGAGGATATACTGGATCCCAGGCAGCTGCACGAATGGGCTCTTTCTGTATCAGAAGTGCAGCAAGCTCAAGGCGACAAATATCCCATATCCAAAGTGCCGTTGGCATATTGTCATTACGAGTGAACAAATATTGGCTATCTCGACTCCACGCTAGCAAGCCTGTTGAAATAAAATACCCAGAAAGAGACATAATGGGCATAAATGTGAAATATCTAATTTCAAACACACTATCAAATTCATAATGATAATAGAAAATAAACAGAAAGAGACATAATGCGCATAAATGTGAAATATCTAATTTCAAACACACTATCAAATTCAGAATGATAATAGAAAATACCCAGAAAGAGACATAATGGGCATAAATGTGAAATATCAAATTTCAAACACTTACCAAATTCAGAATGACTATAATAATATATTATGGTTATCTTACCAATGCCTTGCTTTGGATTTGGTTTATCCACGGGATGCTTTTGTGAAGATACATTGACAGGAAATTCCACTACCTTGTACCGGACCCTAGAATGGCCTTCAGCTGCATTCTCTGTAAGGGGAAAAATTAGTAAATTACAAACCAGAAATTGTCATAGATCTGGAAAAAGTGCTCTACGAGTGACAGCACCTATGGAGAACTATATCATACTAAACAAAAGCTGCAAACAAAATGACCAAAAAAATACTATCGAGAAGAACATTACTGTGCAGATGAGTTTACACATTCCACTCCTGACTTATATTACTGATGTAACAAACATAAACAGTGTGAATGTGAGTGTGTAAAAAGCTCATAATAGTTCAAACCTAAAAATTTCATTGCCTGTAGGTCATTCTGGCACTCTGTATTCAATAAAAGAGGCAAAAGAGCCCCCTTGAGAGCCTGTTCAATAGTTCCATTTGCTTTGAGGATTTAGATGCCCTGAATGGAACAAATACCAACTCAATGCTAACATGCTTCAAAGAAATAAAATAACTTCCATGGAGAGATGTTGTAGGCAACCCAACGACATGAGGAAGGCAAAACAGCAAAAATTGGGTTTCCATGACAACAAAAATATTGTTCAGGGCCATGCAAATAATAAAACATATTTTCGCACATAAAAGAGAAGACCCAGGGCAAGGACAAGACCAAATAATCTAGAAGATCATCCATTGGGAAGGTAGCGATAATGGGTGGCCTACATTTCCTGAGGTGAAATGGATCCATGTAGCAGAATTCACGAGTAAAGTAGTCTTGTCAACCAAGAATTAGAAAAAAAATGACAAAGCCACAAGATCCACACCCTACCGTAAAAGCTTGTCTGTACCATTCGTTGATAGATCAGCAGGTGAAAAAGCACGACAGTAAGAGCCAATAAAAAATGAGTATGATTAAAGATTTGTAAAACTATTTTTCCTGTAATGTATATCAGGTATTAATTGAGTGTTTCAAAATTTCAGTTTCATGGCACGCAAATCGTGTGTACAGTTTTTCCAAGTGTACGGAAATCATGTGTACTCAGTACTGCTTTTAAATGCAGTTGGCTATCTGTTCATACATTTTGGAAGGTTTTCTGGCATATTTTCCTGTCTAATTTAGCCAGAATCCAACAGGATTTGTTGGAATCACAAGTTTGAGTTGTGAACTCTCCATAATCTTAGTGCCCCATAGTTTTTCACGATGCTGAATCCGTAAAAAACCAATATTAAACAACAAAACATATAACAGATAGACGACTGCTATAATATTTACAAAGGGAAGTTATTTATATTATAATATAAACTTAAATATTATTTTATAAAATGAATATATATATATATATATATTCAAATTTAATGGTAAACCTTATCAAAAAAATTATAATTCAAATTAAATTTAATCATTGTCAAACCAGAACTTAGAACCCAAACTCTATGACATTGTGACAAACAACTATAATACCTTTCTAAATCTGCACAAAACATGCAAACCAACTGGGTATTTCGAGCTAAAAAGTGCAGAAAAACATAAGAACAACCTTGAACATTGAACCCAAGTAATCTCTTTCCATTCTAAACCAAAATATCTCTTTCCACTCTAATTTTGCCTTTTAAAGTGATGAAAACAAGTGAATTAGATGATAAAGTGTGTTACATGAAAGAATCATAGAAAGCAAGTACGGTAAATGGAAACTATTTGAATCCTACAAGTTCAAATTCTTATGAAGTTGCAACAAACATGACCATTTAGTCATTTACCATCTAGTCTGATCCACATTTTCTATTAGTCATATCCACCACCTTATTCTATCAAAGAATGAAAAAAATTCGATAGATGCAAAACTAAGGAAGAAAGTTTCTATATAGGAAATGCTTTCATTATAGAAAGGGTAAAGATATGATGGAGAAATGTTTCCCAGATTTGACCTTGCAGAATATAGTTTGGAGTCAGTATTTTCCACATTGTTCACAACCTGTTTTTCATTTATAAATTATATTAGACATGGAGGCACCCACGAGTTAGACCCTAAAAAAACAGTTTAGAAAAAATAAACATATGAAACCATTCAAATCTCAAAGTTAGTACCTTTAAAGGATATGTTTTCCCTTTGTTACCGTTCAAATTGTACTTGGTAATAAAACCCCTAATCCACAAGGTGCAATTCAAGGGCAATTGTTAGGATGGTCACCATTGTCACCTCAATAACATATCCTCTTCAATTTAGGCCGGCTCTCCTCTCATTCAAGGGGTATTTCCCTAGTAGGCTTACTAAATCCAACCAATGAAGCACAAGGTGAAGTTGTGAGCAGCCTTCGTGAAACAAAGTTTTGGAGTTCTTAGGGTTTTAAAATAGGTGACGAAAGAAAGTAGAGATCAGTGCCAAATCCAACCATGGCAATGGAATCAAGGTGAATCAAATGGCTTATGAGATCAAGAAGAAACCCTCCAAAGAATTGGCCTTTTTCTTTCGGGGATTAGAACCAAAGGAAAAATAATCCTCCAACCAATCAAGATCAATAATGAAAATCAACATCTACAAGAAGGGAACCTTAGTGAAAAGCTTTCACCAACAAAACCAACTATGATTTGATGAATCTACTTAAGACTTTTGTTAGGGATCCACAAAGAAGAACAAGCATGGCACCAAATAATCACCAAATCAACAAAGGAAACCCTAGAACATCTTCCTTCCAAGTGGTAAACTTACCTCTCAAATGGATCAATCATGAAAGCTTGTAGAAGACTTGAGAATTTCACCATTAATACTTATGCACCAAATAATAACCAAGATAAAGAAGCTTCAAAAATTGACAACAATCATCCACACAGAAATAATCCTTTCCATAGACATATGTCAATTAAACTCGAAGGAGTAAAAGGTTCAAAAATCTAACCATGAGTGATAATGAGGAATCACACCTCTATTTATAGATTGATGCTCAACTTCCATTATAATAGAACCAGCCTAGATCCATCTTAACCCTAGATCTATCAAGCACCAAGAGGGATCAAATCACTCGAGGTGCAAACCTTTTCAAGACCTCCTTTTACAATAAATACAATGAACAAGACAATATTTGATGCTCCTAAGACTAGGTATCTTTAGTATATATATAGGAGACAAAGGGTACAATTATAATAAAATGGGACCATGAGCGGTTCTATCCTACATAACAATATAACAATAGAAATGAAATCACTCAATATCTAGGGCTTAATAAAGGGTTTTTGGATTAACATGGGGATTATATAAGGCTTAAGATGCCCCTCCCTTCAAAGAAGTGTTGTGCTCAACACTTGACCATCTGTGGATGTTTATGCATGAATAACTCATCTTCCCATATCGCTTCTTCCACTCGTAGGTTCTTCCAATTGGTGAGGTACTTAGTAATTGCTCAATTTCTCAACTGCTTAGTCCTTGTTTACAAAATTGTTTCTGGTTCTAGTATTATTTTCCCTTCTTCATTAATCTTAGAGAGAATAGTTTGGATTAGGATCTTATCATCGATTACCGTCTTTAACCAAGAAACATGGAAGACTAGATGTACACGTGAAGATGGAAGTAGCTCCAATTTGTAAGCCATACTTCCAATCCTCTACAACACCTTATAGGGGCCATAATACCTAGGAGCTAATTTATTGTCCTTTTGTTGCTTTAGGGACATTCGTTTATATGGTTGTAGTCTCACAAATACCCAATCCCCCACTTCAAATTCTCATTTACTGCAATGTTGATCTTCTTCTTGTTTCATCCTATTTTGTGCCATAACAAAGTTGTCCTTCAATAGTTTGAGAACCTCTTGTTGGCGTTGTATGTGGTCATTTACTACTTGAGCCTTTATAGTCCCTTTCAAGTTCGATCTAATGGATGGAGGATGATATCCATAAAGTGTCATAAATGATGACGTTTTTTATGAAGTATGGAACAATGTGTTGTATCACCATTCTTCCCAAGGGCAACCATTTGATCCACTGTGTCTGTTTATCAAAAGCAAAGCAACAAAGGCATCCCTCTAAACATTTATTCACAATCTCAATTTTTCCATAAGATTGAGGATGGTAAGATGAGTTGTGAACCAATTGAGTATCCTAACAAGAAATTTCTAGTGAAAATTGGATCTAGTCTCTTACAATAATCTTTGGTATTCCATGTAGCTTTTGGATTGTTTCCATGAATGCTTCTGCCACAGTACTTGCTTGAAAAGGATGAGAAAGAGCACAAAAGTGGGTGTCCTTTGTTATTCAATCTACCACTACCATAATGACACTCTTTCCTTCATATTTGGGTAAATCTATAATAAAATCCATTGAAATTTCTTCCCAATGTTGACTTGGAATGGTTAATGGTTGAAGGAGCCTTGGGGTCTTGATAGTCTCTCCTTTATTTTGTTGGCATACACATTCCGCCACAAACTTTTGCACATCTACTTTAAGACATTCCCAAAAGCAATCTTTCTTGATCTTATGGTATGTCTCCAAGAACCTTGAATGTCTTCCAATAGGATAAGTGTGTAATTCCAATAGGACCTTCTGCTTGAGTTGAATTCTTACATTAAGTATAAGCGATCTTGAAACCATAACAACTCGTTTTTCCCTGTAAATTTTTCTACTGCATAAGGGTCCTCCTGTAGCTGTTGAATGATCTTGCATGTCATCTCATCTTGTTGCCATTCTATCCTTGCTTCTTCCCCCCAATCAGGTTGTGGAATAGAAACAGCACATAGTAACCCATTTGTGTCTTCCTCTTTCCTTGAGACTGCATTTGCCTTTCTTTTCTTTTTTTGCCATTTTTGTAGATAATTTCAAAGTAACAGCCCAACATCTTTGTGACCCATTTTTGTTGCTCTTTTGAAGATAGTCTTTGCTCCAAGAAGTACTCCAGACTATCATGATTTGTTTCTATTTTGAAGTTTCTTCCTATTAGGTATGGACGCCATTTCTTAATTGCATGTAGTATAGGCAACATTTATTTTTCATAGATGGGTCAAGTAAGTTATTTCCTTTAAGTTCACTACTTTCAAAGGCAAGGGGCCTTTCTTCTTGCATCAAAACTGCACCAATGCCATGGCCTGAGGCATCACACTCCAAAATGAATACTTTTGAGAAGTCAAGTGTTGCCAAAATGGGAGTTTTACATATAGCCTCTTTCAGTTCTCCAAATACTTTGGTTGCTTGTTTAGTCCAAGAAAATGCTTCCTTCTTCAATAATTTGGTTAGAGGTGTTGTTGTTTGACCATAATTCTGAACAAATTTGTGGTAATATCCTGTCAATCCTGAGAATCCTCTGATAAGATATTGGCGATTGGCCATTCCCTCATAGCTTCGATTTTGTTAAGATCCACCTTGACACCATCATATGTTACAATATGACCCAAATATTCCACTTCTTGAACCCCAAAAGCACACTTGGAAGGCTTTGCATATAGTTGTTGCTCCTCCAATAGTGACAAGACCCTGTCAACATGTTGTACATGCTCTTCCCAAGATTTGTTGCAAATTACTATGTCATAAAAAAAACTAACACAAATTTTCTAGGGAAGGGTCTGAAAATAGAATTCATCAAGCTTTGAAGTGTTAAAGGTGCATGTTAGAAATACTGAGAGGGGATTGAATAAGTATTTCACTTCAATCAGTTAATTTTAACTTCACAAAGCATTGATTATCATTAGCATTAGATTAAAACATAAGCTAGTATCATATCACATGATTAAATAAAAACACCATTCAACAATACACAACAACAAGACAGTACACTAGAGATTTTTTAGGTGGAAATCCCTCCGAGATAAAAACCATCGAATGCTTCTTAATATAGGTGTTCAAAAGATTACATCAATTGGAAGCTCCAACTTCCAATATTTTCAACATCAACTGAAGGAGGCTCCAACCCCCTGATTTATCAGCTCCAATTGAAAGGATGCTCCAATGCCCTGGTTTACCAGCTCCAACTGGAAGGACGCTCCAATGCCCTGACCCTCGGCTCTCACCCGAGAGACCCAAGTTCAAGTCCTGGCAACGGAACCATTTGTTGGCTTGTATGGGCCTAACCCAAGTTCAGAGGTGATTTAGCCAAGCAAATCCGGATACCACTGGCCCTTTCGACAGTAGTTCGCGGAGCGCAGACTGAGGTCTCACCCGAAGTAGTATGGGAGGGTGCTAAAACCAAGTTTCTGCACCCTAGGGATGTCTGTTGAGCTTCTGGCGGTCCGCGGTTTGACCCTGCGCACGTCGCAACGCGCACCTGTTAGTCCCTCGCAACCTAGGATGCTGCTTCCGCGTAGCCTGACTCGGGGCGCGATCCGTATTATACCCAAGGTCCTTACTATTTAACCTGTTATTACCTGATTACTTAACTTATTTGTGTAAGACTGATGATAAATTAACAGTATATCCAGCAATCATATAAGTGCGCGCGATAAACAAAACAGTATAAATGTAAATAAGGCAATACACAAGCAGATGCACAGAAATGGGATTCAACTTCTCTTTATTATTCTTCATTCCAGATTACAAACTCGACACCGCCCTGCGCACTCAGCTGCAGGGGTCCGCGCCAATGTTGCAGGAAACGTCCCCCCCCCCGGATCTAATGCCCGAAGCGCGTCCCGTACGGATTCGTCCAGGAAGCGTCCCCGGAAGTGCGATTCCAAAATTCCGAAACGCGGTTCCGACTGTTTTGGATGCTTCCTGGAAATTCCGGAAGCGTCCCTCCGAAGCGCACTTCGTATGGTGCTTCAGCCGTACAAAGCGCGGCACTTCGGAGGGCGAATCGTACGGATCCCGTATGGTTCCGTACACGCTTCCGGAAAAAGCACAGCGTTGTTTAGAAAATCGATTTTTTTTTAATTTGTTTTTTAATTTTAGGTGAGTTTGCATATTGGGGGTGGGTAACCTTGGGTTAGGGTGAGGAATGAAGGCAAAAAAAAATATAAATATAGCAGATACTCCCTCATGGTAATGTTAAATTCTTAAAGTAAAAGTGACATTCTCCTTTATTTTTCATTTTCATCCTTTTACTTAAATTTTTAACATTACCATGAAATGACTCAGGATGTTTGAGAGTGGTTCCAGCCTCATTGGACTTCATATGGAGAAAATAGAATTTCATATCCTATTCAAAATTCAGCAGACTTAACAGTTTTCAGAAATTCAGGATCAATGGGATTGTGGCATTTCATTAGATTATATCAAGTATGAATGTATGTGATTAGCATTTAATCAAGAGCACCAAGCCCTATATGTACCCTAGTGTTGGTGGTGTTAATTGTTGAACTCCTTTGTCACGCCCTTAGCAAAAAATTACCTTTCAATCAAGTCAAAATCATCGATCAAGCATGTTAAGCTTTTTCTACCATATTTTAAGTCTTGAATTAGGTAGTTTGATCAAAATTGGGCAATGTTGACTAATATCCCTAGACAATCGAGGTAGAGGCAAAGGCTAGACAAGAGGAGAAGAATCTAGATTCTAGATGGTTGATGCATCTAAATGGTTGATGCTCGAATAATTAACCATTAATGTACAATGGATGCTATATCTATCTTGATTTATACAGAAATATACATGTTTTCATGTCTTCTACAACTAATTTGGTATTTGGGATGTTTGTTTTGAGTATAAATGAAAAAAAATATAAATATATATATATATATAGCAGACGCTTCGCTTCCTAGATTTTTGGAAAATGACGCTTCTGCGTCCCCACTTGCAAAAAACGTCCCCGTTTCGTCCCCACTTCGTGCAACATTGGTCCGCGCACTCAGCTGTGGACTCTACTAGGCCTCTGTGCACTCAGTTGCAGAGCCTATTCCTACTACTATGACCCAATACACTTAGACTCTTACTCTATGCTCGAACCATTCGTATTCATCTATCTCTTCAATTCGCTTCTTCACTGCCTTTACAACTTAGAGCCTCGCTCTATTTATACAATCCCATGGTCCACAGACCATGGATAGGCCGACATGACATTACATTATTTTACAATACTTAGGGCAGACAACCCTCTGACTCAACCTATACTTCGCACTTCGCGCCCGCAATTCGCGGAGTCTTACAATACATTTGACCAAAACTTGGGCTTTGAGCCCCAGAACATGTTGTGGGGGGGATTCCATGCCCAACACTCCAACTTGAAGGAAATTCCAACTCCCTAATTTACCAGCTCCAATAGGAAGGATGCTCCAACTGGAAGGATGCTCCAATGACCAGGGTTTATCAATTTCTACTGAAAGAATGCTCCAACACCCTGCACAAGCTCCATCCTCCCCTAGCACCACCCTATCGCCCTGAAGTGTTCTTAGACTCCAAATTGAAGGAAGCTCCAACTCCTTGAATTACCAGCTCCAATTGGAAGGACGCTCCAACACCCTAGTTTACCAACTCCCACTGGAAGGACACTCCAACACCCTGGTTTTATCAACTTCAAATGAAAGGATGCTCTAACCTACCCTAGCACCAACTTGTCGCCCTGAAGTGTTCTCAGGCTCCAACCCGAAGGAGACTCCATTCTCTTGCATTGCACCACTTTTCCACCATATTCAACAAGTGGACTATGTTTCACAATTTTCAAACTGGATCCACTTATTCTCAATATAAACATAGGAATGTCAACAATCTGAGAGTTTTGTCAATTCTCACTAGCAGTCCTTGCATAAATAAATCGGTCACAATAGCTCTGCTCAAGCATCATACATAACTGACAAACCTTCAAGAGTTGGATACAACCATCATTGTCAAATCTAGGTTGATAAACAGTCGTACAAATATTAGAATCAGATAATGCAACCTCTACTCATCAAACAACCGCTTAACAATGACACTGCATTACAAATCAACTACTATGTTCGCTATCCAACCACTGCAACCATCACACTATCATGCAATTTGCAACTTGTACCATACAACCTGCAACCACTGTCTTGCAATTTGTAATTCTAATTTCTTGTCAATGTTACTACAACCTCTATCACTATACGGCCTATTAGTTTGCACACTATAATGAAAGCTACTCGTGCTCAACTCAAGTTCATCAATCCTATCAATCGAACCTCCTTCTTGGAACATGTGTCAATAAATCCAAAGACTCTAAAGCCTGCTCTTAGACTCTCAAAAATAGATTATGGCCATAAAATATCTATCCACCTTTGAGCATTAATCGATGTGCATTTTCCAGAACTCAATTTGAGTCAAGAATGAGCTCAAAACTCTAATAGAATATTTAAATCATATATTAAAATAATTATTAGAAAAAATACCCCTTTTTAAGATGTGCTAGACAAAATGCCCAAAATTCGATGATGGTGCTACAAAATGTTTTTCTCTAACTGACTATTTACTCAACAAAAATAAAACTTCATGAGTAACGAAAAAAAATATTAATCTGACCTTATAGTGCTAGGAGGTCAAACTCACAATCTCAACTCCACCAATAATTTAATACCAATTGCACTATATGGTATTTTTGCAACTTCGTTCCCTCACCAATTATGTTTATTATTGAACTATAGAATGAAATTTCAAATAGCCAAGGCATGGATCCTCGTGTACGACCAGTCAACCAACAAATTCTTCGAGGCTGACAACCATAGCACCACAAGTATCAACCATCACAAGGGTTGGAGCTATCCACGTGACTCGACCAACCTACATGTGTCAATCTAAGCACCATTCGACGTTGTCCAAATGTTGAGCTGTAACTAATAAGGAAATCTGAGCCCGACTTAATTTTTATACCCTCGTGTTTCCATTTGAAAGACGTCCTTCGAATTGTGGCGAAAACATCAAACCACTTGGAGTATTATGTATACAGTTGGTCGTCCGTAATGAACAGTAAACTCGAACATTGGCTCGGCTTCTACTAGGTCATCCGCTAGAATATAACTCTAGTGACAGACTTTTCCACCAGTTAACATAGAATGCATTCATTCTACTAGTGATCCAGTACTCAATTGCTTTGATCCACACATTTTGTTTCTCAAATCAATCTCAACAACACACAGGTGAATGTAATCATATTCAGTCCAATCTCATCACAATGTCACTTCTAGATCATACTCACAAGCTGTCAAATGTATACAAATTTCCATGTGCGTTGCCCCCTTTTTTATTTCTCAACCAAAGGCACTTTTCAGATCAAACGATCTCTTACAAGTGCGATAGCACTATGGTTCACGCACACTCAAATTACATTGCATGCACAGGCTTTTCGGACTAATTTGATCGTTAAGATTTCACACATGGACCTAGAAACACAGCTGCACTTTATCGATGATTTATTATCACGGCCATACAATTTATGCTTCCACAAGTGGACTTTCTATGCACTGGATCTAATTAGATTAAGACTGCAATTACATTTTCAATAGCAATCATCTGTGCCAAAACACAAAAGAAAAGTAGATTGATCCTTCATATTTTCATCGCACCCAATCACTTACATTCATGAGCCAAAAATAGTGAAAACAAACACGCTTAGAATGAGTTAATTGTTTCTCAAAGACCATGTCTGGAAACATTGCGCTCGTGATATATAATGTTGTTGCGATTTGCAGATTTCTAACAAGTTCGGTGTGATTATGGTTAAACACGGGTTCACGAAGGGTCTTCAATTCAGCGCATCAGTTGATCCATTGATTCATTTGATAGATGTTGAGCCGGAATAAATAAACAAATGCCAAATACTGATTGAGGAGTAATGCCTCAAATTTGGTTAGCCATCACAAAAGTCCAAAAGAATAAGCCCATAACCCTTGATATCTCGACCTCTTCCTCAAATAGGCATTCTGCTCCTGGCCACACAAATATTTCAAAGTTTCATGCTTGCCCTTGAGGAGAGAATAAGTCTCTTTTTATAATGACCGAAGAGGCTTCTAGGAAGTGACCAACTGACCTTCAAATGGAGAGAAAAATTCAAATTTTAAATTAATTGGAGCCAAAAACCAAAGTGCCCTTTTCATGCAACCAAATTTGACTTCAAAATATTTAATAAAAAAATTCAATAAAAGTCCTTGGCCTCATGATTTGAGTAATTTTTTTTAACCAATGATGAGTTGCCACATCATCTCAATTTTGGGACTTTGACCACAAGAAGGGGGCTTCAATCTTTGACCAAGCATATCTCCCAAATCGAGATGAACCACGAGGCATGTCATGTACCGTTGGAATCGACATGACAAGGAGAATCGAAGGAAGGTGATCTTGAGTCCAAACACAATGATCTTCCTTGTCATTTTCTCCATCAAAAGTGGGGCTTCATGACCATATTGTAGGAGCTTGCTTCCTTCTAGAGCTTCTTGTCCATTAGAGCTTCCAATCAATGCAAAGTAGATGAATATTAAGAGTGTTCAAGGACCGACGTTGGCATCAATGACAACACCATTCAACAATCTCCACCTTTGTCATTAATGAAAACACACATACTCCCCCTGCAAATACGGCTCCTCCTGACTTCATGCCTTTGATCTTCCCTTCCTAATTTCTCTCCCCCTTTGACATCAATGGCAAAGGGTTACTCCCCCTGCAATAAATCTTCTTTTGACTGCTTTTCTCCCCCTGACATGCTATACCTCTCATGGCTTGCCACGGCAAACTCTACCTATCAATATGCATCAACGACAATGATTCCTTTTGCAAATCTTCAATCTTGAAGGCTGACTTCTGCTACTTCACAAGCTGACAATTTTGTCGACCATGCTGACTACTGCTCTGACAACTTCTTCACATCTGTCATAGATCTTCACATTTGCAACTACTGCTACATAGACTCCCCCTCTTCAACATTTTCAGGACAGGGAGTCTTCAAGTTGGCTTGTTCAAAACAATGTATGAATCGGCTCTGTAGCCGGATCATCCTGAACCTTGACATCTTCCAATGTACACGTTGATTCATTTGTGCCTTTATAAATCCTGAGAGCATGACTGCTGATACTTTTTCACTCACCTGATCTCCTTGCTTTTGCTTTCTTCTCCAAATCTTCTTGTACCTGATATTAGAGTTCTCCTTCATCTTGTATCTGCAATCATGAGCTATATGTCCATAGTTATGGTATTTGAAACACTCTATACGGTACCTGAATGGCGGAGCCACTGACGTGCACTTTCTGTTGATGAAGCCATTTGAATATTTGTCTTGTATTTCAGTAACCTTGCTTCTAGGGTTTTGATAATATCTTTGATAATCATCCCTGTCATAAGCTTTACAATCCCTAGCTTTGTGCCCAAGTTAGTACATGAATAACAATAACCAGGAAATATACTAGGGGACCTGGATGAAATGGCTTGCCTTGATGTTGTTGATCTTCTGAAGACATTCTTCCTTGGAGAAGGTACAGCCCTTTGTTGATCCTCTTCCTTGATTAGTTCAACTTTACTTCTTGGACCTGCATCACTTTCAATCTTCTTTTGTCCTTCACTTTAATTTGGCCTTTGAGGGATCTTGCTATGCAGGGACTTGGAGCTTGTGTCTTCATTGCATGGGGCTTGATCTGCTTCTCTCACCTTCATCTTCAATTGAGCAGTGACATTATTCTTTCTTTTGTCATCCAGCAATTTCTGCTTCTGCCATTTCTTGCGCTTGTCTATTTCAGTTAGGACAGCGTCAAGTTCTATTTGCTTTTGAGCAATATCTTCCTCAAACTGGCTTTTCAAGATTTTTCTTCTTTCTTCTGCCTCCTCTACTTGCAATTTTAGAAGGCTGGCCTTTTCTATTGCTTTGTTAAAATCTTGTGTGACAATCAATTATACTCGTAAAATCATTTATTTTTATTGTTTTACAGTAAATCAGGGTTTAATTACAGCAAACTGATATATTTTCAGCATTTATTGTCTTTAATGTTATGTTAGGGTTTGTTTGGTAATATATTGAAATAGAAAAAGCATCATTATATGTGTTTTTGAGTCCTAAATTAGGGCTGACGTCTAGGGTTTAAGTGTTGTTATATGCCTTTTAAACCCACAGAAAGTTGCTGTAATATATTCTCTTGTTTACTCTTGTTCTTAGCCCTAAATTTTCACTTCATTATCATAGTTTCAAAGGCTAAATTTGCTGCTGTTATAAACTAATATATTGCTGCAATTTTTTATTTTTCATGCTAGTTTAGTACAGCCAGGTGTATTTTCTTGATTGTGTGCATTTAGGGACCTATTTTGAGCCTCTATTGGTAATCATTGTAAAACACTTAGGGGGGCATTGAGCTTAACTTGGCTGGCTTATTCGATCTTTAAGATCTACTAGGGAAGCCTCCCTTGTGTTGGATTTTGTTCATCACTAAACTGCAATGTCACATGGTTCAGGTTCGGCAATGATTAAGTCTGGTTTCAGTTCGAATTTTTTGATGAGGTTCGGATGAGGTTCGCCATTAGGTTTGTCTATATATATATAATGAATTATAGGATAAAATAGTAAGAAATCACAACATCAGTAAACATCAAATATGCTATCACAGAGATGGAAACTACAAGGATAAATTATAAGCTTGAGTTGTGACATGAAGTTATGAGTTTTGATCTATGGACTTAGCCAATGGCTATGAGGTTCGATGAGCTTCGCCGAACCTCAACATTTTTTTAAGGTTTGCCAAAATTTGAACCTCAAGGTTAAAGTTCGATGAACCTTGTGACATAGCTAAAATGAGGGGAGTACTTGTTGAAGTGATAGTGGTGACACTTCCATTGTTGCATGTTGTTGGGTCACTTAGTGAGGCTTTGCACCAAGGTGCCAAATTTTCTTGTAATAGGCCCCAAAAATAATCAAGTACTAGCTCAATGAAGTGATTCATCTCAAATTAGACCAATGCACCATTCTTTTACTCTTCAACTCACTCCTAACCTACCCTATAATTCACCTAACATGTCTCGAACACCATCAACATACTCTTCCAACACAGACCTTCCCTCCAACACCGTCAATCCCGTGTAAACACCCTCATCCTCCTCTATTCTCCCTTTCCCATCAACATAACCACTATTTTCTTCCATAGCCACTAACAATAAATGGCTAAGTCCCAACATCTTTTCAATTATCAAACGTATTGAAACTATACCTAGTAAAACTAATTCACCCATTCTATCACATTCTCCCTCAAACCTTATTAGCTATTCCCCACCCCTCTTCCTTGACTCATTTGTACATATCCTAGAACTTCTTACTCATTTGACCAAACCTACCCCACTTATTCTAATCCTTCATCCAAATTAGTGCTCAGTGCACTCCTAACCAATATAATCCCCACACCTCTTCCTCAACTCATATCCATGCATATCTTATAACTTCTAACATGCTTGACCAAACCTACCCCACTGACATTGATCCTTCTTCCAAAATTTGTTTTCAACAAAATCTTGACCGATATATCTCACACTCATTCAACAAATTCTCTAAATAGTAAAAACTAGTTGACTACTTTTATCACCATAGACACATTATAATAAATTCCTAGCTCCCACCCCTTTCCTACCTCAAAGACTACTTAAAACCTCTCTAGACATAACCCCAAGATGAACTTGCCTTCATCATCCGCTATCTGTTCTGATTGGTATCTGCCCAATGCCTTTTTAAGACAAGATACCTGGAAAACGTTGTGAACTCGATTATTGTCTGGAAGGCTTAAGTTGTATGCTACTTGGCTGATCTTTTTGTTAATCTGATATAGTCCATAAAACTTTGGCGCCAATTTGTTTTTCCCTTTTTGTTTTAAGGATAATTTCTTGTAAGATTGAAGTTTAACAAATACCCATTCTCCAATTTCAAATTCCCTCTCTGTTATGTGTCAGTCAACCTGCTGCTTCATGCGATTTCTTGCAATACTTATATTTTCTTTTAATTTTTGAAAACCTTTTTGGGTTTCTTCTAATTGCTCCTTTACTGCTGGAACTTTTGTCTCGGAAATGACCAAATCCTTCCACTTGGGAGGTTCATACCAATACAGAGCTTGAAATGGGTTCATCTTTGTGAAAGTGTGATAAGTTGAATTATACCACCATTCAGCAAGATGTAACCACTGAGCCCACTTATTTTGTTTTCCTGCTGCATAACAACGAAGGTAAGCTTCTAAGCACTTATTGATAATTTATGTCTAACCGTCTATTTGAGGATGATTGTCATGTCCCTTCCCAAATAAATTTGTAACAGGTTTTGGCCTCTCCATAATTTTGCATAAATTTTGATGAGTAAAGGAACCCAAGCATTTTTTACTTAGGAACTTAGGAGAAAGGAAGGATGAATTAGATTACTAGTGGAAGGTGGGGACCACCCACGTGGGAAAACACACTTGGGCACTTGGGCAATTCAAGTTGCCTTGGAGGGGAATCGAATGGCTTGGAGAGGGGCCCACATGGGGAAAAGAAGGCCCACGAATATATAAGGAGGAAGAGCTCCCCAATTGAAGGTATTCAAGGAGGAAGAGCTCCCCAATTAAAGGTATTCATTTGCACATCGAATTCACTTGTGTTGCTCGAGCTGCTTAGCCGAGTTGCCTGGCTGTTTAGCATCGAGTTTCTCAGGCGGGAGACTCAACCTTTCCTTCAGAGGACTTCGAGTGCCACCCTAGGAAGGCATTTCACACTACCTTGGAAGAGAATCAGAGGAGATTTGTGGCCTCAACACTCAGCCTTCGAACCAGCAAAGCATATTCCTGGAACACGCAGAAGGGGAACACACAGAGGTGGGAGTTCATCCGGGCAGCACTTGCCGAGAAAGTTTGGGGAGTTGGAGTATAGCAGAGGATCAGTCTTTGGGAGGAGTTTGGGAGCAGGAGGTTGTTGCGTTTGGGCAGCTCGATTTACAGCTTTTGTGGACTGTGCAGAGGGCCATTCTGGGGCTCACGTGGGAGTTGGTAGAGGGAGCTACGAAGCTGGGGTCAACTAGGAAAAGGGGGGAAAGCCATAGGGGACAGCATCTCAGTATTTGGGGCAGATTTGGAGGGCCTTCTCAGCCATTTCTAGATAGGCCGAGATTGCCAGCATAAGGAGGAGGACGTGGTCCTTGGAGGTCGATTTTCAGAGGTCTGAACTAGGCCAGACCCTTTCCAGGTTTGGTGGGTTTTTGTTGAGGAACCGGGAGCTAAAGTTGCAGAATTTTCTGAGCATAGGAAGCAGGGTTTCCATCACATCCTTTCCAGCAGGTAGCGCAGTTTTTTGGGCAGCGTAGATCACTTTTGGAGCAGCAATTGGGCAGCACTAGGATCATCATTTGCTCACCTGGGTTTTGTCACTCTTGTCCTTGCAGACAAGCCCAAGTGCACCATTCCATCACTATTGTATTTGCCCCAAAAAGATTTAATAAAATGGCTCAGACGTCCTCTATTTCCAATGCTCTCATGGGTGTTTATTGATTGTATCTCATTTATGGATGTTGGATTGTCTATTTGCTTTGTGTATCACTGAATTTCCTAGTTAGGAACATTACAGTGGTATCGAAGCCCGGATCTTGGCTCAACCATGGGGAGTTTCTCCTATGAGTGAAGCGGACCAGCAGAATATTACATACAGGAGGCAGAGGTAAAGAGAGTTGGAGATCACTCCAGACACTGAGGATCGGAGAAAGGCAACAGTAGTAGAGGACATGGGAGAGCCCAAGAGCAGGGAAGAGATGGCCTTTGATAACCTCTTGAGGGCTCTGAATGATTTAGCAAAGGGTCAGAAGGAAATGCTAGAGGAGATCAAAACGCAGAACCGGGAGAGAAGCACTCCTAGGGGGTTTCTATTTGGAGAGACTTCGGGGGCCTCTCAACAATTCAACCATCCTTCACCCACAGCACAACCTCCATCAGCAAGTGGGCCAACTCGGGCTACACTGCCCTCTTCCGTGCCTTTTGCACAGAATAAACCAGCGGGGGTCGAAGATCCTTCACAGATGGGAGAGCACTTCAAGGAATGGCGGTCCATGGGAGCAGACTTCAGGGAAGCACTCTCTTTCAGAGATTTCTGCAAACTCAAGCAGAATGAGAAGAGCAAGGGCTATGGAGGATAGGGAACACAGAGCTATGAGTTGCAGCAGACTATAGGGAGGATGTACTTCCCCACATACGATGGCACTGCCAAGTGCACCGCTCAAGTCTGGGTTGAGAAGATGGACACTTATTTCCAGCTCAACCAGATGACGGAGCTGGAGGCCATCAAGATGGCCACGCTGCACTTGGAAGGGGAAGCCCACGACTGATGGTTTCATGGCTTGGCTACATTGGGGCATGCCAATGTGACTTCACATGAGGATTTCACCAAGAGGGTGGTGGACGTTTTGATCAGAGAGATCTGGAGGCTCACTTCAGGGAGCTAACCCAAGTTCGACAAACAGGTAACCCAGAGCAGTACATATCGAAGTTCTTGAGAGTCTCGGTGATGGTGTCAGACCTACTAGATGCTCGGAGGGTGTACACTTTCATAGAGGGCCTACTCGAGCCCCTACATGAACTGGTAAAGTCACGCAGACCCTCCACGTTGCAGGAAGCGGTGACATGTGCTAGAGATTTACAGGGGGGCATCCCCAAGTCACGAGCACCCTTTCCTCCACGTACTCCCTACCCCCAGAAGGGGAGTGATACTAGACCACCACCACAAAGAGCAGCCCAAGGGCAGGGGTAGCTGGATGATGAGACGCGGAGGGACCTCGGGAGGAGGAAGTTGTGCTTTGCTTGTCAGGAGCCCTGGGCACCAAGCCATCGGTGCACAACTGGTAAAGCCCACAACATCGAGGTCTTCTCAGATAATGATCAGAGTGTGGTGTGGGAGATGGTGAGAGTCCGACAGAGAGGGGACCACCACCACCACCTCCACAAGGAGGGGCATCCTTTGCTCCATCCGAGGGAGTCCTTGCTTCTTTATGCGGGGTCCCCAAATTTCTGACATTGAGGATTAGAGGTACAATACAAGGGCAGCAGGTCTCAGTCTTAGTTGACAGTGGGGCTACCCACAACTTCATAGATGCCTAGTTGGTTCAGAGGAGGGGCCTCACCACAACCGAGTTTGAGGGCTTTTCAGTCCTGGTGCCGGGTGACCGGACCATGCAGTGCACTCAGTATGTGCCCGCCTTGATGGTGACCATGGGGAACTACTCCATGACAGACCATTTCTTTGTGGTTGATGTGCCAGACACCAACGTGGTGATGGGTGTCCAATGGTTGTACTCCCTTGGGCGAGTTACCACTAATTGGAAGAAGCTAGAGATGGAGTTCACCAACCCAAATGGCAAGCTAGTGGTCCTCAAAGGCATGCATTCTTACCCACCACAGACGGTCTCAGCGCATAGGATGGAGGCAGATCTACGACATGGAGACACAGTGTGGGCAGTAGAGCTGAGGGTTTCAGAGGTTGGGGGACAAGCCCAGTCACCACCTCCGGACATACAGGCTTTTTTAAACAAATGCTCAGTAGTATTTGGAGATATTCCACCAGGGAAGCCACCAGACAGGGGATTCGAGCACACCATCAAGTTGGAGCCGGGTGTTGATTTGGGGTAGCATCGGATGTGCTCTAGCCATGAAAATTGGTGGAGAGACTAAAGCACATGAGATCTCCAAGACCCAGAAATGGTTTGGACATATTGTACCTGGTTTCGGAGATATTAAAATAATTAATATTTTTAATGGAGTTCCTAAGTCTAAACTTAGGAAAAATAAAATATTAATGGGTATTAATATAAAACTGGGTTAGAAGGTTCCAAAAGTCATGGATCAAGCCAAATCTAATCTTAGCCATTGATTACAGATTTAATTTCGGCCGTTGAAGGACCAACGAGAAAAGTATAAGAGGAGGCTTGAGGGTCAGTTGGAAGATACACCAGAGTGATTAGTCGTTTGTTTTGCTAGAGCGGGGTTGCTAAGCAAAGTCAAATCAGTGATCAGCAGTGAGGGGCAGTGAATACTAGGCAGAGAGGCAGAGACAGTGCCAAGAGACCAGCGCAGAAGCAGAGAGCGAGAGGCAGCAGCCAGTTCAAGCCACGCAGAGCCCCGCATAGGCAGCACAGAGCCCAGAAGGATTGTGTCATCCATGCAGAGGGCAGAGGGAGTGACGCAAAGGGTCCTAGAGGCTACACAGTACCTCAGAAGGCTGACGCCGAGAGGTTTGAGGTTGACGCAGAGCAGCAAGAGGTTGACACAGAGGCCAAAAGGGCCAGCGCAGAGCTTCAGAGACGCTAGAGAGGGTTTCGTGGGACAAGTTTTCTGAATACCTATTTCCGAATAGAGAGGTATTGTTGCCGTGTATTTTTCTCTATCAGGTGAGCCAGTTAGGCACCCAGTTGTACTCAAGGAAATACTGCATAATAATAAACCCACAGAATAATTGCACCAGTTTTCCCGCATTGGGTTTTTCCGGGGACATTTGTCCAAAAAGAACGTTGTCACTTGTGTGTTTGTTTTCTTTCAGTTATTGATCTATAGATGTTGTGATTGTATTGTGTTTATTTCGGTATTTAAATTTTTTGAATAACTTGTTCGAATTTAAACAAGTAGAAGAAATAAACCAGCAGAATACAGATTAATTTTCTAACGGATAGACTTAGAAAATTCAACATCGGTTGTGCAGGTAGTGATTACCACCCTTTATAGGCACCCCAAGGCCTATAAGGACAAGATTGAGCAAGCCATCAAAGAGTTGTAGGCGTTGGGCCACATCAGGCCGAGTTTTAGACCCTTTGCTTCTTCAGTAGTGTTGGTGAAGAAGAAGGATGGAACCTTGCGCATGTGCATTGACTACCATGCGCTCAACAGGAAGACATTGAAGAACCAATAGCCCATTCCTCGCATCGATGAGTTGATGGATGAGCTTAGAGGAGCCAAGTACTTTTCTAAGATAGATCTGTGTTTGGGATACCATTAGATCAGGGTGAGGGATCAGGACATCCCCAAGATAGGCTTCCGATGCCATTATGGGCACTTCGAGTTTTTGGTCATGCCCTTTGGGTTGACCAATACCCCGGCTACCTTCCAGTCATGTATGAACCATGTGTTCCGGAGGCAGTTAAGGAGGTTTGTATTGGTGTTTTTTGATGACATATTGATATACAGCAGAACTTGGGAGGAGCATCTCCAACACCTGGAGGAGGTGCTGCATATTTTGGAGGAACAACAGTTCTATGCCAAGTTGTCCAAGTGTGAGTTTGGCCTGACCGAAATGCTCTACTTGGGACACATTATTGGCATGGATGGGGTGAAGGTACATGAGGAGAAAATACGAGCTATCCGTGATTGGCCAGGACCCAAAGATGTGACAGCGTTGAGGGGCTTCTTGGGCATTTGCACATATTACCGGAAGTTTGTCAAGGGGTTTTCGCAGTTGGCAGCTCCTCTCACGGATTTGACTAAGAAAGGGGCTTTCGCATGGACAAATGGGGCACAGTCAGCTTTTGACTGCCTCAAGGAGGTGATGAGCAGTTGTCCAGTATTCGCACTTTCGGAGTTCTCCCAGCCCTTCACTGTGGACTGTGATGCATCTGGAGAGGGAATCAGGGTAGTATTATCTCAAGCTGGGCACCCCATTCCTGAAGTTGCTTGAGGGCAAGCAACATTTGGTAGGGGAGGACTGTCATGTCCCTTCCCAAATAAATTTGTAACAGGTTTTGGTCTCTCCACAATTTTGCATAAATTTTTATGAGTAAAGGAACCCAAGCATTTTTTACTTAGGAACTTAGGAGAAAGGAAGGTTGAATTAGATTACTAGTGGAAGGTGGGGACCACCCACGTAGGAAAACGCACTTGGGCACTTGGGCAATTCGAATTGCCTTGGAGGGGAATCGAATGGCTTGGAGAGGGGCCCACATGGGGAAAGGAAGGCCCACGAAGATATAAGGAGGAAGAGCTCCCCAACTGAAGGTATTCATTTGCACATCGAATTCACTTGTGTTGCTCGAGCTGCTTAGCCGAGTTACCTGGTTGTTTAGCATCGAGTTTCTCAGGCGAGAGACTCAACCTTTCCTTCCGGGGACTTTGAGTGCCACCCTAAGAAGGCATTTCACACTACCTTGGAGGAGAACCGGAAGAGAATTGTGGCCTCACCACTCAGCCTTCGAACCAACAGAGTGTATTCCTGGAACACGCAGAAGGGGAACACGCGGAGGTGGTTGGTAGTTCATCCGAGCAGCACTTGGCGAGAAAGTTTGGGGAGTTGGAGTATAACAGAGGATCAGCCTTTGGGAGGAGTTTGGGAGCAAGAGGTTGATGCGTTTGGGCAGCTTGACTTACAGCTTTTGTGGATTGGGCAGAGGGCCATTCTGGGGCTCACGTCGGAGTTGGTGGAGAGAGCTACGGAGCTGGGGTCAGCTAGGAAAAGGGGGGAAAGCCATAGGGGATAGCATCTCAATATTTGGGGCAGATTTGGAGGGCCTTCCCAGCCATTTCTAGACAGGCCGATATTGCCAACATAAGGAGGAGGACGTGGTCCTTGGAGGTCAATTCTCAAAGGTCTGAACTAGGCCAAACCCTTTCTGGGTTTTGGTGGGTTTTTGTTGAGAAGTCAGGAGCCGAAGTTGCATAATTTTCTGAGCATAGGAAGCAGGGTTTCCAGAACATCCTTTCCAGCAGGTAGCGTAGTTTTCTGGGCAGTGTAGATCACCTTTGGAGCAGCAGTTGGGCAGCACTAGGATCATCATTTGCTCACCTGGGTTTTGTCACGCTTGTCCTTGGAGACAAGCCTAGGTGCACTATTCCATCACTATTGTATTTTCCCCATAAAGATTTAATAAAATGGCTCAGATGTTCTTTATTCCCAGTGCTTTCATGGGTGTTTATTGATTGTATCCCATTTCTGGATGTTGGTTTGTCTATTTTCTTTGTGTATCACTGAATTTCCTAGTTAGGAACATTACAATGATATGCAGAACTCATGTTGAGGTATGTTCCAATATGTTTGAAAAACTCCTTCCAAAAATTCCCTTTAAACTTGGGATCTCTATCACTAACAATGACTATAGGGAATCCATGTAATTTGTAGACATTCTTGAAAAATATCTTAGCGATCTCTTTTGTTGAATCTAATTTCTTCATTCCTATGAAGTGTGCATACTTTGTAAGTCTGTCTACTACTACAAAAATTTAATCTTTTCCGTCTGACAGAGGCAATCCTTCAACAAAATCCATCGATATTTCTTCCCATTTTTGGTTTGGGATATTTAAGGGATGGAGCAACCCTGGGGTCATAATGTTCTCACTTTTATTTCGCTGACATTGATCACATTCTGCTACATATTTTTGAATATCACTATTCATTCCCTTCCAAAAGAATGACTGGCATGCATTATAGTACGTTTTAAACAATCCTACTTGTCTGGCTAACAGCGAATCATGCAACTCTTTGAGAATCTTGGCTTTAAATTTGGAATTTGAACTCAAATAAATTCTTCCCTTGTACCATAGAATATCGTTTTTCCATTCAAATTTTGAATTTTGAGGAAGGTTATTAATTATAGCACTTGTTTCGGGATCTTTAGCATATTCACTTTGAATCTCATTAATCCAATCGGGAACAACAACTGAAACTGCAAGTAATGATGGTTCTTCGTCTTTCCTAGACAAAGCATCAACTACTGCGTTACCTTTCTCTTTCTTATGTAATATATCCATGTCGAAGGCAGCGATTTTTTCGATCCATTTTTGTTGTTCTGTAGATAGTGTTTTCTGCTGGAGGAGATGTTGAAGACTATTATGATCTGTTTGTATTAAGAACTTACTTCCCAAGAGATATTGTCTCCATTTGGCTAATGCGTGCATAATAGCAAGCATTTCCTTGTTGTATGTAGACTTGAGACGTTCTTGCTTATTGAGCTTCCTGCTTTCAAACGCGATTAGGTGTCCATCCTACATTAGTACTACTCCTATGCCAAAACCTGAAGCATCACACTCAATTACAAATGGTTTTGAGAAGTCTGGAGTTGCCAATATAGGGGCATTAGACATAACTTCCTTCAAGTCTTCAAAACACTTTTCTGCTTCATCATTCCATCGAAATGAGTTCTTCTTTAGAAGGTTCGTTAGGGGTGCAATTATATGGGCATAGTTTTTAATAAATCTTCGATAATACCTGGTCAATCCTAAGAATCCTCTTAGCTTGGAGATATTAACTGGTTTGGGCCATTCCCTTATAGCCTTGATCTTATTAGGATCTACTTTTACTCCTTCCTTGGATATTATATGTCCGAGATATTCTACTTCTTCCTTCCCAAAAGTGCATTTGGACTTCTTGGCATAGAACTGATGTTTTCTAATACAGTAAGAACTTGCTCCAAACAGTGTAAGTGCTCCTTCCATGTTTTACTATAAATTAGAATGTCATCAAAGAATACTAACACAAACTTCCTTAGATATGGACAAAATAGCTCATTCATAGTAGCTTGGAATGTTGCCAGTGCATTGGTTAAACCAAAAGGCATTACTTTAAACTCGTAATGA
This sequence comes from Pinus tabuliformis, assembly GCA_031772625.1. Lineage (NCBI taxonomy): Eukaryota > Viridiplantae > Streptophyta > Pinopsida > Pinales > Pinaceae > Pinus > Pinus tabuliformis. The sequence goes on along the minus strand of CM062816.1, from coordinate 953,962,514 downwards.
CCTTCATGTGTTCGGAACACAGTTTTTGCTACGTCTTCCACTGTTATTTTGATTTGGTAATACGTTGACCTTAAGTCCAATTTTGAGAAGTATTTAGCGCCATGTAGTTCATCCAACATTTCATCGATAAAAAGAATTGGGAACTTGTTTTTAATTATTATTTTGTTTACTCCTTGATAATTGACACATAATCTGAATGATCCATCTTTCTTTCGAACTAATACAACTGGAGCAGCATAGGGACTTTTACTTTTTGTGATGATGCCACACTTTAAAAGATTTTGAACTAATCTCTCAATTTCAGTTTTTGATGACATGGATATCGTTACGGTTTGATGTTAATGGGATTTTATCCTGCTTTGACTTCTATTGTATGCTCGATTTCTCTTTTAGGAGGCATCTTCATTGGAAGGTCTTGGAAGACTTTTTCGTGCTTTTGAATTAGCTCTTGAACTTTTGGTGCTTCTTCGTTGACCAGATTTGAAGTTAACATTTCTAATTGATGACACTGTACTACATAAGTTGGTGCTCCCTTCCGAATCATTTTCATCATTTGGGATGACGATACAACTTGATTCTCAGGTGGCTGGAATCCATATAACTTGTACTTCTACCCTTCCCATTTAAATCTTATAAATTGCTTTTGATGGTTGGCAGAATAAGTGCCTAGGGTTTGTAACCATTGGATACCTAAGACCACATCCACTCCTCCTAATGGCACAGTGTAGAACGAAGATTCTAGATTATAGTCTTGAATCTACAATTTGACTTTATGGCATTTCCCTACCTTTTCAATTTTCTTGCCATCAACTACCATAACCTTCATGTTGGGCATGGGAAATGTGAAAATGTTGAGTCTCTTCGCCATGGTTGAGTCCAAAAAATTGTGGGTGCTACCAGTATTGATTAGGACCATTACATTGTTCTTCTTGATATGTCCTTTTAATTTTAATGTCTGGGGTTGTGATATACTCGTCATGGCCGATAATGATACTTGCAGAATACTTTCATCATCTGGTTCTAGAGAAATTTGTGGAGAATCTTCAATTTCTTCTTTGTCTGATTCTTCATTGTCTAAATCATTAGTTGCTTCACATGTATACAAGTTCTTGGTTTCTTTCCCTTTAGCACGTCTATGTCTCGGGTCCCATTTTTCGCCACACCGTCTACACTTACCTTCTTTCATTCTTTGCATTTCCAAATTAGTTATGTCTCCTTCACGGAGATGTGGTGGAACCAATGTTGAAGGAAGCGTCCCCCCCCCCGGGTTCCAAGGCCCGAAGCGCATCCCGTGCGGATGCGTCCAGGAAGCGTCCTTGGAAGCGCGCTTCCGCCTGTTTTGGACGCTTCCTCAAAATTTCGGAAGCTTTCCTCCAAAGCGCGCTTCGTACGGCACTTCGGCAATACGAAGCGTGGTGCTTCGGAGGGTGAAGCATACGCTTCTCGTACGATTCCGGAAAAGCACCACGCTGTTTAGAAAATCGTTTTTTTTCCAATTTTCTTTTTAATTTTAGGTGAGTTTGCTTGTTGGGGGTGGGTCCACCTTGGGTTACGGTGAGGAATGAAGGCAAAAAAAAATATAAATATAGCAGATGCTCCCTCATGGTAATGTTAAATTCTTAAAATAAAAGAGACATTCTCTTTTATTTTTCATTTTCATCCTTTTACTTAAATTTTTAACATTACCATGAAATGACTCAGGATGTTTGAGAGTGGTTCCAGCCTCATTGGACTTCATATGGAGAAAATAGAATTTCATATCCTATTCAAAATTCAGCAAACTTAACAGTTTTCAGAAATTCAAGATCAATGGGATTGTGGCATTTCATTAGATTATATCAAGTATGAAGGTATGCGATTAGCATTTAATCAAGAGCACCAAGCCCTATATGTACCCTAGTGTTGGTGGTGTTAATTTTTGAACTCCTTTGTCACACGGCACACCCTCAGCAAAAAATTACCTTTCAATCAAGTCAAAATCATCGATCAAGCATGTTAAGCTTTTTCTACCATATTTTAAGTCTTGAATTAGGTAGTTTGATCAAAATTGGGCAATGTTGACTAATATCCCTAGACAATCGAGGTAGAGGCAAAGGCTAGACAAGAGGAGAAGAATCTAGATTCTAGATGGTTGATGCATCTAAATGGTTGATGCTCGAATAATTAATCATTAATGTACGATGGATGTTATATCTATCTTGATTTATGCAAAAATATGCATGTTTTCGTGTCTTGTACAACTAATTTGGTATTTGGGATGTTTGTTTTAAGTATAAATGCAAAAAAATATAAATATATATATATAGCAGACGCTTCGCTTCCTAGATTTTTGGAAAATGACGCTTCCGCGTCCCCGCTTCCAAAATACATCCCCGCTTCATGCAACATTGGGTGGAACATATTTTGTATTATCCGTGTTCGCAGCCTGAGAAAATCTGTCTTGAATATACTCTCTCAACCTTTGGATACTACATCTTTTCATGTTTCTTTTCAACAGCTTTCACTTTTTGTCTTGCTTCTTCTATTGAAGTAATGTCATGAAGCTCAAGTTTTGCCTGTAAATGGGGTTTAAGTCCTGTGTTGTATGATCGAATGAGACGAGTTTCAGATATTCCAGGTACTCATGTGGCTAAAGTTTCCCATTCCCAAGTGTATTCGTCCACATCGCCTTTTTGTTGCAATCTGGTGAGTGCTGAGAAAAATTCTTCCTCCTTGACACCTTGGAACCTCTTAAAGAATGCATTTTTGAATTTCTTCCAACTAATGGCAAGTGTCATCTTCTTCCACCACATATACCAGTTATATGCTTCGCCTTCCATCTGCATGGATGCATACCTGATCTTTTCATCCTCATTATCAATACCGTAAATCTCGAAATATTCTTCTACTTTGTTGAACCAAGCAACGCTGCACTTCTCGTTACCGTCAAATTTGGAGAGTTCAAGTTTGCTCTTCGTTGATACGTCGCAATTGTTGGAGTAAAGAGAGGGTATTGATTCGCAAGTTGCATATTTGAAAATTGATTCCAGAGCTACATATTTTGAAAATTCGTGTTACTATTTTGTTGAAGGGGTATGGGCAATGTTTTTGGGGACTCGGGTTTCTCATGTGAGTCTGATGAGTTTGACAAATCCGACGAATTGAGATGTTGAGTAGCTTCATTATTCTGGGGTATTTGATCGGGTGTAATCTTCAACTTGTCACAAATACAGGTCAACATCACCATTGCTTGACTATGATTTTGATTCACCGTATTTGAAAGGATTGCATGATCCCTTTTAAATTCATTATGGTACTGCTCGAGCTGACTTTCTATTCTCTTTGATGTATTATGGAGCTCCTCGATTTTTTTGCCATGTTCAGTCACCTTAGTCTCCAGATCTACCAATCTTTTATTGAAATCGACCATCGACATTGATGAAGCCATTGATCGGGTATGTGGTGGGGTATACTTATCCAGTTTAACTTTTCTTAACTTGATCCTAATTTTTTTTTCTAAATTTTTTTAAAATATTATTATATAGCTTATTATGTAGTTAATTTAAATATTAATTAATTATACAATAAATATTATATAACGAATTAAACTTATTTAGTTTATGTATATAGATCTCAATATATAAAGGAGACCACGAGGAAATGAACAAAGTGGTGGATGAAGCGGAGCGGTGGACGAAGCGGAAGGGTTTAGGAACGGTGGAGAGAAGACAAGGAAACGACAGTCAGCAGGTCGGATGGAATGAACACAGGCAAGCAGAGATGAATAGTGGAATGGTGATAGCGGCGTGGTACGGGGAACGGAATCAATTGTTTGCGGTGAGGAGAACGACAGCATTGGATACCACCGGGCTCTGATACCACCTGAAGTGCATAAGCTCAACAATAGACAGAAGAAATAATTCTTATTAATTTTTTAATGAAAAATGATTGATGATTTTTCTCAATCAGGGCCTAGCTTAAATAAGTCCTTGGCACCTTTTCGTGAAGGAGCATGAATTTTTATCGTGCCCCAATTAATTAATTACATAACATTGACCCCTTCCCAAACAAACTATAAGAAAAGAACTCAACTAGACCATTGCCCACCAACATCTCACCTACAAAGATATACTTTGGAATATTTAAACCATTATTCAATTTCTCCGTCCATGAAGCTAAAGAAATACATCAAGATTGCTCTTGAATTCTAAGATTTGATAAATGCCCTAAATCAAACATTAACAGAAAAGAATATACATCCCTAAGGCAACTCAATGACAATCCAAACATTCTTCAGCTAAAAACCAACAAAGGCAATGCCAGGATTCTCATGAACATTGAAAACTACAACTCAAAAATGTCAAAACTCCATTCATCCAGCACCTGCTGCGTTCTTAACCATAAACCAATTAACCACAGAACTAGCTGTAACTTTGTAGGCCATGTTAAATCAATCAATTTGTTTCCATAAATGACAAACTCAAATCTCATTGACCTATAACACCATGGGTGAAAAAAACTTCCTTCCCAATTTCTATTGATATATATGCACACACCAAAATAGCAGGCAAAAGCTTTGTTTGATCTGAAAAGAAAAAGTACATACAAAATTCAAATCATCGATATCCTGAGGACCACATCACTTATAGCCATGTCCAAGATGGTCCTTATAGACCCTCTACCCCATTTAAGCTGCAATTTACAGTTTTGTCAAGAAGTGCAAAGAACTCTAGAGATCAAGAGTCCACATTGATTTCTAATTGCTCAAAATAATTAAATTTAATATCCTATTTTTCCATACTCCAAAATACAGGACATAATAGGAGAAACCCAAACTAAATATTGCTCCAAAAAGTAAGCAATGATCTTACCTGGCTTGCCATCTTGGATGTCATGAGCATTGTCATCATTCAAGTGAAGACCAGACACGTCAAGATTCCATGGTTCCTCTACTTCCTGTTCAAAATTTAGATGAGAAGACTCCTTCCAAAGTAGATAAATATGATAATTTATTCTTGCCTGCTGTTTTTACTAACCTTAAAAACAACAGCACTGGCAGGACCTCGAACAGTGCTCATATGCACAAATTCTGCAAAAGGTTTCCAAGTAAGGTGATTCAAAGTCCTCAGTGTTTGATCATAACTGCCTACTGCCAGAAACTGGCTACATGGAGACCATGCAACAGTCTTCACACCTAGCCAACTGTCATAAGCTTGATATTTAAATAAACACCGCCCATCTGGAGAGTAAATAAGAACCTACATCGATAACATTATGAAAAATACAACCCAGACATCATTATAATTGTTTTCGTTCAGATCTTTACAAACTTCTTCCTAACCCAGCATTAAATTCATTGCTGTAAAAAAATATATATATTTAAATCTCCACTTTGAATCTCATTAATGAGATGCACTGAATTATACAGTGATTTTATGCATAATATTATTCTTACATCTCATATTTACATTTTTATCTACTGCATTCAAATTTCAGATAATGTTCATAATAGCACATAGTGAGGTAAAACTATATATAATTTCCATATATTCTTACCTTGTACTCAAGTGGAGAGTCCCAAACAACAATTGCACTATCATTTGGTGACCATTCAAGGTCTGCAAGATCTATAGTGTCAACAGTAAATGTGCCCATGACTTCCCACGTATGACAAGAAAGAAGATTCACATAGTCCTTGCAATCTCGCCGTGTAGCTATAGCTGCAAACTTGCCATCCTGGGTAAATGAAACGCCTTTAGATGCATGTTTAGGCCACTGTATATGTATGCAGGCTGTATTGACAAGAGACCAGACTGTGAGACGCAACTGGAAGTCAGATGTTGTAATAATGTGGCGGCTGTCGGGACTCCATCTTGCATGGGCGATTCCTGCAGGCCCCTCATCTATCTTGCATGTCCATTCAGGTTGTGATAATGACCATGCCTGAACCATTGCTCTCTTATATAGACCACAAAGAATATACTCTGAATCAAGAGCCCACTCAATATTGCTGATCTTATCCATGCATGAATACAACTGTACAACCTGCAACACAAGAGCTTTATGATTTTTAAAAATTACATGAAGATCCTATGTACTTCTGACTCCTGCTTGACAATGTGACCTAAAGACAAATCTGATATCAACAATAAACAGGTAAGATACAATGAGCAGGGAGGAGTGGTTGGTGTATCTCCCGAAAGAATATATCTAAGCTAAGTATAATTTTGAAGGAATATAAGAAAAGAGAAAAGAAATGGAAATTGAAATTATATCTTGTCCACTAACGAACAAAATAGGTAAATGGAAAACTACATGACAGGGAAGCAGATTAACCTATATCACTACAACAAAACAGAAGAGAAGAGAGGCAAAAAAGAGTTGTATCCCTTATGTGTAATGCATAATGTCCAAGTATGTAGGTCCAAGTACTCAATAATGACCAATTTATATTACTTAAAAGAGAAATGAAATCAAATAAGGTGACGACTAACAACTAGTAAGCAGTCATTAATGGCATTCAAGTAACCCAAAAACTGGCATACAATATCCTTAGTTTTCAGATAATTTGTGTCTGGGATGAAGCCAGGGATGTGCCCTCTCAGTTGGGAATCGGGATCCTTGGTGATGACTGTCTTCCATCTCCAGAGTTGGTGATATGTGCTATCTTGCAGCTAAGAGAATCACCGTAATTATTTCCATAGACAATCTCCATCATGAGAAGTCCAACCTACATTATTTTTTTATTGGTAAGCAAAAAAAATAAATTATTAATAGAACAATACAGTACAAAATGGGATGGTATTACCAATCACCTAAAGTTACAAACTGGACTAATTTTGAAAGGTCCTTAGAGATTTGGGCCATTCGCTTTTCAACTGATAACATGTTTAAACCTAAGATTATACAGACTGAAATCTGATTACTAAGAAGCAACATCAAGTATTTCATTAATGGAGCTCTGAGAACCCAATTCTACTAAAATTGACATAATGTTTGCAAGGAATCCTCTCTTGATTTTTGGCATCTCCGCGTTTTTAGGGAAGTCTTAATGAGATTAATATCTATGATTTTCATGCCCATTTTTAGGGAAGTCTTAATGAGATTAACATCTATGATTTTCATGCCCAAAGCCAGACACTATTAAGAGGGGTCAAATATTTGCTTCACATCCAAATCCAACAGAGAAAGCAACTCAAAAATTTTGGTCCCCTATGTCTTTTTGTTTTCTTCTATAACTAATTCCTCCTCTTCCCTGACTCCCTTGAGTTGAATTTTCTACAAGATGAACAGTAGAATACAATTTTCTGATCTGATAATCACTTCTTAATGATTTCCAACCAGTACTTATTCCACTACTATAATTGAATAATTACACTTCAGAAAATCTCAACAGTAAATGCGGCAGAAATAGTAAATATTATAGAAAGAGAGCCATGCACAATAGAGGCAACAAATTTTAACCTGGGAAACTCATCCTTGGGAGAAAACCCAGAAACTTTTCTTTAGGAGAAATTATTCTTCAGCAAGGTTTACAAATTACCCATTTGTCTAGAAATGTGCCAAAAGGCCAAGTCAATTATCAATCAAACCTGGTCAAGCTTATACTAGGCAACCTTGGTCAACTCTGTCAGAAATCACTTCTGAACTCTGCAATCAAACTAGTCAAACTCTGCAGTCAAAATCTCGGTCAACTGCGGCCCAGCGGTCAATGTCCTGCGGCCCTATGGTCAACATTGTACAGTTCTGCAGTCAATTCAAAGGTGAAATAGTTTTGTCAACACCCTTTCAACTCAGTCAACTGATTCTCCACACGTGCGGTGAAGAGAAAGAGAAAAAGATAGATAGTATGATCTCCAAAACTGATTTTCTTCTTGCTCAGACTTGCTTTCTTCGTTAGTTAAGAAATGAGGTATCATATCTTCTATTTATACTTGTTGAATTGGGGTGAAATAACCAAGAGAGACACCCCTTCACAAACTGGGCCGAGTTGTCACTCAAAAATCAATTTTTAATTTAATTTTTCCTAATTCTTCTAGGCCAACTTAGGCATGCAGGAATATCTCCCAGTGCTACACAAAAAATCAACACTCCCTCTTAGTGAGGGAGGTATTCTCCTCGGCTGCAAACTTCTCACTCATTCATAGTTCTCAAGATGGAGCTAACTTAATGAGGGTTGTGACCAGAATCTGGCGGATTGGTAAGCTTTAGAGGAAAGGTGAAGTCTCATGTCTCAGCCACTTTATAAATAGCATTCTCAAAAAACCTTTTTTTTTCTTTTTCCACATTCTATTTTCAGTTTTAGTTACTAGTTTGTTATTTCCATATCTTTTATAGCTAGTAAACCCTTGCCAAAAAAGTGTATAAATTTAGCTTTTAACTAAGAAATAGGTGCAATTGGTTTCCTTGAGTTATTTTGCATATTTTAAACAACTCTGCCTAGGTTTATGTGTGCAGATCTGCAAGTATAGATTGTTGTTCTGAATTTTCACATTGCATATTTCACCCAAAGAGGCACTCTACAAGGCTCAACACACCAAGTAAGTCTTTATTTGTGCATTCTGTATTGTTTATTTCCTGCATTTGAAGCTAAATTTCAAGTTATTTCAGTCCTAAAATTCATTATTTACCCAAAGGGTTTTGACCCTAGGACGTCCAAAAGAAAATTTCCAGCTAGTTGGGAATTTAATCTTAGTGATTATCCAAGGCTTAAAGTTGGCCTTAACCGACCAAACTTTAATCTTTCAACTTTCCCACCCTTAGATTGACATCTGGGAGTGTTCCAACACTTTTGGGTGACTTTTCAAGGGTCTTATTTGCTAATTTCTACATTTTTTGCAGAAATTACAAACCTATCAAAACAAGGCAGCAAGCAAATTTACATAGAAACCCTTCTAATTGTTGATTTTTTAAGTGCAATAGAAACTAGCAGAATATTTCTGAAAAACTGATAATTACTTTTGATGTTGATCTTCTTTTAGATTATTCCAATATATCATTCAGCAATTATACTTCAGAAATTCAACCATACAAGAACAGTAGAACAGTAGAGATCACAATTCACAACGAGAAGACAAGATTTACCCTGGGAAAACCCACTGAGAGGAAAAACCCAGCAACTTTTTCAATAGAGAATTCTTCTCTTCAACAAGAGACACACCTAGACCTATGGTCAAACCTGGTCAACCCCTCTGTTAATTTTAGGGCTACTCTGTTGTAGATAATTTCATTTACGAACTTTTCATCAATTTCACATTACATTTTTCCATATAACATTCACCCCATATCATATCATCATTAGCAATTAAGTAGAGAGAACAATAAACAACAATGCAGCGGAATAGAAAGGAACAACAGAAGAAAAGCATGCATCTAACATTCACCCCATATCATATCATCATTAGCAATTAAGTAGAGAGAACAATAAACAACAATGCAGCGGAATAGAAAGGAACAACAGAAGAAAAGCATGCATCCGTGATTTAGGTCAGAGACCAGGGCAAAACCCCACAAGAGGGAAAACCCAACCAGATTCTTCTTTTATTAGATATTCATCAATTGTTCAGCTGAGATACAAAGTACAATATCATGAGACATCATTATCAATTACATTAGACCACCTAGGGCCAATCCAACAACAGACCATATCATACTGACATAAGAACATAGATACTGTCATACTTCACTGTTACTGTCATAGAGGGTCTGCCATCACTATCATATCATCTTTATCATCCATCACTGTCATGTTCAGTCATACATCACTGTCATGTCAAGTCATACATCATTGCACTGTCATACCAATCATTATCATATGAGCTACCATACATCCCTATCCATATACTGCGAAGTTCACTGCCATACTAGGATTCTGCCATATCAGGGGTTACTGCTATGTCAATGTTACTACAAAGAATACTTTCATATCAAAGGTATTGTCACGTGCCTCCTAGTCACTTCATATAAGTCTGTCCAAGTCACTGTCATATACCTCAAAATCATTGTCAACAAGTTTACGTGTTCACTGTCATATATCTCAAAATAATTGTCATATAAATCATCAAGGTTACTCTGCCATATGAGAATTTCCTTAAACTGCAATCACAAAGAATAACAATACGAACCAAGGAGAATAGATCTGAGCTAAAGAGTAACAATGCAAGCCATGAAAATGGATTTGAGCTACTATGTACTGTCAATCCCCTCAAAGTATACTCGTAAATGATGTGATCCCACTGTCATAAATGTAATGCCACAGTAGTGCAATGTCACTTGTGTATAGATCGATGCCCAATGAGATGACAATGAACTAAATGTGATCCTTATAAATAACGTGAGCCACAGAATATGTGATCTACTAAGAGATGTGGGTCACAGGAATACAGCACGAGCTACAAGATAGGTATGAGCCACAGCATATGGATGCGAGTCATACAAGTCACAACAGAGATGAAAACCATAATAGTGATGTGAGTCATAAAAATTTAGATGTCAGTTACTGAAGTGCAAGCCACAGGAATGGTAATGTGAATCCATAGATTGTAATGCAAGCCACAGGATATAAAATGTGAGCCACTGATCATAGAAACGAGCCATCTAAGGTAAATATATAAACCTCTGGGATACATGTGAGTCATACAGATATACAAGTGAGCCACTGAGTGATGCGGGCTACCTCAAAAGGTAAGTGTGAGCCATAGAAAACATATATGGGTCAGAGATATAATTGAGCCACAGAAAAGAAAACAAATGCAAGCCTCTAAAATGGCGAACCGCTTGAGACAGGGTGCGAGCAACTAATAGAATACAAGCCATAGATGCAAGTGCGAGCTACAGGAAATTTTGCAATCCATAGAAATATCATCAAACCTCAGAAAAACAATAGATATGTGAGTCATTGAGTGTGTATGAAATGAACAATACAATGATCTTAATATATATTCATTCAATGGGTGAAAGCGATCCTTTGATAAAGAAGCCAATTTGTGTGAAGTTTTCCTCGAAATGTAGCGACAAGAATTAATTCTTCTAACTGGATTAATTTATGCAATTTATTTTGTTTATGGCAAAATAACAAATTAGTCACACTGCAATTTCTTCACAATAAAAATGTTGTAGAAATAAAATGTTGGAAACTGAGAAATATAGAGCACACACATAAAAATATGACAGTTATTTTTGGACAGTTGTCCCCATAAAAACCCAATGCAGGAAAACCGGTGCAGCGAATGAGGGTTTTATTATTATGATGCAGCAGCAGAAATCTGAGTACAGTTTGGATGCTTAATCTAGCAATCCAATCTGAGAGAAATACTAGGAAAATATTTGTGATGCCAATACCACAACTGATTCTACTCCGAAATTTGGCCAATCTGGGCTACACAAAATGTCCCTGCGTGAGCCTTTGGGCAAGCTAATTCACACTACCTCTGGTTTGTGGGAAAATCATAAAGGCAGTAAATATTTTCTTGATCTTGATAATTACTTGTGATGTTTCTTATTATTACGATTCTTTATATCTTCTTTCTTTAGTTCATCAAGCAATTACCAAAAGCAGCAGCACATAAAACAATGGACACAAGATGTAGGCACATGCCAGGGCAAAACCCCCCTCGAGGGGAAAACCCAGTCAAAGTAATTCTTCCTTTCAATAGTATTCTTTGAGACTCTTCACCCTAGACCAAGACCAGACCTTCCCTCCACACCAAGTCAGCCTCCAGAAGTTTGACCTCTTCCCAGCAACTTCGACTATGCAACAACTAACAACTTCCGGCAGCAGTCCAACTTGGAAGACTTTGATCTCCCAATACAAAGGACGAAACAGAGAAAGACCACCACCAAAATTTCAATTTTCCTTGTCCCCTTAGACTCACCCAAACTCGCATTCACTTCGGCTTCCCGGCAACAATCTTTCCCAGCAACAAGAGAACTTCACACTTCTGCCCAGCAACAAGAGATTTTCGTACTTCTGCCCAGTAAAGAGAATTCGAACTTGACGAGAAGTGATGCTCCAAATGAATTCGATGTCCTTCCTTTTATAGGCTTTTTGTGGGGTCGAATAGGGTCTTACGCCGACTTGATCTTCCCTTATGCCGACACGGTGTAGATGTTCCATAATTCATATTTGACTCAATACTAAACCTTTTTACATGATTCAAAAGCCCAAGAAGGATCTCTTTTAATATACAATAATTCTATAGACTTGGAATAAATTCTAGAGTTCCTCAATGAGGACTTTGACCTAAAACATGGTGACCCAAGCATGAAACCCATGCTTTAATAAGTCACAATAATAATAATAATAATAATTATTTTCTTTATTCTTTTGAGAAGTACATTACATGATGACTCAGGTACATTATTAAAGACTAAACATAGTTACATTTTCCAACACTCCCTCTTAACTAGGGAGGTATTCATAATGTACATATTCAATGGAAGATCTCAAACTATATGAACCATGAAGAACTTTAGGCACCGCAATGGCATGGACTAGAATCCTGACCAGGGTAATCTATCCAAACAGTCACTCAACAGTTTAGGCACCGCAATGCCATGGACTAGAATCCTGACCAGGGCAATCTATCCAAACAGTCATTCAACAGTTTAGGCACCGAAATGCCATGGACTAGATTCCTAACCAAGGCAATCTATCCAGGTGGGACTAAGATGGACTCAAGCTTTCAGCTATTCTAGGTACCATCAGGCTTACTTGCTAACCATCAACCCAAAATCCAGGTGTGTATCCAAAATAGAGCTCAATGATCAACACCACCTTTCCAAATTCTAGACATCAACATAATGTGTCGGCCAGATGTCCTCTGAGGCAATGCTTCACTCACAAAGCCTCAACACCCCTTGATCCAACAGATCAAGAATAACCAATCTCTCCCAATCAAACTAATTGGTAACCAGCATGCTATCAAATCCTTTGAGAGATTCACCTGTACAAACACAACCCCAATCAATAATATACTTTCACATGTACATAATCAAATACAAACCTCCAGGGTCTTTCAGACAACTTGATGTTGCTTCTCAACTTTTCATAGTAGGACTATCAACCGAATCTTTGACAGAATATTCCTCAATCATATGATTTCCTTCCTACTTCTCATGCAGCAACATATTCTCTGAAATTCATTCTTCAATTAGTACCAAGCTATGCCCTCCCTCTCAACCAGAAATCACCTCTTTATCCGGACTCCCTCTTAATCTTAGGGAGATCTCTCCTATTCATGCTTCCACAGGAAGATCAGCTTCTTCCGCATCGAAGAATCTTTCGTGGGTTCCAACCATTTCACCAAAGTCAACCTCATCATGCTTATCACATCAACGAACATCTTCACCAAGTTGAAGATTGTGTACCTGCACAACTTCAATAGCAAGTACAACCAAATCTATAGAAGCATGATGTTAGCCATATCAAAAACACAGAAGCATTTCAACTTTATTCATATCAAATACCCAGACTTAATTATAAACAAGAGACATATACTCTTCAACATCTTGCTAGGGACTTTGTCATACACCCTAGACTACTTCATAACAACATTCATTCCATCTAGGGCTTCAATGTGACTTCCAAAGGTATGACATACCTTACTTCAACATATAGCAAACCCTAGAAACAATTCAAAACACATATTGATCTACAAAGCATCTAACAACCTTTCAAAATACATATGTTAGACTTCTCACTAGGGATTCATACAAATCCTAGATTTCATACAAAAGAGTCAATCCCAGCTTAGTCATTAACCTGACTAGGTTCCACTAGGGTTAGTTCCAAACTCCTAGATTTTCAATCAACCATCAATCAGTGACTAACATGACCAACTACTACTAGGGTTAGTTGCAAACACTAGATTTCCGTTCAATCATCAATCTTAACCAAAGACTCAAATTTCAACAAATCTCAAATTATCATATAGTCAACATTCATTAGAGATTTCTACTTCAACTAAGGTTCAACCTTAGAATTCATTTTCACAAATTCAACAATCTTACACAGATCTCAAATCATCACATTTCAGAGATTTTACCTTGACTAAGGTTTCACTCCAAAACCCTATAATTCCACAATCTCAACAATCATTAAATACATGGATCTCATATTGTTACATTTCACACTAAATAATGTCACTACTAGGATTTAATTGTTAAACCCTATATTTTTCATTTTCAACAATCATCTAATAGATTTTAGATTGTTATATCACACATACTAGACAATTTTAACTTCACTAGGGTTTAGCTATAACACCCTAGATTTCCAGATATCATCATCCTAGAATCTCAGACAAGGACTTCCATTAAATCCTAAGACTCATGACCATCAATGACTAGGTCAGCACACATATCTAGGAATTCATAACCATACATAAGCATATCATATGTCTAACAACATTAATACATCTTGACCTAGACCAACCTAGGATTTCAACCAAAAGGACATATCTATATATATGCCTAGATTTCATCATCATGCAAATATATTTCATATCATGTGTTAGTCAAACCCAACTTCACAACGATATCAAATAAGAGTTAGACACACAATCATTTTGATTACACTAGGGTTTGATCAAACAAACACACATACCAAGTAAATCAATTCTAAGACAATACAAGGGTCTTGCTCACTCATTCCACCAAACGCTAATGAGTTAGGGTTCTAATGTAGAACATACATTCCACCAAACCCTAATGAGATAGGGATTTTAGACCTCATCATTCAACCCTAACAAGTTAGGATTTCTAGATCACAACAAAATCCCAAACAAGACATCATCAATAAAAATTCAACTAGCATTTCACAATCATCCTAAGCAGATTAGCGTTTTCAAACATTCACAATAGCATAATCTTCAGTTAGGGTTTTCCAGAACCTGTCTAGGGTTCTACATAGTCAATCAAGAATATGAATGGGGTGGGTAGATTTATCAAGAGATGAAACACCCAAACAAGAATCAATAAGATTTAATACAGCTAGTCATATCAAAGTTAGTAATAGATCATCAAATGAATAATCCTTTTAATCAATGTATTCAAAGCATACCTTTGTTTCTTGACTAACCTTGTCTTGAGAGATCCTCCTTCTTGCAGATCTTTTCCCTAACCAAGACAACTGAGGGAGAAAGGTGATTAGTATTTAATATAATCAAAACTAAATGAGTACATGAACTCAAAACTAAAAAGACATGAGATACTTATCTTTGAGAGTTGTTGGGGGCTCCCTCCAAAGCTTGAGGGAAGCCTACAAACTTAAAATAATACAAAAATGTCTTTTCCAAAATATGTTAAAAACCTATAAATTCTAAAATATGTAAAACAAGATATGTAAAGCTTCAAGTAAAGGACTTAATAGTGTAAGTCCCTGATGTCAGGTTCTTCGAGCTTGACTTTATTTGAGTCTCCTTCTTCAGCAAAGTTGGCTTGATCTCTTCCTCTCTTCTTATTCTTTGGATTCTCGGGGCAGTCACTTTTGTAGTGACCCTTTTTACGACATTGATAACACTCTATCTTGAACATGTCAACTTTCTTCCTCGGTCCCTTCGATCTCTTTCCTTTATGATGAGCAACATAAGCATTTGATACGCCTTCAGGATTGGCAACCATTGAGATCCTTAATTCTTCTCGACTACATGCGGTCCATAATTCTTCAAAGGTGGGAGCTACCTTCCAACTGTTGAGACCTGCAGCAAATGCACCCCAAGAGGGTGGCAATCCTAATAGGGCAGTGATCACAAGTTTTTTGTCCAGGACAATCTCATCGATGGCCAAAAGATCATCCCTGAGTCTAGCTATCTTCACAAAGAAGGTTGCCACAGTATCCTCTTTAGTCATCTTTGTAGTCCTCAACTCATTCTTCAAACTTGCTACTTGACCAATGTTCTTAATAGTGAACAGCTTCGACAAGGCTTCATACACCTCTTGAGCATGATCGATGTTGGCTATGAATGGGACAAGATTGTCTTTTATCCCTTCTACCATTAGAGTCAGCCATCAATTCTAAATCCCTGAATTTCGCTTTGTCGACATCACTGGCTTCTTCTGTAGGCTTCTTTACATTTCCTTTTACCAGATCCAACGCCTTGTTCTTCTCGAGGATTAGGTTAGTCCTCTTCTTCCAACATCTGAAGTTAGATGCTCCTTCAAGTTTGTTCTCACCCTTGATTGAGTTAGACATATTCCTTGAATATAATAGACTCTTTCCCTGAGATAGTGCCTATGAATGGATCTGCCTTTTTCTTCTTTCTTCACCAAAGCTCTGATACCATGTTGGAAAATCAAAAAGGTAGTAAAGATTTTCTTGATCTTGATAATTACTTGTGATGTTTCTTATTATTACGATTCTTTATATCTTCTTTCTTTAGTTCATCAAGCAATTACCAAAAGCAGCAACACATAAAACAATGGACAACAGATGTAGGCACATGCCAGGGCAAAACCCCCCTCGAGGGGAAAACCCAATCAAAGTAGTTCATCCTTTCAAATAGTATTCTTTGAGACTCTTCACCCTAGACGAAGACCAGACCTTCCCTCCACACCAAGTCAACGTCCAAAAGTTTGACCTCTTCCCAACGACTTCGACTATGCAGCAACTAACAGCTTCCAGCAGCAGTCCAACTTGGAAGACTTCAATCTCCCAATCCAGAGCACGAAACAGAGAGACCACCACCAAAATTTTGATTTTCCTTATCTCCTTAGACTCACCCAAACTCGCATTCACTTCGACTTCCCGACAATAGACTTTCCAAGCAAAAAGAGAACTTCGCACTTCTGCCCAGCAACAAGAGATTTTCGCACTTCTGCCCAGTAGAGAGAATTCGAACTTGACGAGAAGTGATGCTCCAAATGAATTCGATGTCCTTCCTTTTATAGGATTTCTGTGGGGTCGAATAGGGTCTTAGGCCGACTTGATCTTCCATTAGGCCAACATGGTGTGGAGGTTCCATAATTCATATTTGACTCAATACTAAATGTTTTTACATGATTCAAAAGCCAAGAAGGGTCTCTTTTAATGTATAATAATTCTATAGACTCAGAATAAATCCTAGAAGTCCTCAATGGGGACTTCGACCTAAAACATGGTGACCCAAGCATGAAACCCATGCTTTAATAAGTCACAATAATGATAATAGTAATTATTTTCTTTATTCTTTTGACAAGTACATTACATGATGACTCAAGTACATTATTGAAGACCGAACATAGTTACATTCTCCAACACGGTTTGCCTGTCTTTGGCCCTGGAAGTGTCTCGCTTGGCCTCCTGGAATTTATCTCGGCCTCCATCAAATGAATCGACTCCTCTTCTAGTTGAATTGAACTTTCCTCTGAAGCTCTCTGAGCGGGCCTTGCGCAGCTTCTTGAGGAAAACTCGTCCCTCTCTCAATTGAATCTTTTGTATCTGGAATCCTCCTCCGAAAATCTGCTATTGATCTCCCTCTTGCTCCTGCTTCCTTTTGGCTAGAATTCTTCCGGCTAAATGTTGCGCTCTAGAAAATCGATCTGCCAAGGAAACTCGCTCTTCCTGTGTTTTGCTCCAACCCCATCGACCTCTTATAATCTCTTATTGGTTCACCAACGGCCATGATTATGTCCTCATCAACGGCTAAGATCATTTCTAAGTCAATCCATGTGAGTTTTTAGAGAAATCTCACCTTTCTGGTTAATTAATATTTTCCCTAAGTTAGATTTAGGAAATATTTAATTATTGATTAATTAACTTAATTGAGCCATCTCTCGGTGTTTTCTCCTAAAACTTCTATGGGTTCTAGATTTCTTGTGTTTCTTAGCCTCTCTAAACAAAGTCGAGACTAGAACACTTGTCTGATGCTACCCAATCATCAAAAAATAACACTTCCTCTTAGCGAGGAAGGTGTTCTAGACGATCTCATAACATCCTCCCATACACGTTGTTGATGTCAAACAACTGTGACAACTATCACTGCGCAACTCTAATTCATCTACTACTCTGAGTTGAACCAATCTGCATTTGCTACTGACACTCATTGTACACCCTGTACTACTGCCAACTCTGCACTGCACTGCAACTGATCTCATGTTGTTACTGCTGCTACAACTACTGCAGCTGAGAAATAATCTTTGAATCAATTGTGCCACTGGAGTGGCTCTGCAGTTGTCACCTGAGTCTCTAACTGCTACTAGCCTCTGCACTATCCACTGAGTAATTGTCTGCACTGCAACTGCTTTGCACCCCTCAACATCTGACTACAACTAGAATTGCAGTTGTCCCTCAAGAACTCACTGCGGCATCCTAATCATTGATCCATCTACTAATGAATATTGTGGGCCCCTGTAGAAAGGGTAATAATCCAAGAGGAAATACCTACCTGATGCTGAACACCTATCTGATGCTCACCACCTTTCTGACGCTCTCCTCGAAATATCTTGCCCAACTCTATGCAACTCTGGAGTCTAGAGCTCAATGTCTCCCCACCTCTCTCCTGGAGGTATAGTTACAGGCCTTTGTGGGGCCTTTTTTTTGTTGTAGGCCTCAACGATTAAAAAAAATTACATTTTTTTAATATATTTTTTCTTTTCAAAATCAAATTGTCATCTTGATCCATAAATTCCATTCCTAAATCCAAGTCTAAAAGTCCTCTTGATGAAGCCTAGGAATATGGTACTCATGAAATTCTCAGTTCTAATGTGAAAGTCAAAAGCAATTTTTGTCCCACTATGGTGTGTGGGGGCATAAATAGATTGAATTACCACCTAGCTAGAATAGTGAGTAAAGATGTGGCAATTTGTGATCAATGCCCTCCAAAGTCACAGCCAAATTGCAAGCTAATTTGGATGTCATTCAGGAAATGAATGTTAAGAGAGCAAGAATGAAGTGTGAAGCTGCAGCAGTGGGTGGATCTCAGAGATAGAGTCAACATGTTCCTACAGGTTTTGCCTCATCAAATGTTGTAGGAAATGCATCTCATATAACCTCTCCTTTCTTCCTTCCTCACACTATTCTGGGATCTCAACCAAGCTTGGAAAGTTTTAATGAAAAAAGGAAAGAGGAGGTAGATATGGCAGTGAGGAGGTTTTGGTATCATGATAGCCTCCCATTTAACTATGCAAAGTCACCTTTCTTTCAGCCCATGGTAGATGCAATTGCATGTGCTAGCCCTAGCTACAAAGCACCTTCTTATAATTCACTTAGGGAGAAAGACCTTAATGAGGAGTTTGAATGTGTCAAGGCACAGTTGGACAACATTAAAAACTCATGGAAGACCACTGGGTGCATAATTATGTCAGATGGGTGGACAAATCAGAGGGGTAGAACAATCATCAACTTTATTGTTGCTTGCTCTAAAGGAACCATGTTCCTAAAGTCCATTGATGCATCTTCACATGTAAAGGATGCAAATCTGATTTTTTTACTGTTGTCAGAAGTTGTGGAGGAAGTTGGGGTAAAAAATGTTGTCCAAGTAATCATAGACAATGTTGCAAATATGTGGCAGCAGGAAGAATGTTGACCAAAAAATATCCTACCATTTTTTGGAGACCATGTGCTACCCATTACATAGACCTAATTTTGGAGGCCATCGAGAAGTTGTCATGGGTGCAAGATGTTGTAGAGTGAAAACAAATAACCAAGTACATTTATAACCATGCTTGGGTGTTGTCTTATGAGAGAATTCACAAAGGGTGAACTTAGTTGGCCCGTTGTCACGCGGTTTGCAATTAATTTCCTCTCCCTCCAAAGCCTTTTGCATGAGTACCAAGCTTTGAGACAGATGTTTTGTAGCCAACAATGGTTATTTTGGAAAGTTCGCACAAAACTAGATGCCATGGTTGTGAAGGTGTCTCTCTTCAAAGAGGACTTGTGGGAGAAAGTCACTAAGATTGTTAGCTTAACCGAGCCCCCTGTGAAAGTCTTGAGGATCATGGATGGAGACAAGCCTCCAATGGTCTACATATATGAGAGCATGGACAAGGCTAAAGAGACCATCAAGGCTTTTTATAGGGGAGATTCATCTAAATATCTCCCTATATAGGAAATTATTGATTCCAAGTGGGACAAGCAGCGACATTCATCGTTGCATGCAGCGGGAGCACATCTAAATCCAAGCATATTCTATAATGAGGAGTCTAATATTCAAAAAGATCCTGAGGTGATGAGAGATGTCATAATATGCATTGAGAGGCTATTCCCAAGCCAAGAAATCCAAGACAAAATTAGTTTGCAAATAGACATGTACAAGGAAGCATCTAGCATGTTTGGATTTAGCTCAACCATATAGTTTAGGGACTAGAAAATTCCATGTAAGATTCAATTTTTAAATTCTATAAATTCTTTAAGTTTGGCATTGCAATTTGCAACACTCTAAACTTTTTTGTTGTTTTTTTACAACCAATTGGTGGATAGATTGTGGCACTGAGGCACCAGAATTGCAAGAATTTGCAATCAGAGTTCTAAACCAACCTTGTAGTGCTTTAGGATGTGAGCGCAATTGGTCAATGGTTGAGCACATCCATAGCAAGAAGCATAACAGGTTGGAGCATGAGCAGTTGCAGAAGCTAGACTATATCTATTATAACCTTCAGTTGCTCACTAAACAAATGTGTCCGAAGGATTTAGATCGAACTGTATTAGATGACATTGATCTAGAGTCCAAATGGTTCGTGGATTTTCCTATTGATGATTTGAGTTGGCTTGATGAGGAGACACAGGATCTCTCTGGACTATCATTTTCTCAAATGGAAACTCCAAACACACCTACCTCACAGTTGTTGTTTGAGCCCACTAACGTTGGCACTAGATCTTTGCATCCTCGTGTTGATGCATGAGACATGACATTACACATGGAGACATTTTCTATTTTTGGTTTCCTAATTATGTTATGATTCATGGAGAACTTGCAAGTTGCTACCATATGTGATTTTGTTTATGAAATCAATTTTCAATTTGCTTTTAAAAATTTTGAGTATAAAGCTCAATTGTGTTATGTTTTATGCAAGGTTACTTGGAAGCAGCAGCGGAAGTGGAAACGAGGATCGGGAGCAGAAGGGGAGCGGAAGCGAGAGCGAGGAGCGACATGTTCAAAAGCTCCCGGTTTGGGAGCAAATTGAGAGAGAATTTTTATATAAAATATATCTCTATATATTTTGATGCATATATGTCAACAAAAGCATGTAGAATAATGAATTAGATATAAAAAGTATAAAAACATGGATTACACCATATAACATCAATCATATAGAAGTTATAGTCTTCATCAACCACGTCCACAAGTTACATGTTCTCATTTATATAGCATGTAAGGGTGCACATAACCAAAATAGAATCGAGTGTAATCCATCTCTGAACTGAAAATACATCAACAAATAGGCTCTAGATGGCCTCTAGCATCCAAAAAGATCATGCTATAACAAATAGTTACATATCATCAAAATCATTGCCTATCTTGGGATCTTTGTCATTAATACCACCCTCTAAGAAATTAACATAAGATAGAAAAAATGTAGCATGTCAAGTTAAGATTTTGTTTGAGTGATGGGTACATTTTTTGTAGGGACATGATAGAGGAGTTCGACAATCAATGTCAATAACATGAAGGTATGTAGAGGGCTTGGTGCTCTTGATTAAATATGAGTCCCATACCCTAATACATGACAAAATCCAATGGAAACATTGCAATCCCCCCAATCCTGAAATCTTGAGAAACTGATAAGTCTATTGGATTTTGAGTGAGATCTAAAATTCTACTTTCTCCATTTGAAATCCAATGTGGTTGGAACCACTCTCAAACATCCTAAGTCATTTCATGATAATGTTAAAAATTTAAGTAAAAGGATGAAAATGAAAGATAAAGGAGAATGTCACTTTTACTTTAAGAATTTAACATTACCATGAATTGCATATCAATACTAGGGCCATAAGCTTGAATATTAGGCTGCCCTGCTCAAAAAATCTTGTTTCTTTAAAAAAATTGCATTTGGAACATCTTTGTCAAAAAAACTAGGGAGCGAATTTTTTTTTGCGGAAGCGCGACGGGAGCGAATTTCGGGAGCAATTCAAAGGGGGGGGGGTGCCACTACCCCGCAACCCTGGTTATATGATCATACTTTATGACATGATGTTATGAATTCTTCTATAAACCATGGTTTATAACTTGTACGTGTTGGAAATCCCATTAATTTATCTTTTACGCAAAAAAATGAGATATCCTTTAGTTTTTTTTTTCTATTTGTCGAGTCTTTCTTGAGTCATCCCGAGTCGGCAAGTGATATGTCAGCCGAGTATTTACCAAGTACGAGTCGTGCAACATTGCTATATGCGGCCTGGGGGCCGAACTAAATATATGCCCAGGCCGGAAATTTCAACATTAATATCGTTAAACTATATGCCACCTAGGGGCTGATTTATTTACATTGAATTCCCAATTTTCATGAAGTCACTCACGACGTCACGTATATTAACTCAGTGTTGTTTAATTGGATGGGCGGTGTTGATAGCCCATTAATGACAATAGTAAAAGTAAAGGTTGTGTGTGTGTGTGTGTGTGTGTGTATATACTAATCAAATACAAGAGTATGGTAATGTATGAATGCTTGGGCGTTAACCTTTGCCAAGCTTCATTGTTAAAAACTAAGGCGCACCACTCCATTAAAATTAACACGACAATATCACATAATTTCACATGTCATTACATCTCATACGTACACTGAGTAGATTTGGGGACAAATACATGACAAAAACAAAGGTTTACCCTATGTAATCAAGCTAAAACAAAGTAAGGGCACGACCCAGTAAATTTTTTCGATACACATATGTATCTTTCTGAAAAATATAATCAAAGCATTGTTACTATATCAACATATTCATGAAATTAATATATTCCATTCATATGCGGCCACACACTACAAATATCTCTATCAATTATCCAAAAAATGCAAATAAAGAAGGAAATTAAAAATTCAACATAATTCATACAAGGGTATTTATATGAGAACTCAATGTTCCTAAACAATATCTAGGTCATGTGACTTCTCTGGCTAAGTCGATTTCAGTTGGTGACAAGAGAAGGGCCTCACACTATCTTCCCAACCGTATGCAGTTACGCTATTTTGTCTCGTAACTCGCCACCCCCATGCTAGGTCCAGAGTCTAAGATCTAAAATTCGTCGGGCAATACACCAAATAAACTAAGGGATTGATATCACTTGTCAATGGTTTATCAATAGTCTGGCAAGCACTGGTGGTTTCTCAACCATAGCAAGCACTAGTGTTTCTCAGCCAACTACAAGCACCAAAGTTTCATTGTATGGGTGGTTTCTCAACTGGAGACAAGCACTGGCGGTTTATCAACCAAAGCAAGCACAAGTGGTTTCTTAGTCTCTGCAAGCACCTAATGATGTAATTCAATCTCCCTCAACACCCAATCTAGTAATAACACGTTAAAATTGAATATTTGAGTGGTCACAGTCCAATGCAATGAGTGCTCTCCATGAGCTATTCCCAATGTTGGCTCTTCCACAAAAATTCTCTAAGAATCCAAAATCAAACCCCCAGCCTCCATGTGGCCAACATATTTATGTCATTTAACTACCTCTTCAGGCATGGCCAAGAGGACCTCTTGCCCCCGCGTTGCCTTCCTTTGCAAGTTACCCTTTCGATTCACAAGAAGGGAACAAATTCTGAATTTCACTACCATTGTATTAATGGCCAAGTCTAATTAAAGCGACCCTTCGTAGCCACAAGGGTTCGGCATTAAATTAGGTGAGATGGGTATGGCGGTTCACGTAAGACCCCATCTTCCTAGAACTATGGCCATCATCCCTTCTCCTTGGATTTTTCAACTTTCGAATAATATTAATCAAAATTAATTAATTAATATTATAATTAATCATTATTATTAATTAATTAAAGCATAATTCTTTAACGAAGCATTAATACATGATCACTTTGAATTTGGTGTTCATTAAAACATTAATGCATCATTAACATTAAACATGCATTCATACATTTTGGTATGATGATCCGAACATGAATGAATTTCATCAGTAATAATTTTATTATATTTATATAGTTTCCACCAGCAATCAGTCACCACACTGTACTGTTCAATTATATAAAAATGCTTATAAAGGTCATAATCACGCAAGAGATGTTACACTTTTCACAAATTTACAACAAAAGCCCTAAAAGTTTGCTTGGAGTGTTCAACTAGGCCTAAAGATCACAAGTCGACCTTACAATTGCTTTACAAAATGATAAAATATAAAAATCTAAGCTGCAGGAAACGTAGGGCAGGAGGTCGTTTCTGTACGGAAATGAGTACGAAATGCTGAAACGCATGTGGTACAGCCGTGAAATGCGTTTCAGGCCGTACTGCCACGTTTCACCAAACTAAAACGTGGCCAGTACGACCGGAAACACGTTTCATGGCTGTAGGACTCACGTTTCAGCTTTTTACTTGTGTTTTTTAATTTTTTTTTTAATTTGTTTTCTAATTTATTTTTAGGTTATCCTAGTGACTTCTAGTTGCTTCTAGATGCTTGTCTAAAGTTATAAAAGTGAACTTTGTCTCATTTTCTCAACGCACTATTCAGCAAGTCGTTTCTCTTGGAGACTGGCGATTTTAGCAAAGGAGAAGAGAGGAAGAGAGCAGTTGTTTCAGCTAGGGTGTTTTGAGCAGTCAGCAAAGTAGATTTCAACAGCAAGAGCAAGAGATTTCAGCAGCAAGAAAAAGAGATTTCAGCAGCAAATTTGGAGTGCAGAGTTTCCGCTATGACATTCTTGGCTTTTTGGCTTAGCTACAGCCATATTTCTCTTCTCTTTTCTGGCATTTTGGGGTAGCTTCAGCTACAAAAAATTAATTTGGGTAAGCAACATTCATTTTGTTAGTTTTTCCTACTATTTCTTCAATTTTGCTAGGGTTTATGCTGCCAAAAATATGAAAAACGTTTTTTATTTACAGATTTGTTTTTTAAATTTATTTTTGCAACAATGGCTTCCAACCAAAGTGCAACTGCAAGTTCAAGCCCTAGGGCCAACCCAATGGCTGAATATTATCCTCTTTGGAGGCATGTGACAAAGCTTCAAAGATGTGCAGGTGGTGGCTCATGGGAATGGAAATGCAATCTTTGCAATAATTCGTACAAGGGCTCCTACCCAAGAGTGAAGGCACATCTTTTGCATGGAGGAGGACAGGGGATTGTAAGTTGCACAAAAACAGCAGATCCATTGGCAAGGAGAGCATATCAAAGAGAGCAAGATGAGGCGGATGGTACTAAGAGAAGGCATGATGACCTTACTCAAGCTCCATATAACATTGAGCCAAGGATTGTAGCTGAAGCAAGAAAGAGGAGAGTCGGTCCCACTCAACAACATGAACAACCAGCACCCAAAAATACCAAAGGGGCATCCCCTTCAGTTCAGGATAGCAGAATTGCTAAATTGGTGAATGTGCAAGCAAGAGAAGAAACTGATTCCAGAGTGGCTAGGTGCATTTATGCATGTGGTATCCCATTCAATGTTGTTCGCTCTCCTTACTGGCAAGATATGATAAGGGCAATTAACAAAGCTCCTCAAGGGTACAAGGGGCCCAACTATGAGAAAGTCAGAACCCAGCTTCTCAAAAATGAGAAGGAGCTTGTGGAGGATATTTTAGCTCCAATTCGTTCTTCCTGGAGTAGCTCTGGGGTTACCATAGTCTCAGATGGATGGACAGATACAAGGCGCAGACCATTGATAAATATCATTGCCACTTCCCCCAAAGGAGCAATGTTTATCAAGGCAGAAAACTGCTCAGGAGAGGTGAAAGATGCATAGTTCATTGCTGATGTTATTATAAAATCTATTGAACAAATAGGGCCTAACAAGGTGGTGCAAGTTATCACGGATAATGCACCAGTTTGCAAAGCTGCAGGTTTAATTATTGAGGGGAGGTATGACCACATCTTTTGGACACCATGCATTGTCCATAATCTGAATCTGATCTTAGAGGAGATCGACAACAAAGTTTCCTGGATAAAGGAACTCACAGGGGAAGCAAGGGAGATTGTCAAATTCATCACCAACCACCACCAATCTCAGGCCATATTTCGAGAGTACTCCAAATTGGAGTTGTTAAAAGTTGTTGAGACAAGATATGCCTCAAATTTCCTGATGTTGTGCCGCCTTGTTGAGGTTAAGCATGCATTAGTTTCTATGGTGGTGAGTCAACTTTGGATTGAGTGGAGACAAGCAAATTCAGAGCGGGGATCTATGGTGCGTAGATTGTGCTTTGATGAGGATTGATGGAGCAAGGTAGATTTCTTGCTAAAGTTCACAACCCCTGCATTTGAGCTTCACCAGAGTGCTAACACTGACCAACCTTTCTTAGGAGAGGTATATGATGGCATGGATTCCATGGTTGAGAAAACTATGGAAATCATTTCGCAAGAGTCTCCACAACTTTTGTTTGTTGATGATCATTTTGTTGGTTTGGTCAAGAAAATCATTGTTGATAGGTGGAACAATTTCAACACTCCATTGCACACTTTAGCACATGCTTTGAACCCCAAATTTTATGATGAGGAGCTTATTGCTCAAAGCAATGGGAAGAGGAAGGCACCCCATAAGGATAGAGAGGTGGCTAATGGGGTGAAAAAAGCCCTTATGAGAATGTTTCCTTCTCATCTACATAGGGAGGTAAAGGAGGAATTTGCCAGTTTTGCTGCAGGAATAGATGATTATGCAGATATATCAGCTTTGGAGGAGAGAAGCACCATGAATCCAGTTAGGTGGTGGATTTGTCATGGAGCAAATGGTGTACATTTGCAAAACCTTGCCATTCGTATTCTTTCACAAGTGGCAAGCTCTTCATCAGTAGAAAGGAATTGGAGCACTTATGGTTTAATTCATTCTGTAAAGCGCAATAGGTTGGGCTCACAGAAGGCAGAGGATCTTGTTTATGTGCACTCCAACCCTCGCCTTGCATCTCGTAGGGGTCCAGAATACAACAGTGGTCCTTCTAAAGAATGGGATGTGGATGCAGAAAATCCTGATTTGGATCTCTCTCTTGCTACCCTGAATATTGAGGCCGAGTCTGGAAGTGGAATTGGCGCATTATCTTCTTCAGCACCACCATCCACTATTGAGCATCGTACTGCTTCTATTTTTTATGAGGATTGTTGTGATGAGGATTAGTCTTTTGTCTCTATAGTTCTTGCAGCCTTATAGTCTTTATTGTACTTGCAGCCTCATATATTAATATAAATAAAGGCTGATTTTGAGATTTGGATATATAATAAAGGTTGCTTTTGGATATTCCGATATTTTTATTTTCATTATGTGATCATTCATGAGTAAATGTGATGTAAATTTAATCTTAATGTTTAAATGTAATAAATTATAATGTATCATTTATGCTTTATGATTGCACATATATATATATATATATATATATATTAAAAATATTTAAATATATATATATATATATATATATATTTAAATATTTTTAATATATATACATATTCGCGTTTCCTTGTTTCCAAAATTTGGGGAGGTCACGTTTCGTATCGCTTCCCGTTTCGGAAACTCGTACCCGTTTCCCCGTTTCGTGCAACCTTGATAAAAATACTTCATAAATCTCCTAGATGTGTGGGCATAAATGCACTCCAACATGACATCATCCTCCTAGCACGAACATTTCCATCAAGCAAGTGACAAAGTGGGTCCAAGAGTGTTGCTCACTCCAAGGTAAATCATCAAAGTGCATGGGTACATCTCCAAGTAACATCTCTTCCACTGTGACATCATCATCAAGAAGGCTTGTGTCACCATTCTAGGGCATGTATGAATGACATGGCAACCTCAGGAGCAAGCATTGGCATCTAGGCATGGTGTATTATCCCTCCCAAACCATATCAGTGGTATCCATCATCATCTAGGCTCTAGAACAAGGCAACATCCATCAAACAGGGTCAAGGCCAACCTAGGGGCATCCCAAGTCCATCTAGGCACATCATAAATCAAGTCAATGCCTTGGCTTCTTGGCTCAACGTTTTAGCATCTAGAGGTGTAGGAAGGGGCATACATATTACAACCACGAGGAGGCTCCTCAAGTTCCAACATTCATCTTAGGAGGCAAATGTTGGAGCTGCAAATTCACATGTGCTCTCAAAATTGGGGTTGATGTCCTTTGAATGGTGTTGGAGAGGTGTCAAGCCATCCCTCAAGGGATCTCTATTGCATGTGTAATGAACCACCTAAAACATACCCTCAAGATCAAGTGAGATCAACATCATTACGAGAAAAAACCATTAAAATATCATAGTGTATTCTTACCTGCTAAGGTGTACCTAGCACGATCTAAGGAACCCATGGCTTAATGTACAAGGCACTCATCAAATTTTTCAAAAGCTTAGAAGTCAGCAAGGCACCTATGCCCCTTTCTTTCTCCTCTCTCTAAATTCTCTCTCTCAAATTCCGCACCCCTTCGAGGGAATTATATTAACTATCGCTAGCATGATGAATTTTGTAACAGACTTAGGCGACTTGGGACCCAGTTATCAAGTGATTCTGCTCTAGAGTGTTTTTTTAACTTAGCTAATTATTCTCACTTTTCAGCGATGAATAACTAGCTGAGTTTTTTCACTCACACACCCCCAAAGTTGGAGCGTGGCTTGATAACTAGGCCTTTGGTCTGTCCTAATGCCTATACTCAATGTATATTACCATGCTAGGTCATATCTAAAGTGTCATGGAATTTGACTAGGTTTTTATAGAATTTTTTGATTAATTAAAATTTACCATAGGATGGATTTTAATTAATCTTCTATGTAAAATTGTAAAGAAGTGGATCTAAGATATGTTGATGGCATGTGGGTACTTGAAATTCGTGCTCACAACCTCAACATTATCCCAAGACCACCTTTGGGGGGTCAAAAATGACTATTACCCCGTCAAAACCCATTTTCTCTAAAGTTAGTGGCAAAAAGTGGAGAAAATATCAAAAAATTATAATAATTAGAAACAAATTTAATATGTCTCCAAGTCAAAAATGACATGGAAAATCAAAGACAAGGATCAGAGGGTAGGTTGATTGGGTAGCCAAGTCATCAACAAAGTCTGAGTTCTTAATGAGGCCGAGTTGACTATGCCTTGTTGGCTCACGAATCTCCTAGTCAGCAGTAAGATTCCATCAAAGATCATCACGGATTTATGGGACTGTTTATGTTTGAGTTATCTTAGTTCATAGTAGAGTATGTCTCCACTCCCACCTTCACTTAAGTCCACCTGTGGGCTGCCAGCTATCACACAGCCTTACATTTGTAAACTACCAACTGAAAAGACTCCTACGCAGCCTTCTATTGGAGACTCCATGTAGCACAACATGAGAAACGTGTTTAAGGCTAGAGCACAAGCAGTTGGGGGTTGAATTGTGTGATGATTTTCTCCCTCTCATCTCCACTTATTCTCCACATGGCAGACTCTAATCCACAGTTGTAACTCACACCAACAAGTTAAGGGAAAACGCACACGCAAAGAAGGAGGTACGCTAGCCTTGAAGGGGATCTTGCACAACAGTTAGCAGTCACTTGGAAAACTCGACCTCCTTGGGATCTTCACCTATTTGCCACTTGTTTGATTGATTTGCATTGGGATGTGCTCCTCGTTTCTTGTATAAATAAGCCCATTGGGCTCTCTATTGCCCATGGTTAGAAGATCTAGCAAGTTAAATTTGGCAGCCAGGGAGAAATTCCATAATTGGATCAAATAAAGAAATTATTAATACCTTCATTCAAGTTAATTTCAATCGTTGGAGGGAAATTACTTAAGAGCAAAATTCAAATTCAAAATTGTGGTTCGCTCCATGAGATTTCAAGTCAGCACATCCACAATTCGTATGACCATTCAACTATATATAAGCACCTCCCTCCATCATTAGAAATATAGCGGCAAACACTAATTCGGTGGCCTGATGTTACAATCTGAGGCTCGCATATCTATGATAATCTTGAAATGAATCTCACAACAGATAGAATTAAGGACATCGACAAGTTTTAGTATGGGAAGTTTGTGTGGCTCGCTTCTCATCCTACGAACATAAAATCAAAGGCTCGCTCAAATAATTAAATGGTTTGGATTTCATTGTAGCAAGATCCTTATCTTCACAACTTGTTCCAACTTTCTATGCCATGATTTCTTTAACTATGGTTCACATAACATATTTCAGTGGCACGTATTTTATAGATTCTTGTTGCTCGCTCTCTTCAACTTCGATGGCTCACACATGTATTTATGAGAGACTATCCTTGTGTTGACTTGCAAACAGTATTTCCTATGGTTCTTTAATTTCCTGTGTTCTATATGTCAATGACCCTGACAGTACCATAGCATGGCAATCCACTATTTGACATGGGAGACAACATATATTTGACATGGCGGACATCTCATGCATGGCCATGGCAATTCTCCACATATTTGTCAGGGCAAACATCTCATATATTTGACATTGCAGACAACATATATTTGACATGGCACACATCTCATGATCTTGGTCTTGGCATATTTGTATGGTCTCAGCTCATGGATCTCTGCACCAATTCACATGATTTCAGCTTTGCGTATGGCATTCATTCCTCTGCATCACGTTTCAACAGTATGATATATAGCCGCTATTCCGTGATATACATATGAACAATGAGATGGGGAGAACATAAACTTGACATGGCAGAAATGGCAGAGTTTGGGATGGCAGTGACCCTAATAGCAAAAGCCTTGTGTATGGTTGATATCTTAATAGTGCTAATGATTTAGGTTAGGCCCTAGGAGGTCTAATGTAATAATGTATCTTTCTATGGATGTACTTTGTATCTCAGCTGGACAATTGATGAAATCTAATAGAAGAAGAAGAACTGATTGTGGGTTTTCCCCCTTGTGGGGTTTTGCCCTGGTCTTCGACCAAATTATGGTGTCCCCTTTAGTGCATGCTTTTCTTCTGATATTCCTTTTATTATTTTGTTGCATTACTAATGTTATTGTTCTTTCTACATAATTTTTGATGATGCTATGATATAATGGGGTGAATGTATACGTAAATGTTGAAAAGTTTGTAAAGGCAATTATCTAAAGCAAAGAATAATATAGCTCTAAGATAAATCAAAATGGGATCAGAGTTGTGCTGAAGAAAAGTCATGGACATCACCCTTGTGAAGACACCGTTGACGGAGACAAGTGAAGATGGTGGAGACCTAAAAGAATGCTAGGGTTCGAAGGAAACCCTAGGAAACCTAGTTATTAGGGTTTGGTGGATATCATGAGGTTAGGGATTGGAAGAGACCCCTGAAGTGTGCTTGGAGAAGAGCCTGGATATGATGAAGGCCTAAGCTCTCCAGTCTTGTAAACCCAACATGATCCATGAAAGGCTATTTCAGCACCTATGACATATTCAGTAGTCTCAGTTGGGCCTGGTAGTTGATGAAGACATTGAAGGCAACATTGACATGTGGATGATGGTTAGTAATGACCCTTGGAGGCAGGCTCAAGAGGTAGTTGATGACATCCTTCAATCAAAGATAAGTCCTTCTACATGTATGACATTGTTCTTGTTTAGATTCACTGTTTTGTTGAGTATGTGATAAGCAAATCCTTCTTGAGGATCATTTGGATGATAAAGGGTGCAGGAGAAGAGAGCTAGTGCAGAAAGAGGAAGCTAGAGCAAGAAAAGGAACTTGATATTGCAAGATGACAATAGGGAGTAGATTGAAGGCAACAGTGCGATATTGAGAGTGATATGGTCCTCATACAAGTACCATTATTGATAACTAAGATGAAGCAATGTTTGATGATATGGTTCAAAAATGTGATAATGAAAGAAAGTGCCATATGGATTTGAGCAAGCCCTCTGGTCTTAGTATATTTGGACTGATGATCTTCTGATGCAGACACCTACCTTTCTTCAGGTTGTAGGTATGTCTTTGATATTTGCATATATACGCTGACAACTTATTTATGACAGGATTGGACCACTTCAGTAATCAATGCTAGAGGGAGCAAAGAGATGATGAGTGTTTTCATGTAAATGGTAGTATGCTTGGCATGATGGACTACACTGAAATAGTCGAAAGAGCCTCCTCTTCAAATAGAGTTTTGATGGATTTCCACGATAAGCTAAATTCTTTATTTGCATTGTGCACTCTAAGATAGATAGAGCCTGAGACAAAGACATCTCCACGCACTACAACAATGTTGTTGTATGAAGACAAGCTTAGGCCTGTGATTGTTGCCTTCTTGTGTGAAAGAGAGAAGGAATGAATAAGGTATTCGTTTCTTCATGACATATATTTGCTCTAATATAATAGGTGATTTGATGTCCTATATAACAGGATAACAAAAAACTGATGCTCTTGGTACTACATAAAGTAGTATGATTGAACTCTTCAATGAGTTGTTTGGGTCGATGCCGGATATGAGCACTTTGTATGCATTGATGACTCGCTACAAGTTCTTTGAGAGTTGTTTATATGTCGGACTCGACTATGACTTATGGTGAGATTTCAACACGCAGAAAATCATGTGTTTCAAGACAGATCAAATATCCAGGATATGATGCAAAAAAAGGAATGAGACTCCATCACCTTCTTGATTGATGAGCAAGCAAGTTGTGAAAATTCTTGAATCTAACACATCAGAAACCCCTACTGCAATTTCTGGTTTACTATCTCCTACTTTTTCTTTACATTAATAAGTTATTTAGTTACATAAACATCGAAGTAAACACAAATGTAGCCTTCACAGATATACAGATCATGCACTGAAGTAAACAAAAACAATAACACAAGGGACACTGTTATTTTTGGACAATCGTCCCTAGGAAAACCCAATGCGGGAAAACCGATGCAACAGATATGAGGGTTTTATTATTAAGCAGATTTCTTGAATACAACTAGGGTGCCAGAATGGCTCACCCAACAGAGAATGTCCTCGGCAGTAGTACCTCTATCCAGAGACAGATATTCTCGCAAATCAGCAACCAGATGATCAACCCCACCGCGACTCCGGTTGTTCCTTTTGCTGGACAGCGAAAGCTACTCCAAGCACTGCTCTAGAACTGCGTCACTCTTCAGGAACTGCGTCACCCTCTCCCGGTTGATCTGCTCTCAGTCTACCCCACAGAATCTTCCCAGTTGCCTCTGAAGCCCTCTGCGTCCTTTGCGTCAGCCTCTACGGCCCTTTTCATCCTCTGCGTCAGCCTCTACGACCCTTTGCGTCCTCTGCACTGCCTCCTTCGGCCTCTCCATCAGCCCTTCTTGGGCCTGCGTTGTCTCTCCCGGCACGTCACTGCCTCTCTGCTATGTATTCTTCAGCCTTGGATGAAAATCCCTTGTTGAACTACCCCTCGCTGCTACTAACTCGATTTCCTCTGCAAACCTCGTCTCAGAAAATCAAATTCTTGATCTCTCTTGGTGTGTCTCCAACTGACCCTTAAGCCTCCTCTTATACTTTTCCTATTGACGATTCAATGGTCGAGATTAAGTCCCTAATCAACGGCTAAGATTAGAACTGCTTGATCCTCGTCACTTAGAACTTTCTCACCCATTTTATATCAATACACATTAATATTTTTATTTTCCTAAGTTTAGATTTAGGGACCCATTTTAAAAATATTAATTATTTTAATATCTCTTCATCTTGGAGGAATTTCTCCAAATGATTTCTAGGTCTTGGAGATCTCATGTGCCTTAGCCTCTCCACCAATTTTCATGGCTAGAGCACATCCAATGCTACCAAAAATCAACACTCCCTCTTAGCGAGGAATGTGCTCTAGTAATGCTTCATCATAGAAGCATCACACTGATCCTCTGCATCGGTCCTCTGTGTTGATGCTTGGCCTGCTGCCCTACATCCACTGCACTGCTGCTTCTTGTACTATTGCCCATGACACTACCACTACTACATTTGTACTGCAACTCCCTCTCAACATGTTGCATCATGCTGCCCATAGCACTGCCACTGCTAACTGTTGCATTACAACTCAGTTACCGAGAAGTGAGTAACTGACTTCTCCCAAATACTGACATCCTGGTCAATTTGGAAGCCTCATGATGCTGAAGCTACCTCAACTGCTATCCTGTGCTCCCTTTGTTGCCACTGCGCTGCTGCAAACACCTCTGTGCCTCTCGCACTGCTGCAACCTCCACTGCGTTGCTACAAACTTCTGCACTCTAGCACTGCCTTGTCGCTCCATCACACCTTGCTCCACCCGACACCTATCATCATGCTACTGTCTTTAAGGGCTCCCATAGCCGGATGTGATCCAAGAGTTTGGGCACCTCAAGGATCCTGCCCCTACATGTAGTCCTCTCGACTACAACTCCATGTCTCCCCACCTCTTCTCTAGAGGCGCATGAGCACTCATGGCACAATCATCATCAGTCTCAACATCCTTCTCCGCCTTTGCTGGAGCAACCTTTGAGTCGGAAGCTTCTCCCTTGCCTTTCTTCCTGGGGCACTGAGAGGCATAATGTCCTAGCTCCCCACAGTTGAAGCACTTGACCTTGGAGATATCTTTCTTCTTCCTCTTCTGAACCCCCTGCTGTCCCGCAGATGCTAGAGCTGCATCCTCCTCCTCCTCTTTCTTGATTCGAACTCCCTTACCGCTACTCCCCGCCTTAGTCAACCTCCTGATCTCTTCCTGTCGAAGAGTTGCCCACATCTCCTCCCAATTGGGGAGAGTCGCTCTGCCCAAAATGCTTTGGACAAACATCTCCCAGTCCTCAAAGACTGCATTCAGAGCAACCCTGACCATAAACTCTGGATCTAGTGTAGACCCCACGGAAGTAAGTTGGTCGTGAATCCCTTGCAACCTGAGAAGGAACGGATCTATCTCCTCTCCTTTCTGCATCTAATATGACCTCAGTGATTCTCTAATAACATCTTCCACTACACGGAAGAGCCCTTGTATAAGGTGGTCAACGTCTACCACATCTCTCTTGTTGTGTTCTTCTTAGCAATATGTGGTATGACATGATCCTTGACCCCGTCTAGAATCTTGCATTTCGCGTTCGCCTCAGCCTCCTCATGCTTCTCATTTGCATTAGGCTCAACTGGGACAACCACTGTTTTCAAGGCATAGTCCTTGATGCGATGTTTATATAGGATCCTAGCCTTCCAGATGACAAAATTGGAAGCCCCATCCAATATACCCTGATCCCTCAATCTGTTCACTACCATCTATGCTCCTCTTCTCTAGACTCCCTCTGAGTCTTGATTTCCCTTTCAGAAATCCTCTGGCCAACTGTCGAATCACTCCTCTCCAATCCTCCTTTACTGCTGCAACTCGGATCTAGATTTCTTGGCTAGAAATCTGTTGAGGTAGTGCTTTCCTCTACCTTGGTTCAGTCTCCTTATACATTGTTCTGCACTCACAGAAACAATGTCCCACCAGCTCCACAAATCAAAATCTGCTCAGCTCCCTTAGCCCCGACAACTAAAGAATTTGATCCCTTCTGGCTCCGTGCAATCACAGTGAGAGCTAGATCAGCTCCTCCTGGCCACTACGTCAATCCTTCCTGGCTGAGAAAGATGACTTGGCATTGCGTAGGCCTGATCTGCACCCCTCTGCCTCTGCGCTGGCCTAGATAGCTCACACAAAAACTGCGTGGGCTCCTCCTAGCTACTGCGTCACCTTCACTTGGCTCAGAGTGCTAACGCGGGCACTGCGTGAGCCTCTGCATCACCTTCTCTACATTGCATCTCTCCTACGTCTTTGGCTCTGGAACACCACTGTCTCTCGGGACAGCGACTTCTCTGCTACACATTCTCAAATTTTCTCGGTCGGTGTCTTCAGTCGCCTCAGATATGCAATTTCTCTGATACCATGTGAAAAATCTTGAATCTAACACATCAGAAACCCCTACTACAATTTCTGGTTTACTATCTCTTACTTTTTCTTTACATTAACAAGTTATTTAGTTACATAAACATCGAAGTAAACACAAATTCAGCCTTCACAGATATACAAATCATGCACTGAAGTAAACATAAACAGTAACACAAGGGACACCATTATTTTTGGACAATCATCCCCAAAAAAACCCAATGCGGGAAAACTGGTGTAGCAGATATGAGGGTTTTATTATTAAGCAGATTTCTTGAATACAACTAGGGTGCCAGAGTGGCTCACCCAACAGAGAATGTCCTTAGCAATAGTACCTCTATACAGAGACAAATATTCCGGCAAATCAGCAACCAGATGATAAACCCCACAGTGACTCCGACTGTTCCTTGTGCTAGACAGTGAAAGCTACTCCAAGCACTGCTCTGGAACTGCGTCACCCTCTCCCAGCTAATCTGCTCTCAATCTGCCCCACAGAATCTTCCCAGCGCTGCCTCTGAAGCCCTCTGCGTCAGCCTTTACGGCCCTCTGTGTCCTCTGCACTGCCTCCTTCGACCTCTGTGTCAGCCCTTCTTGGGCTTGCGCTGTCTCTCCCGGCACTTCACTACCTCTCTGCTATGTATTCTTCAGCCTTGGATGAAAATCCCTTGCTGAACTGCCCCTCGCTACAACTGATCACTAACTCGATTTCCTCAGCAAACCTCGCCCCAGAAAATCAAATTCTTGATCTCTCTCGGTGTGTCTCCAACTGACCCTCAAGCCTCCTCTTATACTTTTCCTATTGACGATTCAACGGCCGAGATTAAGTCCCTAATCAACAGCTAAGATTAGAATTGGCTTGATCCTCGTCACTTAGAATTTTCTCACCCATTTTATATTAATACACATTAAATTTTTATTTTCCTAAGTTTAGACTTAGGGACCCATTAAAAAAATTAATTATTTTAATATCTCTTCATCTGGGTGGAATTTCTCCAAATGATTTCTGGGCCTTGGAGATCTCATGTGCCTTAGCCTCTCCACCAATTTTCATGGCTAGAGCACATCCGATTCTACCAAAAATCAACACAAGCATGATTGTGGTTGACCTGATGATCTCTCAGTGTCATGCACTATGGCCAGGACTAACAACCATAAGCCTAGTGAAGGCACTGATTAGAGGAAGGGGTCCTCACTAATCGAGAACATTGAGCATAGCTCTTCCCCCCTGTTGAGCTCCCAGGGTGAGGAATGGAGCATTGAGTGCCCCTGGGGTTGAGAAATCTCTAGACAATAGGTGTGTGTGATCCCTACTCTTGTAGTAGGTCATGTAGCTCCCCTATTGTCACCCATAGGGTGTGCGTGATCCTCGTCCTTTATGACAAGTCAGGTACCTCCCCCTATCTTGGTCTAGTAGAGAATACACCAATTGGCATCATACCCACAAGCTGGGTTTGTTGGGATCGTCCCTCCCCATCTGGCCAATGTGTTGAGGAGGCTTGGGGCGTGTGATCCTTACCTTTGGTAAGTCAGGTATCTCACCCAAGCTCAAATTATGTTGCAGGTGTTCTACCACATGTCTCTCAAGGGTCATTGTTGGGAAGATCATTAAGCAATAGGATGGATGTGATCCTTCCCTCTCATAGCAAGTGGTATCCCGCCCATTGATTGGACAATGGGATCGCTGTGATCCTTGCTCGGTAAGTTGTATCTCGCTTATTGCTCGATATAGAGTGGTGGCCAAGGCTCTCCTATGATGAGATGACTTGGGGTGAGAGTGTCCCATAGGACCTTCCTCATTGTCTTTGGTTAGAGGGTGGTAGCTCTTGCTCCCCTATGATGTCAGATTCTCCCTCTTCAAGTCAAGATTGTTCAACA
This sequence comes from Pinus tabuliformis, assembly GCA_031772625.1. Lineage (NCBI taxonomy): Eukaryota > Viridiplantae > Streptophyta > Pinopsida > Pinales > Pinaceae > Pinus > Pinus tabuliformis. The sequence continues at coordinate 953,924,821 of CM062816.1, read as the reverse complement.
GCTAGAGATGGACAGAAATAAGTCGGGACGAGATATGACTTGATGACAATGATGATTCTTCTTCAAATGACCGAATTGATTATTGGATATAGGGTGGAAGCAGGATGCTCCCCTATGATATGGGTTGAGTTGGGCCCCCGAATTATGATGTGGGTAGAGATGGACTCCCCTATGATGATTCTTCTTCTTCTATAGATCAAGATTGTCCCACTGATGATCAAAGGACGAGATATGATGACATGGATATTTTGTTGATGGACGTCATATGATTTGACCTAAAGTCTAGTAGGGTTTGGAGGATCCAGTTATGTATAATTCTTCCTCTATGAGACGATATGAGATGGGTCTTATTGATGATAAAGTTGTCTATCTTCCTTATGATTGAGATATGTTCACTTGAGATACATCATGATGTAGCATTCCGGATGAGGCTTATGATGCAAATGGAATTTTCTCCCCAGCTAAGAGGGAGTGTTAAATTTGGCAACCAGGGAGAAATTCCCTAATTGGATCAAATAAAGAAATTATTAATATCTTTTTATGTCAGTTTCAATTGTTGGAGGGAAATTAATTAAGAGTGAAATTCAAATGACCATTCAACTATATATAAGCACCTCCCTTTATCATTTGGAAATATACGGCAAACACTAATTCAATGGTTTGATGTTACAGTCTGAGGCTTGCATATCTATGATAATCCTGAAATGACTCTCTCAATAGACAGAAATAAGGACATCGACACATTTTCGTATGGGAAGTTTTTGTGGCTCGCTTTTCATCCTATGGACTCGCACATATAATCAAAGGCTTGCTCACATAATTAAATGGCTTGGATTTCATTGTAGCACGATCCTTATCTTCACAACTTTCTCATACTTTCTATGGCAAAATTTATTTAACTATGGTTTGCATAACATATTCCATTGGCACGTATTTCGTAGATTCTCGTTGCTCGCTTCCTTCAACTTCGACAGATCGCACATGTATTTTTGAGGGATTGTCCTTGCGTTGACTTGCAAACAGTATTTCCTATGGCTCTTTAATTCCTACGTTCTATATTTCAATGATCATGACAGTATCACACCATGGCAATCTACTATTTGACATGGCGGACAACATATATTTGACATGGCAAACATCTCATGCATGGTCATGGCAATTCTCCACATATGTCATGGCAGACATATCATGTATTTGACATGACAGACATCTCATGCATGGTCATGGAAATTCTCCACATATTTGTCATGGTAGACATCTCATATATTTGACATGGCAGACAACATATATTTGACATGGCAGACATCTCATGCATGGTCATGGCAATTCTCCACATATTTGTCATGGCAGACATCTCATATATATGACATGGTAGACATCTCATGATCTTGGTCTCGACATATTTGTATGGTCTCAGCTCATGGATCTCTACACCAATTCAAATGATTTCAGCATTGCATATGGCAGTCGTTCCTCTACATCACATTTCAACAGTATGATATACAGCCCTTGTTTCCTAATATACATATGAAGAATGTCACAGGGAGAACATAACCTTGACATTGCAAAAATGGTAGAAATCAGGATGGCAATGACCCTGATAGCAAAAACCTTCTATATGGCTGATATCTTGACAGTGCTAATGATTTAGGTTGGCCCTAGGAGGCCTGATGCAATAATGTATCTTTCTATTGATGTACTTTGTATCTCAGTTGGACAATTGACGAAATTTAATAGAAGAAGAAGAATTGATTGCAAGTTTTCATTGTTTTGGGGTTTTGCCCTGGTCTCCAACCAAATTCTGGTGTCCCCTTTTGTGCATGCTTTTCTTCTGATGTTCCTTTTATTATTTCGCTGCATTACTGATGTTATTGTTCTTTCTACATAATTGTTGATGACGTTATGATATAATGGGGTGAATGTATATGTATATGTTGAAAAGTTTGTAAAGTCAATTATCTAAAGCAAAGAACAATAAAGCTCTAGGATAAATCAACATGGCTTGGGCATACTCTGTTGAAATTATTCTTGCTTTAATAATATTGAAAGTCTTTGGGAGTTATCTTGGCTTGCATGGTGGTGAATGCTCTTGGTGTATGAGATAACATTGTACATTTCTCAATGGTTTTGATTGATCTGAAAATGCGGAAGAAGATCGTTCTCTGACACTTGACAAGATTGAAAATGGGTCTTTTAAAACATCATGTTAATTTGGTGTTTCTTCAAGCATGAATTAATTCACATGTGCAAGTTAACCATAAAGAACATAACACAAATAATCATGCAACTATCACGAACAACGACACGAAGTTTGGTGACGGAGTTCACCCCTCCTGGGCTACGTCTTCGGGCCCTGCTCAAAAGGCTAGGCCGCTCATATTTCAGTATTTGAAAAGAGGTACATCAATTTGTTGTTTACAATTGTGGCTATTTCCCCTGCAAGGAAATGTTCTCCTACAAAGAACTCTCGCAATATACTTGACAATCTGTAATCAACGTGTCATCTACAGCAAAACAAAGAGTCTCCTACAAGGACTCTAAACCTCAACTGAAATTGAGCATTCAAGCATCAACAATACATTAATCAATTACCTGTCTCAACTTGACTAGGAGAGACACAGTTCATGTATTGTCTTCTGAAGAATTCGTTGTTGCAACTGATGAACAGGTTCTGTCGATGAGTCCGGAGCATGCCAAAACCCCCATTTCGGCTCTTCAAGTGCCCAATTCGGCTTCCATATGCCTTCGGAATGCCAAAAACTAACTTGACTCAAGAACTGGCTCACACCATCAACTTCGGGTTGTGCTCCTCACAACTCCCTTCTCGTTCTGATGGCACAATTGCTTAACTCCTTCTAGCTCACAAAGCTAGTCTTCAATACCACTCTAGGCTTCACTTGCCACTGACTTCAAATGGCTTCGCCTCTGACTTCGAATGGCTTCAAAAGGCTTGGAATGGCTTCGACTGGCTTCAAATGGCTTGTCTTGCCTTCGAGTTGCTTGTCCTTGAATTGGTGCATTTGACCACCTTTTATAACATTTTACAACTCTAAGTTTAGAGTTTTGTTACAATAATATAACAAATATTACAAATGGCTATTCGAATTAAATTGAATGCCTAACTCTAAATTCAGAGTTTGTTGTATTCGGTGCAATTGTCATAATACATCTAGCGCATTTATTTTAGCAATATAGTTTTGGGCGCATATGTTTTTCGTAGGTCTAACCATCTAACATATATGGTTTACAAAGATTGGACCGAAAACGTTGATAACAAAAGTATTTAATACAGAGAGTTGGCGGATTATATTTGCATATATTGTAACCAAACACAGCCACATTGAAATCCAATTCATAACCGCTCTGCACCATTGGTGTCACCTCCCGTGCCACATCAACACTCCTGGTGGTTACGTTGACCCGTACCTATTCCCCGACGATTTGGTGCTGACGTGCTACATACACACATCCCGTGGCATGTGAGCAAATATTTCGTGTTGTGCCCACTGTGGTGCCACCTCTGCGCCAACCATTCCATCTCCGCCCGTTTGAACCATATCTGTTGCCATGTATCAACTCTCTGCTAGTTCAAGTCATGACGTGCCATACATATCATTACTCCGTCGATTTGGTTAGATAGTGTTAGCGCCAATTAAACCTTGCCTTTGGGTTGGCAGATATATGTTTATACATCATGCGGTCAACAGAAAACACAAACCCATGGCACTTCTCGTGACACGTGATAGCGGCGTTAAGTCTCGGCGGTTTAGGCTTGCGGCTAACTGGAATCCGACGGTGGTATAACAATTGACCCTGTGGCATATGACTTATTAACTCCACATTGTTTGAACTGCCACCTCCCGAGCCACGTAGTATCACTCCTCCGCGTCGTTTGCGCCATTTACACGTATCCATACATATCAACAAACCTTTGTCAAGTTTGGATAGCTTGATACACCATAATTTAGGTTGCCATATGACAATAATTTTAATACCATGTTTGCACCATAGGTTTTTAAACCTCACCACCATATATAATTTAATGCACCCACCCTGTAAATAAGAATCATATGGTGGCATAATGGTGGAGAGCTTGATTGCTTGAGTGTTGGTTTGTGGTTCAAATCCCGTGGAGGTCTTGCAACTCATAACAAACTTTTAATACGCCATGAGGAGGCCAAGTGGTAGCCAATCATAGGCCCACGTGGCTCTCCTATATTGGTCAAGACTCAAAATAAACCAACCAATCATAAAACATCAAAGTTTAACCTTTTGACTTTTACTGTGTTGACTTTGACTTTTAACCTGTTTGGAGGAAAAACTTCAACTGTCGTTTTCTCCTTCATCCGGAGGCCTTTTCCAAATCCGAAGATACAGTTGGATTCAGCGCGACAAGCTCTTCAGCTTGGTGCTATTTTCGGGAGCATCTGAGACTACAAAATTTCGAGCATGTCGAGAACTGATGCTTTCTGGGACCATCTTGGTCTTCAAACATTACCTAGCAAACTTCGACTGAACTCAACAAGATCCATCCTGGATCATACCTCCCAACAAAAGGACTTTTGGACCTCCAAAAGTTTGTTATATTCATGAATTTTATTACATTCAACCATCAATATAAAAACCATCTAGATCCTATTATAGACTCATCTAGACCTACTGATGCGATGACAATTTATAAACACACAATTACATATACGGCATGAAATTTGCCCAGTTCCAAGTACGAGACTTCTCTAGAGACTTACATTCGTCTTCTCTAGTTTTCTTTGTTTCCTGTTGCTCTGCTTGTTTTGGTGTTGACTCACGTGGCAGCGTCGAAAATGTGCTATTCCTAAGTTTGTAGTATGTACTAGTCGTCTTTTTGCTGGATCTTTCCGAGCTCTGCTTTGATGGTGTCAAGTCTCAGTCTGACTGCAACAAAGTCTTTCCCAGACTTTTCTTTACCTACAGGGTCGCAACATCCTTCCAGAGACGACTCTTTGTAGCATGCACCTTCTTGTTGTAAACCTTCTGCTTCCAACATTCCTCTACACAATGTGTGTTACTCCCACAGAAAGTACATGGGTATATACTTTTAATGACTTTCAACATAAAGTTTTGATTGTAAGGCTCACCTTTTGAATCACTAGAAGAATGATTCCTCTGTTTGCCTTTTCGATCCTGAATCTTCTTTGGCATGAGCTCAGCATGTAAGGACCAACACCAGTCTGCGATGTGACCTCTCTTTCCGCAGTAGTCACATGTTGATTGGTCATATCCCAATCCTTCGTATTTAGGCCTTTCTTGCACTGAGATCAATTGATGTCTGCCTTGGCCATGCTATGAAAATTTCTGAATCTACACATCAGAAATCCTACTGCAATCACTAGTTTACCATCTCCTACTTGTTTTTACATTCAATAAGTTGTTTAATTATTTAAACAACGACAAAAACATTATTGCAGACTACACATACATACAGATCATGAACTGAAAATAGAACGAGACGAATACACAAGGGACACCGTTATTTTTGGACAATTGTCCCAGGAAAAACCCAATGCGGGAAAATCGGTGCAACATATAGAGGGTTTGTATTATTAAGCAGATTTTTCAATACATCTAGGGTGCCATATTTGGCTCACCCAACAGAGAATAAACCCGACATAAGTACCTCTATCCAGAGACAGATGAACAAACCCCACAGGTGACTGGGTTGTTCCCAATGCTGGGCAACGATGGCTGCTCCAAGCTTTGCACTGGAACTGTGTCACCTTCTCTAGGAGTTGCGTCACTGCGTCAAAGCTCTCCCCCTGTGTCATTGCACCAGAGATCTCCCGTTGCGTCACTGCGACACTGCGTCAGAACTCTCCCTCTGCGTCATTGCATCATTGCGACACTGCGTCACTGAGAGCTCTTAGCCTCCACTGCGTCACTACGTCAGAGATCTCCTAGAACTTCTCTGCCTCTCTGTTATGTATTCTCGGCCTTGGACTGAAGTCCCTCTGCCGAATTGCCTCTCACTACAACAGACCACTTGTTCGATTTTCTCAGCAAACCTCGCCCTAGAAAAATCGAACTGACTGATCTCTCACGTGTATCTCCAACTGACCCTCAAGCCTCCTCTTTTACTTTTCCTATTGATGAATCAATGGCCAATATTAAGTCCCTAATCAACGGCTAAGATTAAAACAGACTTGATCCTCGTCACTTAGAAGTTTCTCACCCATATTCTTATTAATACCCATTAATATTTTTATTTTCCCAAGTTTAGACTTAGGAACCCATTAAAAATATCAATTATTTTAATAATTCCTCATCCGAGTGGAATTTCTCCAAACGATTTCTGGGTCTTGGAGATCTCATGTGTTCTAGCCCCTCTTCAAAATTTCGGATCTAGAGCACATCTGATGCTACCCAAAATCAACACATGCTTGTCGAGGCCTTGTCCTTACTGATAACACATCTTGTTCATCAGCGTCATACCCATTCATTTGGGATGCTTCTCGAACGCTCCAATCTCAGGATCGCCGGAAGACTCTATTTCTGAAACAGTTTTCCAAGATGATGGTACATAAGGAAATTCCTCAAAAGGTGAGGAAAAAGTACCAATGGCTTCTTCCACTGATTGCGCTTTTGGAGTGGTAGATAGAGATGAACTTTCTTCATCTTCCTGATGAAGTGGAGGTACTTCATTCTCTCCTACAGTGGATGGACTTCGAATTGAAGGACTGCTCCTCTTTCGATTCTTCTGCAAGGCTTCAATCTTCGCTTGCAGTTTTTGTTTGTCTTCCTGCAAAGCTTGCACCATGCGTCACAATGTAGCGTTCTCCTGTTGATATTGCTGGTTGAACTCTTCTAGTTCTTGCAGTTGAATATGCCTCGTGCTTTTACCCATTCTTGCACTTTGGTGAGAACCTACTCCGATACCAAAAATGATCTGAAAATGTGGAAGAAGATCGTTCTCTGACACTTGACAAGATTGAAAATGGGTCTTTTAAAACATGATGTTAATTTGGTGTTCCTTCAAATACGAATTAATTCACATGTGCAAGTTAACCATAAAGGACATAACATATATAATCATGCAACTATCACGAACAACGACACAAAGTTTGGTGATGGAGTTCACCCCTCCTGGGCTACGTCTTCGGGCCCTGCTCAAAAGGCTAGGTAGCTCATATTTCAGTATTGGAAAAGAGGAACATCAATTTGTTGTTTACAATTGCGGCTATTTCCCCTGCAAGAAATGTTCTCCTACAAATAACTCTCGCAATATACTTGACAATCTGCAATCAATGTGTCATCTACAGCAAAACAAAGAATCTCCTGCAAGGACTCTTAACCTCAACTGAAATTGAGCATTCAAGCATAAGCAATACATTAATCAATTACCTGTCTCAACTTGACTAGGAGAGACACAGTTCATGCACTGTCTTCTGAAGAATTCGTTGTTGCAACTGACGACAGGTTCTGTCGATGAGTCCGAAGCGTGCCAAAACCCCCGTATCGGCTCTTCAAGAGCCCAACTCAGCTTTCGTATGCCTTCGAAATGTCAAACACTAACTTGACTCAAGAAATGGCTCACACCATCAACTTCGGGTTGTGCTCCTCACAACTCCCTTCTCGTTTTGATGGCGCAATTGCTTAACTCCTTCTAGCTCACAAAGTTAGTCTTCAATACCACTCTAGGCTTCACTTTCCACTGACTTTGAATGGCTTCGCCTCTGACTTCGAATGGCTTCGAAAGGCTTGGAATGGACTTGGAATGGCCTTGGAATGGCTTCAACTGGCTTCAAACTGGCTTGTCTTGCCTTTGAGTTACTTGTCCTTGACTTGACTGCCTTTTATAACATTTTACAACTCTAAGTTTAGAGTTTTATTATAACAATATAACAAATATTACAAATGGCTATTCGAATTAAATCGAATGCCTAACTCTAACTTTAGAGTTTGTTGTATTCGGTGCAATTGTCATAATACACCTAGCACATTTGTTTTAACAATATAGTTTTGGGTGCATATGTTTTTCGTATGGTCTAACGATATAACATATATGGTTTACAAATATTGGACCGAAAACATTGATAACCAAAGTATTTAATACATAGAGTTGGTGGATTATATTTGCATATATTGTAACCAAACGCAGCCACGTTGAAAGCCAATTCATAACTGCTCTACACCATTGGGTGCCACATCAACACTCCCGGTGGTTACATTGACCCGTACCTGCTCCCTGACGATTTTGTGCTAACGTGCTGCATACACACATCCCGTGGCATGTGAGTGGATATTCCGTGTTGTGCCAACTGTGGTGCTACCTTTGTGCCAACCGTGCCATCTCCGCCCGTTTGAACCATATTTGTTGCCATGTATCAACTCTCTGTCGGTTCAACTCATGATGTGTCATACATATCATTACTCCACCGATTTGGTTAGATAGCATTAGCGCCAATTAAACCTTGCCTCTGGGTTGGCGGATATATGTTTATACACCCGGCGGTCAACAGAAAACACAGACCCATGGCACTTCTTGTGACATGTGATAGCAGTGTTAAGTCCCAGCAGTTTAGGCTTGTGGCTAACTAGAATTCGGCTGTGATATAACAGTTGACCCCGTGGCATATGACTTATTAACTCCGCGTTGTTTGAATTGCCACCTCCCGAGCCACATAGTATCACTCCTCCACGCCATTTGCACCGTTTACACGTATCCATACATATCAACAAACCTTTGTCGAGTTTGGATAGCTCAATACACCATAGTTTAGGTTTCCATATGACAATAATTTTTAATACCATGTTTGCGCCATAGGTTTTTAAACCTTACCACCATATATAATTTAATGTGCCCACCTTGTAAATAAGAATCATATGGTGGCATAATGGTGGAGAGCTTGATTGCTTGAGTGTTGGTTCGTGGTTCAAATCCCGTGGAGGTCTTGCAACTCATAACAAACTTTTAATACGCCATGAGGAGGCCAAGTGGTAGCCAACCATAAGCCCACGTGGCTCTCCCATATTGGTCAAAATAAACCAACCAATCATAAAACATCAAAATTTGACCTTTTGACTTTTACTGTGTTGACTTTGACTTTTAACTTGTTTGGAGGAAAAACTTCAACGGTCGTTTTCTCCTTCATCCGGAGGCCTTTTCCAAATCCGAAGATACAGTCGGATTCAGCGCGACGAGCTCTTCAGCTTGGTGCTATTTTTGGGAGCATATGAGACTGCAAAATTTCGAGCATGTCGAGAACTAATGCTTTCTGGGACCATCTTGGTCTTCAAACATTACCTAGCAAACTTCAACTGAACTCAACAAGATCCATCCTGGATCATTGATGTTCTTATTCATATGAGTTTTATATCTTGCTTACACTTATTTGTATCTCAGCCTGAAGGCAATATTGCCTAGGGAGGAGGAACTACAACTACTTGTAGTTCCTCTTAGACTTGTCCATCTTCTAGACGTGATTTAGGCTTGTGGATTCTCGGTTGAACCACAAGCCAAATCTAGTCATTAGAAGGGCAAGTGCTCTTGGTACTGATCATTGTATTGCAAGGATTTGATTTGTTGTATGCAGGCTACTGAATACTTGGAGTTTGGGGACGTTGTTGGCTAGACTAGCCAACTCCAAGTTAGCCAAGGAGTCCCACGTACAAGTTGCCTTGAATTCACCCTTGGACCTTCAAGAGGATCACAAGAAGGGCTTCAAAGCACCCACATTCCTTCTTCATCCCATCCTCTTCAATTCAAAATTTTTGGTTGCTTATTTTGTGCAAATGTTGCAGATTTGAGAGATTTGATTTGTTGTATGCAGGCTACTGAATACTTGGAGTTAGGGGACGTTGTTGGCTAGACTAGCTAACTCCAAGTTAGCCAAGGAGTCCCACGTACAAGTTGCCTTGAATTCACCCTTGGACCTTCAAGAGGATCACAAGAAGGGCTTCAAAGCGCCCACATTCCTTCTTCATCCCATCCTCTTCAATTCAAAATTTTTGGTTACTTATTTTGTGCAAATGTTGCAGATTTGAGAAATAGGCTCCATATTTAGACCGTTGTCCCAACAGTGGTACCATTTGTCCAAAGAAGAACCATATTTACTTGGTTTTCCTTGGGAAAATTAGAGTTGTGTTTCATTTATTCAAATCCACAATATTTGCTGATAACTAACTCCAAAATATGTTGAGTTTTGACACATCCTTCTTGAGTTTTTATTAGCTGATTCTTAACTTACCTCCTCGTTGTGTCCTTGGCAGATTCACTGGCAATGAATGTGGCTTTGAGATTGTGGTATAGGCTGAACTACAGGACAGTGAGACTGTCCTCTTGATTGTCCATTTGAGACAGGGTTTTGGGACTGACTAAAGGGACAAACTTTGACTGTCCTTTTTCTCACTGATTTGGACACAGATTGTAATATGGATTACACAGTTTTGGAGTGGTTACATGGCACCTTTACAAACACCATGAAAACTACCAAATCTCCAAAATTGTCACCTTCTTCAAGAAGACCATTGTAGTTTTGGTAGAGGAATTTACCTTTTGGACTTATCCAAAAGGGCCTTTGTAATTTCATTTGATCACTTCCAAATTCAAGAAAGCAATTTTTTCTCTCTTCCTACAAGAGGAGACTTATTGTAGTTTTTTCTCTTTAAAGTAGTTTGAGTTCCTCTTCAAGCAGAAAATTACTTGTAACATTCACATTGTATCTCACAAAATATTTGGAGAAGGCATTTGTTCCCTCAAGGGACTTCATTGTAAGCCTTTCTCCAAGCTCACTCCTCATCCCTCATTAAATAAGAGGGACTCTAATAAAATTTAATTTTTATATGGGAGCTTGGGGATTTCTCCCCTCGGCATCCCCTTTCCCCATTTGGGGAAAGCATCTCCTATGGTTGCTTGAGTGGTTCCATTTTGTCTAACTAGCATAGAATAGATCCATAACCTCACACATCTAATCTGTTTTAACTTGTCTTCCAAGCATCTAATTTCTTTACTTAACATGCAATCTCTCTAGTAATGCATTTTTATCTCTAGTTTCTCTAACCTTGCCCATTTCATTTTAAATGCAATTTAGTCTAATATGTTGAATGATTTTCTTTGGCTAGTTTACCTTGCTAATTCCATTTGCTTTCATCTCTTATGCAATTTTCTATTTCTTACAACTAATAGCTTTACTTGTTCTTGCAACACATGTGCATGTCTTTTAACTTCATATAATTTAACCCATCTCTAATTGGGTTATTTTGGCCTTTCTTTTTCAAGCACTTTCATTTTGCAAGTAACATTGCATTAGCAATTGGTAATTTATGCACTAATAATTTACCTCCAGCTTAAGTTGGTTGAAGTAGACACTATGGACCCTCCATCCCCTGTTGTCTCCTTACTCTGAGATCTAGGCTCGGGCGCGGATAAGGTCTGGGGAAGGGAGTTGTTTTAAAACTTGCTTAAGATCCTAGGACTACCTTAAGCTAAAACTTACCAAGGTAATTTCACTACACTACAAAGCAGGATTGATATTTGAATTTATGTTTCATATGCTCTCATTTGGCAAGTGTTGAGCAATCCTTATTTATTTCAAGTATCATATTGAGCATTTATTTCATTCTCAAACATCTTCCAAGTTATTGTACTTGCTAAGTTATCATTTGACATTTTACTTTGAAGGCACTTATCCCTTGTGGTTGTTAGTTTTTGGTAGCAACGGACAGGTGTTATTGTCTCTATGGTGTCTAAGAGGATAAGGAACACAAGATCTCCAAAACCTAGAAAAGGTTTCACAAGAAAAACCTTAAAAACACCTCAATTAGATTAATTGACTAATAATTAAATATTTCCTAAGTCTAACTTTAAAAAATTGGTCAATTAAATCAAATTTATTGAGGGAAATTGATTTTGCTCTAGAGACTTCCGAAAAAGTGAGTTGATGGAGTCAAGATGATCTTAGCCGTCGCTTGAGATGTGATCATGGTCATTGGTTTCCCAACAGAAGATTATAAGATCAAGTCAATGCGGTTTTGAGAAGACACACAAGACATTTGAGCAGTTCGACTTACCCAGTAGCAAAGATTCAACAAGGGTGCAGTTGAAGCAGAGGAAGACACCGAGCATTAGGGTGTTTAGCAATGAGAATTTCTAGAGAAATTCTCAGGAGGTTTCGAACATTCCAGTCACAGGAAGGGTGGCCGAGATTTCCAGCAAAGGAGGTCAAAGCAGGGGGTGTGAATTGCCAGTGCGAGTTAGCCAGTAAGCCAGTGTGTGTTTCAGAGGCAGCAGTTCAATTTCCAGTCAAGGGAGGTGATCCAGAGGAAGTGCGAATTGTCTCAATGAGCAGCGACCAGCAATGCGAGTTCCAAAGAGGGCTTCCAGATGCTGTGCGAATTCCACAGTAGCAAATTTGTGCAGTCCAGTTAGCCAATGCGAGTGCCAAGTAGGAGTGTGAATGGTTGGGAGGAGGCCAAGTTGATTCTAAGGAGGGATCTTTGTGATTCCAGTTATTTTGCCAATTGAGATAAATTTTCGAAAACTTTGTCAATGAACAGGCAAGCAGTTGTATTCTTTATTTTGCTTAAGATTAATTAATAATAAAACCCTCATCTACTACATTGGTTTTCCCTTCAGGGTTTTTCCAAGGACGATTGTCCAAAAATAACAGAGTAAAAATTATTGTGTGTGGATTATTTTCTCAGTTCCTGCATTTTATTTTCCGCGGCGTTTTTATTTTTGAAGAATTGTAGTAGTGAATTTATCATTATGTGTAGTATGTAATTTACAGAAAACAAATAAACTGCATAAGTTAGGAGATAGAAAGTGAATTACTGCATTCGTGGGAATTTCACATGGTATTAGAGTGAGGTTGGTATAGATGAAAGAGACCAGTGCATGGAAGAGCAAATCTGGCATAGAGGGTTTGTCGCAAAGGGCTTGCGGGGTAAATTAGCGCAGCGCAGATCTAGCACAGAAGGTTTTCCGCAAAAGGGTTTTGCAGGAGGAAATCAATGCAGCGTACAAGAAGAGAAAGCACACGGGGTTTTATAACCCAGTTATTAATTTCTCCAGTATATTGGAGCTTGCTGACTTTTACAGTTTTCTAGAGATGGTCATAGCAGGATTCAAAGATCAGGATAATTTGGCTTCGTCTTTCGGGTTGGAAGATGAATCTAATCTCATAGTTTGCCTCTCTAGCTCCACAACCACGTGTCTGGTACATAGACAGTGGAGCGTCAGCACATAAGACGAGGGTTAGAGGCTATTTCTCCAGCTACAGGGAGGAGATGGGCTTCCAGATTAAGATGGGAAACAAAACGAAGTGTACACTAGTTGGGAGAGGTACCATCAGTGTTCAAAGGGAGTTAGGCACGAATACTAGTGTTACAAATGTGATGCATCTGCCAGGTTTGGGCATGAACCTGATTTCAATTTTAGCACTACAAGATAAGGGATACGATGTCTACTTCGTAGGGCAAAAGGTATTCATTAAACGCAGGAATTAGAAGAAGGTGAAGCAGATTGGGGTTTGAAGCAACAAGCTTTACAGGTTGTAGCTCGATTCTCCAAAGGCACTAGCTAGTAATAGTAGTAGAGACTTGGGAGAGTTGTGGCATAGGAGAATGGGACATTTACACTATGGAGCACTTAAGATGCTCAAGGAGGCAATGATTGGTGCTCCAGAATCAAGCACGGAATACGATGGTATGTGCAGGGGGTGCATGCTTTGGAAATTCGCTATGGCAATGTTCCCAAGAAGTGACAATAAAGTAGATGGTGTGTTGCAGCTTGTACATTCAAAAATTTGCGGCCTAATGGCCACCAGATCTCTCAGAGGGTATGAGTACTTCGTGACCTTCATAGATGACTACTCCAGGAAGACATGGATCTACTTTTTGAAGACGAAGAATGAAGTCTTCAGTCGCTTCCAAGAGTTCAAGGCTCTTGTGGAGAACATGACAGGAAAAAGGATCAAGATACTTTGTATAGAAAATGGAGGAGAGTACACAGATAGTGACTTCATGGGGTTTTGTGCGAAGGAGGGTGTCAGGAGGGAGTGGACAGCGCCATACAATCCACAGCAAAATGTAGCAGAGTAGAAAAACAAGACTATTGTTGGGGCATCAAAGGGTATGTTGTATGACCAGAATATTCCCAAGTTTCTATGGCAAAGGTTGTTGATTTTAGGTAGCATCGAATGTGCTCTAGCTCCGAAATTTTGTGAAGGGGCTAGAATACATGAGATCTCAAGAACCTAGAAATCGTTTGGAGAAATTCCACCCAAATGAGGAGTTATTAAAATAATTAATATTTTTAATGGGTTCCTAAGTCTAAACTTAGGAAAAATATTAATGGGTATTAATAAGAATATGGGTGAGAAACTTCTAAGTGACGAGGATCAAGTCTGTTTTAATCTTAGTCGTTGATTAGGGACTTAATCTCGGTCGTTGATTCATCAACAGGAAAAGTATAAGAGGAGGCTTGAGGGTCAGTTGGAGATACACTTGAGAGATCAGTCAGTTCGATTTTTCTGGGGCGTGGTTTGCTGAGAAAATCGAATAGGTGATCTGAGTTGCAGTGAGAGGGGCAGTTCGGCAGAGGGACTTCAGTCCAAGGCCGAGAATACATAGCAGAGAGGTAGAGCAGCACTAGGAGAGACAGCGCAGAGGGAGAGCTCTGACGCAGTGTCGCAGTGAGCAGCTCCTGGAGGAGGTGACGCAGTTCCAGAGCAAAGCTTGGAGCAACCATCGTTGCCCAGCACTGGGAACAATGTATTCACCTGTGGGGTTTGTTCATCCAGGTGTTGGCCGAGTTTATTCTCTATTGGGTGAACTAGATTTGGCACCCTAGTTGTATTCAGAAATTTGCTTAATAATAAACACCCTCTATATGTTGCACCGGTTTTCCCGCATTGGGTTTTTCCGGCGACGATTGTCCAAAAATAACGGTGTCCCTTGTGTATTTGTCTCGATCTATTTTAAGTTCATAATCTGTATGTATGTGTAGTCTGCAATAGTGTTTTCGTCGTTGTTTAAATAATTAAACAACTTGTTGAATGTAAAACAAGTAGGAGATGGTAAACCAGTGATTGCAGTAGGATTTTTGATGTGTAGATTCAGAAATTTTCACAGAGGCATGTAGCAGAGTGGTGTATATAAAGAACAGGGTTCCTCACAGAGCGATGGGGAAGATAACACCAAAGGAGATCTTCATAGGGAAGAAAACATAGGTTGGTCACTTCAAAATCTTTGGCAATATAGCATACTGTCATGTGTCGAATGAAAAATGCACCGAACTGGATCAGACTGCAGAGAAGGTATATTTCGTTAGCTACAGCGACACATCCAAGGCATATAGGATCTATATTCCAAGCAGCAGCAGGATCATCGTGAGATGGTACATGAAGTTCTAGGAGGAGAAAGCCTTCAAGAGATCTTGCGAGTTGCCAGCAGGTGATCAAAGTGAGCTAGCAGAAGCTACAAGGGTTGAGCAGCAGCAACAATAGGGGCAGCCACAAGAATAGCAGAGCACGAATACAGTTACCAATATGAGCACTCACTCAACCGCAGAGGGTCCTGCAAGCTCACAGCAAACGGAGCAGAAGGGGCAAGATGAGGAGCTTTAAGCTCCACCCACCACCATTGGTAGAACCAGTAGAGAAGTTCTTCAGATGTTAAAGGATATGTGGGAGTTTGTGGGAACTGCTAGGACAGGTAAGAGGGAGCGTAGACATCTGACAGCCAAACTGGTATAAGGCATTGGTGACAGAGGTCATTGACAAGGAACCTTCCAGTTATGAGAAGGTTGCACAACATCAGGTGTGGCAGGATGCCATAGTGGAGTACAGCTCCATCATGACAAACGATGTATGGGAGGTCATGCCTAGACCTTTGGATAGGTCAGTTGTATGCTCTATATGGATATATAAGATCAAGTGTGTTGCAGATGACAGTGTAGAAAAGTATAGGGCTAGGTTCGTGGCCAAAGGGTATGCGCAAAAGGAAGGGATTGATTACAAGGAGACCTTCTCACCAGTGGCCAGATATACTTCCATCCAAGCAGTGATATCCCAAGTAGCACGGATGGGATGGCAGACTCACCAGATGGACATCAAGAAAACATTCTTGAACGGTGTGATAGAGGAGGAGGTATATATTGAACAACCAAAGGGCTTTGAGATGCATGAGAGAGGCACACACGTGTGCAGGCTGAAGAGAGCATTATACAAGCTCAAACAGGCTCTCAAGGCATGGTATGGTCGGATTGATAATAGGGGGTGAGCCACTCATCCTAGTTTTATATGCGGATGATCTCTTCTTGACGGGGTCATTAGGGCTCATAGAGGACTGCAAGAGGAACCTGGCAACAAAATTTGAGATGAAGTATTTGGGGTTGATGCATTACTTCCTAGGCTTGGAGGTAAGGTAGACGAACAGGGAGATCTTCCTTGGGCAAGGGAGATACACTATCCTGAAGAGGTTCAGGATGCCAGACAATAGACCCATGTCCATGCCTATGATTACCAACTGGAGGAATATCAATGCTTCAGAGGACGTAAATGTGGACCCAACCTTGTATAGGCAGCCCATCGGTTCACTCATGTATCTAGTCAACACAAGGCCAAACATTTGTTTCGCGGTCAACACTCTCAATCAGTTTATGGTGAAACCTAAAAGAGTGCACTGGACAGCGGCGAGACATATTTTGAGGTACTTGCACGGCACAGTCGAATATGGTTTGAGGCATGCTCGAGATGATGGTGTCAGTTTATGTGGATATACAGACGCAGATTGGGCAAGCAGTTCAGTGGACCAAAAAAGCACCTCAGCGTGTTGCTTCAATATTGGATCAGGGGTTGTCTCTTGGTGCAATAGGAAGCAGAAGTCCATGGCACTGAGTTTTGCAAAGGCAGAATACATGGCAGCTAGCATGGCAGCATGCAAAGCTATTTGGCTTCAAAAGTTGCTAGTGAGTCTGTTCAGTCAACAACTAGATTCAACCAGTATCTATTGTGATAATTAGAGTTGCATCAAGCTCTCTAAGAATCTAGTGTTTCATGATAGGTTGAGGCACATCGACATAAGGTACCACTTCATCAGAGATTGTGTACAGCGTGGATCAGTTTGGCTACAGCCGGCTATAGCATGTTCCCATAGATCAGCAGGTTGCAGATATACTCATAAAGGCCTTGGGTAAGGAAAAGTTTATCTACTTCACAGATAAGTTTGGAGCAGTGGAGAACACCTTCCTCGCTAAGAGGGAGTGTTAGTTTTGGTAGCAATAGACAGGTGCTCTAGTCTCTATGGTGTCTAAGAGGCTAAGGAACACAATATCTCAAAAACCTAGAAAAGGTTTCACAAGAAAAGCCTTAAAAACACCTCAATTAGATTAATTGACCAATAATTCTAACTTAGGGAAACTGGTTAATTAAATCAGATTAATTGAGGGCAATCGATTTTTCTCTTAAGACTTTCGGAAAAGTAAGTTGATGGAATCAAGATGATCTTAGCCATCGATTGAGATGTGATCATGGTCGTTGGTTGCCCAACAGAAGATTATAAGAGCAAGTCGACGGGGTTTGGAGAAGACACACAAGACATTTGAGCAGTTTGACTTACCCAGTTGTAGTGATTCAGCAAGGGAGCAGTTGAAGTAGAGGAAGATACCAGGCAGTGGGGTTTTCGGCAAAGAGAATTTCCTAAGAAATTCTTAGGAGGTTTCCAGCATTCCAGTGACAAGGAGGCCGAGATTTCTAGCAGAGGAAGTCGAAGCAAGAAGTGTGAAATGCCAGTGTGAGTTAGCCAGTCAGCCAATGCATGTTTCAAAGGCAGCAGTTCGACTTCCATTCCAGGGAGGTGATCCAGAGGAAGTGCAAGTTGTCTTGGTGAGCAACAGTAGGTAGTGCGAGTTTTAGAGAGAGTTTCTGGAGGCTAAGCGAGTTCCAGAGAGGGTTTCCAGATGTTGTGCGAGTGCTAAGTAAGAGTACGAACGCCAGGCAGGAATGCGAATGGCTAGGAGGAGGCCGAGTTGATTCTAAGGAGGGATCTTTATGATTCCAGTTATTTTTCCAATTGAGATAAATTGTCGGAAGCTTTGCCAATGAATAGGCAAGTAGTTGTATTCTCTATTTTGTTGAAGATTAATTAATAATAAAATCCTCATTTGTTGCATTGATTTTCCCTTCGAGTTTTTCCAGGAACGATTGTCCAAAAATAACTATATCAAAATTATTTTGTGTGTGGATTATTTTCTCAGTTCCTGCATTTTATTTTCCGCAGATTTTTTATTTGTGAAGAATTGCAGTAGTGAATTTATCATTATTTGTCATAAGTAATTTACAGAAGACAAATAAACTACATAAGTTAGGAGATAAATATCTAGTTACTGCATTCGTGGAAATTTCACAATGGCATCTTTACTTCAAGCTTTTCTTTCCAAGTTTTCCTTTTCAGAATCATTATCTTTACTTGGAATATTTGTTTACAAGTACTTATACTTTGGCATTGGTCTCACTTTGATTATCTTACAATATTCATTCTTGTTGGTGTGCATGCTCATGAATGTGCTTTGACGATATATAGTGAATTGTATCTTGATCATCTTTACTAACTCCTAGAACTTAACTTCTTTAGTTGAGTCTTAGATATATTTCAGGCTCCACTCCCCTTGGCTTCGCTAGGAGTAAGCCTAGATGGAGGAGTTGAGGATTGAGTGATAGCCTCAGCTCGAGACTTGCCCCCAAGACCACACCAACTAGAGTTAAATATTTTCTCCACGATAATCAGAGGTGTGGATTAAGGCTGCAACAATGTACCATATTCTGTGATATTCCCACTAGCAACATTGTTAAGGGGAAATATCAATTTTGCCCAATTTTGGATAAATTCGCACTTGCACTTAGGCAATATGGGTTTAGAGGCCCCACATGAATTTTTTATTAGACTGAAGCGCAAACATTAGAGGTTGGAGGAGGAAAATCGAGCCACTTGTGGTACGTGGGGGCCACCCATAGAGAAATGTGGCCCACAAGGGAAACACACACTCATTGGAGCGAGTTTGGTGGGGAAAAGTCGAGTTGGGCCCACATGGGCATTTTGGAGGATCTTTGACAAAAAGAAGAAGAGGCACTCATTTTGCCCATTCATGAATATTTGAGAATTGTCTTAGACTAGCACGCTTGAGCTGGAGCCAAGCCTGGAAGTGTTGTTAGCACAAAAGTGTTTCTGAGTAGAAATCTCAACCCTTGCTTCGCTGGACTTCGAGTGTCAACCCAAGGAGGGAGTCGCATCCCTTCCAATTCAATCCAGAAGCAGAGAGTGCGAGTTTGAGGGAGGTTCCAGTCGCTACAATGCAAGCACTGCACAGTTCTTGGAGGAGTCACAATTGGGGGTTGAGGAGAGAAGGAAGTTTGGGGCTGAAACTTCAGGAAGAGTCCGAGGAAGTGTTTTGTTGGTGATTGCAGCCATTTTGGGGGTTTTTTGCAACAGGATTGGCAGGTGGGTTGAATTACCCAGCAACAGTGCCATTGAGGGAAATTGGGCAGAAATTTCAAAGTCAACCATCGGCAAATTCCTTCATGGGTTATTCTGAGTATTTGGTGGAGAGCCCGGGGTTAATTTCCCAGAATTTTCTGAGCACTGAAGGAGGAGACCCTAGCAGTTATTCTACACAACTAGCAGCTCATTTTCTAGGCATTCCAGTGCAGAGCCAAGGAAAACTAGCCAATACGCTTGGGGAATTTCACATTCATCACTTCGGCCTAGCTTGCTTGCCTTGGGAGGTGCATACTTTCCAAGCACCCACTGTAACTTCATGCTTTATCAATAAAATGGCTCAGCAGCATAGTTTTTGGCTCTATTTGGTGTTCTGATGTTTGAGTAATTTTCCTGTGTTTATGTCTATGCATGCTTTGTTATTTACTGTAAAATTTCCTTAGGGATGTTACAGTAGTATCAGAGCTCATAAGCCTGTGGAGAGTAGCATCAGTCTATGACACCAGAAGACCAACAAAACGTAACTTACAAGAGGCAGAGGTACAAAAGCAGAGAGAGGCAGCTACAAATCACCCCAGATCCAGAGGTTACTAAACCAAAGGTCGAAAGGCCAAACATGGGGGATAACATGGGAGACAAAGGGAGTAAAGAGGAGGAGTTTGCCCAAACTCTTCTCAAGGTCGTGCAGGATTTGTCCAAAGGTATTGAGGAGTTGAGGCAACAAAATTGCAACAACAACAGGGGCAAAGGGATTCAAGGGGAATTCCAAATTGGTGAGGGCTCCGATACTTCACATCACCAAGGGGGTCATGGCCCCAACGCACCCCTCATTCCCAACACACCACCCAAGTCCACCATTCCTACATTTATAGCATCTGGTGCTGGAGGGCCGCAAGGGAAAGAGGAGATGCCCATGGGGGACTATTTATAGAGTATCAGTCATATGGGCCTGACTTTAGAGAGGCCATTACCTTCAGGGACTTTTGTTAGCTGAAAGGTAATAACAGGGGAAAGGGACAAGGTGGAGGAAGCTACACTCATGGCACCGATCTACAGCGCACCATGGGGAGATTGTTCCTCCCAACTTTCGATGGGTCGTCCAAGAGCTCAGCAAAAGCGTGGGTGGAGAAGTTGGATGTCTATTTCCAGCTCAATCAGATGACAGAAGGAGAGGCAATTAAAATTGCCACTTTGCATTTAGAGGGAGAAGCCCATGACTGGTGGTTCCATGGGCTAACCACGATGGGGCATGCCGGAGTGGCAACCTATGAGGAGTTCACTAGGAGGGTGCTAGAGCATTTTGAGAGGAGAGACCCGGAGGAGCATTTTGGGGAGCTGACAAGGCTCAAACAGACGGGAAGTGTTGAGGCCTACATTTCAGAGTTTTTGAGGTTGTCAGTGATGGTGCCTGATCTATCAGAGGCTAGGAGGGTCTTCATGTTTGTAGAGGGGCTAGCAGAGCCACTGAAGGGATTGGTGAGGTCCAACAGGCCCACTACCTTGCAAGACGCAGTGGGGAGGGCCCGAGATTTGCAGGATGCTCTACCCAGGGCTAGAGCACTGTTACCACCTAGACAAGGATTCCAGCAGAGGGGAAGAGACACGAGGGCTCCACCACCGAGAGCCAACCAAGGGCGAGGGCAGCTGGATGAGGAGACCAGGAGAGACCTCCAGAGGAGGAAGTTGTGTTTCACCTGTCAGGAACCATGGGCACCAGGCCATAGATGTACAGCAGGCAAGGCCCATTACATTGAGGTCTTTTCCGATAGTGACCTGGAGGACAAGGTAGAGCTGGAAGTGGGTGGAGATGATAGTATAGCACATGTGGAGAGGGGACCACCACCACCACCACCAGGGGGAGCTCCTTTCGCACCAACAGGAGGGGTCCTTGCATCTTTGTGAGGGGTACCCAAGTTTTTGACCTTGAGGATCAGGGGCACAATGCAGGGGAAGCGTGTTTCAGTTTTGGTGGACAATGGGGCTACCCACAACTTCATCGATGCACAGATGGTTCAAAGGAGGGGCATCACAACTGAGGAGTGCACTTGTTATGTTCCCGCCTTGACAATCACCATGGGGAACTATTCAGTGACAGACCACTTTTTTGTGGTAGATGTGTTGGACACCAACGTGGTGATGGGTGTCCAGTGGCTCTATTCACTTGGCCGAGTCACTACAGATTGGAGGAAGTTGGAGATGGAGTTCACAGGGCCGGATGGAAAATTGGTTTTGCTGAGGGGTATGCACTCTTACCCTCCACAAACTGTTTCGGCCCATAGGATGGAGGTTGATCTGAGGCATGGTGATATTGAGTGGGTCGTGGAGTTGAGGATTTATGAGGCTAGGGGTCAACCCAAGCCACCACACCCAGACATACAGACTATTTTGGACAGGTACCCGGTGGTGTTTGGAGATATACCGCCCAAGCAACCTCCTGATCGAGGTTTTGAGCATACTATTGAGTTGGAACCGGGGGTACAGGCCGTGATCACTACACCTTACAAACATCCCAAGGCATACAAGGATGAGATTGAGAGGGCCATCCATGAGTTGTTGGCACTTGGGCACATCAGGCCTAGCTCCAGCCCTTTTGCTTCATCAGTTGTCCTGGTGAAGAAGAAGGATGGGTCCTTACGCATGTGCATAGATTACTGGGCCCTCAACAAGAAGACCATGAAGAACTGTTACCCCATCCCACACATAGATGAGCTGATGGATGAGCTGAGGGGGGCTAAGTTCTTCTCTAAGATTGACTTGTGCTTGGGGTACCACCAGATCAGGGTGAGGGACCAGGATGTCCCTAAGACAGCTTTTAGGTGCCACTATGGGCACTTCGAGTTCTTGGTTACATGAACCACGTATTTTGTGGCCAACTGCGGAAGTTCATGTTGGCATTCTTCGATGACATACTGATCTACAGCCGGACCTAGGAGGAGCACTTGCAACATGTAGAGACAATATTGTGTATTCTGGAGGAGCAGCAGTTCTACGCTAAGTTGTCCAAGTGTGAGTTCGATTTGACGGAGATGCTCTATTTAGGGCACATTATTAGGGAGGATGACGTGAGAGTTCATGAGGAGAAGATTAAGGCCATCCGGGATTGGCCAGAGCCCCAGAATGTGATGGAGTTGAGGGGTTTTGTGGGCATTTGCACCTACTATTAGGAGTTTGTTAAGGGCTTCTCACAGTTAGCAGCTCCCCTCATTGATATGACGAAGAAGGGCACGTTTGAGTGGACAGATGGGGCGCAGGAGGCTTTTGAGCGCCTCAAACAGGTCATGAGCAGCTGCCTGGTGTTGGCACTCCCTGATTTTGCACAACCCTTTGTGCTTGAGTGTGATGCATCAGGGGAGGGTGTAGGAGCAGTTTTAATGCGAGGGAGACACCAAATAGATTTCAAGAGTCGGAAGCTACTACCCCACAAGAGACTGTACTCCATTTACGATAAGGTGATGCTAGCCACCATGCATGTGCTAGCCAAGTTCAGGCAGTATTTGGTGGGAAACAGGTTCAGGGTTAAAATGGACCACAACAGTCTCAGATTCTTGTTGGAGCAGAAACAGTTGCAGGAGAGGCAACAGAAGTGGGTGAGCAAGCTCCAGGCATACGACTTTGACATTGAGTATGTCAAAGGGAAGCACAACGTGGTAGTTGATGCATTGTCCAGGAGGCCAGCTACACTTTCATTGATGAGCATTACACCGAATTGGCAGGCACAGTTGTTGGTAGAGTATTACAAGGACCGTTTTGCATGTGAGGTCCTTGACGGTGCTGTGTTGGATGACTGGTACCGAGTGATGAATGAGGTGATTTACTTCCGAGACCGGATTTATTTGGTACCCAACTCCCATTTGCGGGAGAAGATCCTACAGGCATCCCATGACTCACCATTATCAGGGCATCAGGGTATAACCAAGACTTACAGGACAATCAGGGAGCGCTTTGCATGGAAGGGCCTCAAGGATGATGTTCTGAGGCATATTCGGGAGTGTCACACATGCCAGAGGAACAAGGGTGAGCAAACACACCCTACTGGGCTACTACAGCCTCTTCCTATTCCTGAGGGGAAGTGAGAGAGCGTGTTGATGGATTTTATCACTGGGTTGCCCACAGCGCAGGGCAAGGACTGCATATACGTGGTGGTGGACCAATTGACGAAGTTTGCACACTTTTTCCCCATCTCAGCCCGGTCCTCGGCCTCACAGGTGGCCGAATTATTTTTCAGAGAGGTATTTCGACTTCATGGTCTTCCAAAGACAATAGTCAGTGATTGGGACATATGTTCATGGGAGGATTTTGGCAGGAATTGTTTCGACTAGTGGGCACATAGCTCACTTCGAGCACCAATTATCACCCCCAGACGGATGGGTAGATGGAGATTGTCAACAAATGGCTGGAGGGTTACCTACGTAACTACGTGACAGGATAGCAGCGTGCATGGATACGGTGGTTGCACTTGGGCGAGTACTGCTATAACACCACGTACCACATGTCCATTGGTATGTCCCCATTCAAAGCCCTGTTTGGTTACGATGTGTTATCTTTTGCTGACGTGATGTTTGGAGGCAACAAGGCCCCTAGGGCCAAGTATTGGATAAAGGAGAGCCAGGATATCTTGAAGGCTCTCAAAGATAACTTGCAGACAACACAGAACCAGCAGAAGCTCTATGCAGACAGGGGCTGAGTAGAGAGGCAATTTGAGGTTGGGGACTTAGTCTTCCTGAGGCTCCAACCTTACAACCAATCATCACTCAAGCAGAAGGGCGTCGAGAAGCTCAAGCCTTGCTTCTACGGGTCGTACCGAGTCACCAGGAGGGTCAGGGAGGTAGCATATGAGCTAGAGCTACCCCCGGAGAGCCGAGTACATAACATTTTTCATGTGTCATGCCTGAAAAAGGGACTTGGGCAGCAGGTGACAGCGGCTACAGAGCTACCACCTATGGATAATAAGGGGCACTTCGTTTTGGAGGCAGAGGTTATTTTGCTCACTCGTGAGAGGCACTTGCGGAACAGGGTTATCAAGGAGTTTTTTATCAGATGGAGGAACTTACCGAATGAGATGCCACTTGAGAGGGGGAACAGATACTTTAGCATCCTTCATTACAGTTGCTTGAGGACAAGCAACGTTTTGGCAAGGAGGACTGTGATATTCTCACTTAGCGACATTGCTAAGTGGAAATATCAATTTTGCTCAGTTTTGTATAAGTTCGCACATGCACTTAGGAAATGTGGGTTTACAGGACCCACGTGAATATTTGGTTAGAGTGAAGCCCAAACATTAGAGGTTGGAGGAGGAAAATGGAGCCACTAGTGGTACGTGGGGGCCACCCATAGAGAAATGCGGCCCACAAGGGAAACACGCACTCATTGGAGCGATTTTGGTGGGGGGAAGTCAAGCTAGGCCCACATGGGCATTTTGGAGGCTCTTTGACAAAAAGAGGAAGAGGCACTCATTTTGGTCATTCATGAATATTTGAGAATTGTCTTAGACTAGCATGCTTGAGCTGAAGCCAAGTCTACAAGTGTTGTTTAGCACAAGAGTGTTTCCGAGCGGAAATCTCAACCCTTGCTTCAGTGGACTTCAAGTGCCAGCCCAAGGAGGGAGTCTCATCCATTCTAGTTCGATCCAGGAGCAGAGAGTGCGAGTTTGAGGGAGGTTCCAGCAACAGCAATGCAGGCACTGCGCAGTTCTTGGAGGAGTCACACTTGGGGGTTGAAGAGAGAAGGGAGTTTGGAGTTGAAACTTCAGGAGGAGTCCAGGGAAGTGTTTTGTTGGTGATTGCAGGTATTTTGGGGTTTTTTTGCAGCAGGATTGACAGGTGAGTCAAATTACCCAACAACAATGCCATTGAGGGAAATTGGGTCGAACTTTCAAAGTCAACCATCAGCAAATTCCTTCGTGGGTTATTCTGGGCACCGGAGGAGGCCCTAGCAGCTATTCTACACAGCGAACAGCTCATTTTCTGAGCATTTCAACGCAGAGCCGAGGAAGACCAGCCAGTTCGCTTAGGGAATTTCACATTCATCACTTGGGCTTAGCTTGCTTACCTTGGGCTTAGCTTGCTTGCCTAGGGCAAGCCCATGTGCATACTTTCCAAGCACCCATTGTAACTTCATGCTTTATCAATAAAATGGCTCAGCAGCGCAGTTTTTGGCTCTATTTGGTGTTTTAATGTTTAAGTAATTTTCTCGTGTGTTTATGTCTATGCATGCTTTGTTATTTACTCTAAAATTTCCTTAGGGATATTAATAATTCAATATCAGCGACACGACAATAGTTCACACAAACGTTGCCTTCAACTGTCTTTCTAGCTCAGGATTTGTAAGCAGGTTACCACACTTGTGTTAGGGATGATCATGCCATCAGCCCTATTAGGTGCTTCTAGACCCCAAGGGGAATGACATTTCACAAGTAGACCCGTCAATCTATAGATGCATGTGATAAAGGCAGTGATGGAAATGGGCAAGACTTCAAGGAAGATTCCCATAGCCATGGTACCAGCTGAAGGAGGTCCAACATCTCTAAGTACTATAATGAGAAGAGGGAGCAGTCACAGAGGCATGAGTTACCCCTTTCCTCAGCCTACATTTTCCACCCCATTGGTGCACTTTTTACTTTAATGATTTACCTTACTTTCATGCATAGCTTAGGAGACGTGACTTGCTTTATGTTCTTCCAATACCCCTTAAAGATGTAGCAGTTTATCGTTCATCAGGGTTGGGACATTTACGGGTTCCTTTGTTTAGATATAGCATCAAATGCTAAGGAACCATGTGATGGCTAATGAAGGGGTAGAGCTCATACTAGGATTTCGCCCACGTGCTTATTATGTCCCAGCCATATTTTACATTTTTCATTTTCTTTCTTTGTGGCTTCATATGCTTTTAACTTTCTTTCAACTGCATCAAAGTATTAGGGCAAATATCTAGGCCTTGACTCAGAGATGAGGATATAAGGTGCCACTCCCAATAACCAATGACAATCAACCCAAAGAATTGATGTTGATGATCAGGGAAACATGGAAGGTGGCAAGTATGGATTACCTTGGGCACGTTATGTCAATTAGTGTCTCCCATTAGTGCCCCTCCTGAAGAAAGGACATTAGGGGAGGTCACACTGGACTACGGACAAAGGATAACCTCCCAAGAGAAGCATGGGAACAAGGGTACAATCAAGAGTAGTCAATTATCACGCTTGGCACATGATCCATATTAGTAAGCCCCAAAACATTTAATGTAAGCATATGATTACAAAAACGGTTAGCGTACCTTCTGATATATGACCCACCTTCGTTCAGGAAGTATGCCAAATGCGAGAGAGCATTGACCAGAGCATAGGTGGATAGTTTTGATGTAAACCTAAATGTGGGTAATCATATGGTTGTTGGCTGGTTAGCTAGCCAATGGGGAGAAAATTTTCTCTTAGGGGTTACACACTTTTGGTGGGTAATAGGTCTCATGGAAGTATAAATAATGCTTTGAGTCTACATTGTCGTAGGGTTGGGGACATGATTGTTATCCATCTATCGCTTGGTGCCGTTAGTAGATGGGTGCATTGTAAAAAAGGGAGTGATCCTCTAGGTAGGAGCTAGTCTAGGATGTGGGTGTGACTAATGGATGGGAGAGCCGAGACGAAGGGCCTCCCACATGTATAAGACCAAGTATCTCTAGTTGAGGTACCTAGAGAAATTGCCAAGTGTTTGGAGCTCTCTGCCAAAAAACAAACTGGAACAGAACTTGTGCTCTTACTAAAGCAGGGGGCGAAAGATGAAGAGCTCCTTAATCTCAACCTCAGATACAGCACAGCTGGTAGATCATGTTTGGCCAATCAATCTAGTAGTGTGACTCAATCCGCAATCTATGAGAGCCCACTCTAAACTTTCTCAGGAGGATGTGAAGAGTATGCATCTAATGGTGAAGTGTGCAATTGGGTTGATTAATGAGTCTGTTCCTTGGATCCATGAAGTGCTTCACGTAGAAGGCAATCTTCAAACGTGCCCTAAGGGTTTATCCAAGTGACCCACACAAGCCACTTGTAAATATCATCTTTGATGAACCTGATCATCTTTTTCCCATTAGATATGAGTGGCCAGACACAACAAGGGAGTATCTAAACAGACGAAACTAGTCCATTATAATACCAACATATGTTAGAAGATTCAAGACTATCACATACCAACAAACAAAAGCAACCTGGAGGACTGATTGATGCAATGGAATTTAATGAACAATAGACCAAGTATGGATATCGATCCCATGTTAGTTTTTGTAGTATTGGGCAGGCGTTCTAGTCTCGATTTGTGTCTAAGAGACTAAGGAACATGAGATCTCCAAAACCCAAAAAAGGTTTCGAGAGAAAACACATAGAGACCACTCAATTAAATTAATTGATCGATAATTAAAAAATGCCTAAGTCTAACTTAGGGAAATCGACTAATTAAAGGGAATTAATTGACTATGATCGGAAAAGCTCTAGACACTCACACAGACCGAGTCCAAGATGATCTTAGCCGTTAACGAGGATTTAATCATGGTCGTTGAAGCTCTAGCGAGAGATTATAAGAGTAGATTGATGGGAGGAGGAGAGACACAAGTGAAGGAGCAATAATCCAGGCAGTGTGAATTTCCCAATTCATGGTGATTTAGTGAGGGAAGAATTCGAGCCAGTGGAGGAGCAACAGCAGAGTTCCAGCGAAGTTCCAATGGCGGAGAGTCAACAGAAAGGAGGCCGCATTATTTTCTTAGCAAAGTTGCCCAGAGGCAGCACAAAAGCTTCAGAGGGGTAGTTCGACTCAGCCAAAAAGGAAGTCGATTCAGGTGCAGAGACCAAGAAAATTTCCAAGAGGCCAAGCGAATCATTTCCAGAGGCATAGTCAGGAAAAACAACAGATTATGAGCAGTTCCACAGGCAGTGAGTAGGGCATGCGCAAGCATTGCATAGAGGCTGATGCATGGGCATTTTGAGTAGCCCAGTTGGACCAGTTTCTAGAGCCGAATCAATTGTGGAGTGAGACAATTTGTCTCACAAATATTTTGGCCAAATTATTTTGCTGGAGGATTGCCAGTAAGGCATCCATATCATTGCACTCAAATTTTACTGCTACACAATAATAAAATAACCCTCGTCTGTTGCACTGGTTTTCCCTTCGAGGCTTTTCTAGGGACATTAGTCCAAAATAACTGTTTTAATTGTGTGCATCTATTTTCTCAATTCCAGATTTATTACTGCAACATATTTATTTCTATTGTGAAGGTTTCAGTAGTGAGTTGTTCATTATTTTCCATTAATTTAATTAACTGAAGACAAATACACTACATCCGTTAGGAGAATAGTTTCCAGTTTATTGCAATCAAGGAATTTTCACTTGGTATCAGAGCGAGTTTGACCAAATTTGAAGCTCAGAGACAGGGAGAAGAAGATCGTGCAGTTTTAGAAGGAGATCTAAAGCACCTTCTTCAGATCTGCACAGGCCAATATAAGGGTTCGATTTGCAGAGGCGCAGAAAATCGATTTCCAAATCCAAGTAGAGAAAAGGTTTGATTTTTCTCTAGATCTGTGGCCGCGGGCAATGGTATAACAGGGAAGTGATTTCGATGAGCAAATAAGCTATTTTGCAGCGCAGATCTATCAAATCTGGGCACAAAAGATTTGCAGCAGGTGTAGCAGTTGCAGATCTGCGTTGGGTAGGAAGAGAAAAGCACACAAAGAAGAAGAGGATTTTCGGTTTCCAGTTTTCAGGAGGAAATCCGTAATTTTCAGTTACAAAAGGCCAAAGTAGACTTGTCAATCCAGCTAGTGCAAGTTTCCCAGTAGAGGAGCAGCAGCAGTGCGAGTGGCAAAGAAGGAATTCCGTAGGCATGTAAGGCAAATTTGCACATTCCAGTGAGGGGTGCGAGTAGCAAAAGGAAGGTCAAGCAAGAAAATGAAGTTTTAGTCTCCAGATTACTTGAGTTTCGCAGAGATGGCCACAGCAAGACTTAGGGATCAAGACAGGCTTAACGGAGCCTCTAACTTTGGCGTATGGAAGACTAGAATGTCATTCCTATTAGATGAATATGGTCTAAAGGAGTATGCAGAAAACAAAGTTGCCATACCTATAGATGCTCAACAACAGGAAACGTACAAGATGTTGAAGAATGTAACTAGGTTCGGTCTTCATAAATGTGTTTGAGTCACAATGAAATGTATTTATCAAAAGAATGAAGAAGAATTTATTATTATTATTATGACTTATTAAAGCATGGGTTTCATGCTTGGGTCATCACATTTGCGGTCAAAGTCCCCATTGAGGACTTCTACAATTTATTCAGAGTCATTACAGTAATTGTCCATTTAAAGAGACCCTTCTTAGGCTTTTGAATCATGTAAAAAGAATTAATATTGAGTCAAATAAGCTATATGTCACCTCCACACCAAGTCGACCTCAAGGAGATAAAGTTCGCCTCAAACTAGGTAATTTGTCCTCACTAGAAAGTTATATATACAGTGCAGTGCAATTCATTTGAGACACACAAGTTCGATTTACAAGCCACGACAACTAAAAAGTGTGAAGTTGGAAAAGAGGTAGAAAAAGGGTATGAAATTTGAAAGGAAGGAAGAAGACATCAAAAATGAAATTTGGGCCATCTATCTCTCACCCAAGTGAAGTATCTAAGAAGATCA
Organism: Pinus tabuliformis; assembly: GCA_031772625.1. NCBI lineage: Eukaryota > Viridiplantae > Streptophyta > Pinopsida > Pinales > Pinaceae > Pinus > Pinus tabuliformis. The sequence continues at coordinate 953,894,688 of CM062816.1, read as the reverse complement.
AAGTCTTTATTGCCAAGTCGAAGTTGTTCCTAATGCGAGTTGCTGCCCATTTGCTGCCAGGTAGAAGTTGTTACTGCTAGGTCGAAGTTGTTGTTGGAGAGTTATCATCTGCAGAAGAAACAATGGGTTGACTTGGTGTGGAGGAAGTCTTTGTCTAGGTCAAGAGTCTTGGATTATCTCGTAAAACTATTGAAGGAAGAATTGTTGACTGGGTTTTCCCCTAGATAGGGGTTATGCCCTGGTTGTCGGCCTATATCTAGTGTCTATGATCTTTGTGCTATTGTTTTGGGTAATTGCTTGATGAACTAAAGGATAAAAGAAGAACATAAAGATAAGGAATCACAAGTAATTTTCTATATAAGAAAATCTTTCTGCCTTTCTGATTTTCTAACATGGTATCAGAGCTAAGGTTAAGAAGGAAAAAGGCAGTTTAAGGATCTACTGAAAGGAGTCTAAGAAACCTCAAAAGGTTGAGCAAGGGATCATAAAGGAAAGAAGCTTACTACCTGTTGTAGCGGCTACAACTACCCTCCAAAATTTTGCCTTAGCTTCGTTTTGGAGCCTCCCTACTAACCATCTTCGCAGCATGTCTTGCACTGTCAAGTACATAGGCTTCATTGGTTTTTCATCAACTTGCCAGCTTGTGCATGATAGTTTGTTTCACTCCCCTCACAGACTACCTTACCGGACTTGGACCAGCTGCTGGCTGAGCAGCTCCCTCAAAAAATTGAGCAATTCTGGAGGGGAACCAGACTTCCCTCCAAAAATTGCGCAAATCTGTTGACTAGCCTGCTGGGCTCCAAAATTGCGCAGAGCACTCAGACAGGCTTCCTTCGAAAAATTGCGCAATCTGGCCAGCACTGCAACTCAGCGCAGAAATTGCGCAATTCTGTGCAACAGACACCTGCCCCTTCCAGAAATTGCGCAATCCCTCTGGGACAACCAACCCAACTCCTTTCAAAAACTGCGCAAATCCCTCTCTCAGTCAAGCAGGCTGTCGCATGTGCCTTCGGGTTGACCAATTCCCTCCGGGACCGAGCAAAACTGATTTGCATGCATGGGTTGCTCTTCCTGAAATAGCAAAAGGCAGCATGCAAGAGACATCCCTAGATCTAGAAATCTATTCTTAGTAGTTGGAGGTTACATGCAAAGCTCATTTTAGAAACCTCTCGCCAAGTGTCGCTTTTTCCTAGATTTGTGGCACTAATCGAAACTCATCAACCGGACGCTGCAGAGCTCATTCCTCACATCAATCTTGCAGCTCTGACATCCCACATTGCATCCAGGAGTCTTTGGCACTTTCAGCTTAGTTGTTTCAGGATAAGTCTGCTTTTCATGTCTTGCGTTGCGTTTCTATCGCTTTTTGTGTTTCGCTTTGTGTGAGTGTTGTCTGCTTGATTTCAATGAGCGCTTGTTGTCGTTTTGATGTATGTTAGCTTGTAGAAGCATCGTTTCAGTTTTCGTTCGCATCTCACTGTTGTCGCATGCATGACACTATTTTTGCACCAACGGTCACCATTGCAGCGACCCGTTTCACACACATGCATGTTTTCCCATTTTCTGAATCCTGCACTTGCTATTTGCATGCATGATCATTCACTCTTGTTTACACTCAATATCACCATGCTTTCAAACTTCTCATGTTTTCAGTCACCCGTCGGCGGGTCTACGCTGCCTTAGCCCGGACCTTGCCTTACCCGACTAGCATTGCGCATTTTTAGAAGTGAAGGCTCTGCCTTCCCTCCAAAGATTGCGCAAGTCTGGCCTAGCACTGACCTCCAAGGTTGCATTGCGCAATTCTAGGTGGCAGCGCCTTGCTGGCCCCAAAAACTGCGCAATGCGGTTTGTTGGTTTACATGACACTGCTGACTAAAATTGCGCATTGCGCAGTTTTAGTCCTCAACAAGCCAGGCTAGACTGTGCATTACGCAATTCCAACAGTCAGTAAGCCTCCCAACAGGCTGGACTGTGCATTGTGCAATTCCAGCAATCAGTCAGCCCCCCGACAGCCCGAACTGTGCCTTGCGCAGTTTTAGCAGTCAGTCTCCCAGCCTCCCGGTGAAAATTACGCAATCTTCACAGACAATCACACAGGTATGTTGCATGTCAGTCCTCCAGTTTGTTTTGGTTTTCAACTGACATATTGCTTGTCATGAGTGTTGCTATGTCTCCAGGTATCACAGGTGTTCATCTGCCTCTCAGCAGCACAGGTACAATGGCTTCCAGGAGAGCAGAGTCAAAGACACCGTTCAGAGCACAACTGGGGATGCAGTCGATCAAGTGTCTATGAACTTGCCTATCTATGAAGACATCAAGTTGTTCATGGACAAGGATATCAAGATGAAATGGCAGTGGCATCACAGCGAGCAGCACCATCAGCAGTAGCAGAAGGTAGCACACCTGCATGTGACAAATGCAAGAGGAGGGTTGTTGACAGCACAGAGGCGAAACAAAGTTGCAAGCTCAAGAAAATCCACTTGTGATGAAAGCAGCTTTGGAGATTGAGGCTATGAGGCAACGACGTGACGAGAGGATCGTGCGAAGGCAGAGAGAGAAACAGAGAAGGAGTTGCAGGTGCTGAAGTGGCAACTCAAGGAAGAATAGGAGCTGCACAAACAACAAAAGGAGTTGCAGCAAGAACAGGCACAGCAGGAGGCGCAACATGCACAGACTGATGAAATTGCGCCCATACAGGTTATGGACCCATCCAACAGCTAGCATGGAGCAAACAAGGTGAGCAGTGTTGTCGATCGCATGCAAAGGTGTTCAGGAGCATGGATGTCATTGTGCGCACACATGCGATCCCACCCATTCGGCACACTCACTGAGGCGAAGACAAGAAGCAAGTCTGATTGGAGCTGAACATGTATTTCGACAAGTTGATGTGCATGGTCACCAGCACACACTTGGAGATCAACACAGACACTATGCATCAATATGTTGTTGGTCCAGCTGCACTCAAGACGATGATGTGCATGTTATCAGATGAGTTGGATAGAGGAGCCATATCAATGTACCCGGATGCAACGGAGGCAAGAGTTCGCTTTCAACAGGATGTCACCATTGAGTGCACGGACACCATCACGGATGACCAAGCTTGGCATCAGTTCGCCACCGTCGATCATCACAAGGATGTCAAAGAGTTGGTCTCACCACAACTGTACGAGTCTTAGTGATGTCTTGCATGGCTTGCTCGAGCATATTTTGTCTCACATGGGTACATGTGCAGGTTGTAAAGTGAAAGTCCAAGTGTCATTAGTTGAATGTAACAGTCATATGGTAGGTGAAGAGTCATGAGGGTAGATGAAGAGTCACAAAGGGGAATGTCAAGGGTCACCCCACCCTTTGCTATAAATAGAACCTCATAACTCATTGTAGAGGCTTTTGGTCAGCCAAGCTTTCGATAGGAGTATCTTAGAAAAAGCTTGGAGAGTATTGTAACAAGCCTTGGCTTCTCCACAGTGCAAAGCTAGTACATATCTTTGGAGGAGCAAGCGGCAGTGACTGTGACGTTCCGCTATCGGGACTAGTGGTTGGTCATGGTTGTATTGTATGATTGGAACTTTCACTTCTTAATATAACAAAGCCAGCACATTTCATACATATGTCGTATTGTATTTCAGCTATCTTGTTTACTCTAAATGATATATGTATCTGTTTGCTTACGCATGTTTGTATAGACTCTTTTTGTATATGTATGTATGAATCTTACTGAAATGTACTGTTGATTTAACCATCACTTTGGATTGTCAGCTTACTTGCCTTCCAGTTTGTGATGCATCCTTGCTCATGTGTTCCCTTCTTAACCACGTGCTTTCACAGGTTTCCAAGGGGTGCACTCACCTCACTCTCCGCATGATAGAATCGTTCATACACCTTCCTTGGCTTGTTGCGCATGTCACACCCTTGCTACCAACAGGGACATCCTACTTGCCTCTGCGTGCAACCGCGGCCAAGGCGCGTACAACCCACTGCTGGGACCCCTACACCAAATGGTCTGAGGTCTAGTTGGGACTTCTTACCGGGAAGATCCCCTGACATGTTGGCAGGTCCAGCACCGTCAACACTACCTTCAAGGACAATGTCTAACACAATAAAGGGAAAGAACAAATTAGAAGGAGCATCAAATTACAGGTCATGGAAGAAGAGAATTGATCTCATTCTTGAAAAGAACAAAGTCTTGGATTCGGTCAATGGAGAAGTGAAGAAACCTACAGAAGGATCTAGTGATGCAGATAAAGTGAAGTTTAGAGAGTCAAAAATATTGGCTATGACACTAATGGTAGAAAGTATAAAGGACAATCTTGTCTCGTACATTTCCAACATAGACCATGCCCAAGAAATGTATGAAGCTTTATCAAAATTGTTCACTATCAAGAACATCGGTCGAGTAGCAAGTCTTAAGAATGAATTAAGGACCACAAAAATGACAAAAGATGACACTGTGGCTTCCTTCTTTGTACGGATAACTAGAGTTAGAGATGACCTTCTAACCATAGATGAGATTGTACCGGAAAAAGACCTAGTCATTACTACATTATTGGGATTGCCACCTACATGGAGTGCTTTTGCTTCAGGACTCAACAGCTAGAAAGAAACTCCATCATTTGAACAATTATGGAATGCCTGCAGCCAAGAAGACATGAGAATCTCATTAGTATCCAACAATGAAGAAGAGAAAGTTTCAAATGTATACTCCGCTTTTCACAAGAAAGGAAACTTCAAGAAGTCGAAAGGGACAAGAAGGAAGGTAGATATGTCCAAAATAGAATGCTACCAATGTCATAAAATGGGTCACTATAAAAGTGATTGTCCTAACAATTCGAAGAATAAGAAAAGGAACAGGGACCAAGCTAATGTTGCTGAAGAAGGATCTCCAAAGAAGAATAAAGCCGAAGAACTAGATATAAGGGACTTACACTACTAAGTCCTTTGCTCTAAGCTTTAGTTGTTTCATTTTTTATTTCTAGTATTTGTAGGTTTAACATATTTTGGAAAAACATTTTTGAATTGTTTTTATAAGGTTATAGGTATCCCTCAAGCTTGGAGGGAGCCCTCACCAACTTCCAAAGATAAGTATCTTATTCCTTGTATTACCTTTTCATTTTTAGTTTTCCTTACTTATCTAAGTTTGTTTGCATTAAATACTAATCACATTTCTATTCATATTTTCCTTGTTTAGGAAAAGCTTGTTGAATACTCAAGGATTATGGAAGAAGGCCTCACAAAGACAAAGCATTGGAGTTACAAGGTTTGTTAAGAAACAAAGGTATGCCTTAGACTATAAGTTTTTGCTCTCTTCATGATATTCATTCTTGATAAACTATTCTACATTACTAACATTATTGTGTCTAGCTCTCTTGAATCATAAAGATTCTTGATTGGGTGATTCATCATTAGATAAATCTACCCTCCTCATATCTTTGATTATTCTTGTGGAACCCTAGAAAGGTTCTTTGTAAAACCCTAACTCAAGGGTATGTTTATAATAATGTGTGAAACCTAAGCCTCCTTAGGGTTACTGGTAAAGTCTAAGAAAATGTTATTCTTGATGTTTGAAGTTTTTAATGATGTCATGTTTGGGGTTTTGGTATGGTTATAAAATCCCTAACTTGTTAGGGTTGAATGGTTATCACTGAAATCTCAAACTTTTGAAGTATTGATAAATTAGGGATTATTGTGCTATGTGTTGAAACCCTGGATCTTTAGGGTTTGGTAGGGTTTATGAGCAAGACCCTCATTTTAGATAATGTCCTAAGAATGAAACCCTAGGCATATGTTTGTACATATAATCAAACACGTTATATGTTTGAATGTGTTTATGTCATTGGTTTTGACTAACATATGTTGTGCATGATGATGGAATCCTAGATATATGTGTTGACCTAATTGTTGATGGTCATAAGTCCTAGGGTTTGGAACTAAACCCTAGTCAAAGGTTGATTCTCCAGGATGATAATTTTTGTAAATTCTAGGGTTTTGTAACTAAACCTTAGTAGAAGTTCAAATCTCTAATATATGATGACAATGTGATAATCGGAGATTTATGAAAGATTGGTGAAATCTGAATTTGAGTTGTGATTGGTTTTGATTGTTGAAGCTTAATGGCTCATGTATGAAATCTAGGATCTTGCACTAAATCCTAGTGGAAGTCTAACATATGAGTTCTAAAGTTATTGGATGCATTACTATGTTCGTTTGAAATGCTTCGTGGGCCTAATGGTTAAGAACATGTGTTTCCCCTAAGAGGTCACAGGTTCAAAACCAGAGGGGGGTAGAGTATGTATGCCTTCGTAGACTTAGCAGTTAAATCAATGCGCGGAGGTGGGTCCCTTGTCCCACAAACAAGGGGGTCTCATACACCAATATGTTGTTGGGATTGGTCGTGACCTTAAAATTGGATAATAATAATAATAACAATATATTGTAGTAAGGTATGTCATACATCTGGAAGAAATATTCAAGCCCTAGATATAATGAAGGTTGTTATCTTGATTGAGGTTGTTATGCTCTTGACTTGCAAAAAGATACCCAAATACAGAATATGCGAAGAAAGATACCCAGAACATAGAATAGTGAGAGACAACAGCAAATATTTTATTATTCAGAAAGCAATGTTCACTGGCCTCTTCGACGGGGCAACCTCCAATAGAGCAGAGCTCGATACAAAAATAAGACACGATGCTCCTCGCAGGGAGTCTCTATCCTTTATATATGACTCATACATGCAATACCATGGATCAATACCATGGGTTTTATTAATACCATCTATCTAATATCATGGCCCATTTGCAACTAACTGTGGTCCCATCATTAATTGCGGGTTAACCACTTACAATTATTAATATGGGCTTTATTGACTCTTTACAATGACTCGATCCCACTACATAAATAAGGGGGTTAGGGTGGGACCCTAACATGCCCTCCCCCTTAAGAATAGCCTTGTCCTCAAGGCTGAAGCTGCGGAAAGTTGGAAACTGCTGAAAAATAGTGGTTGGTTCCCAAGTTGCATCTTCCGGAGAGGTGTCTTTCCACTTGACGAGAACTTCCCTAATCATGCAGCCACGCAGGTGCCTTTCTCGTGTGTCTAGGACCTGCTCAGGTTGGAGCCAGATTGACCCTTCCTCGTCCAATTCAGGTAGACTGGTTTGAATTCTGCAATTGTTCCCAATCACTTTCTTGAGGCATGAGACATGGAAAACTGGATGGATTTTTGCAGTAGGCGGCAAAGCCAGCTTGTAGGCTACTTCTCCAATGCGTTGAAGTACTTGATATGGTCCGTAGAATTTTGGAGATAGTTTCTGACAACACTTGTCTTTGAGTGATGTTTGCTTATATGGTTGCAGCCTCAAAAAGACCTGATCCCCTTCTTGAAATTGGCGCTCTGAGCGATGCTGGTCTACCTGTTGCTTCATGCGGTTTTGAGCTTGATGAAGATTCTCTCTAAGATGGGCAAGCATGGTTGCGCGGTTTTGTAGGAGTTGATCCACTGCTTGTACCTTTGAGCACCCCTTGATATAAGAAGTAGGAGAAGGAGGGAGTTGACCATATACTGCTTCATAGGGAGGCATTTTGGTGGTGGCATGATAGTTGGTGTTATACCACCATTCAGCCAGAGGTGAGCACTGTACCCAAAGATGTTGCTTTTCTGAAGTGAAACACCTAAGGTAGGTTTCCAGACATTTGTTGACAGCTTCAGTTTGACCATCTGTTTGTGGATGATAAGAAGTACTAAGTTTTAGTTGGGTGCCTTGTAGCCTGAAGAGTTCCAACCAAAAATTACTGGTGAAGATCGGGTCGCGATCGGACACAATAGAAGTGGGCATGCCATGCAATTTGAAGATCTGATCCATGAAAGATTGAGCGACCAAAGTCGGTGTAAACGGGTGGGGTAGGGCGCAAAAATGAGCATACTTCGAAAGTCTGTCCACAACCACCATGATGACTGACTTGTTTCCTGACTTTGGAAGACCTGTAATGAAATCCATAGAAACCTCCGTCCATATTGCTGCCGGGATAGGCAACGGTTGTAATGTGCCTGGTGCTTTGACAGTCTCCACATTGTGGCGTTGACAGACATCGCATTCTGCTACAAAAGTAAGGATGTCCTTTTTCATGCCTATCCAAAAAAATGATCTTCTGGTGCGAGCATACGTCTTCTGAAAGCCTGAATGTCCTGCAATGGGGGATGAGTGCAATTCTGCCAAAATGCGACTTTTGAGGGTGGATGTTGGTGATATTACGACTCTGTCCCTGTAGCGAAGAATCTCATCCTGCCACGAGTAGCCCTTGGTGGAATTTGGATCCGCCTGCAATTGAGAAATGAGTTGGGAGAGCCCGGGATGTGAAAACCATTCCCTGCGAGCCTCTTCAATCCATTCTGGAATGGGAAGGGAAATTGCTAACAGGGTACTTCCCTCCTCAAATTGACGAGATAATGCATCTTCTACACTATTTTCTTGTCCTTTCTTGTAAATGATCTCATAATCATATCCCAGCATTTTGGCGAGCCATTTATTTTGTTGTGGGGAGGATAGGCATTGCTCCAAAAAATATTTAAGACTGTGATGGTCTGTGCGGATTTGGAAACATCGCCCCAATAAGTAAGGTCGCCAGGTCTCTACTGCATGTAAAATGGCCATCATTTCCTTCTCATAGGTAGATTGGCCCAGATTCTTCCCACTTAGTTGTTGGCTTGTGAAGGCCAAAGGTCGCCCTTCCTGCATTAAGACCGCCCCAATACCCATACCCGAAGCATCACATTCACTGACAAAAGATTTGTTGAAGTCAGGGAGTGCTAAGACTGGAGTGGGACACATGGCATTTTTGAGAGCTGTAAATGCCTGTTGTACGTCCTCATTCCAGAAGAATGAATTTTTCTTCAGGAGTTGAGTGAGGGGCTTCGCTATGCGACCATAATTGCGGACAAATTTGCAATAATAGCCTGTGAGACCCAAAAATCCTCTCAAGCTCTTCAAGGTCTTAGGTTGAGGCCAATCCTGCACTGCCTGGATCTTTTTGGGGTCCACCTTGACACCTTCACGCCCCACAATGTGGCCCAAATACTCAACTTCTTCCATGCCAAACGAACACTTGGACATCTTAACAAATAATTTATGCTTGCGGAGCAGTTGCAAGAGTAGATCTACATGCTGAAGATGTGCGGCCCAAGTGCAACTATAGATGAGGATGTCATCGAAGAAGACAAGGACAAATTTCCTGAGATATGGTTTGAGAAGGTGGTTCATAAGGCTCTGAAAGGTAGATGGGGCATTACAAAGACCGAATGGCATGACCAGGTGTTATCACTCAAAAAAAAAAAAATTAAATTCTGATGTAGGGGAGGATGTGCAGTCTATTTTGTATAAACTACTCATGGTTGTTGATTTCAATGTTAAAGTTGTTCAGCAGGCATTATTTAAAATGCTAGAAGGAACAGTTGTACATGTTCCAAAAAAGGGAGCTCGCAAACATCCTCGTGGTGATCATATTCAGATTGATGCAAAGGATATTCCCTTTATATGTGGCGGGGCTTTCGTGGATCTAGAGAAAACGACTTCTGAGAGACGGCTAGATTCTTCTATTGTCTTTGGAGCGCCTGTACGAGCTAATATGAGGGCTAGTGGCTTGACAAATGCTGCGGCGACATCATCCTTGCTAGAGTCGGTTGAGATTATCTTTCTCGTGGGTTGCCCTTTAAGCTGTCTGAGGATGATGTTTACCTGACTCGTGGCTGTTCACAAGCAATTGATTTGGTTCTCTCAGTTTTGGCTCGTGAAGGCGCAAATATTCTCCTCCCAAGACCAGGATTTCCAGCATATGAAGCATTAATGGCATACAAAGGCATTGAAGCAAGGCATTATGATTTAGTTCCAGAAAGGGGTTGGGAAATCAATCTAGATCAACTTCATACAATCGCAAACAGCAACCCATGCGGCACTATGTTTACCCATGATCATTTGGCTAAAGTTGCAGAGACAGCTAAAAGGTTAGGTTGTTAATAATCTCAGATGAAGTATATGCTCATATTGTCTTTGGTGAGAAGCCATTCATTCCAATGGGATTCTTTGCATCAATTGTACCAGTAATTACTCTTGGGAGCATATCGAAGAAATGGATGGTTCCTGGTTGGCAGATTGGTTGGCTTGCGACATGTGATCCAGATGGTATTCTGAGGAAATCTCAGATAACTGAAGGCATTATTGCGACCATTTAATTGGCTAGGCACCAGATAGGTTTATTGCTGCAACTGTCCGGAATCCTGTGCATTAAGTTTAGAACATCAAAAGGATGCCATCTTCAATCATAATAGTACACAGGGGGTTGAAACTCCTGCTGACTATAAGATGCCCGATGTAGCAATGTTAGAAAAGGTAATTGATACAGACATAACTGGGGAGCAAAAGCAACCTTATTTAGCGGACTCGAAGATGTCTGAGGCAGATAACTTCCTCGATGCAGATTTTTCTTTGCAGAAATTAGAGAATATATCGGCATCACTAATGTTAGTTGCCAGTGGGGTTCAGATTAGAAGTGTCATTATGGGGCATGGGGGGAAAGATAAGAACCCAGCATTGTTACCTAGTGGAATGAAAGACTTGAGATCATTATGTCTCAAGGTTATTTCCATTGTGCTGAATAAATATGATTCAATTGATTATGGTTCAAATTTGTGGAATATATTTTTTACAGCCGTAAGACCATTGGTTGAGAAGTTTACACAAAAAAGTGGGAGCAATGAAACACCTAGCTCATTGTTTATTTGTTTTCTGGAAATGAGTAAAAGCTTAAAGCTTGCTTCATTTCTTCAGAGAGAGAAATCACTTGTCCCCAATATTCTGTAGATTCTGTCTGTTAAAAGTGTGTCCGAAGCCAAGGTACAAACAATCCAGAAGATTAATCATGGAGGAGTTAACAAGGCTCGCTACATGCCACAAAATTCATTTGTCATTGCAACGAAGACAGTGAGCTCAGATGTTTATGTGTTTGATTACAGCAAGCATCCATCAAAGGCTCCTCAAGAAAGGGTTTGCAATCCTGAATTGATATTGAAAGGTCATTCTAATGAAGGATATGGTTTGACATGGAGTCCTCTCAAAGAAGGTCACCTACTAAGTGGTTCAAACGATGCACAAATATGCTTGTGGGATATAAACGTTGCATTTGGAAAGAAAGTGCTTGAGGCCAATCAAATATTTAAGGTTCATGAGGGAGCAGTTGAGGATGTTTCATGGCATTTTAAGCACGAATACCTTTTTGGCTCTGTTGGAAATGATTGCCATTTGCTCATATGGGACATGCGTACACCTGCACCTAACAAGCCTCAACAATCAGTTGTAGCTCATCAGAGTGAGGTTAACTCTTTGGCCTTTAATCCGTTCAATGAATGGCTGTTAAAAAAAAAAAGGCTCAAAAATGGCAAAATTTTGATTGAAGCTGTGCTTTTAGAATAACTCAGCAGTTTCGTAGCGCGCTATGAAACTGCTGAAGGTGATGACTAAAGCTCAGCAGTTTCGTAGCGCGCTACGAAACTGCTGAAGCTACACAATCTAATCTCAATCACCGGTTTTGAATATGAGTGGGAATTTTGAAAGGGGAATATCTACAAGGTATACAAGGCATCATCTGAAGCTATCAAGATTCAACCAGGTCAAGACAGGTGGAGAAAATATGTATTCGAATCCAACTTTAGATTTTTTGTCATAAAGTGAGCACATTTACCACAGTTCAGGATATGTCAAACAGTTTGCAAGAACTTTTGCCTTCACACATGAAAACGGTGGACAACACATCAAGGACGTGGCAATCTGCTCTATTTTGGATAATTAAAGGATAAAGGACATGCTTCTTTGGATTCGAACATTTTGAGGCAAACCAAAGACCGGTAAACAAGGGTAGTTTCCTATGTTTCAGGGCAATGGAAAACATGTGACATTGAAGACCAACATGGAGCCTTGAACATCCATCACAGCCAAACTAGAAGGGGACCAGATGTCAAGGAACGAGAATGATTGTAAATCAAAGCATAATATGGAATTAGAGTCCTACTTGATTTAGATCTCTAGAAAGTCTAGTTGAAGTTTGTTACATTTAATAAGCAGTTAAAAGCTAAACAGGTGTCATTAGAAGTAGTTCTCGAGTTCCCCTAATGTTTAAGGAGGAATCTCAGTCAGGTAGGAGGAACTCTATATATAGGAGAAAGGGAAATGTAATAGAGGTTGGAAGTTTATGTAAAAAAGCCTGTTGTGAAGCTTATGTAAAGACTCTGTTCTTTTGGTAATACAGTAATGGTTTTTGCTGCTCAAGAATCATAGTGACTTCAATGTATGAATTCCTCTTGTTGTCTTTCATGTTGTTTACAGTTTGATGAGTACTTGATTACTTGGAAATCACATGTTGTGTTCTAATTTCTTTCATGTACTCATATACTGTCCCTTTTGTGTCTGCTGTACTTTATATATATTGAAGTCTGAATGCCTTGATTTCATTGCAAAGCCAATTCACTGTTGATGCTAAATGACATATGACTCCATGAGCCCAATGGATGCTTGTTAATTTAGATTTTACCAGCCTCATTCCTATTTGTTTCATAAAAGAGTTAGCCATCTCAATCACAATCACAAATCTTAAACCCTTTGAGAGAGCCCTCTCAGGCTAAGGAGGCTAAGCCTTAGCTAAAAGATTGGTCTGAAACAGTTACTTGAAGTCTTCCTGGTCTGCAGCCTTCCAGGGTCTGATTTTGAGATAACACCAGGAACTCATAATGGCCTTCATGAGTTCGGAAAGCAGTCTTTGGAATGTCGACTTCCTTCATGCGAATTTGGTGGTAGCCTGAGCGAAGATCCAGCTTAGTGAAGAATTGAGCCCCATTGAGTTCCTCTAGCAAATCATCAACCACCGGGATGGGAAATTTATCTTTGACTGTCAACTTATTGAGGGCCCTGAAGTCTGGACACATCCGCCACTCCCCATCTTCCTTGAGCACTATGACCACCGGTGATGAATAAGGACTAATACTAGGACGAATGACACCTGCTTCCAAAAGTTCCTTGATTATTTTTTCTATTTCATTATTTTGGGTGAACGGATATCTGTATGGGCGCACATTTGGGGGTTGGGCCCCTGGAACCAAGGTGATGCTATGATCATGTTCCCCTCTCGAGGGTGGAAGCTCATGAGGCTTAGGAATACTGCAGTAACTGAATCCTCAAAATGTCAATGCCGCCAAAAGTCCTGCGAAAATCATGCCCCGGTATAGGAACCCCACACAACTACTCAGATTCGGTGGATCTGAGAGATCTGAATGGCGGATCGGATAGCTCTGAACGGCGGAACAGATTGCTGCTGCGGATCTGATGGATCTAATAGATCGGAATGGCTGGTCGGAACTGCGGGACTGATGTCTGCTGCTGCTGCACCCCTTTGCGCGAGCGGATCTGGCAAAGATGATGCGTGATCCCAAGATAGAAAAGGGAACTATGGTCTCAAGGAGTGTCAGGTGCTACAGATCGCAATATACATAAGGGTCTGACAGTAGTACTCGGCCCAATGTTTCAGGGCTCTAACTAAGGAGGATCAACCATACCCTTAGCCGTACAACCCGACTACCCTATCGTACGGGCGAGTAATCTCTCCGAGTGCTGTTCTCGGTGTACTGTAGCAGCAAGACGGCCGACGGTTTATCTATGGCGAGGTTGCAGAGGAGCTAAGGGGCTTCCGATATACCCAGAAGGTACTTGGAAGACAGTCCGTACGCGGTTCTGTCTAATGCGCTACTACTCGAAGGGGTACCCACAGGAGTTACAAGGGAGTCCAATAAGCGTGACCACCTCTTGTATTTCCTACGTGCATGCCTCCCCAAATCCGCAGGTTTATGCGCTCAACGACAGATCCCGTGGTATAAAGACGCCGGAACACTTCTCTAGCCAAAAAAAAATATTGCTAAGAAATGGAGATCCCACCGGCCCTAGAAAGTGCTCTGATACCACTTGTTATGCTCTTGACCTGCAAAAAGATACCCAAATACAGAATATGCGAAGAAAGATACCCAGAACATAGAAAAGTGAGAGACAACAGCAAATATTTTATTATTCAGAAAGCAATGTTCACTTGCCTCTTCGAGGGGGCAACCTCCAATAAAGCAGAGCTCGATACAAAAATAAGACACGATGCTCCTCGCAGGGAGTCTCTATCCTTTATATATGACTCATACATGCAATACCATGGATCAATACCATGGGTTTTATTAATACCATCTATCTAATACCATGGCCCATTTGCAACTAAGTGTGGTCTCGTCATTAATTGCGGGTTAACGACTTACAATTATTAATATGGGCTTTATTGACTCTTGACTATGACTCGATCCCACTACATAAATAAAGTGGTTAGGGTGGGACCCTAACAGAGGCGCTAGAAGTCTTGATGATCAAATCTAGGGTTTATGACAAAACCCTGGCATGTAGTTGAAGTATAAAAGTATGTGTTTCTTGTTGTTGGTGAACCTAACTAAGTTTAGGTATTTGATGTTTAGTGTTTAATGCTTTCATTATTGTATTATTCTGAAATAGTTAACTTCATGCTTCTATAGATTTAGTTGTACTTGCTATCAAGTTGTTCAGGTACATAATCTTCAAGAGAGTGAAGATGTTCGTAAGTAAACTTGATATGATAAGCATGATGAAGAAAGTTATATGTATGATGATGGTCATGATAACTCTAATAAGAAGGATGGAAGCCATGAAAGATTCTCCAATGTCATAAGAAGAATTTGATCTCCCTAAGTTAAGAGGGACCTTGGATAAAGAAAGAAGTATATCTCCCTAGTTAAGAGGGAGGGCATGTTATAGTCATGATGGACACCTTGAAAGAAGAAATTGGAGAATGCATTTTGAGGGGCTGCTGAAATAAGGAAATCAAGATCTGTTTGTAGAATGTGTTGCTACCTGTGAAATAGGAAAGGAAGATGTATGATTGAGGAATCTTCTGTCAAGATTCATTTGAAAGTCCTATTGTGATAAATTGAGAAGCAACATCTAGTTGTCTGAAAGACCCCGGAGGTTTGTGTTTACTTATGTACATTTGAAAGTTTGTTATTGATTGGGGTTGTGTTTGTATAGGTAAATCTCTCAGAGGTTTGATAAGCATGTTGGTTACACGAGAGATTTGTTACCGATCTGTTTGATCAGGGAGGATGTGCTACCAATTGGAATAATCGGGAGTGTTAAGGCTTTGTGCGTGAGACACATTGCCTAGGAGGACATCCGGCCAGCACTATGTGTTGATGTCTAGATCCCGAAGTAGGGAGGGTGGCATTGGTCATAGAGCTTCGTTAGTGCCTAAACTATTGGAAGACCTTGGATAGATTGCCTTGCTCAGGAATCTAGTCCATGGCATTACAGTGCCTAAACTCTTCATAGTTCATATGTTTTGAGATCTTCCTCATACTTGTTATTATGAATACCTCCCTAGTTAAGAGGGAGTGTCGAAGAATGCCACTAGGTTCGGTCTTCATAAATGTATTTGAGTCACAATAAAATGTATTTATCAAAAGAATGAAGAAGAAATTTTTATTATTATTATTAGGACTTATTAAAGCATGGGTTTCATGCTTGGGTCATCATATTTTCGATCAAAGTCCCCATTGAGGACTTCTAGGATTTATTCTAAGTCATTAGAGTCATTGTCCATTTAAAGAGACCCTTCTTGGGCTTTTGAATCATGCAAAAAGAATTAATATTGAGTAAAATAAGCTATATGTCACCTCCACACCAAGCCGGCCTCAAAGCCTCAAACTGGGTAATTTGACCTCACTAGAAGGCTATATATACAGTGCAGTGCAATTCATTTGAGACACACAAGTTTGATTTACAAGCCACGGCAACTAAAAAATGCGAAGTTGGAAAAGAGGTGGAAAAAGGGTATGAAATTTGGAAGGAAGGAAGAAGACATCAAAAACAAAGTTTTGAGCCATCTATCTCTCACCCAAGTGAAGTATCTAAGAAAATCAAAGTCTTTATTGCCAAGTTGAAGTTGTTGTTGCTACCAGTTGTTGCCTAGTTGATGCCAGGTCGAAGATGTTGTTGGAGGGTTATCATCTACAAAAGAAAGAAAGGGTTGGCTTGGTGTTGAGGAAGTCTTTGTCTAGGTCCAGGGTCTTGGATTATCTCGTAAAATTATTGAAGGAAGAATTATTGACTGGGTTTTCCAGTAAATAGGGATTTTGCCCTGGTTGTCCGCCTATATCTCGTGTATGTGATCTTTGTACTATTGTTTTGGGTAATTGCTTAATGAACTAAAGGATAAAAGAAGAACATAAAGATAAAAAATCACAAGTAATTATCTATATAGGAAAATATTTCTTCCTTTTTTATTTTCTAACACAAGAAAGAAATGGCCAAGGCTAAGAGGATGATCCTAGATGGGGCTCGGGATCATATCGCTCCGCATGTTGCTACATTGAACACAGCGAAGTAAATGTGCGATGTCGTAGTCAAGCTGTATGAGAATCCATCAGAGAATCGGAAGATGATTCTCAAGGAGAAGCTTAGGGCCACCAGAATGCAGAAGGGAGAAGGCGTTACACCTTACCTCACCAGGATTCAAAATGTCAGAGAGAACTTGCAGCAATTGGGAAGAAACCATCAAATAGCAAGCTAGTCAAGACAGCTCTCAACAATTTCACCAAGGAGTGGCATACTTTCATCCAAGTTATTTATGGGCGAGATACGCTACCTGGATGGGATCGTCTGTGGAGCTTTCACTCAAGAAGAGATGAGACTCGGCCTTGCGAATGGTTCTACCAGCAACAACAACAAGGGATCAAAGGAGGAGGAGGATGAAGAAAACGTGGCCCTTGAAAGTAAGGGAAAAGCGAAGAAAGTCCTAGTCAGGGACAAGGCTCATAAGGAAGCGAAAAAAAGAAGAAACATATGTCGAAGATCAAGTGCTTCGGGAGTGGTGAGCATGACCACTATGTCACCCAGTGTCCTCAAAGGAAGAAGGACAAGAAGGGGCAGCAAGAGCAAATAGCAACTTCGACAAAGGTTGATGAACTGACCACCAAATTGGAGGAGTTTGCCCTAATAGCAAATATGTCTCTAGGTGGAGAAGGAGGTTGATACCTAAGCATGTCAAGTTGCGCAGGGTCGAAATGCAGCTAGGAGATCAGTTAGATCAGTTCCAGTAGTTGCAGCAGGACCATCACCTTTGCTATAGGGGGCCACAGTATCACAGTAGCAGAATTAAGTGTTAGTAGAACTAGTTGCAGTCAGATGCTCGATAGACAATTGCAGAGCTAGTTGCAACAACACAATGTCAGTAGGATGCAGTCAAATAAAGAGTAGGTTGTAGCAGAGTCGAGACACAGTTGCAGAATCAATTGCAGTGACACGAGCAATGCGAATTTCCCAGTCGCAGTATGCAGGGGCAATTCTAGCCAATAGATTCTCAGCACAGAGCTACGTGGTCCAGTTTCCAATGCAGGAGGACAGTGTGAGTTCCCGAGAGGGAGAAAAGAGATTTTCCATAGGGAGATCGCGACTCAGAGAGATTCTAGATTCAAAGGGAGCAGCCCTATGAAAGTTAGTGCTTCAGGATCTGGAGACACTAGACTAATTATTTTAGTAGTTGCAGCAACAGTGTAGATATAGCAGCAGAGTAGAAGCAGCAGTAGTATGAATAGATCAGAGTTTGTACAGCAGCTTGATGGGCAGCATTCCATTCACAGTGATTTCCAGTGACAGGATTGGTCAACTTAGAGAAGTGGAGGAAGTCAGTCAGACATCAGTAGTGCAGGACTGTATAGGTGCAGGAGGTTATAGTAGTGGAGAGAGAAAACACCTTCCTCGCTAAGAGGGAGTGTTAATTTTTGTAGCATCGAACAAGTGTTATAGTCTCGATTTGTGTCTAAGAGGCTAAGGAACATGAGATCTCTAAAACCCAGAAAAGGTTTCGAGAGAAAGCACCTCAAGACCACTCAATTAAATTAATTGATCGATAATTAAAAAATGCCTAAGTCTAACTTAGGGAAATTGATTAATTAAAGGGAATTAATTGGGTATGATCGAAAAATCTCTAGAGACTCACACAGATCGAGTACAAGATGATCTTAGTCGTTGATGAGGATTTAATCATGGTCGTTGAAGCTCCAGCGAGAGGTTCTAAAAGCAGATTGATGAGATGAGGAGAGATGCAAGTGAGCGAGCAATAATCTAGGCAATGCGAATTTCCCAGTTCACAATCATTTAGTGAGGGAAGAATTCGAGCTAGTTTAATTCAACCATAGAGGAAGTCGATTCAAGTGCTAGAGACCGGGAAAATTTCCATGAGGCCAACTAAGTCATTTCCAAAGGCAAAGTAAGGCAAAACGACAGATTCCAAGCAGTTCCACAAGCAATGCAAGTAGGGTATGCGCAAGCATTGTCTAGAGGCTGACGCGGGGACATTTCGGGTAGCCCAGTTGGGCCAGTTTTTGGAGCTGAATCAATTGTGGAGTGAGACAATTTGTCTAACAAATATTTTGGCCAAATTATTTTGTTGGAGGATTGCCAGTAAAGCATCAAGATCATTGTACTCAGATTTTACTATTGCATAATAATAAAATAAACCCTCATCTACTACATAGATTTTCCCTTAGGGGATTTTCCAGAGACATTAGTCCAAAATAATTGTGTTAATTGTGTGCATCTATTTTCTCAGTTCCATATTTATTTCCGCGACGTATTTTTTTTTATTGTGAAGATTGCAGTAGTGAGTTGTTCGTCATTTGCCATTAATTTAATTAAGTGAAGACAAATAAACTGCATCAGTTAGGAGAATAGTTTCCAGTTTATTGCAATCAAGGAATTTTCACATCGCATCCCTTCGCTGAGTTAGTGAACCTCTGAACATAGAGCAATAGTGATATAAGATCGAACACCACCTCAAGCCAAAAGGGTCGAGCACCAAACTTTGCAAAGGCAATGGAATGAGAGATTTTTTGCTTGCATCTAATGACCTAGCAAGGGAGGATGATCTATACTCTCTTTACTGGAGACCAATCAAACTCTAGTAAAACGGGCCACCAAAGCTTAGAACCATATTAAATTGTGAGTCAAATAAGGGTGTCCATAAGAATCATCTTAGATGATATGTCCTAAAAATGGTTCTAAAAATGTTGCCTCTCAAGAAGGACACAGGATCCATAGCCCTTGCTAACTTGAGGCTAAAGCGCATGCAACAGACTAAAGCGAGGTCCTATAAACTACACCCTCAAATAGGTACAAGAGCTTAAGATCTCAATCTCCTCTCCTCTAAAAAAGAAATGGCAATTAAAGAAAGTCTTCATCGAGAGAAAGAATAAAGATTTGTCGAAGATCGAGTGCTTTGGGTGTGGTGAGTATGGCCACTATGTCACCAAGTGTCCTCAAAGGAAGAAGGACAGGAAGGGGCAGCAAGAGCAAATAGCGACTTTGGCAAAGATTGATGAATTGGCCACCAGATTGGAGGAGTTTGCACTGATAGAAGATATGTCTCTCAGTGGAGGAGGAGCTTGATACCTCAGCGTGTCAAGTTGGGCACGGTCCAGATGTAGCAAGGAGATCAGTTAGATTAGTTCCAGTAGTTGCCGCAGGACCATCACCTTTGCTACAGGGGCCCACAGTATCACAGTAGCAGGATTAAGTGTTAGCAGAACTAGTTGCAGTCAGATGCTCGATAGACAGTTGCAGAGCTAGTTGCAGCAACACAGTGTCAGTAGGATGCAGTCAAATAGACAGTAGGTTGTAGCAGAGTCAGTTGCAGTCAGATGATCGACAGACAAATGCAGTGACACAGGCAGTGCGAATTTCCCAATCGCAGTATGCAAGCGCAATTCTAGCCAATAGATTCCCAACGCGGAGCTACGTAGTCTAGTTTCCAATGCAGGAGGACAGTGCGAGTTCCCAGGAGGGAGCAAAGAGATTTCCCATAGGGAGATCGCAACTCAGAGGGACTCTAGCTTCAAAGGGAGTAACCCTATGGAAGCTAGTGCTTCAGGATATGGGGAGACCAGACCCATTATTGCAGTAGTTGTAGCAACAGTGCAGATATAGCAGCAAAGCAGTAGCAACAACAGTATGAGTAGATCAAAGTTTGTACAGCAGCTTGATGGGCAGCATTCCATTCGCAGTGATTTCCAATGACAGGATTGGACAACTTAGAGAAGTGGAGGAAGTCAGACAGACAATAGCAACACAGGACTATCCAGGTGCAGGAGGGTATAGTAGTGGAGAGAGAGAACACCTTCCTCACTAAGAGGTAGCGTTAGTTTTTGTAGCATTGAACAAGTGTTCTAGTCTCGATTTGTGTCTAAGAGACTAAGTAATAGGAGATCTCTAAAACCCGAAAAAGGTTTCGAGAGGAAACACCTAGAGACCACTCAATTAAATTAATTGATCGATAATTAAAAAATGCCTAAGTCTAACTTAGGGAAATTGATTAATTAAAGGGAATTAATTGAGTATGATCGAAAAAGCTCTGGAGACTCACACAGATCAAGTCCAAGATGATCTTAGTCGTTGATGAGGATTTAATCATGGTCGTTGAAGCTCCAACGAGAGGTTATAAAAGAAGATCGATGGGATGAGGAGAGATACAAGTGAGGGAGCAATAATCTAGGCCGTGCGAATTTCCCAGTGCACAGTCATTTAGTGAGGGAAGAATTCGAGCCAGATTGATTCAACCACAAAGGAAGTCGATTCAAGTGCAGAGGCCAGGAAAATTTCCATGAGGCCAAGTGAATCATTTCCAGAGGCAAAGTCAGGCAAAACAGAAAATTCCGAGCAATTCCACAGGCAGTTCGAGTAGGGCTTGCGCAAGCATTGTAAAGAGGCTGACGCAGGGGCATTTCAAGTAGCCCAATTGGGCCAGTTTCTGGAGCTAAATCAGTTGTGGAGTGAGACAATTTGTCTCACAAAGATTTTGGCCATATTAATTTGCTGGGGGATTGCCAGTAAGGCATCCAGATCATTGTACTTGGATTTTACTGTTGCATAATAATAAAATAAACCCTCATCTACTACATCGGTTTTCCCTTGGGGGTTTTTTAAGAGACATTAGTCCAAAATAACTGTGTTAATTGTGTGCATCTATTTTCTCAGTTCCATATTTATTTCCGCAACGTATTTTTTTTATTGTCAAGATTGTAGTAGTGAGTTGTTCGTCATTTGCCATTAATTTAATTAATTGAAGAAAAATAAACTGCATCAGTTAGGAGAATAGTTTCCAGTTTATTGCAATCAAGGAATTTGCACATCCAATCCCTTTGCTGAGTGAGTGAACCTCTGAACATAGAGCAATAGTGATATGATATCGAACACCAACAAGCTGAAAGGGTCGAGCACCAAACTTTGCAAATGCAATGGAATGAGAGATTATTTGCTTGCATCTGATGATCTAGCAAGGGAGGATGATCTATATTCTCTTTATTGGAGACCAATCAAACTCTAGTAAAACGGGCCACCAAAGCTTAGAACCATAATAAATTGAGTCAAATAAGGGTGTTCATAAGAAAGATCTTAGATGATATGTCCTAAAAATGGTTCTAAAAATGTTGCCTCTCAAGAAGGGCAAAGGATCCATAGCCCTTGCTAACTTGAGGCTAAAGCGCATGCAACAAACTAAAGCGAGTTCCTATGAACTACACCCCCAAATAGGTACAAGAGCTTAAGATCTCAATCTCCTCTCCTCTAAAAAAGAAATGGCAATTAAAGAAAGTCTTCATCGAGAGAAAGAAGAAAGATTTGTCGAAGATCGAGTGCTTTGGGTGTGGTGAGTATGGCCACTATGTCACCAAGTGTCCTCAAAGGAAGAAGGACAGGAAGGGGCAGCAAGAGCAAATAGCGACTTTGGCAAAGATTGATGAGCTGACCACCAAATTGGAGGAGTTTGCACTGATAGCAGATATGTCTCTAAGTGGAGGAGGAGCTTGATACCTCAGCATGTCAAGTTGGGCAGGGTCCAGATACAACAAGGAGTTCAGTTAGATCAGTTCCAGTAGTTGCAACAGGATCATCACCTTTGCTACAGGGGCCCACAGTGTTAGCACAACTAGTTGCAGTCAGATGCTCGATAGACAGTTGCAGAGCTAGTTGCAGCAACACAGTGTCAATAGGATGCAGTCAAATAGACAGTAAGTTATAGCAGAGTCAGTTGCAGTCAGATGATCGAGAGACAGTTGCAGTGACACAGGCAGTGCGAATTTCCCAGTCGCAATATGCAGGCGCAATTCTAGCCAACAGATTCCCAGCACGGAGCTACGTAGTTCGGTTTCTAATGCAGGAGGACAGTGCGAGTTCCCAGGAGGGAGCAGAGAGATTTCCCATAGGGAGATCGCAACTGAGAGGGAGTCTAGCTTCAAAGGGAGCATCCATATGGAAGCTAGTGCTTCAGGATATGGGGAGACCAGACCCATTATTGCAGTAGTTGCAACAACAGTGCAGATATAGCAGCGAAGCAGTAGCAGCAGCAGTATGAGTAGATCAAAGTTTGTGCAGCAGCTTGATGGGCAGTGTTCCATTCGCAGTGATTTCTAGTGACAAGATTGGTCAACTTAGAGAAGTGGAGGAAGTCAGTCAGACATCAGCAACACAGGATTGTCCAGGTTCATGAGGGTATAGTAGTGGAGAGAGAGAACACCTTCCTCACTAAGAAAGAGTGTTAGTTTTTGTAGCAACGAACAAGAGTTCTAGTCTAGATTTGTGTCTAACAGACATAGTAACATGAGATCTCTAAAACCCAGAAAAGGTTTCGAGAGAAAACACCTAGAGACCACTCAATTGAATTAATTGATCGATAATTAAAAAATGCCTAAGTCTAACTTAGGGAAATTGATTAATTAAAGGGAATTATGATCAAAAAAGCTCTAGAGACTCACACGGATCAAGTCCAAGATGATCTTAGTCGTTGATGAGGATTTAATCATGGTCGTTGAAGCTCCAGCGAGAGGTTATAAAAGCAGATTGATGATATGAGGAGAGATACAAGTGAGGGAGCAATAATCTAGGCCGTGCGAATTTCCCAATGCACAGTCTTTTAGTGAGGGAAGAATTCGAGCCAGTTTGATTCAGCCATAGAGGAAGTCAATTCAAGTGCTAGAGGCCAGGAAAATTTCCATGAGGCCAAGTGAATCATTTCCAGAGGCAAAGTCAAGCAGAACGACAAATTCCAAGGAATTCCACAGGCAGTGCGAGTAGGGCTTGCGCAAGCATTGTGCAGAGGCTGATGCAGGGGCATTTCAAGTAGCCCAGTTGGGTCAGTTTCTAGAGCTGAATCAGTTGTGGAGTGAGACAATTTGTCTCACAAAGATTTTGGCCATATTATTTTGCTGGGGGATTGTCAGTAAGGCATCCAGATCATTGTACTCAGATTTTATATTGCATAATAATAAAATAAGCCCTCATCTACTACATTGGTTTTCCCTTAGGGGTTTTTTAAGAGACATTAGTCGAAAATAACTGTGTTAATTGTGTGCATCTATTTTCTCAGTTCCAGATTTATTTCTGCAACGTATTTTTTTTTATTATGAAGATTGTAGTAGTGACTTGTTCGTCATTTACCATTCATTTAATTAATTGAAGACAAATAAACTGCATCAGTTAGGAGAATAGTTTCCAGTTTATTGCAATCAATGGAATGAGAAATTTTTTGCTTGCATCTGATGATCTGGCAAGGGAGGATGATCTATACTCTCTTTGTCGGAGACCAATCAAACTCTAGTAAAACGGGCCACCAAAGCTTAGAACCATATTAAATTGTGAGTCAAATAAGGGTGTCCATAAGAAACGTCTTAGATGATATGTCCTAAAAATGGTTCTAAAAATGTTGCCTCTCAAGAAGGACAAAGGATCCATAGCCCTTGCTAACTTGAGGCTAAAGCACATGCAACAGACTAAAGCGAGGTCCTGTGAACTACACCCCCAAATAGGTATAAGAGCTTAAGATCTCAATCTCCTTTCCTCTAAAAAAGAAATGGCAATTAAAGAAAGTCTTCATCGACATGTTGAAAATCATGACCTTGGTTTTAACCGAGTTGACCATCAATTGACGAAGGTCACAAAAGAGGGGTAGGGCATCCCCAACTATCTCTGCAACCCCTTAGGAGATGAGGCTAAAAGGAGGATAGATATTGGGACCTGGTGGAGAAGGCACCCATCTTTGTACTAGATGTGGTCATGCAAGAAGGGATCCAACGCGTTGATGTAGATCCCAAATAATAAGGTCTCTAATATACCAATTTCTTTGAGCCTTTAAAACAAAGCCTCCCAGAGGATGATGTCAATGGCTTTCCAAAAGCCCCCAAAGCAATAGTAAACATTCAAAGAGCGATGCCCTGCCTCCTCGATGATGGCCTAAAGGATAAGAATGTGATCACTGGTATAGTGCACAAGTCGAAATCCAGTCTATTCTCTGGCTCTAAGTTGCTTATGCTCAAGCTCCCTAAAGAGCTTCAAATGGAGGACCATGGCATAGACTTTAGAAAACATGTGGCCCGCCATGATCATCATGTTAGAAAATCAGAAAAGCAGAAAGATTTTCTTATGTTGATGATTACTTGTGATATTTTTATAGTATTATTATCTTCTCTTATGTTCTTCTTTTATCTTAGTTTCATCAAGCAATCATCAAAACAAAACATGAAGATCAACAACACCAGATGTAGGCACTCAGTTAGGGCTAAAACCCCTCTATAGGGGAAGATCCAGTCAAATTCTTCCACTAGTAGACCTTCGACCCAAAAGACCTTCCTCCTCCACCAAGTCAACCTTCCAATATGATTCAACAAACTTTTGTAGTCTCTTTTTGTCCAGCAGCTTCAGCCCAGCAACAGTCCAAAATTTCGACCCCCAGCAACTTCAAAATTTCGACCCAGCTACAATCCAAAAACTTCGCACATGTGAAAGATAGATTGCCCAAGAACTCGATTTAGGTCTTCTAGCTTTTTCTATCCTTCTCCAGCAACTTCGCTAACTTTTTTTGCCTCTAGCAACTGCAGATCGAACTTGTTGAGTTGATGCTCCAAATGAAGTCGAATTGTTGTCTTTCTATAGTGTTTGTGTGAGGTCGAATTCCCTTGATGAGGCCGACTTGTCCTTCTTAAGGCCGACTTGGTGGAGGAGGCCTAAATGACCTATTTTACATTAAAATAAATTTCTTTCTTGATAGATGAAGCCCAAGAAGGGTATTTTACATTATGACATGGACAAGGACACTTGACATAAATCCTAGAAGCTAACAATGGAGGCTTTAACCTAAGAACCATTGACCCAAGCATGAAACCCATCTTTAATAAGTTAATTTCTTTTATAATAAAATTTAGTTTTCTTCTTTTTAACATATACATTACATCATGACTCAAATACAATTACGAAGACCGATACTAGTTACATTCTTCAACACTCCCTCTTAACTAGGGATGTATTCATAATTACATATATGCATAGTTACATGGAAGATCTCAAAGTGATATACTCTATGAAGAGTCACAACACACGCAGTGCTACAGATTAGATACCTGACCAGGGTACTCTAATCAGGTGGGACTAAGGTGTTTCCAAGCTTCAACTTCTATAGGTACCATTAAGCTTGTATCCAAGGTCAGAGCTCTATGACCAACACCACCCTCCCTACTTCAGGATCTAGACACTAACACATAGGCCCAGGGATCTAGGTGCGTATCCAAGGTCAGAGCTCTATGACTAACACCACCCTCCCTACTTCAGGATCTAGACACCAACACATAGGCCTGCTAGATGTCCTCCCAAGCATTAGGCACTCAACCCAGATGCTTACATCTCTCCTTATAAACTAAATCGAATATATATCCACTACTCCAAGCATGCTGCAAATGTTCAACCTTGTTATGAAGAGATCCTGCACAATCACAACCCAATCAGTAATAAACTTTCAATATATATACAAGTAAACACAAACCTTTGGGGTCCTCAATCATCATGATGCTACTCATATCAGCATCAAGTTATCTAGATACAGCTTGTTGGAAGCTTTCTTCTTTTTTCATTTCTTCAGTAGCACCAAATACAGCCTCATGAATCACAAACATCCATTTGTAGTACTTGGGTTTCATTCTTCAAGGTATTTCATTATGACTGTCATAATATGCCCTCCCTCTCAACTAGGGAGATATATTCTTTCTTTCACCCAAGCTCCCTCTCAACTTAAGGAGATCAACAGCTTCCTTCTTTAATACGGAGTACCTTTATTCTTTCAAGGCTTCATTCTTTCTCATGGCATCAAGGTCATCTTGATCAGCTTCCTTCATCATGTTTATCATCATCTTTAATTTCAAACATCTTCAACATCTTGAAGATTGTGTACCTACAAAACTTTAATAGCAAGTACAACCAAATACAAATATACGGAAGCATGAAGTCAACCATATCAAAATCATGTCATTATAATGGAAGCATCAAAACATTCAGGCTTTAGACATCAGATGCTTAAACTTAGTTAGGTTCATGATCAACAAGGGTCACATATTTTATATACTAGACTTCAACATCTTTCTAGGGTTTTATCATAAACCCTAGACTCCATTTTCGAGAAACTAAGCCTTAGATTCAATCAAATAACAATCCAACCATAGTATTATACATCTAAGGTTTCAACTATATGCTTTTCGAATTTACATGTCAGACTCTACTAGGGTTTGTTGTGTTATCGCTGTAAAACTTCCTTAAAAAATTTGGACAACTTACATGGTTTCTCAATTCTTGTATCAGTCATGGTCAAGTCATGGTGAAGTCATTTTTATGTTTTAGAGTCTAAGTCATAGGGTTAGAGTCTCATGTCCATCTTCAAATAAAGTTTGACAGCCTCATTCCATGTCCTAGAAGCCTCACCATGTGTTTAGAAGTCATATCTCACATCATTTTGGAGAAATTTTGAAACTAGCTACGAATCCACATTTTCGTAGCGCAGATAGTGTAAAAATCCTGTTTTGCGCTACGAAATCAGTGTTTTCGTAGCGCGCTACGAAACCCCTGAAGCAGCCTGTTTCAGCAAAAAAACTGTTTTTACTAGTTAACTTCCAGAAGCTTTCCTGAGCATCTGAGAACTCAATTTTGCAAACTGAAAGAGGCTTTTCTTCCTAACATGCTGAAATACAAAAACCTCTTTCAGTTTCTTCAAATTCGTTCTGAGGTGGGAGGAATTTATGGTTAAACTTGCGCTACGAAACTGCTGAAAGTCAAGCTTTGTCTTCTGGTTTTAGCAGTCTTTTTCAAGATCAGTTTTTGGTTACAGGAAGATGTATTTTGGAATTCTGAGGGAGGTTTCTCTTCATAAACTCTCCAGCTACAATAACCTATCTCACTTTATTCATAAGTGTTTTCAGTTGGGAGATACTAAGCTTTCATTGAGACCCTAATTTCAGAAAACGGATTTTTCCTGTTTGACACGTGTTTTTCAAGGACAGTTTCTGGACAGCTGGAGGAATGTTTTAAAAAACCAGGAGAGGTTTTTGTTCTGGACAACATGGGCTACAAAAACCTCCTTCAGTTTCGTAAAATGTGTCATGGATGAGGAGATAAAGGCTCTGTCCCACGTGCCAATTTTCAAGGATCTAAACCTAAAAACAGGGAAACATGTTCCCTAATTTCTAGGGTTTGTCATCAGCAGTTGGGTGACCACGTGGGAGGCTTCATCAAATTCGATTTCATGAGGTTGCAACTGTCAAAGAATGCTTTAAATTCTTAGATAAGGTTGTTGTAATCATAATAAGGAATTACACTCCTAGTTGTATTAGGTCACTAGCACTCCTAGTTAACAGCTAGTTCTAATTAATGGTTTGTTTTATGGTTAGAATAGGTGTCATTGATGGCAAATTCGAATTCTCTTGATGAGGGATGATGGAATCCTAATTGTAAATGCTTTATATAGAGCAATAGGTCGAATTAGCAAAGGGGTTGGAGACTTTTTGGCTCAGCTGCTGCTCTATGTGCAGACTGTGTATATTTTTAACCTAATGCAGATTTCTACTTAGACAACTCAAGATTCATGAAGAGTTCTTGTATGTTCTTGTTATGATGGCATCTTCCAATACTTACATTGCAGTGGTGTTTACTTATGATACTCAGAACTCATCAATGATGCTCTGACTTCCTTCATAGATAAACTTACTATGTTTCACTGTTTTGTATTTTCATTTCTGCACTTGAACTCTATAATGCCTCGACTTCCATGCTAGGTAGAATGCTTTGGCTTCACTACTCAGGATTCAAAGAGAGTTTTTAATGTTATATTGTCTCATGGCTTTCCTCTTTCACTTACTTGTAGTGGTATGAATACATGTTACTTAGAACTCATCAATCATGCTCTAACTTCCTTCATGTATTTATAAACTATGTTTCCTTGCATTGTATCTTTGTTTTGTTGATGCATAAAAACTCTCTATGCCCTGACTTCATGTTAAGCTGATCTTGTTGTGGTACTGAAACATACTTCGACTCCATAGCCCAATGGTAGCCAGCCTTCATCTTTCAACCTATAAACATATACAATTACAAACCATAGAGTTAGCCATCTATTCATATCTTTAATCTAAATCATTAACCCTTTGAGAGAGCCCTCTCAGGTTGAGGAGGCTAAGCCTTAGCTAAAAGACTGGTTTGAAATAGTTACACCGAGATAGTCTGATCAGCAGCCTATCAAGGTCCTATTTTGGTGATAACATGTTGCAAACCCTAGCTTTTATCATTAAAGCTAAATCATATCAATAATCGAAAACAATATCATCATGCCCTAGAATATTAATCTCTACTAGGGTTTTGTTACAAACCCTAGATTTCACAAACTGAAACATGAGTATCAACAATTAAGTTAGCATACTCGCATATACATATCTAGGATGCATTAGCATTTCACATCAATATCTATTACGTAAACCCATCAATGCATCGAGGTTAGATATACAACAATTTTGATTAGACTAGGGTTTCAATCATACAGATGAATATATACCTAGGGTTTCATTCCTAGGATCTGGTTGCAAGGGTTTTGTTTATGAACCCTAATTCACCAAACCCTAAATATCTACGGTTTCACTATATAACTTAGACATTAACAGCAAACCCTTAAAGGACTAGTGTTTTTACTATGACATTACCAAAACCCTAAACTTCAAAAAGGTAGGATTTCATCATATGTTCTAGATTTTATTAACACTAAGAAGACTAGGGTTTCATAATCAACATTGACATACCCTTAGCATTAAGAGGATAGGGTTTGACAGTGAACCCTAATGGTTAGGGTTTCACAAGAATGATCAAATGACAAGAGATAGTATAATGAGTGCAGATTCAATCCAATGATTAATCACCCTAATAAGAATCTCTATGATTCAAAATCTTACACATAAGAGAGTTAGTAATATAATGCAAATTTCAAAAGAAAAAATGTCCGTACCTTTTGTATAAAGAATGCTTTGTAACAAAACTTGTAATCTATGACATACCTTGAGTTGTTCTTTAACAAACCTTGTAGGACATCAATCTTTAAGGGCTTCCTTTGCAACAAAACTTCTTTCATGATTCAAGTTTTTCCTTTGAAGTCTCCTCCACTATTTTTGTGTACTCTGCAAGCTTTTTCTACCAAGGAAAATATAAAGAAAAAGGTTGAGTATATAATACAAAAAGATCTCGATGTGAGAAGGAAACCAA
This sequence comes from Pinus tabuliformis, assembly GCA_031772625.1. Classification (NCBI taxonomy): domain Eukaryota; kingdom Viridiplantae; phylum Streptophyta; class Pinopsida; order Pinales; family Pinaceae; genus Pinus; species Pinus tabuliformis. The sequence goes on along the minus strand of CM062816.1, from coordinate 953,864,992 downwards.
ACATAAAAGGGGAAACAAGGAACAAGATACTTATCTTTTGGTAAAATGGTGAAGCTTCCCTCTTAATCCAATCCTTATGAGGGATACCTACAACTTAAATAATTCAAAAAGTTCTAACAAGATATATTAGACCTACAAACTCTAGAAATATAATGAAAAAACATTGCAAAACTTAAATAGAAGGATATGCGAGGGGTAGTATTCCCTAAGAGTATTTAGCAAATAAGTCTTTGACTTCGGATCCTTCTGTCTTGTTCTTCTTTCAGCAACATTCGCATGTTCTCTTTCTCTCTTCTTATTCTTGGGATCTTCAAGACAATGACTTTTGTAATGACCCATCTTATGACAATTGTAGCATTCAACCTTGGATAGGCCAACTTTCTTCCTAGGTCCTTTGAACTTCTTGAATGTTCCCTTCTTCCTGTGGTGAGCAGAGTAGGCATTACATGTGTTGTCTTTTTCATCATCCTTTTTGTTGTTTACTAATGATATGTGGGCTTCTTCTTGATTGCATGCATTTCACATTTGTTCAAAGGTAGCTATGTTTTTCTAACTGTTAATTCCTAATGCAAATAAGCTCCATGATTCCGATAGACCTAAAAGTGCAGCAATCATGAGTTCCTTTTCTAATACAACTTCATCTATAGCTTGGAGTTCATCTCTTATTCTAGAGATCCTTACAAAATATGATGCCACAGTATCGTCTTTTGTCATCTTTATTGTCCTTAGTTCATTCTTGAGGCTAGCTATTTGACCAATATTCTTGATGGTGAACAACTTGGAGAGGGCTTCACACATTTCTTGAGCGAAATCTATATTGGATATGTATGGGATTAGATTGTCCTTTACTCCATTTACTATCAGATTCATGGCCAAGATTTCTGTTTCTCTGAATTTCTCCTTTCCTGCATCATCTGTAGGTTTCTTGATTTTTCCTTGAACAAGATCCAAAACTTTATTGTTAGCGAGAATAAGATCTATCCTCTTCTTCCATGCCCTGTAGTTGGTGGCTCCTTCTAACTTGTTTTCTGCCTTCATTGTGGTTGACATAGTCTCTATAGATAGTAGGCTTCTCTTCTTATATGATCCTTTTCTTAATGACCTTCTTTTGTTCCTTCCTCCTTAATTCTTCTTTCAATTGACCTTCAAGCTGCCTTTTTCCTTCCTTCTTCACCTTAGCTCTAAAACCATGTTAGAAAATCAAAAAGGCAAAAATATTTTCTTATGTTGACGATTACTTGTGATATTTTTGTAGTATTATTATATTCTCTTATGTTCTTCTTTTATCTTAGTTTCATCAAGCAATCATCAAAACAAAACATGAAGATCAACGACACCAGATGTAGGCACTCAACGAGGGCCAAAACCCCTATATAGGGGAAAACTCAGTCAAACTCTTGCACTAGCAAATCAAATAGAGATAGAAAAAGACCTTAGACCCAAAAGACCTTCCTCCTCCACCAAGTCAGCCTTCCAATGTGATTCAACAAACTTTTGTAGTCTCTTTTTGTCCAGCAACTTCAGCCCAACAACAATCTAGAATTTCTACCCCCAGCAACTTCAGAATTTTGGCCCAACTACAATCCAAAAACTTCGCATGTGTGAGAATTAGATTGCCCAAGAACTTGATTTAGGTCTTCCAGATTCTTCTATCCTTCTCCAGCAACTTCACTACCTTTTTCTGTCTCCAGCGGCTGCAAATCAAACTTGTTGAGTTGATGCTCCAAATGAGGTTGAATTGTTGCCTTTATATAGTGTTTGTGTGAGGTCGAATTGTTGCCTTTATATAGTGTTGTGTGAGGTTGAATTCCCTTGATGAAGATGACTTGGTGGAGGAGGACTAAATGACCTATTTTACATTAACATAAATTTATTTCTTGATAGATGAAGCCCAAGAAGGGTCTTTTACATTATGACATGGACAAGGACACCTGATATAAACCCTAGAAGCCTACAATGGAGGATTTGACCAAAGAACCATTGACCCAAGCATGAAACCCGTGCTTTAATAAGTCAAGTTCTTTTATAATAAAAATTATTTTTCTTCCTTTTGCCAAATACATTACATCATGACTCAAATACAGTTATGAAGACCAATACTAGTTACATTCTTCAACACATCGTTTAATTGTTGGGATCAGCACTAGAGCCCAAATTGTGGATTGAGTGAATATTGAAATGTGACCAAGACTATGGAAAACCTGCATGGACCACATGTTTGAACAAATCAACCAAGTGATTATCCATAACATGAAAAACGAGGGGGTGGGAACAAGGGAAGCTAGAATGCCCATTCACAAAAGACCCTAGGAGCAAAGCATCCCCAGAGCTTAATTATATAATATATATTTTTATTTTTATTTTTGTAAATCAAGGATTTCCATTACTTCAAGAGATTACATTGTTTCATGGCTTCTTTCAAAATCTTGTTAGCCTCACTCTTACTAGATTTATTGGCCAACAAAGGCATGACCAAGTACATAAAGTATTGCTAGAGAAACGACGATCTACAAACTCTAACTGGCACCCATTGCCAAAAAACAAACACACAAAAAAAACCAACACACATCAATTATCATCTAAATTTACCGGGACTAGATGTTTTGGAGCTAAACCCGAAAGAGACGGGTGTTTGAACTCGCAATGGACGCAACCCTCCATGTGAGCAATCTAGGTTTCCAACCGGTCCAACTTCTCCTGAAATCACCTCTGCCCTCGCCAAAGGCCCACCAATCTGTCATGTGTTTGCCACAAATTCCATTGCAGGCATTCCATGAAATCCAGGATGTCGTTGTGGTTGTCTTGGCGTGCCCAGTCAAGCTGGACTATCGAATTGTGCTGCTAATGGAGTATGTGAACCATATCATCCTAAGAGGGGGGCCTACCATCCGGAGGAAGGGAAAAGGAAAACAGTGGATCGACTGTCTCACCAAGTCCTTGCTCCTGAGACAATTGGTGGCGTTGAACCCTGCGCATATTCATCCCGATAGTCCTCCTCCAATGAGACAAATGTTAGTTTTTGTAGCATCGGATGTGTTCTAGCCTTGAAATTTTGTAGAGAGGCTAAAATACATGAGAACTCCAAAACCCAAAAATCGTTTCTAGAAATTCCACCTAGAAATGACTTAATTAGATTATTAACCAGTTTTTAAATATTTCTTAAGTCCAAACTTAGGGAATATGGTTAATTAATCAGTATTAATTAAGTAAAGACGAGAATCATCTAGAAACTCACATGGATCGATCTAGATATGATCCTAATCATTGATTAAGTTTATTCTTGGTTGTTGGTGCTCCACCAGAGGATTATAAGAGGAGGTTGATGTGGTGATGGAGAAGACACTTGAGAGGTTCGATTTCTGAGCAGATCGATATCCAGAGTAGCAGCAGTCAATTGCCGGAGAGAGAGCCATATTGAAGCAATGTGAGAGGGGTAAAGACAGTGAAGCCGGAGGAAGATTTCCAGATCCGGTGAGTGCATTTGCAGAGAGGCAGAAGAGCCACAGAGAGGTTGACGTTGGGGCAGTGCAGTAGCCTCTAGAGGCAGTTTCGATTCTACTGGGGAAAGACGAGTTTCAGTGCCAGAAGCTGGACAGAGGTTCCGGAGGCCAGGAGAGACATTTTCCCAGACAACAGCAGACTAGACGGCTTGAGGAGAGGCTGATTCAGACTGAGCGCAGAAGGGACTGTGCTAGGGTGACGCAGAGCCTACACAAAGGCAGTTTGGACAGCTCACTTGGAGCTGCAGTCAGAGCCCGGATTTGCCTGTGGGGTGAGGAAAATTCCTCACTAGATTTTTGCCAGTATTTTCTCTGTAGGATTGCCAGTATTTGGCATCCAAATTGTACTCATATTATTTCATTGTTGCTTAATAATAAAAACCCTCAGCTACTGCATCAATTTTCCCAAGTTGGATTTGTTTGGGGACTTTTGTCCAAAAATAATTGTGTTATTTTTATGTGTGTGTGCTAGCATTTATTCTTCCACAGTTTTATTTGTGTAGCTTGCAGTGTGATTTATTCAGTATTTTCGTAGCAAACCGCAAATAAATTGTTAAATTAAATTAACAATTAGGAGAATTATTTCCAGTTACTGCAATGGGATTCCAGTTTGGAATTTTCACAACAAATTCCAACTCAACCTTTCACCAAGGTCCCCTTGCGCCCAAGGAATGCTTACAACAACACACTCATTACCCCAATTAAATGGTCACGGGTCAGCCCGGCGAACGGAGCGTGAGCGAATTTCCAATGACCCCCACCCCACTCGACGCAGTCCAACCAAAATTCGACTAGCCATCGTTGTGGAATCTAGACCAAAAGTCAAATACACCACTTTGTAACCATATGCCACTTCGCACCCAGCCAAAAGGAGGCCTATGTTGCCCCTCACACAAAAGAAAAAGGACGACAAGGCAGACAAGTCCCCACTACTAACTGAATAAACGACCTTTTGCCTACAAGCACCATTCGACCACTTTAAGACTGGTCTAAAGCTCTGCCATTTCCATGCACAACAGCCATCCTTCCTCAATTTCCTCAGCGAGAGCTCCCTAGAACACCCTCCTGCAGGCCTCGAAACTAAAACACCACACCTCTCTTTCCAAGTGCACCACAGAGTCCAAAGAACCAAAGAAAAATAATAACCAGAAGTTAGAACTAGAGTATTTTAGTCTACTATGGATTACCCATAGGACTACCACATACGACGCCCACACACCAGATTTGCGTTGTCCCTCACCACCCTACCTTCACCCCCACTTAGACTCTCTGGCTTGCGCACGTTTACATGACCAATCTCCTCCCAAACTCCCTACTCATCTGCAAGTCTCAAACCCGAGCTCACCGACAAGGGGCACAGCTCTGAGACTGAATCCAGAAAAATACCAATGAGCATTACACATAAATGCCAATGGGTACCCAACTGTCACCATTTGAGCCACCATCCATACCTCCAGAGCACAAACGTTGAAGTTGTTGTTAATGCCATCAAGTTGCAGTACATACCGAGGTGACGCACCATGAATTACCGCATGCAATCCACCTACCAAGCGATCCCTTTGCCCATGTCACGAAGGGGGCATAGGGTGGAGAGCCCTTGCCATGGTTCCCAACATCCCATCATTTGACACCCCATCGGGGGATAATATATATTTTTATTATTTTACTGCATATATATTCAAAAAACATGCAAAAGGCCAAATTGGTTGAAAAAAATTCAAAACATAAATTTTATACCACTTGTAGATGAATACTAATTTTTTAAGAAGTCGCAAATGTAATCCAATGGTACAAAAATAAGAACAATCAACCATCTAGTAGTTACAAATTATAACATCAAGATTTAACAAATGATTGTTAACATCTATCATCAACATTTAAGAAATAACATCAACCATGAAATGAAATAGGCCATCTAAGTTCTAACATTGTAAAAAAAGTGTTATAATATGTAGTCAAGTCTCATATAATGTTAAAAATTGGACCATGTGCCCAATTTATAAAATATATATTAGAAACTAGGGATGGTAGGAGTGGAGCAGATCAATTATGGTGATGCTGATGGAAAACAAGAAGCAACACTTGAATGGGGATTAGGATCTGTAACAAATAATCAAGTAGAGAGACTTGCTTTATTCCAAGAGATAAAGCAATTTGACTCTCTGCAAAACATGAGCATCCTAATTTTGGGAGACGGCTATAATCATAAAACTCATGCATAAATCATCTATATTAAAAGATGGCAAAATTGGCTAGAATCATAAAAAAAAATCAAAAAGAACGCAAAAGATTTGAACACCTAGACTTTTCCATGTTTTAAGGGTAAACAATAAGTGAGCAAACCAATTGGCAAATTCAGCCTCTCACATCACAAAAGGAGTTCATAGATGCAAAGAAGGGTTGTTATTAGAACCAATTCCTTCAGGATAATCACGGTCTTTATAACTCCTTGCATGATAGCCACACATCCAATCTCAATCATGGACATTATAACTCCCCTTATGATAGCCATCCATCAAATCTCAACTCAATGTGAATTAAATTTGCATGATCAACCATCAATGGAATGCATAAACGAGGTACCATCGCACAACCCAAGTTTATGAAGTGCAAAGGCAATATACATGTTGCAATTGGGATAATGGGAAACTCATTGTTGGGATTTGGTCACCACGGTCTAGTTCACCTAGCAGATTTGTTGGGTCTATCTTTTATGCCGAGCCTTTCCCCACTTCGACTTCTTGTTTTCTAGTAAGGTTTTGTTGCTCTGGCTCTTTCCCTTCTAGACTGTCTGATAATTTACTCAATTTGGAGGCGCCTTATGACTTTGTTTTGGGTCTGGAGTTCTTTGTTTTTGAGTTGTCATGACTTCTGAAGGCATTCCTGGGTTCAGTGCCATTTTGGGTTTTGGAGGATATGTCTATTTGTATGCCCCAGTTTCTAGAATGTTTAGTAGTGCCCTTCTCTATGGATCTGGCCTCCTGCAAGGATAGGATTCTAGGTAAGAATTTATGTTATTGGGACTTGATGGATAATTCTGAGAATCTCCCAATCAAAGGAGCATCATACGAAGGGACATTTTGAATTCAGGGGATTCTAAGGAGACATGAGAATCTCATTTATGATAATGAGACCCCTTTATTTACTGTTACTTCTAAACTGCATACTTAATGAAGGCTCACAGCAAGGAACTGGTGTCAATGATGGAATTTCTTTTACCACAAGAAGTAAATTAGGGCTTTGGAGATAAAGTGTGGAATGTTAAAACAGCTGGTTTCACTTCAGACGAGAACCTCTCAATTTGCTGCAGCAAATATCAGATTGTCAATGGGTTTTGGTTTGGGGGAATTCAAAGAAGAGGACACATGCAGTGGCTATGAGAAGATGTGGAGATGGGAGCTCAAGAATCCCAGCCCACCTATGTCGGACAAGCTGAAGGGCACAGTGACTAAATGTTCCATTAAGTCATAGCTTCTTGATTTTTTGCGAAGTAGCGTTGCTTTTAGGTGTTTTCTTTCGAAAATATAGTAACAGAAGCTTCTGGATGTCCTCTGTAGAGGAAGTTTTGAATTTTGAAAACTTTACTTCTGTATCTAGCCCAATTTCTAAACTATGCTATTCCAGACAATATATTTTTGTATTACAATGCTGACCAGTGAGGCTGCAGCTTTTTCCAATACAAAATATTTACCTATTCTTGTTAATACATATTATACATACACACATATTAGAAACTAAAAACACTTAAGTGAGCTAAACTAGTAAAGTCTTTGACAAGTTAAGAAATAAAAAAAATAAAAAACGATTCATTATCCTAATTCTACCATATCTTTGTTGTTTTCTTGCCACAAGCAACTCCTGCTCTGCGCTTCCATGATCTAATACTAGGTGTGGTGAACATTGAAGTGAGCACCACCATGAGCTACAAGGCCCCCATGCAAATGTGAACATCCTACTTATGAAAAATTCCAAAATATCTTTTTCTTTTAGAAAGATACTCTATTACTCCATTACTAAGTTTCATCTCCTTAGTTCGGTTTGTTTCCAAGGCATATTGTTTTATACTGGATCATTTAAGAGACATTACTGATTAGCCAACCCAGACAATGTACCTATCAAGCTAAACTTTGTGAAGTAATGAGGTAGCTAAGTTCATTATTAATACATGTTCCCCAAGCATTTTCTTGATTATTCTTTACAAGAGTTCAAATCCTGAGTTTGATCTCATAATCCTACCTCCCCCACCTCAATGGTGTACGAGAAAAAAGGCTTGCATTGCCAGATTCACAAAATATTGAAACGTCTACCTCCCCCAACTCAAGGTTGTATGAGAGAAAGGTCTGCATTGCCATTCTCACAAAATGTTGAAATGTTGAAATGCGGGAAAACTATAATTTCTAGAGAAAATTGGGAAACACCTCGATTTCTACTTTCTTCAAGTGAGGTTCTATGGATCTGAGTCCACTAACAAACACATCGAAATGGGGGTCCCACTTTCAACTTTTAATGTTAGTTATTTAAATTAATGTTGATATGAATTTAATCTTACAAATTAAATCAAAATCTGGATCATCCAAGGAGTGTTTCATTTATGATCAGGAGCACACCCTCAAAACATTCACGTAACAAGTGTGTTTAAACTTTTGAAGCGCATTCCTTGAAGAACTTTGCACTCAATCTTGTCCAAAGCATGCTTCGAAAGCAAGAGTGGATGTGGTTGCTTCCCCACAGAACTCATGACTCCTCACTAAGTTGGGAGCTGTTCGTTACACACATTGATGGCTCACTGCTAAGTAAGTGGAGGGTTATTAGTTGCAAGTTGTATTACAAGGGTTCTTCCCACTTACTTGTGATCATCATTAAATTATCAATCAATCAAAATATTGTTACTCAGGTGAGTATCACTTCCACGGAGATGTCTTCTTCCATATTTTAGGATCAGCAAGTGAAATCCACCCCTAAGGGGAGCATGTGCCCCCAACCTTTGTTCTTTCTCATTGTTCTGTCTTTCCCTGTATTACTGTTTTACTCTTGTAGTAGTTCCATTATGGGTATTGGAACACTGCAAAACTTGCATATAGACAATAGATGGAATGGCCATGAAAAGGAATGCATCATTGGACATGCCATGTCTAAACTCATCAGGGATTAGATCTTTTATGTCGTCACTCTATTAAAAATGTGTACCATTAATGAATGAATGGTTCTTTTGCCAACTAAAAATAAACAACAGCCGATTCCACGAGAGTTCTAGAATCTAATAAAGTTAAATTTCGGTAATTGTGCACATCAAAATTTAAATTAGTTATTAAGAGCATCAATGTTAAAAATTGCCTTTGCCACAAGACTCCAGCACAAGTGTTTCTGATACATCTCCACAATCAAAGTTAAAAAAACATTATTGTGAATCAAACTCAAGGGATAAGCACCTCATCTTTCATCTGACTAGCACAGAAGACGAGTTAAAACTTAAAAGCAAGAATTTTTCATTGCCTGAGGCCTTTACAAAACTAGTAACTATGGAACTAGATATTGATGTATCTTACATCTACACCTCAGCAAGGGCAACTCTATGCCATACCATGAAGTTGAGCTCATGTTTTACAAAAATATTATTATTGTTTGCAACTGCTTCTGAAACATGCCTCCAAGGGTTGCATAAGAGCAGCGTCTTTTAGCCTAGGTGCCAAATTTGAGGGGTAGTTATTCCAACCAAATTGCTCGAGACCCAGTCTTGTCCCTTTGAAACTCATTGTGCTGAAAGGAATTTCGATGGTCCAGATTGATAGAGATGTTGTCACGTGGGTAACACCTCTGTCATCGTATGGCAATAATAGTAATGCTATAAGGTTGTCAAATATAGATACAGACAGAAATAAAAATATCTATATATATTTATAACAAATAATAATACTAGTGCCATGATTTGGTCAAATATGGATACAGACAAACAAAAATATCTATATATATATGAAAGAGAGAAATTTAATATGTATATATAATATAAAAACGGCTTTTTAGAGAGATAAAAATAGAGATACCAGACTTACACAAATAAAAATGCTATATACATGATATTTATATAGAAATATTGTTATAATGCTATGTTGCCAGGAAACGTGGGTGCAGGGACGGGGACGGCATTTTTGGAAACAGGATGCGTGGGTTCGTCGGGTAATATAATAATATTAAATTTTAATAATTAAGTTTATAAGTTCTAAATTATAAATTTATAATTAATAATATATATGAATATTGAATTTGTATATTTTTTCAACTTTAAATTTTAAACAAGAAAACTTTAATGATAATCATTTAAACATGCATATTATTAATTAATATTTCATATATATATAATTAATAATATATATGAAATATATTAAAGTTGAAAAAATATAATTAATAATATATATGAAATTTGAATTTGTATATTTTTTCCAAACCCATTCTGATAATGCATAAATGGACCTGCTTACCATTTTCATCTGATGGCAGTCTGGCACATGCCTTCAGAATAATAGTGAAGATCACCTGGTTTGGATTTATGCCAAACCAAAGCATTCTGCCACAAATTGGAAAGCATCCATGCAACAGTTGTGGTCAGCATATCCTGCTGTCATTGAGTTCCACGAAACCGCATACCACGCAAGCATCCTATCAAATACAGTTTTGCAGGTCAAACTTGTTCCCTAACTCTATATTGCCATATTAACATTGCAGGCATCATTGTTTGTCTGATCACACTGCTATAATGTCCATCCTTTTCCATGCTTCCAATTTCTCTTCCTATGCTTATCTTTCATTTTATTTTCCAAATCCAACAGAATTTCAGACCTTTCTCAATTGTTATGTTACCTGTTTGACCCTCAAACACAAGTCCCCAGTATTAGCTACCATAAAAAAGAGTGAAGATATTAACTATTGTTTTATACAGACAAGCATAACATCTGTTGCTTGATGCAATTAACTTATTCATTTTAGAGCTGCACCATATTTTCATCCAAAAATGAAACACATGAAATCAGTACAAAGTCAATTATACAGCTTGCTGGCAAGCGTCTTTTGTCAAGCCAACATATGGAATAATACATTACAGCTATAAACTATAATTCTTGTGTGCATCTCTCTATGTCCATTAATGTTTGTCTATGTGTATGCATTGATTTGTGTGCATACATCTACATCTTATATGTATTTATGTGAGATTTGAATTTCAACACTTCTCATCATGAGCAAAAATAGAACAAGAGTGTCTCTTGCTATTTATAAGTCATTACCTGAAGCTCCAAGGAAAAAAAAAGGTCTCTAACTGAAGCCCAATCCTATTCTGCCCAGACAAGCTCTCTGCAATCATATATCCAAGGAGGTCGACAGTCCACTCACATCTTTTGTTCACTTGAATATCTTGATGTAACTTCAACCTAAAATTTTTGAAAATACCCATGCTACTTCAAACTTGTTGTATGGGCTCTTGTCCTTGAGAAATGCCCTAGGGAGATATAGCCTTTGGCATGATACATGAAAACAGTAAACAGTCCTCAAACCTCCACTCCCTTTGTAGAGACACCAACAAAATAATATAGCACTTCCAGCTAACTTATTTTACTTAAGCCTCAATATAAATCCCAAAAAAACAGAGTTGAGGAAATAATGAAGTGGATTAAATTACTCAGGACGGTTTCCTGCATGGTGACCTCATTTATGAACTTGGCAGAATAGTGGCAATTACGACATATGCACTTCTTGCGCTTTTGATGAGACTTCAGTGGTCTTTACAACTTGCTGAAAAGCACAAACAAAATATAAGCTTCTTCCTCTTGTAAAACAATGCAAATTCCCACCACTCCTATTGCACATCATGTGATGATCACTACCACTTGCTCCTGTTTCTTATCATGCAGCATAAAGTGCACATCAGGTACATCCCCTGCTTCCTTCATCAACCCTGTCAGTCACTGCAATTCTGCATAGATCTCCTCTGTCTGTGGGTGTGATCTATCTCCTACAACAAATGTATGCACTTTGTTCTTAACCTCAATCCAACTATATATTATTAATTATATTTTTAATATAGTTTTTTTATGAAGAACCCAAAGAACCCGAAGAACCCAACCCAAGAACCCAAGAACCCAAGCACCTGAAGAACCCAAGAACCCGTTAAAGGAAAAGAACCCAATTTTTTTTTGAAGAACCCGGTTCTTCATGGAAGAACCCGGTTCTTCTGGGTTCGTCTGGGAAGAACCCGTACCCGAATCCGGTACTTGGGTGCGGGAACCCGGGACGGGTTCGAGAACCCCACCCCTGGGTGCGGGTACCCGTGCAACACATTTATAATGCAAACATAAATACCTTAACAATGTCAATAGGGTTTATCTTGGATGGTCAACAGGAATGATTGCTATCCTCCCTTCACCCAAGTTCAATTCTTACAAATGACATGTTAAACTTATATTGAGTATATTTTGTAATGGTTTCGAAAGCCTTGTTGTTGAACGGCCTTGAGCCATAAAGCATATCTTCCCTTGCCTACGGGCTGGATGATAAGGTGCTTAATGCTCTGTCAATCTCACCAATGCCCCCATTACAAAATTTATCAATTTTGTAATACTATCATTCTTAAAGTGTCTATAATATAGAAATTAGTATATAAAGAAATGCAGCTCCAATGGCAGTCCAATCCAAGGTTTCTAGTCATACCCATTCATTCACCATTTTTCCACTCGAAAAAAGAAGATGACAGACAGGGATGACCACCTATGATAGGAATTGCTGTGTATTCGTCCTAACTTGCAACAGCAGAAAAAGGTCAATGCACATTTTCAGATACTTCTAGCATTAGGGGCAACATTAGAAACTAGAATGATTAGAAGCATGCCACCTCATTTTCAAGTCCATAAATTAGACCTTTCTTTTTTCTTCTTTTGGGTAGGTAGGCTCACAACTTGAAGACCTTTGGGTATGAAACTGCAACTAAAAAGTATCTATTTTGTCAGTCGCCCAAGACTTGCATCAGGCTATCTCATCCACAGAGCACACTACAATTGACCAGAAACATAACTAACATCTTATCATCATAATGAAACTAACTACATTATCATAGGGAACACCCCTGCCAGACCATCACTAACATCTTATCATCATCATCATAATGCAACAAACTACATTATCATGGGGAACATCCCTGCCGGGCATTTAACCTGTGTCATCACCAGAGCAGCACACTATAATAGAGCAGGACCGTCACTAACACCATATCATTGTAATGGAACTAACTACATTATCATGGGGAACATACTTGCCAGGCATTTAACCTGGGTCTTCACCTTAGTAAGTGATCCAAGTTGCTCCCACTAGTTGCTAAATCAAAGCTAGACGGACTGGAGGATAGAGTAGACCAAGCATAGGCTGAAGGAGCAACTTTTACCTCGTGCATCGTCTCTAAGGATTGTTTGGCACAGAGGCTGTATCTAATTTAGTTTACCATGGGCGGATGGATTAAATTAAAGTGGCGAATGGTCAAATCAGTACAGCTGACTGTGAGTACTTTAAGAAAAAGGGGAAAAACACAGAAATTAGTCACTTTTATGTGACTCGATCTGAAGAGAAATAGTCCAGATAATGTTGCGAGTGTGTATATATATATACATATATATGAGCTAGGTCATGATCATAAAAAATTCTCAGCGGAAGTTGGTGCGGAAACTACTCATTAAAACACAAATGACCGATAAATTGGCAGGGATCAAGAGATAGACACCTTGAGGGTAACGACATCTCGAATCACCAGCCTGTAGTCAACGGCTATGGCCAAATAGCGTGCATCAGGAGAGAAACAGCAAGGCCCTGTGTGTTTATATGTGTCGCTGAACTCCATAGCCTCTGCTCCTCTGCCTTTTCACAATCTGAAAAAACTCCAACCTATCACAAAAATTTGAGTTATCATGCTTCAATTACTCCAGATGCACATATCGCTTCATTTGCCACCATAATCATATGCAATTCATACGATTGCGATTAAATGGGAGCCTGGTGACGTTGGAGGAAATTTGTTAGATGGATCTATATCTAATGGTTAAATGTATGTGTGTTTTTGAAGTTATACATTTAAATTTGAGTAAGGTATGATATTTATATTTTTATAGGTATTTAATTTTTTTTGGTTAAAAAGTTTTTATTTTATTTTTTTTGGATATTAATATTTAATGGTTAAATGTATGTGTTTTTTTATGAGAGATTTTTCGGCGAAAATCACATGAAATATTATTTGTCGACCCGTTTTGAACCAACCAATGTGGTTCATTGTCAGGACAAGGTATGATGATTGATTTAAATTTGAATAAAGTATAATATGTATATTTTTATAAATTTAAGTATTTAATTTTTTTAGGTTAAAAAGTTTTTATTTTTTCTAGGTTAAAAAGTTTTTGTTTTGGATTTTATAAACTAATGTTATATAATAGTTATTACTTATTGTTTAGTTTAAATATAAGTAAATTTAAGTTAGTGTTGAGGTTTGAAATTTAGTTAATTTAAGTTTTAATGACAATAATAATGTTTTGTTGTAATGATAATGTTTTTGTTGAGAAAGTTGTCTAAAAAGTTTTACATTTTTTAGCTAAAGTATGCATATAGATATATTTTAAAGGGTAGTTATTCTTTCATGTATATGAAAGATGGGTTGAATATATTCCTTTAATACGTATATATATATATATAATGGAGTTGTTTTATTTATTTAGTTATTTGTTGTTTGAATTGTTAACCATTTTATTTTTTTATTAATTTCTTATTGATATTAAGTAAAATTATATTTTTTTGCTCTAATTTAATTTATTTGTTAAAATCCATTTCATTTTAATGTGCTTAAACCAAATTTTGTAATAAACAATAAATACCTGTGTAATATAAATAAGTGGTTTTTATTTTTAAAATAATTATATAATAATTAAATGAATCTATATTAATATTTTTTAGTGTCTAACTATTTTTAATATATATTAAATAAAAATTTATGGGTTTATCCCATTGTATTTGTTTATGAATAAAGTTATTTAATTCGGCTAATAAAAATTTAGACCGGTTAAGTAATCATATTTATTAATTTTGAACTTGTTAATTAATAATATTTATTATAATCCCCGATGGGGTGAGAAACAAAGCAATCACTCCTACGTGTGGACGATGATGTCAGACACCTAGTCGACGGTGTGGGGGTCGGCCTCCTCGTCTTCTCACGGTGATCTTTGTACAGGTAACGTTAATGTTGGGCGTGTGAATTTCCCATCACCCTTGTTGGGAGAGGGAGCAGACGATTGTCGAGGGTATATGGAAGGTGGTGAACCTCTGTTATGGCAAGCAATTTGGTTATTGTGGCGGTTTGTTGGTCGAGGCTTGAGCTCGAATAACAGTGTGAACCTTTGTGTTTGGCATCCTAATTGGGACTTGTGGTGTTTCCACTGTCGATGTCGCCTCCTCAGTGTTAGGTTACTGAATTGGTTGTTTTCTTTTCTCGTGGGTGGCCTCTTGCTTCTCTGAGAAGGATAAGGGCTCAGCACACAATAATTGGGTCGACTTGCGAGCTTAATAGTGGGTGGTTGGGTATTCGAGCTTTTGGCTCTCTTTTGTATCTTCAGGGTAGCAGGTTTCCTCTTTTAAGCAACTCTCCCCTGGGGTTTTGCATCTGTAAAGGTCTCCCGTGGTGGTGGGGTGTCTACTCTCAGGGCTTCTAGTTAGTGTTATGCCTGCAAGGGGCTAGGGTCTGTGAATTGTTGGTTAATAGTTTCACTGCAGGTCTGGGTTCTTGGTGTCTGGAAACTACCCTGGTCAGACTGGTTAATGCTCTTCCAGTGTGGTTTGGGGGCTTCCCTATAGTAATAATTCAGGTGTGGGTTAGCAATTCTGTGCTCATTCTGTCTTTTTTTAGTGATGTTAGCCTTGTTGCGATGCGTATGGAGTCACGCAACACTTGTTCCCTCCCTCCGACCAAGCAAATTTGAGCTACTTCGAGAGGGTGGGGATCTCGTTTGCAGGTGGCAATGGCAACAAAAGCATCTCAAACTCTAGTTGGGGTGGTCGCATCGCTGGCAGAGCAGGACAGGCAACTTCTGGGGGTTGTGGTGGTCGTGGTGGTTTGTCGGCTGGTCGTGGTGGTCCATTAGCTGGTCGTGGGGGGGCACCCTATGAACTCCAAAGATGGGTGGGGGGACGTGTCGAAGGGGTGTTGGTAGCTGGGGGAAAGCGAGACGGCCTGGGCGTGGAGGCATGGTGGATCATCATTGTTGTATGGATAATTGTCAGAATTTGATCCAATCTATATTGGATCACCTAGAAACCTCGGAGAGGGTGCGGTAAGAAGAACATGTAGCGCTCATTGCTACGTTGAACAAGATGCATTACTTCCAGTGTCATGTTCGGGAATGGGTCGTGGTGGTATGGCACGGTCAGAATTTGCTAACAAAGAAGGTGGAGAAGCTGGAGTCATGGATGGCGCACTTCGAGGAGCATGTACAGTGCTCCTTCCGCCCTCCTCCTCCTCCAGGGACTGCTCCGGACAATCCTACTTCAATTACTTCAGATGACTAATCATGGTTACAGGTGTTTTACTTGTTTTATATGTTTTCTAGTGCTTTTGGCCTCCTAAGTTGTGGATTGTGTCTCTAGCTGTTCTTTTGTTTCTTTGTGATATGTTGATCGTAGTAATAAACAAACTTGGTCGGGATGAGACTACATGCATATTGAAACTGATGTACTCCTTTTTTAATGAATGAATAGAACTTTGACTTACAACAAAAAAATATTATAAAAGTAAATTAAATATTATAAAATAATTAAGTTACATTTTAATTAATTAATGGTTAATAAGATTTAAGAGAAATTGCAAATTGATATATGAAATCGAAAAATTAATTACCTACTAAGGGGCAAAGACTTTCATAAATTTTCATAAAGTTTAGTGGGTAGTAACCACTAAACGATTTGCACATTTACATTTGCACTCATACTTATTAAGTCTACACATTTACATTTTAACTCCTACTCTCTTTTTTTAACAAAACGGCTATGTATATATATTAAAAGGTTGGTTTTCATAGCCAGCTCCATTCACATTCATCGGTTACATCAGTAGCTTCAAAATTCAAGTAAATTGATAACTTGGTTTTCCTAGTGTCGCGAGCCTTTTGTTTTACAATATTACATTGAAAATGCCCATAAATTCTATAGAATGGCCCAAAAATTTGTTCATATCTACATAACATACATCATTATTGACTAATTTGCCCCAGAAGGGCCAGGGTTTAACTTGTTCTTAGGTGTCACCTGTTTGCCTCAAGTTGCTCCATCGTCTCCCTCCATGTTTGTGTTTGCCATATCCTACAAAGACAGAATGGGTTCCAGGGTGCCTTGGTTTCCTTCATCCTCCAAGCTCCAAGATGTCTCTCTCTGTGTAGTCCTCAGGAGCAGAATTTGTGTCTCCATGCGAGTGAGCATGTGTTCAATTCAAGCATGCATCTAGTCCAGTTTATGGTCCACCATTTTGGCACAATCGTCCCTCTCATTCTCCAATAAATCCAATCTTCTGCCCAACAATTCATACATTCCAATTAAATTCTTGATGAGCTTCCTTACAGCTTTCTTCCAGCAGACGAAATCCTCGGGAGCGTCACTATTCTCCATCATTGTTAAAGGTCATCCACCACTTTGGCACGATCGTCCCTCTCTTTCTCCAAGAAATCCAGTCTCCTGCCCAATAGTTCATACATTCCAATTAAATTCTTGAAGAGATTCCCTACAGCATTCTTCCAACAATCGAAATCCCCAGAAGCGTCACTATTATCCATCATTGTCATAGGCCAATTCTCCATAGGAGGATTCCAACCAAGAAACAGCCAAATATGCCTGCAATCTTCATGTCATTCTGTAGTTATCGGCTCCCACTCATCTCAAGATGTATTCTCCTCTAGTGTTAGCATTAAATTCTCCTACAACTAAACAATAAGAGCATAATCTTCGTCCCTAAAATCAATCCACGAATAGAGGGGATGCATGGTGGCATTAAATGGACTCTCCTCAAATGATTGCAGTTCCCACATCTTTTTCCGATGAGAAGACCTCTGTGTATTTAAAGCAAGTTTCCCTTCTTCACAATATCTCCAGGTGTGAAGGTTGTTGCGACGAAGTGATTCCAATTTTCACCTATTGTTTTTCTCCTTAATTCAGCTGACATAGGGATCAATTCATTTGATCTCCAAGATATTTTCATTTAATATCTTTAATCACGAGATTGGTGTAATTGATCATGCTTCATCCTAGAACACAATAACTCCTTGTTCTAATTAGGAATCTTGATTGGTTAGGGAATACGCCTCCTCATTAAGGGATCGAAGGACATGATGAAGTATGATTTCCTCAATTGATGCCAACAATGTTATTCTACAGATAATTGGAGGAAAACATGACGAATTTCTTGTATCACCGTAGAGACTTGTCTTATTACTAGCATTAAATATCCTAAGATCCTCAATTTCTTGATTCCTTTGTCTCTAGAAAGGCTAAGACCTTTCCAAAGCGCCCAAAACTCAGCTTAATTATTTATTTCGATTCCTAGGCCTTGAGCATAGTTGTATTCCTTTTGTTCTTCGGGGCAATGGATTAGCCCTCCCGCTCTTGCTGCTCCTAGATTTCCTTTAAAGGCCCCATCAAAGTTGAGAACTATAATTGTTTAACTGATTTTCCAAACCCGAAATTCATCTACTCCCACTCTAAGCGGAGTGAAGGAGAGAGTTTTGGGTCTGGGAGTGAAGTTGACAACATGATCATACAAACTTGGGAGTTTGATCCAATCACTTTCCTCTAGTGACAATTCTTCTATGTCCTTTGATTTTAATCCTTTACCAGCCATGGATTCAGAGATTAAGCTTTGCGCTTTGATAGTTGTTTTGTGGATAGAAGGGGACTTGTTCTTGAATACTAGTCAATTCCTTTCCAACCATATCGTCCAACAGAGAATTTTTGACATTGCAATCCAAACCCTTTTCTCCAAAGGAGCTTTGATTTTTTTGATTGGAACATTACATTTCGAAGCTTCAAACATTTCTAACCAATTTTCAGGGATGACATATACCTAGTATACCTTTTTGAAAGACAAATTCCAAACTACAATAGAGAAGGAGCATGAGTGGAATAAGTGAGGAATTGTCTCTTCGACAACTTTACATAAAACACATCTAGACAGACCTTGGATATTTCTCCTTTGGAGGTTCTCAATCGCGAGGATCTTCTCATATGAGAACCTAGCAAAAAGCATTCATTTTCGGAATAACATCATTATTCCATAACTTTTTCCATAGTTTCTTCATCGGTGGATGAGGAGATATTTTAGATTGTAACCTTATTTAACATTGTACTACTTAGATTTACTTGGAATCCATGTTCTCCTCTTCGCGAGCTCGCGAGAGATGGGAGCTAGTCCTTTCAAAAGAGAGAGGAGAGAAACCCATTGTTTAGTCAACTAGGGTGGAAGTCTAGAACACTTACAACCAGCCCATATGCCAGTAGAGTCCCAGGAGGAGACATCCTTCAACCATTCTTTACCATTGCCTTTTAGCCACTTAACTAAAGGTCTCCCTTTGCTTTGGTCGAAGCTTAATGCGGATGATGGGATTTTATCCTTCCAAAGACTAATTCTTTCTCCCTTCCCTCCAATCAAGCCCATATTATTAATTATGATTGGAGTGGAAACTTTGCATAAATTCCATATTTTTTAGCCTTTTCCTTCCCATTGAACCTTCTCTGCTTGCAATACTCTTCTTTTGTGGAAACACTTCTTTAAAAAAGTGACCTTTCACCATTCGCTGGAGTCAGATATCAATTTCCAAACTATTTTGGCACCTAGTGCAAGGTTCATGTATAGAGGATATGTATTCCCAGTCCTCCAAACTCCTTCAAAGGCAAATGACATTCCAATTTATAGGATGAAATTTTCGATCATTTTTCTTACCTCCTTGCCAAAGGAACCTTCTAGTCATTGCAACCATTTGAGAAAGAGTGCTCTTTGGTGAAAGCAAACCCGAGCCAATATAGAGAGGGAGGGTTGAAAAAATAAATTTGATGAGTGTGGATTTCCCTACTAGGTTTAGCCATATCGCACCTTATCCTAGAATCTTCTTCTTGAATTTTTGAAGGATATCATCCCAGTCTTCCTTTGAAGTTTACCCAAGGGAAATTGGGATGCCAAGGTATTTGAAGGACTTCCAATATATTTTGATCAAGAAATCTAGAGTTGAATCAATCTCTTGCAAAGCAAAGTCAAAATAATTCCAACCATAGAGTTGGATATTTTTTTTTTAACCAAACCTGTCAAGAGAGTGAGATATAAATCCAGGGATAATTTGAACATTTTAGCTATAATTTTGGAGGCTCCTCCTAGCAGGATTATATTGTCTGCAAACTAGGAGTGGTTTATGTTCTTAACATTCCTGGCTATACTTATACCCGGAAATGAACCATTCTCCCTGCCCTTCTCAAGATTCTTGCTTAAATTTCCAGCTATTGGAATGTACATAAGTGGGGATAGAGGACAGTCTTGCCTAAGGCCCCTAGAGGCCTTAACAAATAGAGTTGGTCTTCCATTTACTATAGGGTAAATCCAAGGAGAGCCAATGCATGCTTTTATCCATGAAACAAATTGTCTGCACAAACCAAGTATTTCAAGAATAATGAAAAGGAAGGAATGACACACCCGATCGAAAGCATTTGTCATGCCCAACTTAATGATGAACCTGGTTCAGCCTTCTCCTTGCTTGAGTGAATGGATTTATGGACGAGGATGATGTTGTCTAGTATATGTCTTTTCTTGAGGAATCCTCCTTGATTTTCTGAAATTAATCACAAAAGTACCACCTTTAATCTATTGGCGATGATCTTAGTCAATATTTTATATGAGGCATTACAAAGTGATATTGATCAGAACCTGGAGAAGTTTACCAAATTGGAACCTTTTGGGACGAACGCTAGGAAGGAAGAGTTTTTTATCCCCCCTGCCACCTTGCATTTGTTCATGGACCAATTGAACATTCTAAGAAGGTCTTTCTTGATCTCATTCCAATAGGCCCTGTAGAAGTTGATTTGGAACCCGTCTGGTTTGGGAGCCTTATCTAAATCCATAAACCAAATTGCCTCCACCACTTTTTGTTCTTCAATCTTTTGTACTAGGAGTTGATTTTATTTTTTTTGATATCTCAGGGAGGAAAGGAGAGAGGAATTCTTCAACTTTGGCATAATCCAACTCCCCATCTATGACATAGAGAGTTTGAAAATGGGTAAAGGCTTCCTGCTTAATTTCAAAAAAAAAATCATATTTTCTTTGCCTTCTGGGGTAATTTCCTTGACTCTGTTCCATACTCCCTTACCTTTTCTTGCTTGTGGAAGAAGGTCATGTTCTTGTCCCCTGCCTTGCCATGTGATTATCAACTTGAGATGTCAATACTCCTCCTCCCTTTTGCATTCTTGGAAGTAGGGAGATCTTGATTCCTTCTCTCTCTCTCTAGATATCGCTATTCTACCTTGTTTCTCTCCATAGTTAATGAATGTTGTTCCATTTCAGAAGTATGATTATTTATTTTTACTTGGCGGAACATAGGAGTCTTTTACCCATTATTGGAGATCATGCTTGACCCCTTTCAATTTTGATTCCCACACAAAGGTTAGAGAACCCTTAATCTGAGTGTGCCATGCTTGATTGATGATGTTCATTACTCCTTCTTATCATAACCATCTTGGGTTGAATCTAAAAGGAATTGGTCCCAGGTCCTCTCCCATTTCCATTGCAATTTTAAGGGGCCAATGGTCAGATTTGCCATGAGGCAGGATGGAGGAGGAGGCATCCCATCTTGATAAAATTCAAGATTTATGTATAAAGAATCGATCTAACCTCACTGCGATATTTTCCCCACATATTTTGTTTGACCAGGTGTATTTTCTTTTTGCATGTTAGATGCCCAACAAATCCATTCTGCCATAAGATCCTCCATTTGCTCTTTGAAGGGGTCCTTGACAAACGGGCCTCCTTTTTTTTTCATTTGCAAACAAATTTGTGTTAAAATCGCCACCTACTATAGAATCCTAATGCCATAACGTTTCCTTTAAGGAGATGATATTATCCCACAAAAATCAATTTTATAATTGTATGTTAGCAAGGCATAGATGTTCAACAGTTTGACTCTATCCATGGTTCCTTTATTTTCTAATTTTGTTGCTACCTAGTGCGCAATTGACTAGGATTATATCAAGGAGGAGACAACATTATCCCAGAATATGCCCAGCCCGCTTGAGGCTCCCCTTGAGGTTTGCACGACATCACTGCTTTTTTTCCAAAATAACTTTGAGGTTTCCATGAGTTCAAAATCTTCTACGTTTGTTTCCAATAAAAACAAAATTGAGGGCTTTTTCTATTTAACTAGATGCTTTATATAGAGGCCTTTTTTGGGGTCACCCATTCCCCTTATATTCCAAGAGATTAACTTCAACATTTTTTTTGGGGGGAATGGGATTTTCCGACATCCTTCCAACTATCTCGTTCCTCCTTTGAGTCTTGGTCCTTTCAGGATGTCTGAAATTTGAGGCCAACTACCTAGTTTCTTGTTTAATTGAGCTTCATTATCCTCTAGTTCCTTTTTGGAGTGTCTACCTCTTCTCTTTACAATTGTTTTTGTTGCATGGTTGCTCAAATCTTTAGCTCCACGTCGAGGGAGAGGCGTATTTTTAGTGATGATCTTCCTAGGACCACCCACTAGCTATGATGGCCCAGATGGGGTAAAGTCCATAAGGAGAACTTGGCACAATACTAGGCCCAAATCATCAACCTTTGAATTCTAGGGTTCTTGGGCCTTAGAGCTGGGGTTTATAATAGGGTCTTCATGAGCCAGAGCTTCCTTTTCTTTCCCTTCCTCTGGTGACTCCAAGGTCTCCCCTTCTTCTTGCAGTTCATCTTTTGTATCCCCTTCTTTTGATGATTCTTGGGGATCATTTGGATGCTTTGGTTGTTTTTCCCATGTCAATTGAAGATCCCCAAAGGGGTTGGTAGAGGATGAGGGAGCGACATTGTGCAAGGTTGATGTATTATTTGGTGCATGTCTCCTTTTGTTGCCACCTTTCCATTTTGTTTTCCATTGCTCATCTTGCTGAGGCTAAGATGCTTCTCCCTGATTTTCCTTCTTGCAGTCCCTAGCGAAGTTTCTATAATCATGATAGGTTTGGCACTTGAAGGGAAGTTGGTCCTAGTCTATGGTTTAACATTGCTTCCATTCTCCCATTGCGAGAAGGATTTCCATAGAGAGTCCATTTTATAAGTCCATCTCGACACATATCCTGGCACAAGCAAACTACCCACCTTTGGGTTCTACTCCATTTCCAATCGCCCTGAGACAATCATCTCCCCAATAGGAGAGAGGAAGCCTCGACAGTTTCACCTAGACTGGAACAGTTGTGGGGATGTCTTCTGTAGGATCAAAATCAATTGACCATTTGTTTAAGTACATTCCCCTTGCCCCAAAGAAGTAAGGATTGTTTATGAAGATGATCTCTTTATCCTCCCTGTAGTAAAAAAGGAATGTGAAGTAACCATTGATGATTACATATATTCCCAGTCTTTTTTCATCTTCGCTCTCTAGTTTTTCTTCGCCTATTGCTTGACAAACTTGGGAGACAGCCATATGATGGTGAATTTTCCAACCAACGTGCGATCTATGAATGCTATCATTGTTTGACAAAATGTGGGAGGAAGTGGAACAACAGGAACGTTCTTTGCCTGCTTGACGAACTTTTAATTGTTATCCTTAGTTTTTTGCTTCTTTGGGAGAGATGTGATCAATGCTTTGAAAGCCACTGCAACCATGTCAGAAGGGGGAGAAGAGGGAGGGGGAGGATCCCCCCTGGATTTCCATTGGTTGCAAGGAGTCAAGGTCTTAGGATGAAAGGTTAGGGTTTGCAGATGTTAAACAAGAACATGGGAAGGACAAGAGATATGAATGATAAGACATGAATTGCATTTCATTAACAAATATATACATTTATAATAGACTCTTATGACTCTTGGATTCATATTCTAAGGTCTCTTGGACTCCCTTTGAGTGTCCAACTTCCACACCATAACCCTTAGTGGATTAGGTGTCCAACATTCCCCCCCTTAATCTGAAGGGGTATATGTGAGTCCAAGAAGAGAGCTATAATACAAAGTACAATAATGCATGACAACAGTAGGTTGAATGATCTCTCTGAAATGAAGGTATAAGGTGGAAGAACTCATGCTCTCAACCGGAGGTGGTTGAAGGATGACCACCAACACTAGAACGCTTAATGCAGTTACCTGAACTCTTCCAAATCTGGCAAGAAGCTAAAGCCTTATGCTAGAGGAAATGATTCTTAATACTTTGAAGTGGGAGACCTTCAACCTGGAAAAAGGGAGGTCTACAACCTGCGTGGTTTAAGGAAGGTCACCAACCAAAGGAACGCTTAGTGCAATTCTCAAAACTCTTCCAAATTTGGCAAGAAGTTGAAGTCTTCTGCTAGAGGAAGTGTCCCTAATGCTTTGAAGAGGGAAACCTTAAACCTGGAAAAGGGAGATTTGCAACCTGCGGCGGTTTAAGGAAGGACACCAACCATAGGTATGTTTAGGGGCTTTTGTGTCTCTAGCTACAACTCTAAATATGGGTATGGTTGTCTTTGGATGTAGGCTCAGGCAGCAGGTTCAGGTTGTGGCTTAGGCTTGCTTGATGTGGCTTTGAAGCTTGTATATGACCATCAATCCCGCCCCCGCCCTCCATTAGATACAAGGTGAGAAGATAAAGGAAACTCAACTGCAAGACTTTTCAATACTATAGAAGAAATTCTAAGATATGACTAAAATATATCCTTGGTTGTTGAAGCCCATTGCCAAGAAGTGATCCATCCAAGGTGAATCTTTGTTCTTGTGGAAGGTTTGTTTTTTAAACATTTATTTGAGTGATAAGTATCCTGACCATAAGGCTTTCATGGATGAAGATAAAAACAAAGATCTTTCACATGGCTAACTCAATTACAGTGTTGGAATTTAACAATTTGTTGTGAATGTGAAGGAGCAAGATTTGGACTAGGTGAATATGAACCCTCCTATAGAAATCCAACTCTCTAAAATTGGATTGGCTTGGTATAGTCTGGAATATGAAAGGACACATCCTTGTCATATCCGAGACCAGTTCTATGCTTGTTGTTGAAAATCTCTTCCCAAGGTCTGATGATGGGCTTGGGAAGTGGAACTTAAACTTTTGCATCTTTATGTAAAACTGCTTTGATATTAGACACGTGATGGGAATCAACCTCAATGTCACTGATTTTATCAATCTCTGACTACTGATGGGAACCAATTTCAGACTCAAAAAGGGGATTGTTATGAACAAAAACAAGTTCAGAATGATAATGACATTGTTGTAGTTCCCTTTGCTATAGCGGAGATTCAAGCTGTAAAAATTATATCTTCTCTTGTGCATTTTGCAAACAATTTTGAATGTTTGTGAGAGTGACTTTATTGACTTTTATTGTATTACGAGTAGTACAACTACAATATCAGAGTTTTTAAGAATTCTAATACTTCACTAATTTTTTCCATTTTATCTTCTAGTTGTAATGAATATGGGTACCTCTTTCTGTATCAGTTAGTTCGTTGTTTCGAAAAGAATCTCCTTTGTAAAATTTGGAATGGGCATTTAAGCATCCAATATAGCATACACCAATTCCAACGCAGCCTTCCAACGCAACAACTTCAACGCATCTAACGCAACCTCCAATGTATAAATGAGTCAATGCATATATGATCCAACACAATATGGCTCAACACATAAACGGATCAACTTTGGAGCTTTGGAAACCAATGCGTCATACAAACTATTCAACAAACTTAAAGCCAGCGTTCAACGCATCCCAACACTCACAACGTTCAATGTTGCATTCGAAATAGGATTTAAAATGCATGTACCAAAGTTAATTCAATACAACACCAATTGTTTTCCATTCGACCAATTTTTGAACTGAGATAGGAACCCAATGCTCGAATCCACAAGCAGTAATGGTTGGTTCTCAACGCATATGACATACCAACGCTCATACAATTGGCTCAAGGCATCTAACAGTCATTCAATACATACAATAATTAAATGCGCATACCAGGAGTGTTAACGTGCTGCAACCATATAGCTCACTACACAGAGTACGTAGCATTCCAAACAAAAAAATACCATTTGGAATGGTAAAGAACATTTTTATACTGATTTCATAGGCTTCTCATTCTCCAATTCCTTCTCAGCATTTTTTAGAGGAGGCAATATTACTTGGACTTTTTTACTGACGTTCTCTCACCTCGTACAAGCGACTATGACCTGCATTCTTTTTCTCCATTTTGTTTGAAAAGGTTTGAAAAATACCAAATGTTCATACTTCATTAGCAAGTGCATTACCAAACAAATGTTGCCCGCAGTTCTAAGTCTTTTTTTATCAATGGAGGGTGAGGCATCAATGTGGTATGCTTGTGATCCTCTCAATTAGAAGGATACCCTTACTCCGCAGCTCTGGTTCAATGTGTTAAGGGAATGGATCGCCATCTAGTTTAGATGATGGTGGAACTACGGTCTTGGGCACTCGAACGATTGTTGTGAAACTGAAATGGAAGATATTCGAGTTGTGAACGATTGTTGTGAAACTCCATGAGTTCAAACACACAATTCCAATGCACTTACTCCGTCACCATCGTATTCTGGGAGGTGTAGAGAAATAATGTTACAGATGGATGAAGAGGCAGAGAAGCGTTATATGTTATGTCTAAAGCCAAATATGTACCTGACCGACGTTCTCACGCCTTGTTAGAAGAGCACCAAAGTCAAACAGAGACACAGGCAGAATAGTTAGGTGCATTAGCTTTCCAATCTGACAAACAGATGGACAAGAGCGAGGTGCTTTAGGTTTATTTTAGGAACTTTTTTAATACCAACACAATTATTGGTTGTAAATGAAGACGGCTGGTAGTCCCTCGAATGATATGAATTTTGGGCCAGAGCCACTAAAAACCTTGCAGCGAAAAAAGCGTTAATGTCAAGGAATGCAGAGAATCATATGCCAAGCAAGGAACGTTCTAAAATAACTCAGTGTATGAAAGTAGTTAAGAAAGAAACATTAGAGCTGTAAGGTTAGCCAGAATGGAAAATCTTACTAGTAGATGATCCACGCAGCGAATACAAACTTCTTAGCGAGAGAGGAGTTGCAAACTTGCACTTTGATATCATGTTAAACAAACACATGGGAAGGACGAGATATATGAATGATAATATATGAATTTCATAAAGATATACATTTATAATACATTCTTGTGGCTCTTGGATTCATCTTCCAAGGTTTTTTGGACTTCGTTTGACTATTCAACTTCCACACCATAACCTTTAGCGGATTAGGTGTTCGACAACAGAGTGGAAGCGGTACTGTGTATCTTTACCACATGGTACTCCTACTTATTAAAGTGTTGAAGGAAACATAAATAATGGTGGGTAGTAAAAACTCCTAGTAATTGCACCCGGATCTAGGTGTCTCCTCGTCAAATGCACCCCATTAACTCGGGCAAGACTCATTTACTCATGTCATGATGATCACAACCATTTGCCGACCTTGCATAACTATTTCTCTACATCTGTTCTATCCTCAAGTCATTACAAATTGTCCCTTTCAACTCCTCCTCATCCACTTAGTGATCTCCCTCCTGTCAGCCTTAATGTCTCAATTAATGATCATTCACATACCTCTTTATCTATTGAGCGGTCTCTCCCTTCGTTCCTCCATGTTGCGACTTGAACATAATAGAAATGGGCTTATCACTGCTCTCATAGTGATTGTAGTCCAAGCTCCTTCTACATGCTTCAAGAACCTTTCGATAGGTACCATGGTTAGAGAGCAAGGTCATGCTTGTCATGGCATTAGAGGGCATGGACGCCCACCCAGTGCTCCTTGGCTGGGAGACCACATGGAATTATTTGATCCTAACATCCTTGACCACATTTGGCGCAATGTGGCCACCATGGAGGTGGAGGAATGCATAAGGCTCGGAGACGGGCAATGGGTTGTCCAAAATTTGTTAGCACATCACCTCTGGAACTTGGAACGTGTAAGAGATGGAGCCAAAATAAGGGTAGCATAATCAAATGCATACATCAACCACATTCAAACCTTGCTCTGCAACCTCTCCATAACCATTGGCACATATTTTCCACTTATGCTTGCAACCGCCACGTCTTCAAGCTTTCTAGAAAGGTCCATAGACTGACATCCTTCTCATTATCCCGACTCTCCTCCCTCCATCATCTTGGCTGGAGATGGGAGTGGCAAGGGCTCGTCAAACTAGGGTCCTCCAAATTAACGGTCTACTATCAATTAGGGTAGCTAACACCCGCTCCTCATCAATGTTTCTCAACTCATCGATAAGATGCCCTCTCCTCAACGCCACAACCCCTATGGATTCTTTATTGTGGAGGAAAATCCAGATGCGGGTCCCTCTGACACTATGAGAAACACTAAAGTAGGTCCTAATCAAGGGAATCCATCTCCTTCAGGTTCGGAAGGCAAGCACACAACATGAGTCGGTTCACTATTTCATCTTACTTTCCTATGTTTTCCTATGTTCTCGCAACAACATATGCATTTCCAGCCACGTTTGCAATCTTTTCGGCATAAGACTTTTGTAACTAGTCTGTGTTTTTTATTTTTTCCTGGACAATGAATTTATATTAGACTTTTCCCTCCTTAATAGACCATTTGGTTTCCCCTTTTTAGGGCAAATGATCCTCATTAATCTCTTATTAATGGGGCTTCAGAGCCAGGACCCACAATGAATATTTGCATGTAGCTTATGTACTCTATTTTTGTTATTGTAAATTCACTTATTTACCCACACACAAAAAACAACTCCTGGTAAGTGAGTTTATTTACATTGTATTCCTATCCATTTTTTTATGCAAATACTTGTTTAAATTATGGTGGGTAGATATGTTATTTATGTGAGTACGAGCTATTTTCAAGGATTTTAAATTTTGGTGGTTTCGTGTGAAGCTTAACAATTAAAAGTCTAAAAGCATCTAAAAATCATGGCATACATATTGCAACTGCATCAAGAAATTATAATAGAAAAATATGAGGTAGTTATCCACATCACATTGTGTTGTGCAAATGTTGCAATAACAATCATTACATAATAAGACCTAAACTAATTATATTGCAGATAAATAAATTTAAATATTAACAAAAAATAATAAAATTCAAATCCATGATGTTAAACTATGGAGAAGATGCAAATTTTTTTGGTCAAAAACAAAGTTAATCGAATGTGTAATACCATGCCTATGACAAGTATAATAAGGAGATTTTATACATCAGTTTGGTGCTTTTAATTTAATTGTGATAATTTGATAAAAAAAATAATATATTAATAATTATATTAGTAGTTGTAGGTACGAGGATTGCGCTCAATCTCTAAGGAAATCATGAAATAAGTTTCAAATAGAGTTTAGGTAATGCAATAAATAGTTAAACTAGAGTGTTGTCTTTCTTAGAAGGACTTGAAATTATGGATGCATGAAGGATCACGAGGCTCTTAGTAATTAGAGACATGTCAATCATTATCAATTATATGCATTATTCCTCAACATTGAAGGAGATTACAATTTAGAAACATTTATCCTTAGAATTAGTTCATCTAGGTGTTGTGATCTTAAAAATAAAATTGGGGTAACATTTATATCCCATGTTCCTTAGATTAATCATTCCATCATTAAATTTTTACATGGAGACCACAAAACAAGTCAAGTGGCAAAGCACATTTAATTCGAGGATATGGGTATTAACGTGCACAACATTGTCAATAACTTCACACTTACCAAACACAATGGAGGGGTATGTTAATAAATTTCAAGGTTTTGTTTCAATGATCAAAGTTAGGATCATTATGGAATGCAAACTAGTTGATTCGAGCAATGGTGGAAGGAGTAAGGGTTAAGGACTCTAGACTTAGGCTCTCCCCTTGGTAGTTGGTATCATCTATGTGAATCCCCCATGGGTCTATGCCCTTAATAAGAGAACGCAAGAATAGTTCTTAAAGTTTCAGATTGGTGCCTCATCTCTATCCCTCAACAATATTAGGAAGAATTTGATCACAACAAAGCTTAATCACTCCGGTTGTTGTTTCTCATGTGAATCCTTGGAACCGCATCAAGTTATGAGGAGACATGATAGACTTTTGGGCGATAACTAGATAGTTGTATCCCATTTGCAACACATAGTGACAAGTCAAGAAGTGGCTCATAATTCCACCCATACAAAGTTATTAGAGTTTGTGACAAAGTAGAAAAACAAATTGAGAAGCTTGAGGTTAACTATAACATGCAATATCAACTGATTCAGAATCTAACTAGGATCACTTAGTCTAAGGCATTATATCCAATGATGCCAAACAGATCTGCGCCATGTATTGTCAAAGAAGAAGAAACAATCCAACAAGTTCTAAAGGACCGTGGAAATCATGGACCAAGAGACCAAGTTAACAATGGAGCTTATGCAAGGAACCTTTAGTGAGCATGTCTTCATATAATTCTAGGTTTAACTATGAAGTGAAAATCAATTTTGATTTTAGATTAGTTCTTTAGAATTACACTGGCAAGCAGTGTTACAATTTTGTAAAAGTTAGAGAGGTCAAGTTTATAGGAAATAGGATTTAGTTTTGGGCATTTTTAGAAAAATTGGCCTTTGAAAAACCAAGTAGAGTTTGTATTATAATGCTATATGGTGCAGTTGTAATGTTTTTAAACATAAATCCATAAACATTTCCATTTATAATTTGTTCTAAATCAATAATTAAATTTAATATAATATTTTTTTAATAATAACAATTATATTTGTATTGGAAAAATGTTGGAATTTCACTAATCGACATGAAAATACAAATAAAAGTATTACTCTGCAAACATGCTAAGATTTATCCAGAATTTGAAACTTACAGTCCATGACAACAAAATATACCTTCAAAATGATTTATGTAAGTTAATGCATGTATATATTTTAACAAACTTTATTAGCAACAACCGAACCATAAAAAACATTAAACATTAGTGGATCAATCCATATTGGCTACCAACTTCTTCTTGATGCCCTTCACTAGTCATGGAATTTTAATCTACATTGATATAGGAGCATTATAGCTTCTAAACCATCAAGCCTTTGGAGGACAAAAAGAGGGGTCTTGACATTTCGAGAAGAATTCATATTCTTCTATGTAAACATTATATTGAGTTAATTTATTCTAGGAAATCTAAATGAATGAGTCATGAGTCTAGAACTTGTTGAGATAGGTACAATTTTGTTGATAAGTTAAAAGAAAATCTGCCTTGTAAAGCATGAGATATTATAGGGATAGATTGAGTGATTTTAGGATTTACAAAAATCTTATTTATGGAGTGAATTACGGATTTAGAAAAATTTGATTTATGGAGTGATTTTAGGATCTAGAAAAATCTTTGATGTTTCTAAATTCTATCTATTGTAAACCTATGGGCAATAAAAAAGAGAGTAAGTGCGAGAAAAAATATGATGGCCAAATGAATGTGAAATCAAGCCATAGTTAGAGAGTAAAAGAGAAGTTTATGAAATAGATTGTATGTACAGAGTTTTTGTTGAATGAAAGTGTTTGAAAGCATCCTTATGCTCATGATTTTCTATGTGTATGTGTGACTATTGGAGGAATTCCAGTTTATGGATGTAGCTGGAATAAGTGCGAGTTTTAATAGAAAGCACCAATGTTCAAAGAGAAAAGGTGTATGGGCACCTTGATGTTTGTAGTGCATTGACATCCCATAAGTAGAGAAGTTAGAACTTGTAGGAAAATTCATTTTCCTGCTTTATAAATTCAACATGTTCACATCCTCTTGTTGTTGTTGGTTTATCTCTTCCTCCTTAACCCCAAAAGACCTAATATATACCTTGGTCACTGAATGGGCTATGGAGCTGATACTTACCACCTTTTTACCATTTGTGATCCAGGTGGGTATTGGTGGCCACCCGCCTATTCCACCTAGACCTCCATTCAATTTCATTAGTTTCTTTGTTTATAGCAACGTTTACTATTTTTAACAGTTTTTATCAGGTCTTGAACTTCTGGAGTAGTTTTGACCCCCTAAATGGTGCTTTTTTGAGGTCCGCAATAGGCCCGTAACCATAAGCAAGGGCCTGTGGCAAATCGTGTATTACTTGGAGAGATATTTCTAATGAGGTATCATACGTGCCAAACAAAGATAGTATGACCAAGTTACGAACCCGGGAAGTTGGTTGCCCAACTAACCCTAACGGGGCCCATAAACTCTTGGTGTTCCATCTCCTGGGGTTAGGGTTTTTGTTGTTTAGGGTTTCCCCTTGTTGCTCAATAATAAAAAGGCCCTTGAGTCTCATTGTAACACAGTTCAGAGGCATGTAGCCACCACATCTCTTCTCAGAGACAAGCTACAATCGCTTGAACTAGTTTATTTCCATTTCTGTATGTAAGCATATTTCAGTTCTTTGGTATTAATGAAATGAAGTTTTATTTTCGTTGCATCTATGTGTTTATGTGTATATCTATATTTTGTTGCATTCTTGCATAAGTCTCGATTAGTGGTATCAGAGTAGTCTGCTCTTTCTCAGTTTTTCTTTGCATGTCCCCAACAAGGCCAGGGTATAAAGAGATAGGGCTCGAACTGGTTGAACCTTTGCAAGACTAGCCTCACAAACCCCAACGACCTCCCATGGCAGAAGAAAAGAAAGATGAGGGGGCAGGAGATCCTTTCAAAATATTGCTCGAGGAAGCCCTCGAGCGACAAATGAATGCGATGATGGATAACTTTGCCCAGATCCTTTGGTGGTTACCCACATGTGACACATCTTCATCCAACAACCACTCTCAAGGCGCCACTCCTTTTAAGGTACAAGTTAACTTTGACATTACCATATTTCAAGGCTAGATAGGTTCAGATGCCGTAGATAGATGGTTAAATCTATTGGAAGGATATTTTTCAGTTCATGACTTTTCCAATTGGGAAAAAAAACTTTTTCACTCCTCAAAGTCGCCCCACATGTCAAGGACTGGTGGGAAACCTATTGTGAAAAAAAGGAAGAGAGGGAATCCTTACTGTTTTCAGCCACACCCACTTGGAATTCTTTCTGAGACACTATCAAGGAACAATGTTACCTTTTAAGGAGCTATGAAGATAAATACATAAAGTGGACCACGCTATCGCAGGGAAGGGACCAAGATGTGTCAGAGTTCACAAATATTTTCCATACCCTTCCCATGAAACTGAGTATATGGAATTATGAGTGGCATTTGGTACTCAATTACCACAACTGTCTACACAAGTACATCCAAGATGAGATGGAATTCCTAGACATCTCCTCGCTTGGCGTTGCCTATCGATACACTGTCAAGATCAAGAAAAAGTTTAAACAGAAGAAGAGAGGCTTTGGATTTGCGAATCTAAAGCAAGGGAAAGGTGCCCCCAAACCGCAAAACAAAGGACAAAGCCAAGGTGGGGTGACCCAGGAAAACCTGTCGAAGCCGCCAATAAAGAACAACACCACGAAGACAAAGAAGGACATAGGGAATGGTGCGAGTTCCATAAGAACCCCACTCACAACACAAGTGAGTGCCGAGCCAAGCAGTCACTGGTGGCCGAGCTGAAGGCTTCCGAATCAGATGCATGTTCTGACTCTGAGTCAGAAACTGAAAAGGGGAATGACAAAGGGAAGTAGATTATCGATGCAGAGCCTAGTGCCACCATTTCCACCACCAATATCCAGAAGGATGAGCCCGAAGATCCAGAGGAGGGGGAGCGACTCTTCCACTCATAGATGTGAGTGAATGGTTCTCCGATGCAGTTCATTATCGACAACGGGAGCCAAAAGAACCTCATTTCAACAGAGGTCGTGAAGCGGTTGGGCTTACCCACCACACCACATCCGAAGTCGTACACCATCGAGTGGCTTCACCAAGGGCGATTTCTCCGCGTCAGCCAACAATGTTGCCTTCCCTACAACATCAAGCCCTTCACAGATGGGGTACTGTGTGATGTTGCTCCTCTTGAATTTTGTGATGTATTATTAGGTCAACCATACTTGTAGAAGTGACATGTTGTGTATGAGTCTAGGCCCCACATTATTATTATTACTTTGGGCAATAAGTTGTACAAGATACCGGAGGTAGCACTGCCTACCACCATTTCTTTGATCACTGCAAAGCAATCGAGTAAGATCATTTCCTAGACTAGGAAATTTGTTTTCCTTATGATTCGCCCTTAGTGCAAGAATAATATTGTGGCCACGACCTCGAAATAGGGCTCCTCCGCATGACAACAACATATGGACAAGATTGTGGAGGAGTACAGGGACATCTTCACCACACCCACGTGGATACCTTTACATTTTCAAGTCAAGCACTCCATCGATTTGACCCCGGGTGCGCTGTTATCCAATGGAATGATCTATTGATGCTCTGTTCTAGAGAACGATGAAATCAAGAGGCAGATCCAAGAAATGTTACAAAAAGGGCACATCAATTCAAGTTCATCACCCTGTGGGAGCCCAATCGTGTTGGTACAGAAGAAGGATGGGACATGGAGACTCTATATTGACTATCGGGCGTTGAACAAGATCACTGTATGGAATAGGTATCCAATCCCACGGATTGATGACCTTCTGGACCAGCTCAAGGGGGTCAAATATTTCATCAAGATTGAATTAAAGTCTGGTTATCACTAGGTACCGATTGAATCCTCCAATGAGTGGAAGACTGCCTTCAAATCTAAGGAGGGCCTTTTCGAATGGCTGGCCATGCCTTTCGGGTTGACGAATGCCCCCACAACCTTCATGACAATCATAAATGACATCTTGCAACCCTTCACCAACTCATTTGTGGTGGTGTATTTGGATGACATTATGATCTTCAGCCAGAGTTGGGAAGAGCACCTCCACCATATTCAATAGGTCCTCCAAACCCTACGGCAACATAAGTTGTGTGCCAATTTGGAGAAATGCACTTTTGGTATGACCCAGGTTCAATATCTGGGGTACATCATTAATGAGCGGGGTGTGAATGTGGACCCTACCAAGATACAAGTCATTCAGGATTGGCCAACCTCAACTACTCTAACAGAGCTCTGCAAATTTATGGGTCTTTCCAACTTCTACCACAGGTTCATGTTTGGGTTCTCTCATATCACTTGGCCTTTGAGTCAAGTCAACAAGGGAGGAGCGAAAGCAAATTTCTTTTGGTTTGAATCCCATCAGAAGGCATTTTCCAAGTTGAAGCATCACCTCTGCATTGCACCAGTGCTCACATTACCAGACCTGAAACAACCATTTGAGATCAAGACAGATGCCTCTGACTATGCTATTGGTGTAGTTCTTTCTTAGCAGGGGCATCCAGTGGCATATCACAATGAGACACTTTCAGACACAGTCCGAAAGTATCCCACCTATGATAAAGAGATGTATTCCATTGTGCAAGCCTGCTGACAATGGAAACATTACATTATGGGGAAGGAAACTACAAACACAGGGGAAGTTACACAACGATCGCCATCAGAAATGGTCCACATACCTGCAACAGTTCCATTTGAACATTAAGTACAAGAAGGGAAGCATAAAAAATTTTGCATACTGCCTCAGTCGACCATTGGTCATGGCGCTGACCACTATGCTCAACTCTTGTGGGCACGAGACTGCGGGGTGGACACATCTTTACAAGAGTGATCTAAAATTCGACAACACATGCCAGACACTCCTGGAAGGCAAGAAAGTTCCAATTTTTCACTTCTAGGATGCATTGTTATGCCACTTAAAACACCTCTATGTTCCTTCAAGCGAGCGTGCCAAGATGATTTGGGAGGCGCACTACAGTTGGGTCGCTAGACATTTTGGGGTAGAGAAAACAATGTTAGTGTTGCAGAAGTATTTTTATTGGCCAAATCTTTGACAAGATGTTAGGAAGTACATCACATCTTGCATTGTCAATGACATTTCCAAACGACCATCAAGAAGCAAGGCCTATATACTCCTTTGCCTACTCCTAGTTGACCTTGGGAATCCATCTCCATGGATTACATGTTGGGCCTTCCTTCTACTAAGCATGGCAAACACTTTGTTTTCGTGGTCGTCGACAGAGTATCTAAGATGGACATTCTAGCAACCTGCAAGAAGAGTATCACAATAGAGGCCACTGCTAAGCTCTTCTTTAAACGAGTGTGGGTACACTTTGGGATCCCACAATATTTTATCTCAGATCAATACATCGGGTTCCTAAGTACATTTTGGTCAAGTCTCTAATCGATGTTGGATACCAAGCTCACTAGTCTGCAACCACCCCCAAACTGATGGCCAAATAGAGGTCGTTAACAGGATGATCGTACACATTTTGTTCATGTACAACTCAAAGCATCAATGCACATGGGATGAAATCCTCCCCTTTGTCCCACACAACTACAACAGAGCTCTCCATAACTCAACTGGCCATAGCCCCTTTCAAGTGGGATCAGTATTCCAACCACTATGTCCCATTGATGTTGTGATACCATTTGCAGCGACTCAGGTAGATTCAGCTCATGTCTAGTCCGAAGCTAATAGGGCTAACAACTTAATGGACCGCATTCAACACATTCGCCTGTAGGTCCATGACATATTGGGTAGAGGCAATGCTAAGTACAAGCAGTGACATAATCAACATCGGGTGCCACACAAGTTCCAAGTGGGTGACAAAATTTGGCTACATTTGCAAAAGGAACGCCTCGCTAGGCCCCACCGCAATCTTCGCCTGCTCCAATATGGGCCATACGCCATCACCAAGGTTGTAGGGACAATTCCTTCGAGCTGAACATTCCACCATTCCTTGGCTTGCACCAAGTATTCAAGGTGGATCACCTTCGGCCATACTCACATCCGACATTGCAAAACAACTCACACCAATGGATTTAAGCCCAGACTGCATGGAACAAGCCACAATTGATCAGATCATGGACACGTAGATCAAGAACACTCGCCAATAGAGGATCCAACTATATCGAGTTGTCAAAGCGGGCCAACTCCTTCACTAGGGACCAGGTTCAATAGAAATTTCCTCACCTCATGGAGGCTCTTCACCCAATGGGGACCATTGCTTCCTAAGGAGGGGCGATTGATACATGTGGATATTTCTGGCCAACCACCTATTCCATCTAAACCTCCAATGGGTTTCAATAGTTTCCTTGTTTATATCAACATTTACTATCTTTAGTAGTTTTCGGGTCCTGAACTTTCAAAGCAGTTTTGACACCCTAAACAACATTTTTTTGAGGTCCGCAACAGGACTATAGCCTCTTGCAACCAATCCTGTAGTACTCAGAGAGATCCTTCCAATGAGGTATCATATGTGCCAAATAGAGATAATATGACCAAGTTACGACCCCGGGAAGTTGGTTTCCCAACAGGCCCACAAACTCTTGGCATTCCATCTCCCGAGGTCTAGGTTTTGGTTGTTTAGGGTTTTCCCTTATTGTCAATAATAAAAATGTCCTTGAGCCTCATTGTAACACAGTTCGGAGGCATGTAGCCTCCACATCTCTTCTCAAAGATAAGTTACCAACGCCCGAGCTAGCTTATTTCCATTTATGTATGTACTAAGCATA
This sequence comes from Pinus tabuliformis, assembly GCA_031772625.1. Classification (NCBI taxonomy): domain Eukaryota; kingdom Viridiplantae; phylum Streptophyta; class Pinopsida; order Pinales; family Pinaceae; genus Pinus; species Pinus tabuliformis. The sequence continues at coordinate 953,827,752 of CM062816.1, read as the reverse complement.
TTTCAGTTCTTTGATATTAATGAAATGAAGTTTTATTTCTACTGCATCTCTGTGTTTATGCTTATATTTGTATTTTGTTGCGTTCCTTCATAAGTTCGGTTCAATTTGCCAAAGAGTTATACACTTAGCTTGTTAGAAAAGTCAAGTTTCTAGGAAATATAATTTAGTTTTGGACATTTTTTAAAAAAGATTGTCCTTTGAAAAACTCTACTTTGTTTGTATTATTATACTATATGGTGTGGTTGTAATTTTTTTTATACAAATCCATAATCATTTCAATTTATAATTTGTTATAAATCAATAATTAAATTTAATAATTTTTTTAATAAGAGTGATTATACTTGTATTGGAAAATTATTGGAATTGCACTAGTCGGCATGAAAATACAGATAGAAGTATTATCCTACAAACATGCTAAGATTTATCCAGAGTTTGAAAATTATAGTGTGTGATAACAAAATGGACCTTCAAAATAATTTATATAAGCTATTGCACATATATATTTTATCAAACTTTCTTAGCAACAAGTGAACTATAAAAAACATTAAACATTATTGGATGAATCCATATTGACTACCAACTTCTTCTTGACGCCCTTCATTAATCATTAAATTTTAATCTACATTCAACATTTTCACATCCTCTTATTGTTGTTGGAATTTATTCCTTCTTATCCCAAAAATACCTAATAGATATCTTGGCCATTGAATGGGCTATGGAGTTGATACTTACCACCCTTTGACCATTTGACATAGGGTTATACACTTAGCTTGTAAGTCTTCAATTTTCCATTTTTGACTATGTAGGGTTTCCTTCATAAATGGACCTCCCATCATAACACCTTAGAAAGTCCATTTTCACTACTTAATCCGCAAATCCTACTCTAAATATCCATCATTCCAATAGGGGTGGAGTCAAAGCAGTAAAAGCTTACCTTCATCATAGAATGAAGCCACAAGTGTTTACATAGGTTTGGCCCCACAATCTTGAATTGCTAATCTATATTGGGGAACTCCAACCACAATTGTCATGGGAACAACCTCACATTCTTGAATTTCTAAGCAACCACGAAACATACCACATATCAAAGGTCAGTTTGAGTTCACATGTTCCTCTTGAGCCACCAAGCTACATAAAAGGAAAATCCAAGGTTAAGCCCCGATTCAAACCCAATTGTAGAAAAGATGAACCCAAATGTGGTAGAAACATGAACCATAACCCCAAAATAAACCATGTTTACTCATTCTTCAACGATGTTACCCCACCCACGAGGAAAATCATGATCCATGGTGGTTGAAGAGGAAGAACCCCCATTAATGTTTACATTTATGAGGGGGTTGCACAATGAATGTGTCTTGGTCGATGAATATGGAATGCGTCCACCCTCATTGAATTTTCATGCCAAGTGCTTGACATGCAAGGGCTTATCATGAAATTTAATGGAATATAACTTAGAGGATAGGGTAATGTACCTACCCTCCTTTTAACCTTACTTTTACACATTCCACTATAGTTTCCTTGTTGGCTAGGTTGTTGCCTTAGTGATTAAGTATCTTGGGTACATGATAAAACTCAACACACGTGAGCCTAACAACTTCTCATTTTATTTGGGTGATTATTCTTATCATAGTTTCATTGCTTGAACAAGAAACTTTAAGCATAAGATTAATGATTAATGTTTAGTCCCCAATGAAAAATAGGTTCTTGATATTGTTATCATCAATGATCATTAACCCTTGGAACAAAGAAAATTCCCTGGTTGATTATTTGTAGTCTTCCTTGGTCCCCATTCAAATGTATTTTCCTAGCTCATAACTCTCAAATCAGTTACAAATGGTTGAATCCTATTAGCCAAGATCCTCATAATCTTGGTATTCCTAACCATATTTGACATTGTTCAAATATAGTAAATTTTCCTTCAATCATTAGTCAACCACCATTCTTAGTCAACTAAGCTCACACTTGACTACAATTTCTCTCAACTACTCTGGTTATCTATCATCTTTTCTAAGCTACTCGACTACCCATTGACTTTGACTTTGGTTCTTTTCCTTGACTCAACTATCGACTTGTCTTTGACTTGACCATCAGCTTGTTATTGACTCAACCATTGACCCATCAACTAAAGTAAACCATCTAATTGATTCTTCACCTAGTTGGTTATCCTTGACTAAACCATTGAGGCCCATCCCAATCAATGCACCTAACTAGCCAGTTGAGCAAATAATATCCATTCAACTAAGTTTCCAATACAAATAATATAACACCTCAACATTCTCCCGCTTATTGTCTTCTTTGTAGGTTCGAACAATATCGTGCTTCAGTGAACTAGGGCACTAATGCCCACTGCCTCTTTGAACTAAGAAAACTTCACAAAAATCATAGACTTTGTTAGAAAGTCTATAACATTCTTCACCATGTCTGCATTTACCAACAACACCTTCTTACTCTCAATGACATCTCTAATGAAATGGTATTATAAATTAATGTGCTTTGTCCTTGAATGTTAAGTCTGGTTCTTTGCTAGGAATATTTCACTTTGCATGTCACAACCTATCCTTAGTACTTGTTGAGAAAACCCAGTCTTTGAACAAAATTATTGCAACCAAATTGCTTCCTTGCTTACATGAGTGGTTGTCATGTATCAAATTTATGTCATCAATGGTACCACAGTCAATTGTCACTTACTCATCCAACTAATTGTTCCACCAAACAATTTGATCACATATCTTCTAGTGGGCCTTCTTCTCTCCAGATTGTTAGCCTAGTTGGCATCAATAAATACATGTATAATTTCTTCATTGGCATCCTTAGGCCTTCCCTAGTAGTAGATCATATAATCACTTGTGCCATTCAAAAGCTTAAATTCTCTTTTTTATAGTGGTCCAATGCTCTTTATCAGGTGTTGTAGTGGTTCCAGCTAGGGTGCTAGACTGGACTCTATATTTAATATCGACCGAGGTGCGTAAGCTTAGAGGCGTGGTCTAAAATATATAGACATAAAGAATTACCGCCCAGGTGATTATGAGGTAAATTGCAAGGCTTCTTTACGGAAGACCGTGATATGCAGCCTATCCTTCACACACCTAGATTACCCTACTGGTGTACTTGACTACAATGCTGGTTATGAAATGCATCTATCAAAGCAAACTGTGAATCTAAAGACTGTGTATGATTGTGGCAATGATTCTAACCCCCTTACAGAGGTATCACTCAGAAAACCTTTGCTTAGTAAACACACACAGCATGCAAGATATTTACACTATGAAACTATATAAAAAGAACATGAGGCAGAGTTTATGAGCATGCATCTGTAAATCACACAAGGACCAAATCCCTTACAAGATTCTCGTTCTAGATCCTAGTGCTGACCATTCAACATAACAATAAACCCTTCGGATGCGCACACCATATACATGTAATGAAACTCAAAACATAAAGGAATCGAAAGCTTATATGACTGCAGCGTATATGCTATGTGAATCAACAGTTATGTAAATCGAAACTATGATGCAACCTGTGTGATACATAAATCGAAACCAATACAACGCTGTGTAAGCATATAGATTGAAACTAATACAACGCTGTGCAAACATATATATATATATATATATATATATATATATATATATATATATATATAAACTGAAATGAAGTGTAACAAAACGAAGAGCAGTATACCAAACAAAGGACGCAGGGCCCGTCCGCGCCTAAGGGTATACTGACTACCACCGTTCAGCAATCAACCAATGCAAAAGAGTGAACACACGTTGGGACTGTAACCGGTTCTGTGTATTAACTAAACTCTGTTCTGAGCAAATGTTTCAACAACTGATTAATTAACCTTCAAAACATTTAACTAACTGTATTTACACATGCGTTCATACAGCCATGTCATCGATGCAGTGAATGTACATAGTGCTGTTGCCGCGTTTTTACATAGCTTTTTGCAAAATGTTTCCATACCATAAGTTTCAAAAAGAACAAAAAATCAAAATGAAAATAGAACAATGTTGTTGCTGCTTTTATGCGCCAGAGTACCCTGCTTTGACTGAAGTTGACCGCATGCATAGGAGGCTCGATTTGGATGGAAGATAGGTGTTTGTCCATCCTTGGACATTCCACTTTTCGCCCATGCTTTTCGTTCTCGCTCATCCGCTGCGCCACATGTCAAACGGTAAACTCATTACAGGTTGTGGGTACTTCCTGTAGTCAAGTCATCAAAAACCTCTAATTCTGGAACATAAAACTCCTAAATTCATTCTTATGCAATTTAATAACTATAGAACAATTAATAATCAATATTCAAGGATTTTGAGGGGTAAATGATGAAAATGTATGGATAAATGATGTGAAACTGGGAAGGAAAAAGGGGCTTAGGATGATACCAACATCTCTCCCCGACTTAAGGACTTAGCATGTCCTCATGCTACCCCAGAGGTACTCCCTTTGAACTCTGTGCCTGCATGGATCTCTGCTGCCTTGAGCAGGGTATCTACATTCTTCTCCACCTGTTGATCCTTCTGTCCCTTGAGCTCTTGCTTCAGCTTTTTATATTTCTCTTTAAGAGCCTTTTCTGGTTGTACCACTTAGTGGCCCAGTTGGAAATCTCAGATTGCTCAGTCTCTAACTCACTGATCCTTTCCTTTAGCTTTTCATTTGTCTTCTGTACTTCTTTGCTTTGTGCCCTGAGCAGTTCATTTTCTCTTTTGATAACCTTTTCCAACATGTTAGCTTCCATGAGCTCTTCTTTTAATTCCTCAATTTTCTTTTCTAACTTCTTCTGTCTCTTGGTAGGAGGTGGTGAACATTTCTCCTGCTGGTTATGGCTTTCCACCTCTATGTTAACTTCTGGTGCTGGTGGTGAATGATCACCACTTTCAACATCCAAATGGGCAGGGGCAGGAGATTCAAATTGGTCTTCTTGCAGCTGAGTTTTTGATGTCCTCCTTGATCTTCGGGAGTAGGTGGTGAAGATTTTGTCTTTCTCAGCTCTCTTGACATCCTCTTTTTGCATGTTTCTGGTCCTTATGCTGCCCTCAGGTTGAGGTGCTCTGCTGGCCTTGGACACTGGAATTTCCTCATCTATATCCTTCATAAACCCAGAATCTTCTTGCAGCTCTTCTTTTTCCTCCTCCTCTCTGATCTGGTTGACAGTTAAAAATTCTTTCCATGGCTTCCCTCACTTCTGCAACTCATGTTCAATGAGGATTTTAATCAGGCCAAAATGGTATAGACTTTTGTCCTCATTCCCTTTTTGTTTCTGGATAGTTTTGGCCATCTTTGTTAAACTTTGCAGCAGAAAATATGGCACACTGATGACACATTGTTTCTTTAGATGGAGGAGTAGCTTGATGTGATAGAGATAAACAATGCTGTATCTACCTTCACATGTTATAAACTTTTGGATAATGTAGACCATTTCATCCCAAGGATGAACTAACCAGCTTCTTGGAACCCCCTTTTTCTAGTTTACTGAGGAAACTCTAGACCTGGACATGAACTGTGTCCATGATTTCTCCTTGAATTGTTTAGTTTTAAAGTACTTTTCTCCCTCAGGGCTGAGTCCAATTGCCTGAGCTATGGTATCCTCTGAGATTCTGAAGGAGAAGGTGCCTATTAGGGCCTTTTCTCCATTGAAGGTAAAGGCAAATTGTTTTGTGACTTCTTCATTGCTCCCATGGAATTTTTCCAGAAAAGGTAACCACTGTGCTTCTTGAAGAATCTCAATGCAATCGTTATGGTACTGTGAGCTATCGAATGTACTAGGTTCAACTCTATTAGTCATGGTGATGGCAGAGGGTTATGCCTCTAACCCTTCTCTGTCTACACTTTTAGAATTTAAACACAGAGATGTCAAGTCGGTTACCTGGTATATGTAGCTTCCTTCAATCTTCAATTATGGTGCTTAGCTGGTCGATATGACTGCTGTGGGTGTTAGAAGTAGAATGGCGATGCTTCCCTTCTCGGCGCTCACCGGTCTCGCTGTGTAAACCGACCCCAAACAGTGATACTTTCCTCTACGCTCTTTGTTCAAATTTTCACTTTGTAACCCCACTCAAATGGTAACAATCGCCTCGGCGTTCCTTGCTTCACTCCTTTACGTTGTAACTCTACCCATATGATGACAATCTCCTCGCGTCCCTTGCTTCAAACTTTCGCTTTGTAAGTTATGGGAACCGAGGATGTGAAATACCCTGTACTCGCCTTACAATGTAATCATACAATTTAAAAACAGAGGGCTGTACGCTTGTATGCATATTAGCATAAGGACGCTGAGAGCGTACCGAAAGTGCTGAGCTATAATGCTGGGTAGCAATGCTGGGTGGCGAGGTTATAATTCGGGTGTGTGTGTGGTGTAAAACATATAGGCCGTTTGTTATGATTCGACTGTATGGAGTAAAGAATATATATAGGCCGCTTCTATCTCATCCTTTGTATTTTTTAACAAACACACAGTTCACCACGTGTCCTTTTCAATTATATTCAATCATGTAGATAATGTTGGTATGTCTGGAGGGTATATGTGTTGGTGATGGGTGTTAGGGATAGGTGGATGTAGGGAATGATGAAACTTGGTGGGATAAAGGGTGGTAAGTGGATGTATGAAGGTGTCCTTGAAATTAATTACAACAGCTTATAGTCACCAAAATTACATTAAAACTAATCTAGGAAATTAAATGCCCAAGAATAGAAATACATTACTCCTTTGTTGATCATTTGACATGCTGAGTTGCTAATCCTTTTGACTGTTCTTTTGACAGGTCCTCTGAGGGAGGTTGAATACACAGGTCCTTTGAGAAAAGTTTTGAAGATATAACAGGTCCCTTTTGAAAAATTTGAATGTACAGGTCCCTTTTTGAAGACTGAAAATGTAATAGGTCCCTTGAACAACTGAAGATGTTCATGCATCTCTTTGTATTATTACAAGTTTACTGAGCTTGCAATTTGCTGGAGTGTTGGTGGAAGTCTGTTGAAGTAGCCTTTGATATCAAGAAATTTTTAACAGGTCCCAACTGAATGTTTTAAACAGGTCCCTACTGCTGGCTGGAATGTCTCAAACAGGTGTCAATTGCTTAAAACAGGTCCCTTCTGAATATCTTAAACAGGTCCCATTGCTCTGATGGTGTTGATAGCATAGGTGTCTGAACAAAACAGGTCCCCCTGCAAACTATTTATAACCAGGTCCCTCTGAAAATCATGACAGAACAGCTTATTTGTTAAAGTCTAGAATGCTGGTAACAAGCTGCTGTTGGAAATTTACAGTGAAATATAGAATAAGAAATCTGAAGAATTTACAAGGGAGAGATAAAAGTAACAGAACAGATGTCTCCCTCTCCCCGACTGAAAGTTTGACTTGTCCTCAAGTCATGAAACAACTGAGAAATGAAACAATGAACAACAGAAATAGAATTCATACCCGCCAATAAATTGGTTTTCAGGTAGGAATTCGGGGTTAGATTGTGCCAGATACTGGTTTTCACATCTAACCCATTATTTTTTTTTTTTTTGAGTTTTTGTTTTATTTAATTTTTTTATATTTTTTTTTATTTTTGTTTTTTTTTTTCTTATTATTTTTTCTTGATTTTGAAATTGAAAGAAAATGAAACTAAGGCAGTGATACTGCAGCTGAGGGCTGCAGTACCTCAACCTCTTCTTGCTGAGATAATGTATTGAGAAAATCTTGTTTGCTGATGGGCTTGTTGTACAGCTTCAGGCGATGACCATTGACTGTGAAATAATGACCTTTGCCATCAATAGTTTGGAGTTTTACTGATCCATTGTCATAAGCCTGAACGATTTCATAAGGGCCCATCCAATGGGTGGTGAACTTAGCTTTATGATCCTTGAATTTTGAATCAAAAAGCAGAGCCCAGTCACCTTCTTTAAAGTGCTTCTTCTTAATGTGTGAATCATGCCATTGCTTCCTGTGCTTTTGCATGAGGGTGGTGGTTTGTTCTGCTTGTTGCCTCATCTCATCCAGCTGGTTCAACTGCTGGATTCTCTCTTTCTGTGCTTGATCCAAATCAATGAGTAAATCTGCAGCTAATTTAAAAGTGTGAATTTGGAATTCAATAGGAAGCATGACATCCTTACCGTACACCAACTGGTATGGTGTAAATCCGGTGGTATCTTTCCAAGTAATCCGGTAAGCCCAGAGTGCCTCCTTGAGCTTTTCCTCCCAGTTTTTGCGGTTCATTGCAACAGTTTTGGTAATGATCCCCTCCAAAGTCTTGTTGGTTGATTCCACCTGCCCATTGGCCTGTGGATGGTAGGGGGTACTTTTCCTATGCTTTATCTGGTACTTGTCTGTGATGTCCTTCATGAGCTTGGAGGTGAATTGGGTACCTTGATCAGTGACAATTTCTCTTGGCACTCCATACCTCACAAAGATCTCCTCAAAAAGGAAATTGACTACTGTGTGTTCGGTTGCTCTTACCAGTGCTTTTGCTTCTGCCCACTTTGTGACATAATCAGTACACACTAAGATGTACTTCTTACCATTAGAGGCTGGGTTGATCGGTCCTATGAAGTCCAGAGCCCACTTATCAAATGGTTCTAAGTGAACTTGGGGCTGAAGGGGCATCTGATCCATAGCTGTGGGTCTGCCCATCCTTTGGCAGCTGTCACAACTCTTTACATACTTCTTGGCATCCTTGAAAATAGATGGCCAATAGTATCCAAGAGTAAGAACTTTGAAGGCTGTCCGCTTCGCTGCAAAATGCCCACCACACGGTTCATCATGGCAAGATTTTAAAATGTCAATTACCTCATCATTTCGGACACATCTCCTAATGATCATATCAAAACCAGTGTAAAAGAGATCGCCATTGAGCCATGAATATCTAACACTTTGTTTGATTAGTCTTTTCTTTTCCTTTGCAGTGAAATGTGGAGGTGTCCTACCTGTAGACAAGTAATTAGCTAAATCAGCAAACCAAGGAGTTACTATGGAAATTGCGAATAAGTGCTCATCCGGAAAAGAGTCCTCAACAGGAACAATCTCACCTGGATTTTGCAGTCTAGAGAGGAAATCTGCCACCTGGTTTTCTTTGCCTGGTCTATCTAGCACTGTGATGTTAAATTCCTGCAGCAATAGTAACCATCTGGTAACTCTGCCACTAGTTATTGGTTTATTCATGAGATGTCGAATGGCAGAGTGATCAGTATGTACAAAGACTTCATAACCAGTTATGTAATGGCGAAATTTGTTCACAGCATAAATGATGGCAAGTGTTTCCTTTTCTGTAACTGTATAGTTAAGCTCGGCAGGTGTGAGATTTTTACTAATGAAATAAATTGCATATGTACAAGATTCTTCTTTTTGGCCTAAGCATGCACCTATGGCAGTGTCAGATGCATCGGTAAAAATATGAAATGGTAAACTCCAATTAGGCCCTCTCAGGACTGGTGCAGTAGATAGTTTCTTCTTAAGTTGTTCAAATGCATGTTGGCAGTTCTCAGTCCAATTAAAAAGTACATCTTTGGCAAGAAGTTTAAACAAAGGTAAGGCTATCTTGCTAAAATGTTCAATGAATCTGCGGTAATAGCTAGCATACCCAAGAAAACTTCTTACCTCTCTCTGGTTCTGTGGAATAGGAAAATCAGCAATAATCTGTATCTTGGCTGGGTCAACCTGGATGCCTTGAAAAGAGATATAATGGCCCAACACTATTCCTTCATTTAGCATCATGAAGCACTTTTCGTTGCTGAGGGACAGGTTAGCTTCAATACACCTTTTCAAAACTCTTTCTAGATTTTCTAATGCATGTTCAAAAGAATTGCCATATACTGAAAAATCATCCATATACACTTCAACACAATCATGAATCAAATCAGCAAAGATAGCTAACACAGCTCGCTGAAATGTAGCTGGAGCGTTACAAAGTCCAAATGGCAAAACATTGTAGGCATAGGTGCCCCAAGGACAGGTGAAGGTGGTTTTGTCCTAGTCTTCAGAGGCAATCCGGATCTGGTTGTAGCCACTGAAACCGTCAAGAAAGGAAAACGATGATTTGCCGGCTAGGGTGTCTAACACTTGGTCAATGAATGGCAGTGGGAAGTAGTCTTTGAGTGTGGCTTTGTTCAGCTGTCTGTAGTCAACACAGATACGCCACTTGCCATTCTTCTTAGGCACAATAACCAATGGGGATACCCACTGACTGTCAGAAATAGGATATATAAAGTTGACTCTCAAGAGTTTTTGCAACTCTTCTCTGACAATGTCTTGGAGCATGGGGTTCATTCTTCGTTGCGGTTGCCTCACCGGTTTAATGGTTCTATCAGTGTAAATGTGGTGAGTGCATGTGTCGGGGTGAATCCCATGCATGTCAGTGTAATCCCATGCAAAGGCTTTTTGGTACTTTGTCAAGAGTCTAATCAATTTTTCTTGTTGAGATGAGTCAAGGTGGTTGCCTATGTTTAAAGTTTTGCCTGGACTGATCTCTATGACTTGACTCTGAGTATTGGTGATGGATTGAACTGGAAAGATGTCATGAAATGTAGACTGCAAGGAGTGGATAGTGCATGTTTCTTGAAAGTTTTGAGCTAGAAGTACATCTGCAGCATTATACTGTTCATTTCTCAAGTTTTCAGATATATCAAGCTGTGAGAGAAATAATTCTACCAAATCAGTATTATCTTCATGGAAATCATAGATCTGGTCAATGCTAAAAACAGATTGTACCTCCTCTTTGTCATTAAATTTGTCATCAAGCCACAAGTTATGTGTGACTGCAGGTGATTGTGCTGATGGATAGAGGGTGAGCTGTTTCCTTTCGGTCCCTCTAGAGATAATCATGTTACCTGATCGGCATCCAATAAATGCATCAGCAGTCGCTAACCATGGTCAGCCTAGAATGATAGGATGTCCTCCTAGATTGGATTTGGGTTGAAGGACTAGGAAATCCACCGGATACTCCCAAGAGTCCAGTGAAACAATGATATCTTCCAAAATCCCCTCAGGAATGACTTTGGACCTATCAGCTAGTTCAAGAACAATTGTGGTATGTTGCAAATTCACAAGCTGGAGTGTTCTCATAGTTTCAAGGGTCATGACATTAATTGCAGCTCCAAGATCTATCAAAGTGTTTGGGATCCGTATGTTGTTAATGATGGTGGTCACTTTTGGAATGCCCGGATCAACATACTTCTCCATGGAGATGGTATTGGTCATAAGGCCTGCTAAATTTCCTAGAACATGAATGGTCTGAGGATCAATCCTCTTCCTAGCAGGTTTCTTTAGACACATATCTTTGATGGCTTTGGTGTAAATAGGAATGTCCTTTATAGCTTGCAGCAAAGGGATTTTTATGTAGACATTTTTAAGTTCATCCAAGACATCAAATTGTGGTGGAGGCAATGGTGGTTTGACTTGGACCAAACGGTCCGGAAAAGGTGGTTGCAGTGACTGCATTTGTTTGTCTCTGGTTTCACTGCTTGGTTGTGTTTGAGTGGTCATTTCATTTTCTTTTTCTAAGTTTTCTCCTTGCTGATCTGTTATTGGAGAATCCTTTTGGAGGATCCTACCAGACCTCAGGTTAATGTTTTGTAAAGGCAGTGTGGAGTAGGAAGTTCCTTCCTCTACATTATAAGCTGGCCTCTCTGCTCTATTGTTCGGATTTGGGACAGTTTGAGCAGGTATTTGTGTGGGTCTGGGAGGTGGTGAATTAGTTGGAAATTGAAGTTGTGGGACATTTATTTGTGGAGGAGCAGGCAAAGTTTGATGAGAAGGTTGGGGCTGATAAGCAACTGGCTGAGGGTGCTGCTGATATGGCTGTGAATGTGATGGATATGACTGAGGGTACTGCTGATATGGCTGTGAGTAAGGTGGGTATGATTGAGGATACTGATGGTAGGATTGGGGATATTGTTGAGATGGTCTCCATTGATTTTGTGATTGGTTTCCATGCTGCCATGGCATAGGTATATTCCATGAGTTTTGTGCATACATCTGATCATTCATAGGAAATTGCATATTTTGATTAGGAAACATACCTTGGGGTGCTTGCCTTGGTTGCCATGGTCGCTTTGCACCCATGTAGTACACATTCTCCATCTCTGTGCTGGCTGCCATGTTACAGTTCTGCACAATTTTAACTTTAGGACAGTTAAATATATCATGATGCTCAGTACAGAAAGCACATACTTGTATATTGTCTAAAGGACAATCTTTTAATGCATGCTTCTTGCGACACTTGGGGCAGAAAATGGCCATGATATTGTCTTCTTCCTCTTGTTTCTTTTTGGCTTTTAAGGTATCAATTTGATTTCCTAGAGTACTCAACAAATCTGTTTTGAACTCTTCTAAAAGATTACCAATTTCAGCCCGGGTGACACTAGCAGAGGCAGTTTTTATGACCCTAGATGACAAGGTCCTCTTTCCCATTTTGGCTTTACTTCTTGAATATTTCTCACACAGTTCAGCTATTTCTTCAAAGGGTAGGGCAGAGATATCACCTTTGCCCATTAAGTTGAGATCATCCATGTATTCTTCCCTGATACCTTTCAAAAAGATTGTGCGGACTAGATCAGGAGGCATGGTTCGGTGTTTAGATTTTTGCAAGTTATAAACAAACCGTTCTAGATATTCTTCTAAGGTTTCATCCTCCTGCTGACTCATTCTAAAGATGTCATCTTTAGAGTCTTTGGATCTGAAATAAGGCTGATATTTCCTCAGAAATATCCTCCTCATGCCATCCCAATCTACTATGGCATGTTCCCCTAGCCCCATAAACCATTTCAAGGCTGCTGCCTTTAATGTGGCTGGAAACAATCTCAGTCTGTGAGCATCATCTGTATAACCATAAGTGCGACACACAATGTCGAACTCGAATAAGAATGAGTCCGGATCCTCTGATGCCATACCATAGAAATTGGGTAACACGGATGGGGGTATATTTTTCATTTTAATCTCCTCATCCTCCTGTGGTTCTTGTATAGGGAATTTAAAAGTGGATTCCTCTTCCTCTTGATGGGGAACTAATCCAGATCCCTCCTTAGCCATTTTGCTTGGTCTCTTAGTGTCTCTTGGTGGAAAAGAGAGAAAGGAATATTGTTTGGTAATGGTGCTACTTTTCCCTTGGGTAGAAGATTTAGGAAAAGGGTGCTGCTGTGATTTATGTGCAAACAGAATTTCTCTCTCAGCAAGAGTAATGTGCTGTCCTGAATAAAATTTCTCAGCTAATGTTTGAATATCCTCCTCAGTTGGTGTTGAGTCTGCTCCAGATGATGATGGATTAGTGTTAAGATGGTGGGGGGGTTTCACAAATCTCCCTTGATTGTCCCTAAGTCTAGGCATATATGAACATGATTCTAACTGTGTTTTGGTTTTTGTGAATTTAATTTTTTTTTCTTTTTGCTTGTTTGAATTCTTCACGTACGCCTCCCCGGCAACGGCGCCAAAATGTAGTGGTTCCAGCTAGGGTGCTAGACTGGACTCTATATTTAATATCGACCGAGGTGCGTAAGCTTAGAGGCGTGGTCTAAAATATATAGACATAAAGAATTACCGCCCAGGTGATTATGAGGTAAATTGCAAGGCTTCTTTACGGAAGACTGTGATATGCAGCCTATCCTTCACACACCTAGATTACCCTACTGGTGTACTTGACTACAATGCTGGTTATGAAATGCATCTATCAAAGCAAACTGTGAATCTAAAGACTGTGTATGATTGTGGCAATGATTCTAACCCCCTTACAGAGGTATCACTCAGAAAACCTTTGCTTAGTAAACACACACAGCATGCAAGATATTTACACTATGAAACTATATAAAAAGAACATGAGGCAGAGTTTATGAGCATGCATCTGTAAATCACACAAGGACCAAATCCCTTACAAGATTCTCGTTCCAGATCCTAGTGTTGACCATTCAACATAACAATAAACCCTTCGGATGCGCACACCATATACATGTAATGAAACTCAAAACATAAAGGAATCGAAAGCTTATATGACTGCAGCGTATATGCTATGTGAATCAACAGTTATGTAAATCGAAACTATGATGCAACCTGTGTGATACATAAATCGAAACCAATACAACGCTATGTAAGCATATAGATTGAAACTAATACAACGCTGTGCAAACATATATATATATATATATATATATATATAAACTGAAATGAAGTGTAACAAAACAAAGAGCAGTATACCAAACAAAGGACGCAGGGCCCGTCCGCGCCTAAGGGTATACTGACTACCACCGTTCAGCAATCAACCAATGCAAAAGAGTGAACACACGTTGGGACTGTAACCGGTTCTGTGTATTAACTAAACTCTGTTCTGAGCAAATATTTCAACAACTGATTAATTAACCTTCAAAACATTTAACTAACTGTATTTACACATGCGTTCATACAGCCATGTCATCGATGCAGTGAATGTACATAATGTTGTTGCCGCGTTTTTACATAGCTTTTTGCAAAATGTTTCCATACCATAAGTTTCAAAAAGAACAAAAAATCAAAATGAAAATAGAACAATGCTGTTGCTGCTTTTATGCGCCAGAGTACCCTGCTTTGACTGAAGTTGACCGCATGCATAGGAGGCTCGATTTGGATGGAAGATAGGTGTTTGTCCATCCTTGGACATTCCACTTTTCGCCCATGCTTTTCGTTCTCGCTCATCCGCTGCGCCACATGTCAAACGGTAAACTCATTACAGGTTGTGGGTACTTCCTGTAGTCAAGTCATCAAAAACCTCTAATTCTGGAACATAAAACTCCTAAATTAATTCTTATGCAATTTAATAACTATAGAACAATTAATAATCAATATTCAAGGATTTTGAGGGGTAAATGATGAAAATGTATGGATAAATGATGTGAAACTGGAAAGGAAAAAGGGGCTTAGGATGATACCAACAGGTGTCATCATGTACCTACTCATTACTGCAAATACATGAGCAATGTCTAATCTAATGCAAACTATTTCATACATCACACTACATATGACACTAGCATAGGAAACACAAACCATGTCCTCTATCTCTTCCGATGTCTTTGGACATTGTTTAACAATTATCCTCACCTCAAGAGTCGGTACTTCCATTATCTTGCAATCCAACATGTTGAAATCTTCATAAATGTCTCAACGTACTTCCTGTGATTCACCTAGAGTTTCCTAATTGTGTGGTCTCCCTTAATATCCACTCGAAGAATGAATTGTGCAACATTGAGATATTTCTTATTGAATTTGGAGAAAAGCCTACATTTTCACCTCCTTGATATCACCCATGTCGTCCTGGACCAACAACATGTCATCAACATACAACACTATGTATATTAAGCATTCACCTTTTAACTTGATATATACATAATGATTGGCTTGGATTCTCACAAAACCCAATCCCTAGATGTGCACGTCAAACTTTTAGTGTAACATGATTTCTTCATACCATAAAGGAACTTCCTCAACTTTCAAACCAACCTATCCTTTCCCTTTACTACAAATACTTTAGGTTGTTTCATGTAGATTTCTTCCTCCATGTCACCATGGAGAAGTGTTGTATTTACATCCACTTTCTCTATCTCCAAATCAAATATTGCAACTAGAGACATCAGTACTCTAATGGAAATCAACTTTGCAATAGGGGAAAAAAATCTCACCGAAGTTGACTCCCTTGACTTGGGAATAACCTTTCACCGATTATCGAGCCTTGAACTTCTCATCTTGACTTGTTTAAATTTAATTATTTCTTGAATACCCACTTGCAAACAATGAATTTCCTCCCATCGGGTGGGTGGACCAAGTCATGTGTCTTATTCTTGTGAAAATATTCCATTTATTTGACCATGGTTTTTGACCAAAGTTTACCCTTTTTCGATTCAATTGCCTCCATGACAAACCGAGATTTGTCACTAGTGGTATGAAACACAAAAATAGACAAGAGGTATAGTGGATTATACCTTTCAAGTTGGTTCTTTTACTAAACCTCCTCAAGGTTGGAGCTTGTATTTCAACCTCTTCTTCTAATTCAATTGACTCATATAAATCACTTTCCTCATTCTTTAAGTTTAAAACCAACGTTTGTTGTTCCTTCTCCTTTGGAGCCTCTTTAATCCTGGAAGTACACTTAACTCCCCTAAATGTCACATCTTGACTATAAATTATTTCCCTTGTCATTGGATCCCACAATTTATATCCTTTCATTCCATCCTTGTATCCAATGAAAATATAATTGATTTCCTTGTTATCCAACTTTGTCCTCTTCTTTTTTGGAACATAGTAAAAGCCATCACAACCAAAAACTTTGAGATGTTCGAGTTTACCAAACCATACTTCATGTGGAGTCTTGTCGACCAATGTTGATAAAGGAGACCTATTTACTAGGTTAGACATAATGTTGACTACTTTTTCCCAACATTCTTATGTGAGTCTCACTCTACAGAGCATGCTCCTTACCTTATCCATCAACATCATATCCATTCTCTCAATGACTCCTTTTTTTAGCGGTATATTAAGTATTGGTTTGGAAATACCATCCCATGTTGTTTATAGATCTGCTCAAACTTTTTTCCCTAGAATTCACCTATGTTGTAAATTCTCAGGACCTTTATCTTCACATCTATCTAGTTTTCCATGATATTTGAACTCTAGAAATTTCCCAAAAACCCCAGACTTATTCTTTAAGAAAGATAACCATGTCATCATGGAGAAATCATTAATGAAGGAAACATAATACAAAGGTCCACCTATTAATTGTTCTTATACTATCCCAAATACATCACCATGAACTAGCTCTAGTATACCATTTGCCCCTATAAAACCATATGGGAATCTAACATGATTTTGCTTCCACAATATAGATTTCACATACATCGACTTCTAGAGAGTTACTAGGAAAACATTTGACCATACATTTGCTTCACATAGCTCATAAAATTTTCTCCCTAATATGTCCCATCCTTTGGTGCCACCACATGGTCTCATTGACTAGACAAGAGGTTAACCCATCAATTCCAAGAATGACTACACTAATGCATCTACTGGGGTTGACTTGGCCCAACAACTTGTACAATGTCTGAAGATGAAAACCTCTTATCAACACCATCTCACCAACAAAAATATTACATGAATCCTTCTCAAATATGGTATGTACCCCTACATCATGCATTTGACTAACATATATTAGGTGTCATGCCAAACATAGAATGTGTAGCACACCTTGCAATCTTCTACTATGAGCATCCTTGGGTGTTAGTCAAAATTGAACTCAACCTACTATATTAGTTGTCAAGTCTTCCCCTAGGTAGGCATCCCCTCCATCATATTCTTCATATTCACAAAACCACTCCTTGTGGGATGTCATATGAAAGGATTCTCTTGAGTCGATCAACCATGCCTTGTGACCTGAGTGAATACTAGTCAAAGATAAGTACACATTCCCTCCATCCAAAGAGATTCCTTCTTCAGTTGACGTCTCATTGAATCCATTACTCTACTCAATAACATTTGACTTGAAATATCTTTTGTAATGCCCTTCTTTATCACATTTATATCATCTTCTCATCGAATAACCTAGAGAATTAGATTTTTCTTTAGACTTAGATCTCCCATTGGAGAATTTACCTTTACCTCTATCAAACAGTTAACCTCTCACCGACAATGTATCCTTGGTCAATCCTTCTATGTTCTTTCGCCTCATCTCCTCTCACAACAAATATACCACCACATCATCAAGTGTTGTGTTGTCATATTACACCTAATAACCATGTCTAGACTATCCCACAAGTCTAGTAAAGAACACACTATATTGATACATTTTTCTTCTTTTATTGCAAAGATATCTACACAATAGCTAATTGATCACAATATTGAATGCATTCATGTGTTCTATGATTAATTCACCCCCTTGTTGGCTTTAACCCTTTACAGTTAATTACCGCAAACATATTCTTCATTAAAAAAGAAAATATGCAATGGCACACAAACACATATAACACATATGTTTTACCTTGGAAACACAAACTAGGAAAACATTTTTATTTTTATTTATTTTTTATTTTTTAAATTATATATATATATTTTCTAGTACCTTATAACTTTGCAATGTTACAATAAAATATGTATATCGTGTAGCATCCATAAACCCCCAATCCATTCGACCTGGCTTAAAATACAATTATAGTTCCTTGACTAGAATTTCATTATAATGGACCACAATAATAATATGCCATAAAACCACCAAAAGTGAAAATTGTGTGTTGAAAAATGTTAAAAGTGAACATGAAAAACTGACCATAATGTTTTTTTTTTCGGGGACTTTTATCCCCTTACAACCCCTGAGGTAGGGGGTTCTCATCCCTCCATTGTGTTTGGCACATATGAATCATACATTGAGCTTTCCATCCAAATAATGTAACACATACCCAACATTCTCCCGCTTGTTGTTCTCTTTGCATACTAAGGGCCACATGATTTCTTGATCAATGATCTAGGGAACAATGCCCATTGTTTCTCTACACCAAGGAAACTTCTTAGCGTTCACAAATTTTTAGTGAAATTGCAACATTCTTCAAGGTGTTCACCTTCACCAACAACACCACCTTATCTTCAACCATGCCTCTCACAAAGTGATACTGAACATCAACATGCTTTCTTTTAGAATGATAAGCTGGGTTTTACTGACCCATATATAGCTAACCTATGTAAGCTTGATATCCCCGTGTTATGCTTGCTACCACAAAATCTAAGTTATACAGTGAGGCTTTGCACTAGGCTTGCTCTAACTAAAGTAAGTGGGGTCCCTTCGTGAAATTTTTACATGTAACACCCCTTATGTACGCCACTATTTTTGAATGATTGTTATTATAAAATAAAATTTGTATTGAGTTGGTCTGAAGAGTGAGATGACAGATCCATGATTTGAGGGCAAAGTAGTGAATGTTGACTGTTGGCATAACTAAATACACTACAATCTACAACTGACGAGGAAAGATGGGCCAAGAAAATTCCCACGTTGATTATGCTCCCTCGACATGGGAAAATGGAAGAGAATAGTCCATGGGGACATAAAGAGCCTAAAGCAAAAGAGAAGGATACACAAAAACAAAATATATTTGAACAACAAAATGCTAAATGAACAATGTGAGAGAATGCAAGAGAGAGAACAAGTTTTTCATTGCGAGAGCATGAATGTTTAGCGTTGGAGAAATCTTGTTGAGGTTGATGGGATGTTATTCCATATGTTTATGTATCAAAGCTATAGATTGTGTGTGTTCAAGCTTGGAAGGGCTAGTGGAAATCTTAGAGGAGATTGTTGCGTGAGTGGTGCTTGCTGTATGGTTGATAAACCACTAGGCAGGGTAGAAATTCATTGGGGTTATTATTGAAAGGGTTGATAAACTACTAAGTGCTTTCCAAGAGGGCTGATAAACCACTTAGGCTTGTCAAGTAAGATGAGAAACCACCCAGACTGTGAGCTACAAATTCCTACAATGCTTTCCTTGAGGAAACAACTGATAAACCACCTAAAAAGTGATCCCATACTCTTAGAGTTGAGCATTATTCTAGCTGAGTCTAATTGAAATCCTTTGGATCGTGGATCTAGCTTGGAGGTAGACAATTGCAAGAAAGATTGTGGTGAGCTAGCCTATGGTTGGGTGGATAGTTGAAGTACCATGTTCAATTTCTAACCATCTTTAACCATTCAGATAAGTGCCATGATTGTATATAATGGACTTATATTAATTACCTGGATTAGTATGTCAATGAATAATGAATGGCTTTGCGTTATCTTGAATGGTCATTAGAAATTGTTGCATGTCCTTGAGAGGCAATAGGGCTTGATGTTATTTTGGCTTAGTTGGAAATACTAGATTCATGTGGATGTTATGAATGTTATTGACTATATATGCAAATGTGATTGGATTGCATGAGGAAATGCACATAACTATTCATAATAATACTTTGATGGTTGATATGTTTAAAAATTGTATAGGATCATTGTTTTTTTTAATATTCATTTTATTTATGTACATGATGGATATGCCTTGTGTTTGTGAAGCTCAAAAAAGTTATAAAACCTTGAGACAAATGGATGCAAATCTTTGTATTCTTAACTATGTAGACCTTCATCATTATATTGCATAACCTATTTTTGAGTGGATGTCCCTACTTGGGACTTAGCTATGTGTTTGAGTATGGCGTTGTTGCATCAAAATTACGGAGCATGGCTAGCTATGGTTTAACCAAGTGTGTATGCCATATGTGTTGAGTGTTGCTTTGAATCAAGGATGGCTTCACAAAATCCAACGAAAACCTTAAGGCTTCTAACCTTGGTCTTCTTGGGGTAGAAAGGGCTTACATATAGGCCAAATAGGCTTCATTAAATTATAAAGGCCTTCGAAGAAAATACAAAAGAACAAAGGAAATCATGGTTTTTGATAATCATGAGTTAATTATGGTTAATCCACTTAATATCACAGTTTAGAGGTGGATTAAGAGTCAATATGGGAATAATGTTAATCTTGCACCATGCCCATCATCGAGTTTTAACTTGTTGGTGGTTGGTGCTACTAATGGAAGGCTCATGATAGGATGTTTTCCATCATGTTATGGAGATATTGCCATCATGCCACACCCATTGCCATGTGGTAACTAGTCAGAGGAGTGGTGTTATGAACGAAGACATGTGACAAAACGTTCTCCCATCACATGACAAAGTGTAATTTATGTTGCATTGCACCCAATTTGGGCATGATCTTCCCTAGTGCCCTGATGTGATGGTACTAGGCAGATTGACATGGAGGCATGATAAGGAGTTTAGTGTGTAGCTTCCAAAAAAAATAATATAACATAATTTTATCCTTTTACATGGAGGAATAAGACCTCGATTTGAGCTGAGGTGGTAGGTGCCATGTAAACTTGGCAGGGATATGTGGATGCCATGAAGAATGTGATGTGGGAATCATGTTGATGTGGCGTCTTCGAGGCGTGAAACATGGCAGGTAAAATAAACTTAGTTGGATGGTTAAAAGGTCCATTTTTGGGTGACACATGGCACCATTAGAGGATGCAACGTGGCATGATGACCTCACCCTAACATCGATGTGATGTTAGCAAGGTGCAGGGAGTCTGATGACGTGGATAGTCGATGAGGTGGTGTGACACGTGGAAGATGGCAAGTCATGCCACTTGGCCTGGATGAGATACATGGTGACATCGTGGAGTTGACATGGCTTGGGCTACATCATCATGAACCATCGACCTTGAGCATTGATTTACGGTGTTAATAGCGACGAGCCATAGAATTAATAAAATTTTTGGTAGATAAAACCCATGGAATGTGAAATATTCCTGACATTTAACATTAAAATTCTCGTCATGTCACACTAGGTTTGGAATGGATTTGCATCTCACCTTGGTGTTGGGCGCGATAACATAGCGCGAGCCACACATGCATATGAGAAACATGACACAACCATGTATTCCACTTGGCAACACCACGTGGGGTGCATGCTGATGTGGTAGGAAAATTAATGAGTAAATCTTCAAATCGGCATAAATTTTGATCTGGGATTTTGATTGAGATAAAATTTATATCAGCGAAAATCCATCAACAAGATGGAAGTGATGGTGGCATTTGTTTTGGATTTTAAAGAAGTTAGTAAATGAGGATTTTTGTGACCCCATCTTCATAATAGACCTTGGAGATCGAGTTAATTTTGATGTAACACCTTCCACTGCCCAAGAATAACCCAAGGGGGTGGGAGTGTGTGTTACAAAGTGGTATCAGAGTATTGTTTAGTACTAGACTTGAAGAGGCTCACGTGAACACACCTAGGATGAATATTTAATTTATTAGATTTCTCTCTGACCATCAATGTGTGGATTTTAAGTTATAACTGATATGATATTTGATTTGACTGATTGGTTATATTATCTTTAAATTTGCATTTTAACTGAGATTTGATGTTTCAGATAGTTTCACATCAACAATCTTATTGCAGATAAGCCAAGGTGTTGGGTAATTGTGTTTATATTGCATTTTTTATTGGCTAATAATTATGTGTGTGTAACAACACAAAAGAAGACATTAGGGTAAACAAGAGAGAAAAATGATGAGTAACAAGATGGAACAATATGATACAAATAGTACCTAGCATTGTGAAGAAGAAGAGTTAGTTGGGAAAAAGAAAGAAGAGGAATCTATTGATTAGATTGACACTCTTAGGAGCCTAAGAGCTGAATTGAGAAGCTGCAAAGCAGATAATGAAAATATTGTTAAAGCACAAAAGAGACAACCAAAGGTAAATGAAACGATAATGTAGAGCCTATTAAACATGAAAAGGAAAAAACAACAGGAGCTTGGTGCCAACTATTTGGAGAGGCGATGCCTCAATGACATTGGTGAGAAGATAACGTTGCAGGGGATAAAGATACCAGTCTCACTCAAGCAAATAAATGTACTTCAAGTGAAGCAATGCAACAAAAAGGGTCGTGCGTTGTATGCGATCCATGTGATTGAGGAAATAGGAGGAAATGTGGATCTATTTAAAATCCACCCCATGCTAAAACAATTCAACGATGTGTTTCCAAAAGAATTACTTGGTTTACCACCCAAAAGGGACATTGATTTACCATTGAGTTAATTCCAGGAATAGTTCCAGCATCAAAGACCCCATACTGCATGAGTACACCTGAGCTCGTTGAATTGAAATTATAGCTGAAGGAAATGCTAGATAAGGGATGCATTCAGCCCAACATTTCACCCTAGGGAGCCCCAAAATTGTTTGTTAGAAAGAAGGATGGCATGTTGCGACTATGTATAGACTACCAGCAATGAAACAAGGCTATAGTAAAGAACAAGTACTCGCTGCCCAAAATTGATGATTTGTTCGACTATCTTAGAGGGGTTGCAGTGTTTTCCAAAATAGAATTGAGGTATGGAAATCATCGGGTCAAAATTAAAGATGAAGATATTCAAAAAAACTATCTTTAGGACTAGATATGGCCATTATGAGTTTATAATGGTGCCATTTGGGCTTACAAATTCCCCAACTACATTCATGTGCTTGATGAAAAATTTTCTTAGACATTATTGGGATAAATTTGTATTGGTCTTTGTAGATGATATCTTGGTATATTCCAAAACTAAAGAAGAGCATGAAGACCACCTGAGAGTAATATTACAATTTTTAAGAGATCACAATATCAAATTTTAGATATGGATTTAGAGTCAATTTGAGATTAGTGTTAATTCATCTCTGCAATAATTGTCAGGTTGTAACTCCTTGTAGGTTGGCACTACTAACGAAAGACCTGTGACAATATGTTTTCTATCACGTGATAAAGAGATTTTTGTTATGTCACGCCCATAGCCGAGAAGTAACTTGTTAGAGGAGTGGTGATATGAAAGAAGGTGTGTCATGGAATGTCCTCCCGTCACATGACAAGAGTGAATTTTTTGTCGTGTTGCACCCATTTTGGGCAAGAGATTCCATAGCACCCTAGTGCATGGCATTAGGTGCATTGGAAGTGGAGGTACGATGGGGAGTTTAGCGCAGACCTTCCAAAAAAAAAACTTGTATAACGTAATTTTATCATTTTACACGGAGGATCGTGACCTAGTGGGACCTTGACTTGGGTTGAGGTGGCAGGGGTCGTGTACACTAAGCAGGGCTATGTGGACGCCATGAAGAAGGTGACATGGGAAATCATGCTGATATGGTGCCTTCAGTGTGTGACACGTGGCATGTAAAATCGACCCAATTGGATGGCTAAAAAGTCCATTTTTGGGTGACACATGGCACTATCAAAGGATACCACGTGGCAGGACAATCTCACCCTAACATTGATAAAAAAATAACAAGAAGTAAGGAGTTTTGTCACGTGGATAAGTCTATGATGTGATGTGACATGTGGCAAGTGGCATGTGATGCCACTTAGCCTGGGCAAGATATGTGACAACAACGTGGAGTTGATGTGGCTGGTGCCACGTCACTGCAGACCCTAGGCATTAATTTACAATGTTAATAGTGATGGGCTATGGAATTAATAGAAGTTGTGATAGATGTAAGCCATAGAAAGAGAAATCTTCTTGGAATTAACATTAAAATTCTTGTCGCGTTGCACCAAGTCTAAATTGGATTTGCTTCTCGTCTTGACGCATTTGCGTTGGGCACTAGGCGCGCCACCATGGCGGGAGCCACGTGGTCATATTAGTGACATGGCATAGCCACATATGCCACTTGGCAGTGCCATGTGTGGTGCATGTTGATGTGGTAGGCAAATTAATGTGTAAATATATAAATGAGCATAACTTTCGATCTAGAAGTCGGATTGAGATAAACTTTATATCGTCATAAATCTCTCAACCTGTCAAACACAATGGTGACATTTGTTTTGAGTTTCAAGGAAGTTGGTAAAGGAGGTTTTTTGTGACTCTATCTGCATAATAGACCTTGGAGATCAAGTTAATTTTGATGTAACACCTTCCATTGCCCAATAATAACCTAAGGGGGTGTGAGGGTGTGTTACATTACAAATGACTGATTTTAGTATAACACTATATGATACATGCTTCTATGTTTCACATGAACATGATTTACAATTTATTATTTTTATCTATGCATTTTTATTTATTTATTTAATTTTATTTTTATTTTTATTTTTAATTTTTAATATTTAATTTTTAATTTATATATATATATTTATTTTTTTCCAGTTTTGAAAAGTATTAAATGCATTTCTACATGTGATAAGTCATATTACAGAGTTGGTCTACATATGTATCATTATTTCATTAGATAAAAAAGGATGGTAAGGTTGGTGAACATCCTACTTACCACTTTTATCATATATGGAAAATTGTGCTTGAAACAAAGAATGTATATATTACATATGGCAAGTTATATACATTTGGTTATTGAGCAATGTCTTGTATAATATAAACATAATGACAAACATTATAATAATATATAAGATATGGTGCTATGACATAATCATGAGCAAGGATTGCGATTACATTTGACAATGGTAAGAAGGTATACATATTAAGTTTCATTGAAAGACGTTATGCCCTATGTTCCCAACCTTTACTTGGCATTTGATGACATTATATTATAATATTGGTGATGAGTTATATTGTTGAGGTATAACATATCATGGTTATGACATTATATAAGGACTTTGATAAATCATAATGTTTGTATTGAGTACTATGTACATTATGCTAAATCATATGTCAACACCTTCTGATGGCACTAAACAATGGTAAGTGGCATATGGTAAGACATGACATGTTATATGAAGGTTGTGACATTTTTTTTCCCCTGGGAAAAAGTCGTAATTTCTATTAAGTATTAAGAAATTACATTTTGCAGATGCCGAAGCATATTCATATGGAGGCAGCATTGCCTGTCGAGTTCAAAAAACTGTAGTTCTAGAAAGAGTAAAACCAAGATGTCTCCACGCAGGGAGCATTTCCAAAAAACTAGTATGTCTATCAGTGATCAAAATTGTGACTATGCTCTTCGCAGAGAGCAATATATATGCTGAATATAAACAAAAAGATTTGAGCTGAACTCATGTCTAGACAGTGTCTATGTACATGCTATAAACAAAAAAGTTAACTGATAAAGTGTGGGCTTTATAGCCCATCGTCCATATGATCATCAAAAGGTCTGTGGTAGTGCTGGTAGTATATGCCGTCGATTTCCTCCTGGATCAACCAGTCTTCTCCTTCTCTGTGCGCGGCCTCTTTGGAGAGCTGGTCGGCGACGGTGTTTTGTTCCCTGTAAACGTGATGGCAGACAAAAGATTCAAAGGAAGTAGTCAATCTCTTTGCTTCATCAAGTATGTGTCTCAAAGAAAATGCATGACAATGAGATGCATCATTCAGCCAATTGCAAACAATTTTAGAGTCTCCAAATAGCTGTAGGTGTCTGCAATGTTTATGGATAGCAAAGTGGATGATATGTTTGGCCGTGCACAGTTCAGCATAATTATTTGTGCCTCTACCAAGATTGATTTGAAGCTTGAAGCAATGCCTCTCATTGAGATGGAGAATAGCACCACCCCCACAGCCCGCTTCTTGGGCCGAGCCATCGAAAAAAGCCCAAGGAATTGATTTGTCGATGGGTACAGGTCTGATGATTCGAGGCGGGGCGGGGGGATCCTCTTCAGGTAGCATGTTATAATCAGCAACCGTGTGGAGGATTATAGATGGCCAGTGAGGGGCTTTGAGGTTAAAGATTGCCTGATTTCGTGCGATCCAAACGGCCCAGCAAGCCAGCAGAGGCAGGTTAATAGATTTCCCTGTGTGATTATGGCACCAGTTATTCCATGCTTCAGAGAGGTTGTTACCATGCCATTCTTTCAAAAGCGGGACTTGTGAGGTGAGAGATTGCCAGGAAGGTTGTGACATTTGATAAAGTTAGTAGCGATGTTTATTGGGAGGGTGGTATACATGCTGAGTCATGCATTAACTATGATATAGTAATGCATTAATGCTTCCACATTAACAACTCACCATTCACTTTGGAATTCATTATGGTTGCTTTGTATTTTGCCCCTTTAGTCGTTTTTAAATTTTGTAGCTATGCTTTGGGTATGTGTTGAAGTGTTGAATTGAATTTGAAGCCCTAACATTTTTACAATGATTTTTGGAAAGGATTTAAGCTTATGGTGCAACTTTGCAATAGGTTGATGCTTTGGATGAAGGTTAGTACTCTATGTAGCTTAAATCATTACTATTAGTTCAACCTTGGTTTAGCTTAGTCTGTTGAGCTTGTTTTTCCCATTTGCTTCACTCAACCAAACATGCATAATTATTGTGTTTTTACAAGCATTGGTACAAGATGGAATTGTGTTTTATCTTGGTATGTGTACTGCGATCACTCACTCCTTTTTATAAAAAGAAGATTCTACTGTATACAATGAACGAGTAGTGTTGAAAATTAGGTAGTTTATTTTAGGCACCTTATCCATCCATATTTTCATTTTACCTCTATACTTTGTATGAATTCAACATACTTTGTTGTGATTGTATGGATTGAATGGTTTGGGAGTTAAAAAATTGGTGATTGCTTTGAAAACTGTTCGCTGTGGAATATATTGAAAAATATTGTATGAGCTCTGGTTAAATATTCATAGTGAATATTATTCTTACATTCCTGGTTGAAATACATAGTAAAGAAACATTTATAGGGGTTTGAATTGAGTTGTTTTCATTATTAGAAATATAATGGATGCATAATTCATAACATTACCTTGGACTTCATGCGGATTTATTATGCTAAGATGTAAAAAATGTACATGTTAAGGGCCCTATGAGTTGTGGTTACAAGTTGGAAGTAAATTTATCTTTACATTTTATATTGAAATGGTTTATATATTGGAAGATAGAACAATACGATAAGGGTTTCGAATTGGTTTATATATATGAGTTATATATTACTTTATACATGATTTACATGTTATGTTGGGTTTCTATGGGTCATTGTGATTGATATTTGTATTACATTTATTTGAAAAGTAAAGAAACAAAGCTCAACTTACCGTGCGTTGTTACTCAATTATCTTATTCAAGACTTTGTGATGAGCCCCTATAGACTTTATACCATATTGGGTTTCAAAAAGAAATATTTATGGGTAATTTCAAATGGTATATGTATAATAATTGTTTGGGAATGAAAGAAAGGGCTTTGTAACAACCCCAAATCATAACATACTAAGTTTACATCAATCCGTGCTATTAAAAAAAAACCAACACATAAATTCATTTGACTAGCACATAATTTATGAGATCATGAGATGAAAAAGACTTACCTATAAGGAAATGATATTTCTTACTGGATATTTTAGAGTAGTTAAGTTATCTTGCTCCTGCTGACTGCAACAATATTTTGGGGATGACTCTCCACCCAACCATAGGATTAGCTGCACAAAATCTTTCTATAGCTGGCCACCCTCGAGCCCTCAATCTACTACTACTGCCAGTGACTCCTTTGTTTCTCAACATTCTCCTCCAAAAGAATGAATGCCTCTCATCTCCCTTTTCAGCCATTAAATGGAACAAACTATTCCAAAAATGGAAGGGGGATTGGAAAGGGGATCCTCATGCACATGATCTGTGTGTCATCATAAATTTTATTTTTCTTTGTCTTAGGTTTTCCTTAACTCAACATTTTTCTTAATTTAGCTATTTTTTATTTTATTCCTTTTTACTTTTGCTAACTTTACTTATTCTTATAGTTTATTTTTAGATATTTACTCAAAATTTCACTTTATTATTTATTATTTTATCTATTTATTGTTATTATATTTCCTTTATTATTTATTGTTTTATTTTTTATATATTAAAATTATTTCCTTTACTTCCTTTTTATTCTTATTATTATGATTCAATGATTTATTAATATGAGGCATTACATACTCCCCCTATTTAAGGAGCTTCGTCTCGAAGTTAAATTTAATCAATAAACTTATTTATTAGTTTATTTATTATACCAAGTGTACCATACACCCTTTTTTGAACTAGTATACTAGTAGGCATCGAAAGTTACACCACAACACAGGGGAAACTCCGAAGAATCTCAAGCCTCTTTCCCAACTTTAGAAACTAGGAATAAAGCCTCATCGGTCTATACCAAAGCCCCAAGGTTGAAACGTCATTTGTAAGGCAGGCATTTGACCCAGTACTCACATACTCCAGGCATCTCAAAAGGCTAGCCCAACTCCCTCCACAACTCACTAAGATGCACAACCCCATGCATTGAATTCCTACACACATTTTTGTACTTCGACATCCCAGTCCAATATAAGGCACTAGGCCTCCTTAAGATGGTCCCATAGCCCATCAAGAGCTATCTATCAAGAGCTATACAAGGCAAAAGAAACACTAACATATGTAGTGTTGATTGAGTCTATCCCCAACCCATATGGTGTTACATATTCTCCCTCACAGGTATGGGTTCCCACAAGATCATCCAATAAACTAACCCTCTCAACCCATTTGTGGATTTCCTATCAATCACGTCATCTCAACATGCAACCCATGCATTAGATATAATCATAAAATAATAGAAAATAATCCATATGCCCAATATTGCATGCCATATCCATCATGAAAATATAACATCATTATTATGACAACATTTTGAATAGTAAAGAAATGTATGCTCATGCATGTCATAAAATATGCGTGTAATTACAACATGCTTCGCATCATGAAATGCCATCATAAGTTATAACAATAACATATATGTATCAAAGATGTATCACGACATCACATAATAAATGGAACAACATGTCAATATAACCTCATAGAATAACATCATAAATATGAGAATTATCTCAATACATATAAAATATAGAGAAATAATGCATTATAAGCATTATTATCATGATTATTAGCAAAATCAATTTCATTGCCTAAATAAATAATGAATACCAATTATGAACTAAGATTATTTAACATCCATCTAGGGTATAGGCTATCTCGTCAACACTATTAGTGTTGCGTTCTCAACAAGATTCCAATTGCTTTCAATAATCATTTCCTCTTATTTACCAAGAAAGTTCACAATTTACATAATGGGCATAGCCACACTCTCAGTGTACTATAGTTTGATATAGTCTCTTTACTTGCAAGTTTCACCATCTAGAGCCTTAATCTCTAGTTAAGTTATTACTGGCCTTACCATCATTGTTTCATTTCCAATACATTGACTCACTTAATCCAAATACATAACTCATCAATGGCATACCAACTTCTTACTCTTCACATTAATTGTTTTCTCATTAGTCTTTAAGCCACAACTTATGATGAAAAGTACATCCTTTGCTAATTATAGATAATTATGATCTTTAATATTTACCTTAAAACATTTTCTTAGTCTATCACTTGTCCACATACACCTATATGAGCATTTTGGTTCATAACTTCCCACCTTTCCCTTTTTAAATTATATAGGTCATCACTATGACCCTTACCAATCATGCTGCCCAATTCGTTCATCAATATCCTTAAGAGAACTTGCCACTTGAGAGAGGGGCCCTAGAAATTATTACATTTTCATAATTCCCTTCCCACTTTAATGTTATCCACCTTAAATAATTATATGAACTTTAATTATCTACTCCAATCCTAAAATTTCATATTGTTGTCATTCACAATAACACCATGATCAACTATCACAAACCTTGGACTTACCATGAAAATATTACCTTAATGCTAAGTCATTTTCCCTCTTTTTCGCTAGAAAAGTCTTCTCAAATTCTATTTTTATCTTCTTCATTCCCATCATATAGATATTCATGGGTTTATTACTTTTGTAATCAAATGTTACCATAATTCGTATCACCCCTTAACTTCATTGATTAATTGACAATATTTTCTTCATGACATGTATTGTCCTTATAGTGAACCTTCTTTTGTTCTTACATGGAAATATTCTACTATGATTCCTCAACCATTTTTTTATATGGATCTCCATTCACAAAATACTTCTAAGTTATTCTCAACAATTTCCTCATGTACTAGGATAAGATATTGCTTCTAGTTGACTTATTACATTTGTTTGCGGAAATTCTAGTCACTCACTTGTAGTACCATTTTTGTTCATCTCATGATCCTAGGTTGGTCATGTTTATGAGGCTACCATTCATTATCATCATTAGAAATTTATAAGTTCCTCTTTTTCTCTTCATCGATATGATAACTTATCAATTGTTTATATATATATGGAATTAGATATCATGACTTCATTTCTTTCTTAAAACCCTTGTCAATATACTTGTGGTTCCCTAATCTTCTTCCAATAATAGGTTTATTTTCATTCCAACAATAGTTGCATACATTCTCAAGATATATACATATTGCTTCCAGTTTGGATTCATTTGACATGTATATTTTTTTCTTCATAATTTGTACTCGTATTATCTCCATTCATTCCTCCACATTTTACCTAAATGGATAAAGTCTTCTTTACCTTTTTCTATAACTCGATATCTGTTTGCATTCTCAATAAGAAGATGCTTGCGTTTGGTAAACTCAATATTACAATTCAACTTTGCGATTTGACTAGTTGATGAATTCTTAAAAAAAATAACACATCTTGTACCTTCTTTCATTTCAGATCAATATTACAATTTTCCAAGTTTGCATGATCAAGCACCCCTCATAAATACAAATTATGGGTCTAGACCAATTAATACTCAACCTATTTCATAAAAATTAACCATGGTTGAAATTTGTGATACCAAAAACTTATCAATGAGGCCCATTTCTCTTTTGTTTCGACTTTGGTTACCATTCTTGTTATGGCTTCATTTTTCTATTGTGTGCTAGTAGAATGCCTCATTTTTTTTAATCCATCGATACTCTCTAGCCATCAATTTTTTTTAACAAAGGTTCAAATCTCATAGAGAGAACATATGAAACCTCGAAAACAATAAATTCAATGCTATAATACACATTTTAACAATGCTGGTTGCCATGGTTCATCCACAAATAAGGTTGACATAGTGTGGAGCCATCGAACAAGGCTCCAAACCCACTGTTACTTAAACCAAAACATGAGTTTAAAAAGGATGAGGTTGGGTACAAGCCCCAAGTACTTGAGTGGAACTAGAGTCACACAATTTAGACTTACCAACAACAAAGTGGAGCGTTGACTTGGCTTATTACAAAATCAGGGAACATATATTCAAAAAGAAAATAAATAAATTAAGAAGCACAAACTTGACTAGAATCAGCGAACTTATGCACCAAAGCCGAATCTAACCAATTTTCACCAATAGTTTTGATGAAGATTTGACTTGATGTGCCAGCTTAGAAAGTTGAGTCCACTAGTGGTAGTACTTTGCAGAGCTATAGAGAATATTGTTTCTATGAGTAGATAAACACCCATTGGCCTAGATTTTAAGTTGGAGGAAGTCCATTCTTAGCAGTAAAAACACTTGGACACTTATGCATGTTTCTTAAGCATTTTTAAAAATAATAATAATATTAGCCAATAACCATGGGAGAGTAAGGATAAGCTAATACTATGCCTACTATACAAGGGGTTGGACTTGTAACATATCCTTATTTTCATCACCTAAGCTATAAGCAATTCCATAATAACCTTCAGTCCAAGAGGATGTTGAAGCCATCAATTTTATAGGCTCAGGGTTTAGGATTTAACTATTAGTTATTAAGAAAAACAATATGAATAACAACAACAAACATTGATAACTCGCGTTACCGTTAAATTATCAATTCAAGGTTATATTCAAAATACAACCCACATAAATGCAATAATTTTGGAGTCTAACGCCCATTTGAAGGGGCACACTGCAAATTGTAATAGCTGGAACTTTTCGGCATTGTTTTTTGCCTTATAATAGGCAGTCTCCGAGGGGTTAGAGGGTAATATTCGATGCCATGGGACTCCATGGGAATTCGTGGCCTGTAGAGAAACGAATATAAAGTCCACATTTGAAATGTATTTGATCACCTGCTCAATGGTGGGCTTGATATTTTACTTCGTTACCTACCCAAACCCCCATTGTTTGCTTATCTAGCTGCTCATGTGTCTCTGAAAATATTTCCATATGTGCATGCCCAAGTTGAATTTTTTGTTTGTTTGTTTCATTGTGCATCAAAGTCATCATATTCAAGGCTCTCCAACTCTAGAATGTCAGAAGCAAGTTTCTGAAATACATCTTCGATGGATTTCTTGGATTCATTTCACTAGTTTAAATCCCACTTCTTCGCCCCTGTGATCATCACCTAATGCAATGAGTGCTAAGTGGACTATTAAAAAATCATGAGAAATTAGTCAGTTACGACTACCTCTCATGGAAATGGTCATAGATGAATGACTTACTTAACACATTCGAATCCCAAAAAATGATATCTAATATAATGCACTGTGAAAACCCCTCAATAATTAAATACAATTTAAAGAGTTCATATCACCCATTGGGGTCTAAGGGATTTCATGGCCCTATTGCTTCTTTATGGGGGTTCTTCCACTAGCAAAACCAATGTAGTTTTAGAGATATTCAAGCGTTTGAACCCTTTAGAGCAAGATATTCGTACAATAAAGTTGTATTTCATAATAAGATATTGAGCAAGATAAAAAATCCAATTCATTCCATAATCAACAAGAATGCTAATCTATTGTTTTTTTGTTGTTTTTTGTTTTGTTTCTTTGTTTTGTTTTGTTTTTTGTTTTTTGTTTTGTTTTGTTTTTTTTTTTTGTTTTGTTTTGTTTTTTGTTTTGTTTTGTTTTTTGTTTTTAGTTTTTTTGTTTTCTCCAAAACTATGCTTGTTGATGGGCATGTCTCTCTAGCCAAAATCCTATTGTATTCAATAATGTCAAGCTCTTATTTGTTGAGTCATTAAACTTATTAGCGTTCTCCATATCATTCACAATATTTCACAAGGTGTTGTAAACTTATTCTCTCTCTTTCATTTCCAAGTTCTTAGAAACATGCGAGATTAGGTGAATGACAAAACTTTAGAGTACATGCTTTTGCATCAGGCCCTGAAGGTAATTATTCCATATAAGTTGTTCAAATGTTGGAACTAAATTTGTGTCCATAATGCTACAAGATTTTTGGTTTTGTTGGAATTTGTTTCAGATAGACGAGAGCACTCCAGAAAAAAAATCAAAGTTGAGGAAGGAGACATTGTTAGTTGATGCTTGAGGAGTCACTTATTATGTGCCATAGACGCGGGCCTTATGATGTTACAACACTAACTAAAAGTAGCTTTAGATAGTTCCACTATTGTTGGATTTTCAGTTGGACCCATGGTGAATCTCATGGATTTTTCTGAATGGTTTGGGGCAAATCGCTTAAGGGAAACATGCACCAAGTTTGTGGTTTCATGTCAGCGAAGAGGGCACCAATTCTCCCCATAGATAGACAGTATAAATAAAAGATTTTCCGACCCCTTTTTAAAACATAGAGACAAATACTATGAGAATATTGTGAAGGAAAATAAAGTGTCAGAGTCATATGCTGCCATGCAACCCAAGCAAGAAATTCTTTCTCCTCTTCATTCACAAAATATTCTATTGCAAAACCTCTAGTGCTCTCTACTATGGAGGATGAGGGTATGGAAGTGAGTCCAGAGTCGGTAGGAATGGCATCAAGGGGATTAGAATCAATCAGTTCAGATAGAGACGATTGATCTCTGGTGTCTACAAAGAGGCCATAGTTGGATCTGCATCCCCAAGAGCGAGGAGGTCGACTTCCCCAATGCGAAGAGTTTAAATAACTAATTTTGGATCACGTTGATCCAATGTGTTAGTAAATCAGAGTATAACCTATTTTCCAGGATGGTCCCACCCAAATAGGGATTCAAGTAGCGATTCAAATTACAAGAGTGTGGGGGATAAGGAAGAGTAAACTCCTACACAAAGACAATTTAATGTTCCAAAATAGGAAATAACAATGATATGCAAGAAAATAACAATTTTTACCACATAAATTTCAAAACAATTAGAAAAGGCCCTTAACTATCATAAATATGGAAGCAGCTGAGCCATTTTATTATAAACTGGTGCAAGAGTACAAAATATGGAAGGAATGCACCTGGGCTTGCCTCAAAGGCAAACAAAGTAAAGCCCAAGTGAAGCAATGACAACCCAGAACTACAATCAACTGACCAACTACTGCACTGCATATTCCCCAACAATTCTGCATAGTCTACTGCAAATATATGGCTGAAAACCACACCTCCAGTGCTCAACAAATTTTGCAAATTTATATCTAGGCTCCTCAGGCAAAGCCCACAAAACCTAGATGGTTTGGTCTGATTTTGACTTCCCAAAATCAACCCACAAAAGGCATTGTGCAGTCCCTAGAAATTCTGCATTGTATGCTACAAATATATGGCGGAAAACCCCACCTTTGATGCTCAGAAAATTCTACAAAGTTATTTTTGTGGTCCTTGTCAAAAACCCATAAATGGTATGGCCTAGTTTTGACCTTCCAAAACCAACCCCCAAAAGCCCTGACTTTCCAATAACTGTTGAAGCACGTTGTCTGTCAAAACACCAGAAAAATCCTCCCCAGAAACTCCTGAAATGTAGCAATAAACTCCACCAATACTTCCCTTATTTCTCTTAGCAAGCAATAGCCCCATTGGCTGAAACTCTATCCCCACGTATGCCAAGTTTCTCTGTTTTGCGCTGGCCACAAAGTCTGCAAAACCACTCCTAAATATTGCTGCCACTTCCAGCTCTCAAACTCACCCAATAGCCAATAAATCTATTGAGCCTTCTTCTCCTAATTTCCCCTGGCAATAGCCCTCCGGAAGAATGCTGCAATGGCCACACTAGATCCACTACCACGTCCTCCAGAAATACGCATTGTTGGGGTGAACTGAATACATATGTTGGAAATATCTCTATAAATCTCCTCTGGATAATAATGGATGAAGCTCTATGGGGTGGCACTCGGAGTGCCCCAAAGGAAGGGTGAGTTGTCCGCTTGGAAAAATATTGCTAAACAACAAGTGACCTAGCTAAACAACTCGAGCAACATAATCAAATTCGATAAGCCAAGAATGCCAAATGAAGTGTGCTGCCTTCCTTTTATAACTTTCATGGAGCGTTTCTTCTTGCCGTTTCTTCCCTCTCATCCATTTCGAATCATTGGCTTAGGGAGTGCGTATTTCTTATGTGTGTGGTCCCCAAATATCATTAACAAAACAAAACAAAACAAAATTAACTTTCCTGTAACTCCTAAGTCTTCTATCAAAAATCAAATGGGCGTCTTCACCAAAATTGGCCCCCAAAATGTAGAAATAAATCATGTTCCAAAATAATTTAGGAAGGGATATTATAGTCCTCCCCGCCAAAAATTGCTTGTCCTCAAGCAATGCCTAAACAAGTGCCCTCTCTAACTGTTGATCACCACTGTGACCACCAATAATACTAGGGTCCCAAATGTACCATTGAGTCATCCCTAATCTCAGCACTGTCCTGACATGAAGGAATCCCTCGATACCAGGATCCCAAGCCATCCTAATCAATTTGAAGCACACCTTACTCCACTCGCTATCCAACTAGATATAGGTACAAGAAGCCATATACATACTAGCAATAAGTAAAGCATCGTTATAATGTAGGACTCTTCCAAACTCCCCATGAAATTTCCCTACTAAGTAGTCCATCTCATGCACTACAAGAGTAAACTCTTGAAGATGCAATCCAATCCCGGTGGGATTGAACCCTTGTCTACCCGAGCCTCCCATGATATCCTCTTGTCATTCACCTTGCCATATCAGTGAAGTTCCCCACACCATCAACGAATCACTAAAACCAAATGGAAGATTTGGATGACCCTCCCCTGTAGAAACCAACTCACCTCTACGGGTAGTTGAACTGCTCATCTCTGTTATGGCAGAATCTCCTGCCCGTCCCAGAAGGAACCTATCTTGCTAACATCATGACACTTTGGTCATATGACCAACTGCCTAGCATGCTCGCTAGGCCAATCTTGCCAAAGCGACTCAATAATGCCAGCGCCTATCACTCCATGGCTAGCCCCAATCCTTAGCAACAATCTGCCTCATCCTATGGTGAGGGATTTGATAATCCCCCATGTGTTCGCCTGTGAATGAATCGGTCCGCTTGTTATCCTGACCATGCTCATTGAGGAGTGGAGTATCCCACCAATCCATTGGATCCCTGGATCCCATAACCATACTGGAGGTCCACAACCCCCAATCCTCTCTGCCTACCACTGTGATATGCTGCTAGCTATTGGGACCCCTCTGTGTCCTATCTCTGCCTCCTGTAGGTATCCAATAGGTAGGCACCGAACATCAATAACCTGTGCCATGAATATCCAGTTGCTCTGTGCCTGCCAAATCACACAACGAGATCTGTTATCCCAGCTCATGATGATGTGCTCGGGTATTGCCGGAAGCCTAGGCATCGTCTTGCCAACAAGGACTACCATCCTCTGCACCTCATTCTCACCTAACACCTCAAGTTGTCCAGTTGAAAAAGCACCATGTAACTCCCTCTCAGTCACCTTCCCAAGTGTGAGCCTAGGGGTGGAACATATGCTGCCTCAACAAACAACCATGCCAAACATAGTTACTGATTAAATGAGAACTATTACCTCAAAACAAGTACTTTAGCCAAAAAATCCCAAAAAAACATGACAAAACAACCTGAAAACGAAAAGTGTTGATGCTGGAATATATATATATATATATATATATATATATATATATATATTTTAAATGGAAGTAAAAGCCAATTTTTTGTTGTGCAAAAAACTTCCTGAAAATGAAAAGTGTTGATGCTATGATATATATATATATATATATATATATTATTATTTATTAGTATTAGTATTTTTTTTCGTGGTAAATTACCGACATATTTTAATAATGACGTTAAAGATAAAATATCACGACTCTGAAAAACCTTAAAATTCCAATGATAGACATGACATTAAAGATCAAATATCAAAAGTCTTAAAATTCCAACGATTTTTAGGAATGATATTAAAGATAAAATATCATGTCTCTGAAAAGCATTAAAATTCCAAGGATGACATTAAAGATAAAATATCACATCTATGATAATCCTTAAAATTCCAACAATTTTTAGCCATGGTGTTAATATTATTTTAAAAAATTATTACCATTTAATTTATATTAATTTATTTTTATTTTAAGCTTATCATATTAATAACAATTTATTAAATATAATGTCTTTTTTGTATAATGTATTGAAGTCACTGGAAAGGAAACTTCAGTTATGATGAATGAACAAATTTGCAAAACAAATGAATTTATATGTGATTTTAGAGTTTTTGATACTCTCTGCATCAAAACATTTTTTTTAGAAATTTGTGTTAATATTTTATTTCTAAATAATTTTAAGATTTTGAAATTTGCAAATTGTTTTTAAAAACTATAATAATGTAATATTAAGATTAAGTTTCTTTTAAATTTAATAAATTAAAACTAATAAACATATTAAAGATTATGCAAAAAAAATGTCATTTCCATACTTCTATCGTCCGCTAAGGAAGTACACCATAAACAAAAAAAATGTTCTCTTAAACTTATTACTTTTACATATTTTTTATTTTGACATATATATCCAATGAAATATATTGAGAATATGAAAACATTGAAAAAAATTTAAAATAAAAACACAAAAAAATAAATATAATAATAACAAGTAAATAAAAAAATATATATCCAATAAAATATATTGAGAATATGAAAACATTGAAAAAATAAAAACTAAAAAACACAAAAAAAATAAAAATAAGAACGAGTAAATAAAAATATATATTTTAACATAATTTCTTTTAACAAACATGACCCAAGAAAATACAATCTAAAAAACAAAATTAACTTATAAAATATCAAAATTACAAAAATGATAAAAAAACCACAAAAGAATAAAAGAAAACATTTCAAAAAAACCTAATTTAAAAAAAGAATATAAAAATAGGCAAAAAAAAATTGAAACATCTAAAATAAATAAATAATATTGATGAGATGAATTAAAAAAGAAAAAAAAAACATTAAAAAAACAATTAAATATATATATATATTTTTTTAAGAAATAATAAAAAAATTAAAACATTTAAAAAAATTAAATTTATAAAAAAAAAATAAAAAAAAAAAAATTGAAAAAAAAACCATAAAATAAAAATGAACAAATAAAAAAAAATAAAACTAAAAAACACATTAAATTAAAAAAAAAAAACAAATGAAAATTTATTTAAAAAAAAATTAATTTTTAAAAAGACATTAAAAAAACCTTAAAACATTTTCTTTTTTAAACAACAAAAAAATAAAAAAAAAATTAATTGGAAAAAAATAAAAATTAAATAAATTAAAATCTATTAAAACAAATTAAAAATAATAATTAAAAAAAAAAATACAAAAAATACAAAAACATTTAAAAATACTAAAAAAAATCATAATTTATTAAAAAAATTAAAAATTAAAATTAAAAGATTAAAATAAAATAAAAAAGTAAAAAAAGTAAATTCAAAAAAAAAAAATTGCCCACCCCATAGCCTCCCTACGGTCAACTAAGAGGGGAGGCCGATTCCGGGAATTGAAATTTTAATTAAATTTAAATTTTAGTTTTTAATTTTTTGTTAATTTTTTTTTTAATTATTATTATTATTATTATTTTTGTTGAATTTGTTTTAATTTTTTTTGTAAACTTGGCAGGACTACATCTTCATCATGTCCAATATATCACGCCAATCGAGGTGGGGAATTGAACTGGTGACTTCACAATCAATAAGTGCCTTAACAGAGTGCCCGATCATTGTCTATCCAAGGCCGTGTTGATGATTTTTATTTATTTTTTTTTTATTTTAATGTTTAAATTTTAATTATTTTATAATTTTTTTTTTAATTTTTTTTTTTTTTTTTTTTTTTTTTTTACTTGTGTTGTTATTTATTTATTTATTTATTTTTAACAAAAAAGAAAAAATTGATTTTGATGTTTTTTTTGGGTTACTTTTTATTTTTTTCTTTAAATTATGCGTTCTTTCGAAATTATTTCCCCCCTATATATATATATATATATATATATTTTTTTTTTTTTTTCAATTTTTTTTGGTATATATATATATATATATATATATTTTTTTTTCAATTTTTTTTGGTATATATATATGTCATGTTGTTTTATTTATTTGTTATGTTTTATTACCAACATGAAAATCACCACCATTTAAAAAAAATATCCACACTTAATACATCAAAAAATTTAAAGTGTAAAAAATAAGCCCTCTAAACAATAAGGGTTGATGTTGCATCAACACTTTTCAAAATCAAGATGAAAATCACTAACATTGAAAAAAAATGTTCATGTTTGATACGTAAAAAAAATTAAAGTGTCAAAAATAAGCTCTAAAAAAAAATGTGTTGATGCTCTATCAACACTTTTCAAAATCAACATGAAAATCACTAACATTTAAAAAAAATGTTCATACTTGATACATAAGAAAATTTAAAGTGCCAAAAATATGCTAAAAAAGGGTGTATTCTGAGTCACCACTTTTCAAAATCAGGTGATTTTTTGCTACCTCAAAAAAATGGGTACTAGGTAATTTTCCTGTTTCACCGGTAACTATGTTGCCATCCCTAAGCCTATAATCGTCAACTCGTGAACCTACCAACTGTCTCAACTGGAGAGATTCCTCTCGGCCCATGACACATGGTGTCTCATCCAACTGCTTAGGGTGAGCCTTCCATGCCCTGCTGCTTGAATGGAGAGCGTCAAAGGGCAACAACCAAACCCTCTATGACTATAAGCAACACTGGAGGATGATGGGTGGGTATGTCCCAAGGAGTATGATCAAGAGTTTGCCAGAATTCTCAAGAGTAATCTTATGGACGATCCTCTCTCTGCCTCAAATATGTTGATAACCCCCACGAGGCTCTGCCTCCACTAAAAACGGTGTCCCCAAATGCTCAACGATGTCCTCATCTATCCTAAGTGAGTTGCGTCCAATAGTACACCTATTGTCCCTATCCATAAGTCTCCTTGGAGGCAACGCTCCAAGAGCCCGATGCGTCGCATCATGTGTCACTGCATACCACCAAGTACCACCGCACTCCTTGACATGCCACTGTACATCGCAATCTATCCTTGTACACCATTGGATATCCCTTGCTATGACTATACCATCCTGTACCATCATGTGTCCTTCCTATGTCACTGCACCTATCACTTCCTGCCCGTCCTTAATGCGATGCGAGTCACTCCTCCCACCCCACAGTGTAAACCGACATGTTGTGGTATACCATCATGCATCTCCATGCTCCTCTGCAAGCCAATTCTCCTCGCTGCATAGACCTGCACACCACTGGGTGCTATGGCCTAGAATTGGGTCTGTATGCATCAGGCCACATCCCTCTATATAACACTGGACGCTACAACCTAAATTTGTGCAGTCTTGTATACCACTTCATACTGTCATACCACCCTGTAACATATGGTATCCCACATGTGCCAAAGTGTCTGCCACTCTGCTAGTGACCTCACCATGACATGAGTCATGTTCCCTCGTCCATCCTGGTAGACCTGAGCACCTTAACTCCACTCCTGCTAGAGGGGATACCTCTGTTGCACCAATCCTCTATGACCCCTGAGTCCTAAATCTCAATGGGTGAACATCATCTCCATACAATATCTGGTCTAGTGGCCTACCCATGCCACCTCCTCTAACTAGCTCCTGCCAGAGAATGCTAATCATCCTGCGCCCCCATGCGCAACCAACATGCCAAAACAACCAATGGAGTCCACTCACAAACCACCTGGCCACTAGTGTTGACTGGAACTCCTCTAAGGAATGCATGCGCTCAACTATTGGGTTGACTACCTCATCAATGCCATAGCCATCCCACATGTCTGATATCAGATAGGAAGCCCCACCTGAATCCCAATGCAAAGTTGGGTCTCCAGTACCCTCGATGTCTGAGAGCTCCTACTAAGCTTCACTTCAGACTACAACCATCTCCATGAGTCTAGCCCACTCCACTGGGTAACAACTCAAAATATCTCACCATCAAACCCCAAGAGAGGGATCGAATGCACAAACTCCAACACATAGAACAAGCCCTCCATCCTGTGAGTGTTGCACCCTGCGCAACTCATGTCACCTCAACTCACCATCCTGGTCAACACATGAAATTTGTCGGGGGGTCTCTGCATCTCTCTCTCTATGGTGCAAAGGTAGTCTAGCAATGTTGCAAACCCTAGCTATATAAGCCCAGAGAGAGCTACTATCTAGAAGTATTGCAACTTTGTTGATGATTTGTGTATCTATCTGCTCTAAGTCAGGGGTTGGCCCCAAAGAAGATTGCTCGTCCTCCTCTACCATGGGCTCAACATGAGTCGCAAATTACTCCTCCATTACTATTTCGCGCCCCTCTATGTGCTCTCCATGTTGTTGTAGGTGACTGTCATCCCGCAACTCTGTCGTAGATCTGGGTGCCCTATACCTATCGACTCCTCATCAAGGGTGGTGATGTCTCTTGGCACTTCATCATCTTGTCATGCACTGCTATCACTTGAAAAATCGGTCGCGACCCCAGAAACCTCATCAATGGATACCTCAATAATGGATGTCACCTCCTCAACGATGGACATGTATGTGTCTCTTGGCACCTCGTCAATGGATGGCCCTATGTGTGTATGCTCTACTCTCTCCCCCAAGGTGTCAACTGGTGCTATCAAAGAGGCCTCCAACAATGGTGACTCATGTGCCACACTGGGTATTACACACTCCGGCGTGTCCTTTACCTCATGCTCATTCTCCTCATTAGACCCATCATATCTAAATCCAGCTCTCCACTAGCAGTAGTGCCTCCTAGTCTCACCCTCTAATTGTTCCTGTCCTGTCTGCTCCTTTCGAGGAGATCTAGTGTCCCGAGTCTGTCGATTTACCCCACATTGTGTAGATGGCTGCACCCCCATGGTCTGTGTACCTCTAGTGTCTCTGTTGTAAGGATGAGGATGGGTTTGGTCTGTCACCCTCCTCAACTGGGCCAACCTCTCATTGTCCCAATGGATTCCACCCCAAAATTTTTGCAAACTGAATTTCTCTTGTGTTAGGTTCCTATACCAATAGGTGTCATAATTTATGATTGACTTAGTTTATCTCTGTAAGATGTACATACCTTTTCTTTATGCAAATGTTTTCCATATTCAGAAAATAAAAAAAATAAAAAAAAAAATGTAAAGAGGGTATGCCCTAAAAGAAAAATCAAAGGGCAAAAAGAAGGAAAAAGGTAAAAAAAGATGAAAATGAACCCCAAAAATAAAAGACCATGAAAGTGTGCAAGCCCAAATGCCACTTCCATTTACTTTTATGCATAATAATGATCCTGTGTAACTTGTTATTTATGCTACAATCCATGGTAATCAAATAGTTTAATCTTGATTATTCCATGTTTTGAACTTCATGTTGAAAGATAGAGAATAAATATCTGACCAAACAATGTAATCTTGGTAGATAAGTAGATAGGTAGAGTGAATAAAAGGAGCTCAACTATTTAATCTGAGCCCTTGAATGTAATAAGGATAGATTTAGATAGATTTCTATTGTAATAGAAAAGAAAAAGTTTTGATAAGGGTTTGCCAGTTTAAGTGCACCCTAATAAAGAGAAGTAAAAATGGTAGGATGAGTAGGTGGGTAAGTAGAAGAATGGTTGCAGAATTATGGTGATTGATTGGATAAAGTCATATCATTTACTTTCATCATCAAATTGCGAAGAGTGGATGATAATGGAACATTTACAAAGTCAAATGATTAATTTCCCCATTCATTTCACCTTTAATTTACTAATTTCCCATGAGTAAAGTCAAAAATACCTAAAACCTTAAGTTAAAGGGTCTCAGAGCATTTCTCTAACTTCTGGAGGGACCGGACCATCGACCCAATAACTTATAGGGACTAAGTACTAAAAGCCCCCTTATCATCATTAATTCCTTCCATAATTCATTCATTTCACCTAAAAAACCCTTTTCCTAAGGTAAAATCACTATTTGCCTAGGAAAAGTAATTACCCCCATATAAAAACTCACAAATG
Source organism: Pinus tabuliformis (assembly GCA_031772625.1). Classification (NCBI taxonomy): domain Eukaryota; kingdom Viridiplantae; phylum Streptophyta; class Pinopsida; order Pinales; family Pinaceae; genus Pinus; species Pinus tabuliformis. The sequence continues at coordinate 953,784,202 of CM062816.1, read as the reverse complement.
CACTCAAGCCTAAGTTATGATGTTCAAATGCAGAAATGTCAATATTTTTCGAAAGCATTTTACTTAGCGCGTTCCATTTCCATTTTCATATTAATGTCTAATTCTATGTATGTATTTAAATCCCGAAAATACACCCTTTTCCCATATATATTATTAAAATTCCATATGTTAATATCCCGCCCTGATGGTTTGATATATAAACCATAATAACATAATTAGATGGATTAATTAATCGATCTGCGATTAACTAAGAACCATAACCCTTTGCCGTGTTAAAAGGGATTAATTAATCAAATTGTGATTAATTAAAAACCGTCCTCCAATCAAATCGTCCCCGACGTCATTAAGTTCCCTTAAACTGCAGTTGCTATCCCGTCGGGCCCCTCCATTAACTCCCCAATCAAATCACACCCCCGACCACCGTACGATCTGACCCCTTCAGATCCGACGGCTGACGCTCATATCGGGCGGCCTCCGATGCTGAACGTTACCCGCCCGATGTGAGTGGTTTCACTGTTCACCCCGCCGCTACGTGGCGCCCAATGAATGGCATCGGGCAGCTTTCCCTCAAAACCGCCCACGCGATGTGATGGACTTTCAATACCGCTTCCCCGCCATTTTGATAAACCACCCATCCGTTTATTTAATTGAAATTCGCGCCATATTTCGAAATTTTGCCCATTAAACCTTATTACATGAAAACCTGTGTTTTCATGGTTTTCGTCCGTTTGACTATGTAAACCTACGAAATCCTCTAGCGCCTCCCCGACTTCTGCAACACGATTTCACCATCTGTTTTCCGTCCAAAACTCTATTGTGACCCCTTTCCCAGTCATCCCTTTGCTAGAGAGCCATCAAGCACCCTTCATGAAGACCTGTATTCTCTTAAAAAATATTGATTTTTTCTGGTTATCAAACTAAGATCAGATCTTGGATAAACAGTTTTGATACTAGTCATAGAACTGGTTTATTCCAAGAATCAACAGAAAACCTCATTCAGAACTTGTGCTCAGAGGATGAACACAATTATACAAGGAAACAAAGAATAAGACAACTACATAGAGTATTGACAGTCAAAATAGAGCAACTAGATAGAGAATACAGTTACAAGACAAGTGAACAAAATATGCATGTACTTAAACCTATATCCACTACTTGATGATGATATACACAAAGATAAAAGAATTTACTGTTGAAATAGATAGTAAAAACCTAAAATATACAGTGAAGAAAACAAGACACAGTAAATAATAGTAAAAGTGTATTAGGGTTAAAGAGTATCAGATTAAATACCAAGTCAAGTAAAGCAGCTAGCAATGAAGACAAACAACAGGGAAAACAGTTACAAAGCATACAGATTCATGTCAAAGCGAAGATAGATGAAAAGACAAAACGGTAAAAATAAACATTTAAAGTAAACATGGAGGCATTGAGGGTTAAACAGAGATGAAAACAATTTCACCAGCAACAATGAAGTTTATCCAAAGTAAAAGTGAAAAACAGTTAAAATAAATTTGAGGTTAAAAGATGAAATCAAAGTAGAAATGGTACATTCTTCAGAAATTTCCTGTTCAAGTCATAGTTTTGTAGAAACTATTGTGGCCAATCCAGGAAGTATTTTGAGAAGCTGGAGGAGGTTTTTGTTCCTAAAAGGCTAATATACAAAAACCTATCTCACTTTTTACACAGGTATTACCAAAAGGGAGATAAGTGCATGTCTTCACAGCCTATTTTTCAGTTTGTGCAAAGTCTTGTTTTTGACATATTTTTGCAAAGAATATTGTGAACAGCTGGAGCTAAATTTTGGGAAACTAAGAGAGGTTTATCTCAAAAACATTCTTATCTATAATAACCTCTTTCACTTTTTACATATCTATCTCGAATTGAGATATATAAAGGTATCAATGGACCCTAATTTTGCAAAATTGTTGGGGTAGAATGCATAAAGAAATGAGGCAGTTAGTGACTTGGATGCCTCATCATCAATTAATAGTTGCTATCAAATTCAAATTTCTCTTCTTTGTCACCATAAATCCATAAAAATAGTGCCAAATAGATTCATTAGTTTTGAGTGTCCTTTATTTAAGTTCTATTAGTGTAAAACAATTTGAGATATTTGTAAAACCAATCTTGATATTTTTTCAAGATATTTCAATTTAGAATTTGTATAAATACTTCTTCATTTGAAGTATTTTGGGTGGATTAAAATGCATTTCTGTAGACATATTGTTTTTGAGCCAAGGAGCTATTGTACTCAAGATTGGACTGGTTTCACTGGAAATGAAATAAATCTGAGAACATTTCACTGGATTCATGTGTACTATGGGAAACGAATAAGTATCATTTCTCTGAGTTTGATTATTGTTTTCCTTTATGTTATGAAATATCACATGTGTTTCTTATAATTATTAAAAGAAAACAAGGAGTAATATCATCAGAATTAGCTTAAGTGCTCTCTGTTTTAACTGTTTGCTTATTTAATGTTTTCTACTAAATTTCTTAAGTTTGGGAATTCTTAGTTGCTCTCTTACTTCTGTAATTCATTCCCTCTATTGGCCCCTAGTACATGATTCTTAATTGCCCTTGCTACTTGCCAAACCTCCCTTCTTCATCTTAATCCCTGTTAAAGATTCTTCATTGCCTTTGGCCCTGGTTAAGATTTCCATCCATTAAGACTTTTAGATTTGTCCTTGTTGTGCTAGCTTGCCTTGTGAACTCTTACCTCGGTGATTAATCAAATCCTGTTAAACCTTTCCTACTTGACTCCATAGCCCAATGGCCTAAATACCTTCTCTTCCCATCTGTTTCCTTAATTCCACCAAACAAATCAAAACAAATTCCTTAAGCATTAATAACTAGCCTAATATCATACCAAAACAAAGTTAAATTATAAAGAGAGAGCCCTCTCTGGACTTAGGTTGGCTAGAACCTGAGTCTAAAAGATTGGTTTGTGGTTACCTCGGAAATTTCTTTCTTTAACCTTGAGAAAATTCTGAGTGATAACATAGTGGCGACCATACTGGGGAGAACTAACATTTTCTTCAGAATTGTTTTATAGGTTTAGATCTGATCTATGATGGTGGATAGTGATCAGACACACAAAGGTTAAAATCATCCACCTGGCGACTCCAAATCAATTTCACAATCAAGACTCCACTGGAGGAATGAACCTGAAAGAACTATGTGAAAAGATTAGGCTTTTAACTTGGATTTTTATCCAAGAATGTTCTTTCTCATTGATAATTTTTTTCAATGTATATTGTATTTTAGAGAAGATTTTAGATTAATTTTTTATTATTTCCTTTTGAAATTGTAGATATAAATTCTCCTTACACATTTGAGCAACATTCTTCTAATTCTTATGAAGATCATTTTCCAATTGAGGAGAATAAAAAAATTAAGACTAATCATACAATCCATGTACACGTTCCTATACCTTATAAAGTTCCTAATAGATATAAGCCCCTCATGTTACCTGCTACACTCCATGCTCTCCCTAATGATTATCACAAGTATCTCCCTAGGTTTGATGGAGAGAATGGTATCACTGCGCAAAAAATATTCAAGCTTTTGAGAACTATCTAGATTTATTGGAAATTGATGAAGGTGATGTCATTATCAAGCTTTTTGCTCTTTCTTTGCAAGACAAAGTCAAGAGTTGGTTCAAAACCCTGCCTGAGGCAAGCATCTCAAATCTCCAGTAGTTTCTCAAACTCTTCCTTGATAGATGGATAATCAAAGTCAATCTTATTGTAATCATAGAGGAATATAATCAGGTAAAGAGATATCCAGATGAAACAATACAACAATTTTTAGACAGATTTAATCAAATCTATTATTCAATGCCATCAAATATAAGACCTCCCCCTGGTTCAACTCTTTTTCATTACCTAAGAGCATTTGATCTAGAGCTAGAATTTTAGCTAAGAGAAAGAAACCCCTCAACACTGGAACAGATGCAGAACATTGCAGTAGATGTAGAAGTTAATCTGCAAATTAGAAGAGAAAAGTTGAAAGTAGAAGCAGATGTTAAACTAGACATTTGGTTAAAAACAGTAGAGGAGAGGATACAGAAGATCACCACGAAATATGAACTTTTTGTTCAAAATCACCATGACACATTTGTTTTACAAAAAGAAGAGGTTGACAGCCATGAATAAATTCCTGCTAATTCCAACTACCATAAATCTGAAGATAGAGTTATAGAACCATATATGGAGAGGCAATTTGCTGATCTAATAAGTACATTTGGTGACATTACTTCTTATGATGATGTGCCTAAGATTGATCACTATAATAATGATTATGTTCCTCAAATATAAATTAACCTTGCAGAGGAATCAAAAGCTAATTTGAGGAATAAGGAAGTTCAGGTTCAGCAGCTTGAAAATAGTGATCAACTTGTTCATTTCAGCTATGAGAATGAGGAGGAAAGTGCAGAAAATTTTGAAATTAGTGAAGGAACTTTACCATTATGTTTTGCTTCATTTCAGTTTATCAGAGATAACTTTCATGCAATCAGAAATCAAATGTCAACAAGTTTTGATATTAACCATCTAGAAGGCAATAAAATCCTTGTTCAAGACTTCTCATATCTAGATTTGCAGCCCCAAAATGCCATTGAATGTCAGGTTGTAGAAGAAGACTTGGAAGTTGGAACATATGATCAAATGATCCAAGATAATTCCCTAACATTCTGTTCTGAGGCAGTTCAATTTTTGAAAGGAAATTTGCATAATCTGTCTGTAAAAAAGGTTGAGTAGTTTTTAGAAAATCATGTAGTTTCATTGGAACCAATAGAAAATGGATGGCAACAATCTCTTCAAGTCTTTCATGATCCAATAGTTGATGTGTTGGATGGAATTTGTAGTCAAAGTCCTTCTCCATTAGCTAACTATGACTTTGAAAAAGGTATTGACACAGACTTGGCTAGGCAACTAGTTTTCTTGCCATTTTCAGAAGAAACATCATCACAAATCTCATTTGAAAACATGCAGGGTGATAAAGATGAAAGTATTATTTCAGTATCATGGCATGAAGGCCATACACAACAGATGTACAGTTGTTTGAATCAGTTCAAGAATAATGTATATATTTTACAAGATCCTTTTGTACAGTTTCTAGAGTCAACAAAGGAAATCAGGAATTTCCTTATCTTCTCATTGGTTGACAAGGTTATATTTGGCTTTAGAACCTCAGTTTTAATCACAAACAAGGCCAAGCAACAAAATCCATCAATGTATATAATACTTGAGTGGTTGCATTGGTTGTTTCATTTTACCTAACCAACAGTTAGAAAGCTGATTAGAGTAAGTAGGTAGGATTTCAGTTTGAATAAATTCAATTTTCAACAACAACTTTATGTTAGATCATATTTCAATTTGCAGAAAAGGGTGTATTTTCAATTCAAAAGTTTCAGTCATAAATATTATACAACAGAGCATATACATGTGTGGGATTGGCCCAATGGATCAAGCTACTAGTCGACGGTGTTCTTGACATTTCACAAGGAAATGCCATCCCCAAGTGAAGCCGCTGTTAGGTTCCTATACCAATAGGTGTCATAATTTATGATTGACTTAGTTTATCTCTGTAATATGTACATACCTTTGCTTTTTTGCGAATGTTTTCCATATTCAGAAAATCAAAAAATTTAAAAAATGTAAAGAGGGTATGCCCTAAAAGAAAAATCAAAGGGCAAAAAGAAGGAAAAAGGTAAAAAAAGATGAAAATGAACCCCAAAAATAAAAGACCATGAAAGTGTGCAAGCCCAAATGCCACTACCATTTACTTTTATGCATAATAATGATTGTGTGAAACTTGTTATTTATGCCACAATCCATGGTAATCAAACAGTTTAATCTTGATTATTCCATGTTTTGAACTTCATGTTGATAGATAGAGAATAAATATCTGACCAGACAGTGTAATCTTGGCAGATAAGTAGATAAGTAGAGTGAATAAAAGGAGCTCAACTATTTAATCTAAGCTCTTGAATGTAATAAGGATAGATTTAGATAGATTTCTATTATAACAGAAAAGAAAAAGTTTTGATAAGGGTTTGCCAGTTTAAGTGCACCCTAATAAAGAGAAGTGAAAATGGTAGGATGAGTAGGTAGGTAAGTAGAAGAATGGTTGCAGAATTATGATGATTGATTGGATAAAGTCATATCATTTACTTTCATCATCAAGTTTCTAAGAGTGTGGATGATAATGGAACATTTACAAAGTCAAATGATTAATTTCCCCATCCATTTCACCTTTAATTTACTAATTTCCCATGAGCAAAGTCAAAAGTACCTAAAACCTTAAGTTAAAGGGGCTCAGAGCATTTCTCTGACTTCTGGAGGGACCAGACCCTTGACCCAATAACTTATAGGGACTAAGTACTGAAAGCCCCCTTATCAACATTCATTCCTTCCATAATTCATTCATTTCACCTAAAAAACCTTTTTCCTAAGGTAAAATCACTATTTGCCTAGGAAAAGTAATTACCCCCATATAAAAACCCACAAATGCACTCAAGCCTAAGTTATGATGTTCAAATGCAGAAATGTCAATATTTTTCGAAAGCATTTTACTTAGCGCGTTCCATTTCCATTTTCATATTAACGTCTAATTCTATTTATGTATTTAAATCCCGAAAATACACCCCTTTCCCATATATATTATTAAATTCCATATGTTAATATCCCGCCTTGATGGTTTGATATAGAAACCATAGTAACATAATTAGATGGATTAATTAATCGATCTGCGATTAACTAAGAACCATAACCCTTTGCCGTGTTAAAAGGGATTAAGTAATCAAATTTTGATTAATTAAAATCCATCCTCCAATCAAATCGTCCCCGACATCATCAAGTTCCCTTAAATCGCAATTGCTATCCTGTCGGGCCCCTCCATTAACTCCCCGATCAAATCACACCCCCGACCACCGTACGATTTGACCCCTTCAGATCTGACGGCTGACACTCATATCGGGCGGCCTCTGATGCCGAAAGTTACCTGCCCGATGTGAGCGGTTTCACTGTTCACCCCGCCGCTACGCGACGCTCGATGAATGGCATCAGGAAACCTTCCCTCAAAACCGCTCATGCGGTGCGATGGCCTTTCAATACCGCTTCCCTGCCATTTTGATAAACCGCTCGTCCATTCATTTAATTGAATTTTACACCATATTTCGAAATTCTGCCCGTTAAACCTTATAACGTGAAAACCTGTGTTTTCATGGTTTTCGCCTGTTTGACTGTGTAAACCTATGAAACCCTCCAGCGCCTCCCTAAACCTCTGCAACACGATTTCACCATCTGTTTTTCGTCCAAAATTCTATTGCGACCCCTTTCCTAGTCATCCCTGTGCTAGAGAACCATCAAGCACCATTCATGAAGACCTGTGTTCTCTTAAAAAATATTGAATTTTTTCTGGTTATCAAACTAAGATAAGATCTTGGATAAACAGTTCTGATAATAGTCATAGAACTGGTTTATTCCAAGAATCAACAGAAAACCACATTCATAACTTGTGCGCAGAGGATGAACACAATTACACAAGGAAACAAAGAAGAAGACAACTACATAGAGCATTGACAGTCAAAACAAAGCAACTAGATAGAGAATACAGTTACAAGACAAGTGAACAAAATATGAATGTACTTAACCTATATCCACTACATGATGCTGATATACACAAAAATAAAAGAATTTACTGTTGAAATAGATAGTAAAAACCTAAAATATACAGTGAAGGTAACAAGACACAATAAAGAATAGTCAAAGTGTATCAAGGTTAAAGAGTATCATATTAAATACCAAGTCAAGTAAAGCAGCTAGCAATGAAGACAAACAGCAGGGAAAACAGTTAGAAAGCATAGAGATTCATGTCAAAGTGAAGATAGATGAAAAAACAGAACGGTAAAAGTAAACAGTAAAAGTAAACATGGAGGCATTAAGGGTTAAACAAAGATGAAAACACTTTCACCAGCAACAATGAAGTTTATCCAAAGTAAAAGTGAAAAACAGTTAAAAGAAATTTGAGGTTAAAAGATGAAATCAGAGTAGAAATGGTACATTCTTCAGAAATTTCTTGTTTAAGTCATAGTTTTGCAGAAACTATTGTGGCCAATCCAAGAAGTATTTTGAGAAACTGGAGGAGGTTTTTGTTCCTAAAAGGCTAATCTACAAAAACCTATCTCACGTTTTACACAGGTATTACCAAAAGGGAGATAAGTGCATGTATTCATAGCCTATTTTTCAGTTTGTGCAAAGTCTTGTTTTTGACATCTTTTTGCAGAGAATATTGTGAACAGCTGGAGCTGAATTTTGGGAAACTGAGAGAGGTTTATCTCAAAAACATTCTTATATACAATAACCTCTTTCACTTTTTACATATCTATCTCAGATTGAGATATACAAAGGTATCAATGGACCCTAATTTTTCAGAATTGTTGGGGCAGAATGCACAAAGAAAGGATGCAGTTAGTGACTTGGATGCCTCATCATCAATTAAGAGTTGCTATCAAATTCAACTTTCTCTTTTTTGTCACCATAAATCCATAAAAATAGTGCCAAATAGATTCATTAGTTTTGAATGTCCTTTATTTAAGTTCTATTAGTGTAAAACAGTTTGAGATATTTGTAAAACCAATCTTGATATTTTTTCAAGATATTTCAGTTTAGAATTTGTATAAATACTTCTTCATTTAAAGTATTTTGGATGGATTAAAATACATTTCTATAGAAATATTATTTTTGAGCCAAGGAGCTATTGTACTCAAGACTGGACTAGTTTCACTGGAAATGAAATAAAGCTGAGGACATTTCACTGGATTCATGTGCAATGTGGGAAACAAATAAGTATCATTTCTTTGAGTTTGATTATTGTTTTCATTTATGTTATGAAATATCACATGTGTTTCTTATAATTCTTAAAAGCAAACACGGAGTAATATCATCAGAATTAGCTTAAGTGATCTCTGTTTTAACTGTTTGCTTATTTAATGTTTTCTACTAAATTTCTTAAGTTTGGGAATTATTTGTTGCTCTCTTACTTCTGCAATTCATTCCCTCTATTGGCCCCTAGTACATGATTCTTAATTTCCCTTGCTACTTGCCAAACCTCCCATCTTCATCTTAACCCCTGTTAAAGATTCTTCATTGCCTTTGGCCCTGGTTAAGATTTCCATCCATTAAGACTTTTAGATTTGTCCTTGTTGTGCTAGCTTGCCTTGTGAACTCTTACCTTGATGATCAATCAAATCCTGTTAAACCTTTCCTACTTGACTCCATAGCTCAATATCCTGAATACCTGATCTGCCCATCTGTTTCCTTAATTCCACCAAGCAAATCAAAACAAATTCCTTAAGCATCAATAACTAGCCTAATATCATACCAAAACAAAGTTAAATTATAAAGAGAGAGCCCTCTCTGGATGTAGGTTGGCTAGAACCTGAGTCTAAAAGATTGGTTTGTGGTTACCTCGGAAATTTCTTTCTTTAACCTTGAGAAAATTCTGAGTGATAACATCTTGAACCATGGGTTTGTCTATGGTTTCACTCGTTACTGTTCCTACAAACCTAAATCTTCCATGGTCTTACTGGTTACCCACAGTTGGGCTAATATCATGCTTTGATACCAGTGTAATGTTCCAAAATACGAAAAAGCAGTGATATACAAGCAAATAACAATTTTTGCCACAAAAATTTCAAAACAATTAGAAAATGCCCATAATTATCAGAAATATGGAACCACATTGGATGGTTCGAAACGTCGACCAAAAACTCATGATGTGATTAATTCGAAAGAATTCATCAAAATCAATATGGAAGCAACTGAGCCATTTTATTATAAATTAGTGCAAGAGTACAAATATGGAAGGAATGCACCTGGGCTTGCCTCAAAGGCAAGCAAAGCAAAGCCCAGGTGAAGCAATGACAACCTAAGCTACAATCGAATGACCAATTACTGCATTGCACAATCCCTAACAATTCTGCAATGTTTTATGTAAATATATGGCTGAAATCCCCACCTTTGGTGCTCAATTTTTTTTGAAAATTTATATCTAGGCTCCCCATGAAAAACCCATAAAAACACAGAAATGGTTTGGCCTAATTTTGACCTCCCAAAATTGACCCCCAAAGGGCATTGCGCAATCCCCAACAATTCTACATTGTCTGCTGCAAAGATATGGCTGAAAACCCCACCTCGGGTGCTAAGAAAATTCTGCAAAACTCTTTATGAGGTCCTTGTCAAAAACTCAAAAAAACCCAGAAATTGTTTGGCTTGGTTTTGACCTTCCAAAATCGACCCCCAAAAGCCCTACGCTTTCCAATAGCTGTTGAAGTATGTTGTTTGTCAAACCACCAGCAAAATCCTCCCCAGAAAATCCATTAATGTAGCAATAAACACCACCAATACTTCCCTTATTTCTTCCAGCAAGCAATAGCCCCAATGGCTGAAAATCTATCTCCCATGTATGCCTAGTTTCTCTCTTTTGTGCTGGCTACAAAGTGTGCAAAATCACTCATGAATATTGCTGCCACTTCCAACCCTCAAACTCACCCAATAGCCAACAAATCTATTGAGCCTTCTTCTCCTAATTTCTCTCGACAATATCCCTCCAGAAGAATGATGTAATGGCCACACTAGATCTATTATTGTGTCCTCCATAAATACGCACTGTTGGGGCGAACTGAAAACAAATGCTGGAAATCTCTCTACAAATCTCCTCCAGATGATAATGGATGAACCTCTATAGGTTGACACTCGAAGTCCCCCGAAGAAATGGTGAGTTCTCTGCTTCGGAAACTCTTTCTAAACAACAAGTGACCCAACTAAACACCTCGAGCAACAAAATCAAATTCGATAAGCCAAGAATACCAAATGAAGTGTACTGCCTTCCTTTTATAGCTTTCGTGGAGCCTTTCTTCCCGCCTTTTCTTCCCTCTCATGAATTTCGAATAATTGGCTTAGGGAGTGCGCATTTCTTATGTGGGTGGTCCCCACATATCATTAACAAAACAAAATGAAATAAAAGTAACTTGCCTCTAAATCCTAAGTCTTCTATCAAAAATCAAATTGGCCTCGTCTTCACCAAAATTGGCCCCCCAGAATTTAGAAATAAATCATGTTCCAAAATAATTTAGGAAGGGACATTACAGACAAAGTCAACAAGGAGGTTTAGTGTGCAAGATGCGATTAGTCTTTCTAAAGAAAGCAAAGGAAACAAGGACACTCCATGGAAGAAAAAATAAACATGAAAGAAGAAAAGTTGATGGTTATTTGCTAAAATTAGGGCCTCCACCACGTGTGAAAAAAATTTGTTTTAAGAAGGTGGAGCGGAGCTGGCAAAATTGGGAAAGCGGATGTACATAGATGAATTTAATTAAATATGCACTTTAACAATCCAATCTATATATTTGACTTTAACAAAAGTAGACATGCATGTTAGGGCTCATAGACTTCAAGGAATGTAACCATGCTCTGATACCACATGTAACAAGATGAAATCATAACGTACAAATTTTACATCAATCCATGCTATTAAAAAAAATTAACACATAAATATTCATCTGAATAACACATAATTTACAAGATCATGAGATGAAAAATACTTACCTGTAAGGTGATGGTATTTCTTACTGGATATTTCAGATTGGTTGCACTATCCCACTCCTATTAACCACACCAATATTTTGGGGACAACTCTCCACCCAACTATAGGCTCAACTGTACATAATCTTTCTATGGCTTACCACCCTCAAGCCCTCAATCAACTACTACTGTTAGTGATTCATTTGTTTCTTAGGATTCTCCTCCTGGAAGAATGAATGCTTCTCATCTCCCTTTTCAACCATTAAATAGGACAAACTATTCAAAAATGGGAACGGGATTGGAAACGAGATCCTCATGCACACAATCTATGTATCATAACTTTTGTTTTTCTTTGTCTTAAGTTTTCCTTAACTCAACATTTTTCTTAATTTAACTCTTGCATATTTTATTCCTTTTTACTTTTTGCTAACTTTACTTATTCTTATAGCTTATTTTTATATATTTATTTGGAATTTCAGTTTATTATTTATTATTTTATCTATTCACTATTATTATATTTTCTTTATTATTTGTTATTTTATTATCTGTATATTAATATTATTTCATTTACTTTATTATTATTATTATTTATTGATTTATTAATACGGGCCATTACAGGCTTGGCTCATGAATTTCAACCCTTTCTGTGTAAGATATATTGTAATGGGTTTCAATCTTACTCCATTACAGATTTTACTTGGTAGATGCAGGTCTTGAAAATCACATTAAGTGATGAAAGAAAGGTTTTCATTACATACTATATTGAGTTATGATCCTACTTGTATAAAAATATCGTGAAAACTATGGAATCTTTCATATTACATCTCCTATTTAATCGTAACCTACATCCTTGATAAAAGGGGTTATGATTTTAGTTTCAATTTTGAGATATGAAATAAACTATAATTTATAGTCCATCCATTTGTTATCAATACTACCACTTTCTTGCTCTTCTTTCTTTTTTCCAGTGTCACTTTGTTGCCTATATTTGAGAGATTATTACATCTTAGGCTTCTAAGGACATCTTTGGTCCTAATTATTGGAGGAATCTATAAAGACAATCAATCTTGTAATTTAGATAGGTCTATAATAAAGTTTATTGTTGATTTCTTTCTCAAATTTGGCTTGCTATAATATTTGTTCTGAAACTGATATTACTACTCCTTTTTATATTTCTTTTGCAATTTGCAATTTTTATGTTTATAAGTTGATGCACTATATATATATCGAAAATTAATTTTAGATTTAAAGGGATTTGTATCTTGAAATTTGGTTGTAAAAGTAAGGTGTGTAGACTGAAGGTAACATTCTCACCTATCTCACTTAGCCTAATGAGATTTAAGGTGTTTTTGTGAGAAGCATCAAAACTTCCCCATTAACATGTTCCTCACTATGAAGGTTACACTGTGATTGTCACAGTCTATCCTTACATCTCGTTGTACCAACCCAATGTTAGAAATATAGATCACTACTAAGAGGGGGGTGGGGGGGTGGTTGAATCAATAGTGATGGAATTTATAAAATTTTCGCTAATTGATTAACCTTTTAACCATTCACAATCTAAAACATAATGAGAGATCGAAGCATCAAATATAAACACAAAACCATAAAAGAATTCAACACATGAGACACTAATGATTTCTGGTGGACTCCCATCAAGGGGAGAAAAACCACCCGTTGCTACTGTGCTACTTCTCATTCTCTTATTATTATATAAATAAATTCTTTTACATCTTTCAATTGACCACAGACAACTAGGAGACACTACCCTTATGAACAATATTGTTGGCCTAGCTAAGAAGTCTCTACTCATATGATTTTGTAGGCCACCACTCCCAATAAGCCTCGCCCACCCACCACTGCACTATCCAACTACCATTGGATGGAGATGTTACTCCCAATATACTGTTTTGCTGACCACCACCAACAAGGATCCACCACCACTATCTTGTTCATCCACTACTTAACATAGGCCACCATCTTCTCAAACCCTTGGAGCAACAATTTCATTCATTTTCAAATTGGAATCCAAGGAGAACTACACAATTCAATAACAACATATCATTCCTCTGCAATATGATAAAACTTTTCCACAAACAAACATTGCATACAAACAATAATCCGACGAATGCACTGACAAATACCATACACCAAATGATCTCCAATAATTCCTTAATCCATCACATCCTGCACACACTTATCTTCTCTGACACTCACTCTATCACCAATACAACCAAGCATCACTCCTTAAATCAATATCTAATATACAATTTCCTAGAGTGATTAAGACAATAATTACAAAGGAGTGTTGAGCTAAACAACTCTCTATTCATACACTCATGAATTGGTTTAGTATTTTGAACATTTCTCATCCTTTACCTTATCCTCCATGATCTTCATTAAGTGAGATATCTATACAATTTTAATCACCTTATATAAGACTTCCTTAGACTCTTTGATCAATTACCAAGTGTAATTCCCATAGGAAATACCCTTGGAAATGGCTTGAATGCGCATGCAATATGAAAGAAATCACTCAAAAATAGTAATTTCAGTCCTCCTTTTAGGAAGTGTGTTATAACACACCCTAAAATATTGATATCCAATATTATAACACAGGTTATTCTTATGAGACCTACATTACCCTTTCAATGCCTCCTTGATGCCAATTGCTCAGCTTCAGGACTTCCAAAACTTGTTCATCTATGTTATAAAATTATATATTACGGAGCAATGGAACACATAAAATATTGCAGAAATATAAACACAGAAAAATGCATAAAACAAGAGAGACACAGATATACGTGGTTCACCCAGTTTGGGCTACGTCCACCCCGAACAACCAGTCCTTCCTTTCTATTATCCAGCAAAATGAAGAGACACAACCTACAGCAGATCCGCTGTAATATCCTCTGTTTTCTCTCATAGTCTCACCTCTCTGTTTCTCGCTCACAAAATACACATCTATTACACAGCCTCAAATACAATGCCCTCATACAAAGAGAGGAGTTTCCTTCTAGGGAAAAAAAACCCTAAACTAAACATAAGTTCTACCGTTAGATCATCCGCCTAATGAACGACCCAGATTGACTAGAAATTACTATACTTTTACAAGGAAATTTTACATCTGTTTTTAGCTTCGGGGGCGCTGCCCTCGAGCCCCCGCCGGGGGACCGCTGGCCCCCATACCCCCCAGCCGGGGGGATCGCCCCCCCCGGACCCCCGCGGGGGGGACAAGTCCCCCTCGCATGGAACATGGAACAAAGACCTCTGAACAATCATGCTCCACACACAACAATCTACTTCTTCAATGATCTCATAAGCTTGTAAAGTCTCTGTAAACCCATAACAAGTCTCTAATAATCGTGACAAAGCCTATAGACATGTTCTCTCCAAGCATCAAGAGATCAACATAAACCTCCACCTTGTCAATTACCTGTGCATCCTACTGCAACTTTTCTGTCAATCGCAAAGGGTGAGATACAATCAAGGTTGAGATCAACAAAAGATAAACTATTCTAAGTGTCTGTTGACATCAATCGAAACAATGCAATGCCAACATGCTCCCCCTTTGGTATTGATGTAAACCTCAACCTAATCTCCATAACTTTTAGGCTAATATGATCTCCCTACTCTCTCCATTCTCCACACTCTTCCATCTTTCCTTTCTCTACCCCCCTTTGAAATTAATGGAAAAGGGAAATACCAACACTGAAAAATAATGCCAAAAATGTGAGGGACTGAGAGAAGTACTCCCCTTGTCATGCTCAACATCGTGCTAACTACAAAGCTGATGCAAAATGATTTTTTGATTAGAAGAGATGCCTGTGCTACATGATAAGCATGTAAACCAATGAACTCAACTGCCAACATGTCTCTAGCCAATACCATGCATCCTCTCACGCTGACCATGATACCCCTAAGCATGTAATGGAGCTGCAAATAGACTCTCTTTACTACTGTAGAAACACCTCCAATTCTCTCTAATAAGCCTCTTTGCTAAGTGCAAGAGACTACTCATCATGGACTATGACTCCAACTGAATTTGAGCAATGATATATAATGAAATTCCATACAAATACAAGACTTCATGGAGAAAATACATGGTTGTGATAAGTACATAAGACTGACATATGAATCCTCTATAAGCATACCTATCACCAATCATTGACTCTATGGACCCAAGCTTACATCATTCACCCAATGCAACATGACTACATCAATGATATACAAAATAAGACATAACTTTGACACCCATTATCCCATACATAGTTGAACTTCACAATTTTAAAATACATGCTAGACACCATGGGTCTCTCCATGACCAATGCACCAAAAGGTGAGACAATGATGACACATAGATTTTACAACTGGACACAAGTATGCTCTCTATGCATGTGCAATATAATTATATGCATCAAATGAATGGCATGCATGATCAATGATATATGCTCTATATACATAAACAATAATAGGATTACAATACATGGCATCTGATAATACATGGCTACTCTCAACATCTCATCCATAAGTAAGGAATTCAGAAGCAACATATGTGGAGCTCTTAACTGCACCAAGAATGAACTCTCTATAGCATAATCATGGTAAAACGCTAGCAACCAACATACTTTGTATAGGCATTTGTAACATATTAATATGATAGCATCAAAATGAATATCATGACATAATAACAACAACATATACATCCTCACCTTCAATGAACAAATCATCCATGTGGCTCATCAATATAGAAGCACGCTCCTGTAGTACCAACTCTAACTCCGAGCAACAAAAAAAGAAGCAACAAAAGCATCACTAGCAATATATGAGCCAATACAAGCAATCTCTCCAACATAATTAATGTGTGGCCAAATGAGTAGTGCATCTGAGAAGTAATAACATCGAAATAACCTATGTAACACAATAATATAAGATCTTGCAATATAAACATTGTTCTCAACTCATCATCTCCTTGACCTCGTGCTATCAAGGTCAACACACTCTCTTCACATATATAAGGAGCCACAATCCTCAAGAAGTAAAAGCATATCAATCTCTTAGACCAAAACATCATAGGTAGCATACATACTCTCATGAGACTCAAGCAACAACATACTCACTCCATGCATGAGTAGAAATATACTTCTAATCCAACTCGCACGAGTGCATAAGCTCATTACAACTCAACCATCCAAATGAAAAACATCTCAGCAACAACATGCATCATACGTCTAGATATACTAGGCATAAATAACAATATGTACACTCTAGATGTGCCAACTTCAATACACCATCATCTAATCTCCATAGCAGCCTCACATGCATGCCAATACATGACATAAATGTGATCTGGCAAAATGAGTACTAGCACCATACTAAATTTTCCTTACAAGCATACTATCTCATCCTACTAGCAATTTGTGGTAGCAATCAACAAACCCTTCCTCAACATCTTCCCGCAATAAACTCATGTCAATTATATGCATCAAAATCTCCTCTACAACAAACATAATGCCAATAATCTATTGGTTTATTGGAAGCAAGAATGCTCCCCCTGAATATGTGATCTTCTTTTACTCCCTCACATCTCTCTTTATGCTCTAAAACCTGATCACAACACTCAAAGCAGATTCAACATTAGTAACATAAATCATTGTAGCATGCATTAGTTCAAATGCATGGCTACCATGTCCTAAAAAATATCATAAAAATCAACATACAACTGCTCCTAAGCTACCAAAAAAATATATATGTGGTTGATCCAACTGTTGAAAAACTATAAAAAGGGTAAAATCTGAAATGGCTACACCTCCAATGATGTACATGCAACTCAAGATATGATCATATGCTCCCCTTAAGACCATGCGGGCCTTAATTTTTGGTGGGAGTCTTTTGCTGCTCCTTTCTCCTCCATACTTTGATAGGATGATCTTTAACATGCGCATCACCTTCATTCTTCTTATGTGGTTGGCCTTGCATTATCTTCTCTCTTTGCCTGGATTGCCTGTAACACATGGGAAACTTGCAATCTTTGGTCTTATGGCCAGTGTTGTCACACACATAACACCTTATGTGACTAAGGAACAATGGAATAGTCCCATATCTTCAATTAATCTATTTTCTATTCCTTGCATATGCCCTATAGTGAATAGCCCTATGGACAAAATCATTTCATGACTAACAATAACCATAAAAAAGACTATTATACTTGACTATTGATGATCTCCATGACGAGGGTAATCTTCCTTGAATGCTTGCTTGAGGTTTCTTCTTCTTTGGCTGATCCTTTTGTCGAGAGGACTTGATCTCTTTACTTTTACAATTTGCTGCTATATGTCCAATTTTTTTATAGCTGAAACACTTGAAATTTCTCATTATGGGAGCAATATATTTTTCTTGGTGAATATAACTTTCTTGGCTCATTATTTTGCTCCTTTCTTGGCTATTGGTCTTTCTCACGACTCTCCCTTTTCACTTTGCTACTAGTTGATCCAATATTTTCTGACTTACTTGTAGTTGCTTGAGCATTATATATAGTCCTTTTTTATTCTTCTTTTGTAGAGCCTACTTCAACTTTTAATCTTTGACACTGATCTTCCATTTCCTTATACTGCTTCCTCATTTCTTCTTCGATTTTCCTTCCTTCTTCCAACTAAGTTTTCAAATTAGAAATTTCTTCCTTGAAATTTTTCTCTCTTCCTTCACGAATTTGAAGCAATTTCCTCAAGTGTATATTTTTAAGTGACAACCTTTATATTACACCCAATGCTGTGATAAGTTGAGTTTGATCTTCAACTGGTCTTTCCTTTTCTCCAAAATTGCTACTAATTTCTTCTCCAAACGATTACCTTCACTTCTATCTGAAAGATCAATCTCAATCGATTGATTATCATCTTCTGAATCATCAATCTCAAGAGCACCATCATCACTACATGTGCAAGAGGAACCTAGTAATTATTCACCTTTCCTAACCAATAAAAAGAGGGGTTCTATTGAATTTGAAATATTCCTAATTAGTTTGTTGCTCTTCTTCTTTTGAGACATCTCCTTCTTGTTCTTGGCCATGGTTCTCAATCTACTCTCAAGTGATTAAGCTTCACTAGAGACAACCTGCTTTGATACCACTTGTTAGAATTGTAGATCACTATTGAGAGGGGAGAGGGGTGAATCAATAGTGACGACACTAACATTTCGCCAATTGATTACCCTTTTAACGATTCACAATCTGAATTACATAATGAGAGATTGGAGCATCAAATATAAACACAAAACCATAAAAAACATTCAACACATGAGACACCAATGATGCACTAGAAGCTACCATACACCAATTTATCTCTAATCATTCCTTACTCCATCTCCTTTCTCTCTGCATAAGATGAAAACTCAAACACGCTTATGCTATAATTTGCAACACTTACAAACTGTTTCAGATTTTCTACATAATATCCCTCACAACATGCACACACTTCTATTCTCTCACACTCACTTAATCATCAATACAAATAAACATCACTCCTCGAAGAAATATCCAATATATAATTTCCTGGAGTGATTAAGACAATAATTACAAAGGAGCAATGAGCTAAAAAATTCTTTGTTCATACACTCATGAATTGTTCCATTATTTTGAAAATTTCTCATCCTTGACCTGATCCTCCATGATATTCATTAAATGAGGGATCTATATAAATTTAATCACCTTCTAGAATACTTCCTCAGACTCTTTGATCAATTACCAAGTGCAATTACCATAGGAAATAACCCCAGAAATGGCTTGAATACACAAAAAATCTGGAACAAACCACTCAAAAATAGTACTACTAGTCCTCCTTTTAGTACGTGCGTTATAATGCACCCTAAAACATTGATATCCAATTTTATAATACATGTTATTCTTATGAGACCCGTGTTTCCCCTTCAATGCCTCCTTTCTACCAACTTCTCAACTTTAGGACTTAGAGAACTTGTTCATCAACTTCTTCAAGCATCTTATGAACCTATAGAGTCTTTGCAAAGCCATGACAAGTCTCTGATAATCACGAAAAGTCTCTGAACATGTTCTCTGAAAGCATTAAGACATCAACATAAACCTCCACCTTGTTAGGTACCTTTGCATCCTCCTGCAAATTTTCTACCAATCATAAAGGGTGAGATATAATCAAGGTTGATATCAACACAAGTCAAAATATTCTAAGTGCCTGTTGACATCAATAAGAAAACTACAATTCCAACACCCAATACCTGAATAAAATCCTTATAACCATATCACTTCCTTGCTTGCATGAGTGGCTACCATGCCTTCAACTTATGTAGTTGAGAGTGCCACTACAAACTATCTCTTACTCATCCAACTATTTGCCCCTCAAGACAGGTCAAACACACACCCACTTTTAGATCTTTTGCAATCTAGATCTCTAGCCCAACATACATCAACAAAGCCATATATGTCCAACACTCTATCTAAGCCTCATCTTCATTTTTAGCACAATCCATAAGCAATAATGTCATGCAAACACCTAAAACCCTTCTTTACCATTGCGTAATTCTCCTTCCCTAGTTTTAACAAATATCTTGTTGGGGTGTGTTATATTCTTTCCACGACTAGCTACCCTAGTTAACTGGGGGGTTAGAGGGGGGGCGGAGCCCCCCTTCGTTGCACCGATTGTGCAGTGGGGGGGTCACAAGGGGTTTGAGGGGGGTGGTTAGGCCACCTCTACGGGGTTCGGGGTAGCGCCCCGGGGGATTTTTTTTTGGAGCCTATATTAGGTGGGAAGACCTACCTATGGTTTTGTGCATGATTTTCGCACATGGTTTTGGACACGATGGTTTTCGGTCCATGGTATTGGATGCTTCGGCATGTATATATATGTATTGTAACATTGAAAGGAACATAATGAAAAATCAAGATAGTAGTCCTGGTTTAGGGATCCAGTGGAAAATATCTGTGTATATGTGTTATGCTCTCGCATTGTTTATTTTCTGTGTTTTAGAATTTGTATGCAAGTAATTTCTGTGCGGGGTTAAAACCTACATATCTACTCAATACGCCCATTACATGTGCAACGTCTTGTCTAGTACAAACTATTATATACATCAAGCTACCAACTACATTACAATATTGAACATGGGACATGTATTTTCGTCAAATGAACTGTCTTAATAAAATAAGTCAATTCGCTTAGACATAAATTATCAACCAAGGTAAGACTTTTTATTTCAAGTTTATCATGCAAAGTATGTGTAGGCAACACCTGCTAATTGGCATTGGTTAATTCCTAATGCTAATCTTTCTCCTACAAGAACTGACACACAATCAAATCAAAGTTGTCACTCTTCACACTAGTAGGAATGAACATTGATCTCATTGTCAAACCCTCACTTGCATAAAAAAACAATCTACACACAATGTTGGAAATGAAATCACACTTGTAGAAATGAAATAACACTCATTCATTAAAACCACTCTTGTAGGAATTGGAAACAATATTCTTGAAATCATCCCTTCTGTTACACCTATCATTCAATCATGTCCTCACATAACCATTCAATCAACCAACATCAATCCACTCAGTAACTACATGATAAATTGTATTAAATGTAACAATAACTAGCTATTTTTTATTATTAATAGTGGATCATAGACTTGTAATAGTAACAACAATCAAACAATGATAATAACAGTCGGTTAGTGAGGATCAATCCCAAAAGGCAACTATGTTGATATACAAATGATTACACAAGACATTTTGGAAGTTAATCTAATCAAACAATAACAACAATATATTAACGAGAATCTATAACAATGGTATTTGGAATTATAACATAGCCCTAAGGGATAACACAATTGGTCGAGTTATCATTGCTAAGTACCTTGCCAATTGGGAGGTCACGGGGTCAAATATCCTCAACGCCTGTGGGGTTAGGCCTGACCAGATAAGCCGACGGGTAGATCCCTTAGGTGGATCTGCCCGGATTATTACTCGTGGATGTAGCGACCACTCAGTGACCATGAACCACAGTTGGAAAAAATTTGGAATTATAACATGAAATGAATTAATATAACCTACAAATGAATTAAAATAAAATAATTACACAGTGGTCCCTATTGTAGAAATTTTGAATAATTTAACACATATTCAACAAAGATTATCCTGATCATGTACTATTGTGAATACATACACAATACATAAGTTCCTCTACGTTGATCATCAATATAGCAGCATCAATAACAATAAAACATCAAGAGCATTCACACATTAACACAGTATGTAACCCAGGGAAAGCATCTCGCTAAAAACCCCACACTATCTGTATATTAATGATTGAGACCATGTAACATTACAAAGTACAATGCTTATCACAAGCAATCCAGTACCAGCTCCACCTGTTACACACAATACAGCTCAGATCTGATCTCCAAATCTATTCCACTGCTTGCTTGCCTCCACTGCTCAATACCTGCTCAAGAATTGATGAGAATGGCTTACCAAACTCGTATTTCACCTCCAAAGAATCACTCACAATGTGTAAGACGTGAGCAGAAGCTACAAACTGGGCAAATACATGAGCAAACTCATTGGCATACTCAATCCCTTGATTTTGCAAGATCTGATGCACAACTATAGTCACAACCTATAGCAATCTGATTCTCTAACACTTGTCCCTGCTGAACTGAACATGCACTGACATGAAACTGAGTTAACTGATGTATTCTATAGTTGTATTATGAGTTAATAATTAGTTTAACAACTCATCATTAGTCTATTTGCAGTTAGACTAACTACAACTAGTTTAACCAAGTCAAACTGAACACAACTCCATCAACTCCACAATCAACTCCACCAAACTCAACTGATTGAGTTCTAACTGAAGTCATGCATGCAACAACTCAACTGACTCATAAGAAAAGCGTACTTCCTTCTGACAGCTGCATGGGCCACATCTGTAGCTCAAACTGAAGTGCTCCAAGAGAATAAGATCAAGTTTATAGTCCAAATATTATTATGAGACAATAATATTTGACTTTTCTATTTTTGATAGCCAGTCTAAAAATAGACTTTGATCACCCACACTGTGGTCACCCACACTTTGGTCACCCACATTGTGATCACTCACACTGTGATCACTCACACTGTGGTAACCCACACTGTAATAAAAAATAGAACTTGCGCCATAATTTGCCTGCGGGCCCACTTAGTGAAGGCAACTCTTTTCACTAAGCTCCATCATCTTGTTGCAATCTCAACACTCCCTCTCGACAAGATATGGATTATCAGCAACCCCTATCCTGCCTCGGTGGTACTCGAATTTGCTCCTGGTGAGAGCCTTCATCAGAATATCAGCATCCTGATCCTCCGTTGGAATGTATGAAAGCAACATGATCCTCCGCTGCACACAATCTCTGATATGATGGTACCTGATGTCAATATGCTTAGATCTATCATGAAATACAGGATTAGCCGAGAGTTTAATGCAACTCTGGTTATCACAGTAAATCACAGTAGGATCCAAATGAGAACCGAACAAACCAACCAGGATCTTCCTCATCCATATAGCCTCGCATGCAGCCAAACTTGCTGCCATATACTCGGCCTCCGCTGAACTGAGTGCCACGGATCTCTGCTTCCTGCTGTACCAAGAAACTGCTGTCGATCCAATACTGAAGACCCCTCCTGATGTGCTCTTTCTGTCCGTTGGGCTCCCTACCCAATCTGCATCCGTGAAGCCACATAGCTTCACCTCATCCTCCTGTCTGTACCACAAACCATATCCCGATGTGCCTCTCAAGTAGCGTAATACATGCTTGCCCGCCTTCCAGAAGAGCTTGGTAGGCTTAACCATAGCTTGTGAAATCTGGTTAACTGCATAGCATATATCAGGTCGTGTATTGACCAAATACATCAGCGACCCCACCAACTGTCGATAAACAGTGGCATCCACTTCTTCTCCCGAAGTGGCATCCTCCTTCCTCCAACCTCCAGGAAGAGGAGTATCAACAGGCTTACAGCCATGCATGTTGAACTTCTCCAGTATCTCCCGAGCATACTTGCCCTGAGAAACAAACAATCCACCACTGCGCTGCCATATTTCCAATCCTAGGAAATAGTGAAGGAGGCCCAAGTCCTTCATCTCAAACTCTATAGCAAGATCCTTCTTGCATGACAGTATCAATAGCTCATCACCTGTTAGAATCAAATCATCAACATATAGTACAATGATAAGCAACTTACCCTCCACCACAATCTGGTATAGGTTAGGATCCGCCTCGCTCTTGGAGAATCCAAGTCCTGTGAAATAGCTGTCTATCCGTGTGTACCAAGCACGTGGTGCTTGCTTCAACCCATACAGCGCTCTCTTGAGCCTGCACACATGCGACTCGCTGCTGAAGACCTCAAAGCCTTCGGGCTGCTCAATGTACACCTCCTCCTCATTGACTCCATTGAGGAACGCAGTCTTCACATCCATCTGATGAATGTGCCATCCCATCTGCGCTGAGAGAGCAAGAATCGTTCGTATGGAAGAATACCTTGCGACAGGTGCAAAGGTCTCCTCATAATCGATCCCCTCTATCTGTGAAAAGCCTCGGGCAACAAATCTTGCCTTGTACTTCTCCACACTCCCGTCAGCTGCCTGCTTGACCTTGTAGATCCATCTCGAACCCACCACTGATTTCCCTTCTGGTCTAGGAACAATCTCCCATGCACTGTTTTTGACAATAGAATCATACTCTTCCACCATGGCGTCTACCCATGCGGGATCCTCCACAGCTTCCTCGAAAGAGGATGGCTCAGTCACAACACACTTGCTCATCAGAGCCATGTATCCAGTGTACCGAACAGGTGACTGTCTCTGCTTGCGTTGGGCTGTAGGTGGTCCTACAACTTTCTCTGCATCTTGAGCCAGTCGCTCAGCTTCTGTCAAGCGCTTTCGCCCTCTGATGGTTGGCGCTGCATGAGTGGTCTCTTCCACTCCATGAACCTCGTCCTGTGGTTGATCCACGTCCTAAAGCTCATCCTTAGGAACTAATAGCTCCTCATCTGCATGCAAGTGTAGCTCCCTCTCAAGCGAACACTTCATGGCTTTCTCCTCCTGAAATTTTATATCCCGTCGCACAACAGTTTTACCACTGTCTGGCAAATACACACGATAGTTGTGGGGCGTATCAGTGTACCCCACAAATATCCCAACCTCTGCGGTCGGATCCAACTTCTTCCTGGCATCCTTCGTCACATGCATGTAAACGTTAGCACCAAAAATCCTCAAATGAGAAAGATCAGGCTTCTTACCAGAATAAGTCTCCTCAGGTGTACTCATGCCAAGTATCCTATGAGGACAACGGTTCTGCACATAAACTGCTGTATTGCATGCTTCCGCCACAAGTGAAGGGGTAGGCCCTGATCATGCAACATTGCCCATGCAGCACCAAAAATCGTTCTGTTCTTCCGCTCAGCTACCCCGTTCTGCTGTGGGTTATGGGGAGCTATGAGCTCTCTACGAATCCCTTCTGTCTTGCAGAAATCCTTGAACTCGTCCGAGATGTATTCACCACCATTATCGCTCCTAAGAGCCTTCACCTTCTTCCCCGACTCTTTCTCGACCAGTGCTTTGAATTCACAGAACTTTGAATATGTCTCGCTCTTCTTCTGCATGAAGAAGATCCAGCACTTACGAGAGAAATCATCAACAAAAATCACATAATACCTGTGTTTTGCTGTCGAAGCAACTGAGAAAGGTCCACACACGTCTGTGTGAATTCTCTCAAGGATCATCGTGGTGCGACTATCCTTCTCATGAAAGGTGGCTTTCACAAACTTCCCCAAAGTACACCCCTTGCACTGATCTGACTGCGCAAGTGTGCCTTTAGGAAGCCCTGTAGTGATCTGCTGCAGTATCTTCAAGGCTCCATGGTGAAGGTGACCCAATCTCCTGTGCCACAACTCGCCATCATCCCGGCTCACCAATCCCTCTGCCTTGCCCGCCATTGCTGCGCATCCATCTACATGCAACTGATAAAGGTTCCTCACTCGAACCCCTATCTTCCGTGTCTCACCAGTTGTCTTGCTGCGCAGGAAAGCCTTTCCCTCGCTGAAAACAACATCATACCCCTTGTCTTCTAACATCGCCACTGAGATGAGATTCTTCGTCAATCCTGGAACATGCATGACTTCCTTCAATACGAAGGGTTTACCAGACTCCCTCTCAAAGGAAATGGTACCGATATCGGTCGCACTGTATCTACCATCATCACCCATCTCGATGTGCACTCCAAGATCTTTGTCCTCCAAATCAGAGAACAAATCTCTATCTCCCATCATGTGAAAAGACGCACCACTGTCCAAGAACCACACTGATCCCATCACACTTGAAACCAAGCATGCGATCAATGAAAAATCAAGCTCAAACTGTAAGGCTAGAGCCTCTCCTGCTGAAGATCTAGCAGCCTGCTTGTTCTTCTTCTTCTGCGACAATTAGTGGCATAGTGTCCGTGCTGGTGACAGTGAAAACACTTCACCTTGGACATATCCTGCTTCTTGCCTTTCGCACCAGACTGAGAAAGCTTTCTTGCTCTTCCCTTCTTTGCTTTGAGCACCAAAGCACAATTCACTTCATCAGATACCTTTGATGAAGATCCATTCTCACCTTTATTGTTTCCGAGTTTATCCTTGAGCGCCAGGTCGCTCTTGCTTTGGAATAACATTTGCAATCCGTTGAAAGACATTTCAACAACACTGCTGCAAATTCGATTTCCACCTCAACCAACTCAA